>CM028137.1:862032500-863232500 GCA_016271365.2 Neoceratodus forsteri | reverse complement strand
TATATATCGCTGAAGACATGACATGCTGTTTCTATGCATGCAGTATCTACTGTGATTCTCTGATCGTTTAACATACAAACATGTTCTGGTGATAGAGAACCTGTACGAGCTTCATCTAAAAGTGATTTGTAAGCCAGATCACCACTTTGGCGCATGTTCTCAGACAACTCAACATAGGTAAATAATTCCCATATGTTATAGCCTGCAATAAACAGGAGGATATTCTTAGCTTGTTTGGCAGTTAGAGTTGTAAATACATGCTCTGCTGACTGGTGCAAGCTGTAAAGGTCTCCCAACACAAGTATACTTTTTGCCACCAAATGGCACTCCATCGTCAGTACCCTAAGATCTGCTGTAGACGAGATGAATACAGGCAAGCATGACATTTGGAGACCATGCTGATTTTGTCAATGATGAGTAACTTCATCTTTGTGAACATGGAGCAGACTGAGATGCAACCTCGAATGACAGTTTCTGATACTCTCAGTTCTCCCATGTTCCACTGGCAACAAAGAGATGGTGAATGTAACTCCACCAATGTTGTATGCTGCTAGTCCTGTGGGAGCAGTTACAGCAACAGACATTGAAGAGCCTGTCATGCTCCATACTTCTGCAGTGATAAGCTTCAATGAGGAAACTCTTTCCTGTGCCAGCTGAACCGCTAACAAACATTAGTTAGTGGCCTGTAGGTCAGTACAGTCACATTGTTTTGTTTCATGTAGTATCCCATGTTGGACAGCTTCAACTACTTGAGAAGTGAAACTTGCGCTGCAGCTGATTTAGTCTTTCTCTTAAGTCAGCTGGGTTGACCATATGAGTGTGTGCCATGTTCCATGGCTGTCTCATTCTGACATTAAACAGTTCTGGGGCATTAAAGGGCAGAGGGTCACCTAGAACACCTTGTCCTTCTGGATC
Source organism: Neoceratodus forsteri (assembly GCA_016271365.2). NCBI lineage: Eukaryota > Metazoa > Chordata > Ceratodontiformes > Ceratodontidae > Neoceratodus > Neoceratodus forsteri. Next base: position 863,231,585 of record CM028137.1, on the reverse strand, counting down.
AAAGGTTGTCTTGTGAACTAACTGGAGTCTCTTCCTGAGCTGCTCCTGCCTTCTCAAGCTATTCTTTCTCAGCTTCTAGTCTCTCTATATATATGTCTGTAGTATTCAGTTTGTAAAGTCTCATAAGTGAGATTGAACTGTTCTTGAATGTGTCACAGTCACCTTTTAATTCAGACTCACTCCTCCAGGGTCTAAATAGGAATAGGAGAAAGTAGTAATGTTCTCTGCTCTCTGATGTGCCTAGATGCAGTTTACAATGGTCTATGAGCCATGGCTTGTGTCTCTTTATGAGACAGCCATCTACTCCATTGACCTTGTAACAATGGCATGTTAGTCAGGTGCTACATCTGTCTTGTAGTCATACCACTTAGCCAACTAGAAAGAGACACATATCATTCATGTCGTTGTGTCTACATGGGTAGTATGTGTCTATCAGGTTATTCTTCAAGATATGTTTTGAAGAAGGTGTCTTGGCAGCGAGCTCCTCAATTTCGGCATGAGGAATCAGTACACGTTTCTGTTTCTCTTTGTAGTTTACACTAAGAAAATGTACAGCATCAGACTTCCCGTACAGATGTGTACCCATTAACTGGTCACTGGCTTCGTAAACTCCACATTCTCTGTGTGAAAGAGTCTTCAAACCCAATGACCAGAGCTGAGATGTCAGGCTTTTGCTTGAACTGGCAATATCTTCCCAAAGATCTTGCAAACTAGTCTGTTCATGTTTGGTTATGTACGATGCATACCGAACCAGGGCCAATGAGTTATCAGACACAAACTGAACATCTATGTTTGCTTGCCACTTTAGGAGAAGAGTTGAGTCGTAGTCATTGATGTACACTCTTTTTCATCTCTGGGTAACTTTCGTATACCCTCTTGGTTGATTTTGCCTTCAAGTGGTGTCGCATTGCTGAGAATAGGTCATTCATGGCACCATCAAACAAACTCGTCTAGAAAATCCAAAGCGACATCGTGTGTACCAATTAGATTTGTTCTTTACTACTCGCCGGCAATATTTTAAAAATATGTCGCTGGAACTTTATGTACCAACTTCCATAGTGTAGGACTGTCATACTTGGTTCGAATGTGACAAGAGATATATTTTTGATGAATGCTAACACGTTTGCTGCTTCATGTTCACCAATGCATGGAGCATCCTTGATCCACAATAACATATGGATATGAGGGGCACCTCTGCTTGATATTCTGTCCTCCAAAAGTAATGTTCCACAATACCTAGAGGAGGTTTGTCCTTTGACAAGATGAAAGTCAGAATGTCATGGAACTGCTTGTGAAAATGTCTTGTGACAGACACAGGATCAAGTGAACACATTTCTCCAACAGTCATTGATGAGATACCATCGACATCAGAATTTCCCTACTTCAAGAGTTCAATGAGGCTCGTCCCAGGCATATTCAGCACAACTAAGTGTGACAAACCATGTGGCTGCAACGACACTCGCAGCATTACTACTTCAGAGTGTTTGCGATACCATATACTTCTTTGGTGCCACGTAAGACTTGAAAGTATGGAAGTACAGATTCACTTGCACATTTTCATCTTTCTGCTTTAATTTCTAGAAATTGAGCAGCTGTTATTCCATCTAGTGGACTTGTTAGATGAATGGTATGTGCTATAGACACAGACAGAATGCTAAGTTCACTCTCCCAGAGGAGATGGAACAGGTACTGTATATTCGTCTGAATTTGCCATCTTTGCTGAGGACACGAGCTAGTGCGGTACTCAGCACTCTGTACATGCTACTACTCTTTCATCTGGGCATCCGACTGACCCTTTTGGAAATAGGTCTGGAAACAGCGAGTTCTAGTGTTGCTCTCCCAAATGCTGGACAGGCTCACCTTCCACCTGCTTCATTTGATAGAGATCAATGTTGTCTCCCTAATGGATCTCTGCCATGTAGTAAGGTGAATTGTGTACTATTCATACATTATCCATGTCTGTCCACTGACCTTCTCAATGATTGGCTTACTTTTTTTTCTAATAAGATCATGTTGCACAGAGAGACTGGCTATCTGATCTATGTCAAGGTCTGTATAAAAGGGATTGTTACTCTTTAAATAAGTAAGAGCAAGCTTTACCTTTTGCACATTGACAACATCTTGCCAGATGACCTTGACCTTTGTTGGCACACCATTTACAAGAATCACTAAGCTATTTTCAGTTGAGATTGCTTGAACATTTTCCTGTAGAGGAAGTGGTAGATACATCACAGAGCCCTTTACAGATCTAACAAGCTCTTTCTGTGGAATGTTCCGTGTCTTTGTGTTCAGACGTAGAATCGTTTAGAATGGTTTCATTGTCTGAATTAGAATGCGTTCAAACATATTTAATGTTGAAATCTCACTTGGTGTAACATCTGTTTCCATGTTATTCAGCATTGACCTTGCTGGCAAAGTATTACACTTCAGTTTGGAGAAACAGTGTTTGCATAGCAGAATGGTGTTTTCTAAGTGAAAGTCAGATTTCAGCAGCAAGAATGCTGTGAGACAGAACCACATGTCATTGTATGGTGACAAGGTTTCTAGGTTGACTGTGACTGTTTGTTTTGTGTAGCACAAACGGTTGCATGACACACATACAGAGTCAAACTTCTGAGACTTTGCAACCTCAAACTTAGCAATTTCTTTGCCGTACTGTCTCAGAATGTCTGTTTCTAACACTGAAACAGATTTTTCTGCAGAAGTGTTACACTGAAAAATTGTTGTTTCAGGTACAGAAGTAATGTGTTGCAGTTTTTTTAAGAATGTGATGGCACCCTGCATGTCAACTGATTGCAATAAGTCATTTAAACAAGTGTACTGATGTACAGCTCGCTGTACTTCATATACTCTGTAGACAAAGTTTCACATGCCTGTTTGATGCACTGCAAGCATCCGCATGTTGTGAAAAATACTATCACAAACACCACTATCGAGACATGCAAGTGAGTGACCCATGAGTCCAGTATGTGGCCAGATTTCACAATGGTCAATTTTTGTAAACAGTTTATGTCTGTCTTTGCGATCTGTTATTACAAATAGGTTGACAAACTGTTCTACTTTTTCAAATGACGATTGCCTACGGTTGCAGGTATCATCACATGACCATGCCAGACAGTGCCATTTATTGAAGACTGTGGTTGGATCACAGTCATCATCAGTATCCAATTGATTGTCATCAGAGATACTGAGGACATTTACTAGTTTGCCGTACTCATCAATGGTGAACTTGTATTCTTTTGTTAGGGAATGATAAGACTCTTCCCAAAAATATGCCTCTGAGTGCTGTGTGTGCATCCACTGTCCTGTGAAAACATGACAAGTTGTCAACAGTCAAACAAGGATACTGTTGAAACCTTTTTAATGGCATATAAAACTTTCCTGGAATTGTTCAAGCACATGACACATCTTACGCCTACAAGCGTTGTAGTATAAACACTGCTCTGTTGATGAAAGTTCCACACTGAGGCGTAACTTCATCAGAGACAGGTTACTCTTACTTTTGCAGGTGTGTCTCAGCACAGCAGCATAGTCCGATCTTAGCTACTTGCTAGTGATAAAGAAACACGCTCATTCTGAGTTGTAAATCAGCTGTTGTGAGTTTCGGCGTTGTTTTGGTGTTTCTTATGGTTACACTCAAAATGGTTGTGTTTTGTCTCAGAGATCTACACATTTGTGATGATATACCTTTTTCTTTTCTATTAAAGAATTTCGTTTGGGTGTGCAGTGACTCGCTATGAGGTCCTATGACAGTAAAGTCTGTCATATTCATTTTGTGTGTACTTTACTGTTTGTTTATTCCCATATACAGCAATTATTACTATTATATCTTTCATTTGAAACACATCTACATCTGTATTCAATTGGCATGTTTTGCTATTATGGTTCACAGTGATAAGCAATCTTAGGAACTATCAGGCACCTGTATGAGAGACAGAAAAAAACAGCGTTAGAATATGCTTATTAAAGCTTATAACAGTGTGGATGAGACAATTTGATTAAGTATGTCTACAATTTTATAAATAAATAACTAAACATAGTTTTTATGAATGTGCATTGCGAAGTTGCTCACGTAATATCAGAAGTTTGTGCTTTCTCAATATTTCTAGTCCACATTTGAAGATTTTTTTACCATATCTAGTTATGATTAGTATAGGTGTAATTTTTACATCTACACGAAAAGTGTTTTTCGAGCATGTAGCGCCAGCTCGCAGTCAGTACCTGAATTACTATAGGTAGACAAACGAAGGATACTGTTCACCACCAAATCTACAATTACTATGTTTACAATTAGATGGAAATGGTACTAATACTGTTATGTGAGTATATGCTACAGTTAGGCATGTATTGTATGTTAACAAATTTTCATATTTACTAGATTCTCAACCTGTGTTTTAGTCAGCTGTTTATGACCATTGCAGCTGTTATTTTAACAGCTTACTAAAATATTCCACACATTATGCAATGCTACAGTTAATTAACAAAATCACTGTATAGGCACAGTAACAAAAATGACAGTGCACTGTTCATGAGCAGAGCTTAAAATAAGTATGTAGAAAAATAATTAAATTCCCAAAAATTTCAGTTTACAAGCTTACGGCCTTCCATATATACACTTGTAAGTTTGTGTATTGTCGTTTTCAATTGAGATTGTCATCTTTTGTTTTAACACACAACCGATAGTAGATTTCATTTCTCACATCTTGCCAAATGTGTTTTAAACATGTACTGTTTGGCTCAGTTGATGTGAAATGACTATATGGTACAAATGTATAATCAGGCAACACTTTCATGACAGAGATCTTAAAATGGCTATGTTTACATTTGGGTGCAAAATCGACAAATAACAGTTTTAAAACTCGTTAAGCAGTTATACACGGAACCTGCCAAATGTTTAATATCGAGCGCAGTAGGTCGAGCAGCTTCACGACATAATGTTTATTATTGAAAATTGAGCTTTGCACAAATCAAGTGCGGCAATAAATAAACAGTCTTAAAGAACACCGTATATGCGAAAGTATAAAAATACCTTTGTGCATATGAAAGTGTATAAATGTCACTGTGCATTGACAGTATACAGTAATACTGTCGAACTGTGAAACTTCCACAAATTTTACTTTCATGCTGAAGTGTCATAAATGTACTACGTGCATTCGACAGTATAACAAGATACTATCGAACTGCCACTTTACAAATTTTACTACGTGTAGAAGTGTCAATTACCACGTGCATTGATAAACTGAATCTAACACTTAGGATTGAAATACATTCATTATAGTCAAATTCAGTGTGCTTGACTGACAGCTGGCTCTACTAATATAATTTAAGATTTGTCAAATATCGACAACCAATCAAGACAGGACAACTGAAGAGAAGTCAACAGGAGCCATTTTAGATATTGCTGAGAAACACAGTTTCATAACTGTAATACATCTATTTAAAAATTAATTTTCTATTAAAAAACTGATAACATGTAAATATAATAAAAAACATTTTCATATGCTGAATCTCATTATGTAATATGTTATCTAACATGCTGTATTATTAAGAAAAAGAGAAGTGAGATACATTTTGGACTCACGTGTACAGTACAGCTGCAAATAAAGAGATAGGAAGGTGCACGTGGGCCTAACAGAAAATGAAACCAATAAGACATATTTCTGCTGTTGTCATTGTTTAAAACTGCCTATAAAAGGATGCATTCCCTTATCAGTGTTTGCAGATTTTAGCTGGAACACAGTCTAGTAATACTGACTGCATCACTTAGATATTAGTAAAAAACCAAGCAGCAGGAATATTTATGTTTGATTTGTGTGTTATGTCTCAGCCCACTAAGCTAACTTGAAATAAGGGGGAAAATATCAGTTTATTTTCAGTACCTAGTCCTGCAGGGTGAAACTGACTTTATACTGTGAACTGTGAAACTTCGCAAATTTTTACTTTCATGCTTGCGAAAGTGTAGTATTGCTACGTGCATTCGACAGTATGGCCAGGAATACTAATGAACTGCTACGCACCGCAATTTGCTTTCGTGCTTCGCAGTGTCACAATTGCTGCGTTCGACAGTAAGCTGAATCTTAGCACTGGGATTGGCAATACATTTTCATTATCGAGATCAGAATTCAGTGTGCTTGACTGACAGCTGGCTCTACTAACAATGTAATTTAAGATTTGTCAGGCCATGTCCGACAACCAATCAGAGACGGACAACACTGAAGAAGAAGTCAACAGGAGCCATTTTAGATATTGCTGAGAGAGAGCAGTTTCATAACTGTAAGTACAGTCTATTTTAAAATTAATTTTTCTACTATTAAAAAAACTGATAACATGTAAATACTATTAATCAAAACATTTTCATATGCTGAATCTCATTATGTAATGTGTTATTATCTAACATGCTGTATTATTAAGAGAAAAGAGTTTAAAGTGAGATAGCATTTTTGTACTCACGTGTACAGATACAGCTGCAAATAAAGGGAGATAGGAAGGTGCACGTGGAGCCCTATGAGAAAATGAAACCAATCAGACATGTTTCTGCTGTTGTCATTGTTTAAAACTGCCTATGAAAAGGATGCATTATTCCCACTTATCAGTGTTTGCAGATTTTAGCTGGAACATAAGTCTAGTAATACTGACTGCATCACTTAGATTGGTTAATGAAGCCAGAGCAGCAGGGAATATTTATGTTTTGATTTGTGTGTTATGTCTCAGCCCACTGAAGCTAGCTTGAAATAAGGAGGAAAATATCAGTTTATTTTCAGTACTGCCTGGTCACTGCAGGTGAACACTGACTTTCTTTGTAGCTCTCTGTACAGTTCTGAGTGTTAAAACTTAGAATGGCAGAAAATAGCAAAAGGACTTTGTGGATAGCTGGAAGCAGTTTCACTAAGGCGAGCAGCTGAGTTTGCAGTTCATAGTAATTTTGGGAGGACCTGAAGCTCCCGATTGCTATGTAAAATGGTTTGATCTTGGTGGCATGAGATGGGAGCATCTTGCCAACCAGTCTGAACTTTACAGAACTCACTCTCCTCCTGATATACTGCTAATACATCTTGGAGGCAATGATTTGGGATCAAAGCGCTGGGTAGATTTAGTTACAAGGAGCAAAATTGGACTTTGCTTCTATCATGTCTATGTTGCTGCCTGTATTATCATGTTTTCAGATATTACAGGCGTGAGGGTCTGGCAAACAGAACATCATATGTATCTGATTGACAGGCTATAGAAAAGTAAATGTACAGATAACTGCTTTTCTAAGCATACATGGAATGTATACTATACGTCACCCCGAAATAAAATACTGTAATGATTGGCTATTCCTACCAGATGGTGTACATTTCTCGCATGCTGACAATTGCCATTTTCTGGGAGACCTTCGAGATGGAATCCTCAAAGTCCTTTAAGATTGTCAGACTGTTTGAGCAAATATTACAGTATACACAAAGGTTCTTCTCAGAACCATATAAATGTGGTCAAAAAATAGATCAACTGCATGCATCACTTAAACACATGGCACATATATGGGTTTGTAATATTAATATCGTGGGATGCTATGTTAGAATAGTGGGGAGACAGCAATACCAATTTACCCTGTTGCTGTTAGTCTACAATTGTATGATGTTGTTATGTGTAAACATTTTGATATAGTTTGAGTATGTTAAGTGAATGTAGCATTCACTGTGGTCTTACGGTATTGTAGTTGTAACAGTATGGTATGTGTGCAACAACAGTGAAACACAGTGGTGCTGTTTAATGTATAGGTTTCTTTAGTGGTATGTCTGGAAATAGAGTTATTTTGAATGTAAGACATATGTGTAGTAATTTGTATGTATCCTACCATGAATGCACAACAGAAATATGATATCATTTAACTTTAATCAGGTTTGTTAGCTGTCTTCACATTTATTAAGTGTATTTGTAGGTGTATGCACAGTTCTGCAATGTGTGGTTCATCTGTGTTTTACATCAGTTTACAATGCTGTGGTGTATGGCTGAAGGGTGTAGTTATGGTGTTATGGACAGTAGTATGATAGCACATATTCAAGTCTGGTACTTACCTCCACACAGACACATAGATGCATAGTATGTGATGCAGTCTGCTATACACAGTTTAGGTGAGGGTGGTGTGCAACAGCTCAACACCTGTGGTGCAAGATTGCAAAAGAGAGTTGTACAGCTCATGCTGTGTGAACACCTCAGTGTAGTAGACATGCATAGGTGATGGTGTGGGCAGTCTGATGTTCAATGCAGTAGCCCCCCCGAGAGTACTGGGTGGCATGCTGGTGGGACACCACAGGGTGGCAGTACCTATTGTTAGTGATGAGGTTGGCAAATCCCTTCTTGGGGTTGCATAATGCTAGTGAGATGTCTTTCTGCCATGCTGAAGGAGATGTGGTCTTTAATTTAATAAGTATTACATGGAATTAGTTTAACTAATGATTTATATTGTTAGATGATACTAATGTGGATGTTTTCTGTTTGTATTTCAGAACTAAATAATTAAAAAAAAAAGAATGAGGCAGTGGACCTTGCGAGAGGTGTGTGCACTGCTTGAGGCAGTCCAGGCCAAAGGAAATGCTAGAGTTCTGATGAGGAGTACAAACAGGAAACTGGATTCGATGTGGAGGCGCATAAACTGCTTCCTGCACATTGTTTTAAAAGTTAAAAACAAAACAATCGTGCAGCTGAAGCGGAAGTGGAAGCTGTTGCGCCAGCGTTTTTACGTCTTATAAAACAGCGTGAGGGGATGCCGGACAACGATACGTGCTGGTACTACCTCGCGTATGGTGCTCGAAGCGCACAGCCGGAAATATCGGCTGTGGGGGAGCGCTTACTCACCGTAAGTAAGTCAGCAGAACTTTTAATAATGGATGTGCATGTATTAAGAATTTGTGACAATTATTGCAGACAGCATAATTAAGCAATAAGACATGAGCAGGGGTTATGTTAATGGTCTGTTAATCACCCTCTAGTGGTGTAATGTGGCATGAGGCACAGCTGAGTGCTACATGCCCCTAGAGGGTGATTAAGTGACCATTAATATAAACCCAGAGACTGCCTTATTGGTATTATTATAAAAATGTTTTGTAAATAGTGTTCAACCTTGTTTAGCATCTGATTAGTCTCTACATGTATGTTAATCAAAGATTAACATATGGCTAATAGAATGTTTGCAACCAATCAGAAAGCTCTATTTCTCATGCCCTTTTTATAATACTTAATACTATATGTAAGGATGTACTATGAAAACATGCAGATTAGTTGTTGTATTTATTTACTGTGCTGTTGTTCAGTCACAAGCCACACCTTAGTGATATAGGCATACCAGAAATAATACATCCATACATATACGCACTTCCTATTATGGTATGTTGGTAGAGAACAATATGTAACTGTTTATTCACTGTAATGTAGTGGTATGAAACTTGTAGCTCTGAAATACTGTGTATGTATTAAAAGTAAATTTGCACACATGTGCAACAAACATAGAGGCATCATATGACACTTCATAGTTGTTCCATGCCTGTTCCAATTCAGGTACTGTATTTGCAGGTGTGTTTGCAGTTTTCTATGTGTGCTGTAGCTGTCTATGACAAGTCCAAAATGCATTAGTGTACAGTTAAAAGGGGGAAGTATTTTCAGTAAGCAGTAATACAATATTGACTGTTGGTGTGTCCTGTGTGCTATACACACAGACAGACACAGACATGTAAACATGTACATATCAATAGTGTGTGGTGCCCCACCAATCACAGACTATGTAGACAATGCTGTGATGGGCCCCCCCACACACAAAAATCCACATGCTACAGTGGGTGCCTACATCAGCATGACAAGTTATCATATAGCTGGTGGGAGGTGGCCAATGCACTGTTGATTCCACTGTCTTATGTGCCCTCAGCCACACATAGTACAGACTGGGTATTTATATATTATCATAACAAGGTCCCATTGAAAATAGGTCAGGTTTGAGGTGGCCTCAGGCCATTACTAATTCAGAGAATACGGTTTGGTCTGGATGTGCTCCAAGGGTATTCACAAAATGGCTGGCAGTAGTACTACTTGCTTCCCTAACAGTGGAAACGATTGCCATCTTCCCATACTTAGGTCAGTGGGTCATACATTCTCATTACTGCAGACTGGGAGAGACATCACTGGTACCCTCTCCTGTTGTCCTTAGAAGTCCACCTTACCTTTTGTTTTCAAGAGGATTACCCTCTCTCATGCCATAGTTACATCTGAATTTTGGCATGATTATGTTTGCTGAACAGAAACACGCTTGCTCTTTGAAAAGTAACCATGAACTGAGAAAATGTTGATTATCTGTATAATGTGATAGATACTTACTTTTTGTAGTTTTCTGCATATCTCTATGACTGAACATTGTGGACTTTCTATTAGATTCAAGTTCAGCACTTTATTATGTTTTCAGTACAGATTAGCACTACTAAATGTTTTCACAGTTCTTTATGAACAGTACAGCTGTCATTGTTCAGAACTTGGGTAGAATGTGTTGTTACAGTTTCACTGCAAACATTCATGCTCGATGTGTAAAAGCATTGTTGGGGACAGATAAATAACAGTGACATGGTTGTGTATAAACCAACAATCTTCATTTAGAGCACTGCTGTAGTGGCCTTAAAAAAAATATTTTAGATTAATTGTAATTGTTATTGTAATATGTGGCCACAATGCTTGTGCTCTGTATAATCAGAAGCAATGTTATCTACTGTATGTGGTGCCTGATTTACTGTCGTTGCTAGTATTTGAAAAATGTAATGTTATTCACATCAACCATTTACATATTTTTTTTTTCTGTTTTTTGGCAGAACACCGGAGGTCTCCCCCGGCTTCTCGTGAGGTAGTACCGGCACTGCGTGAAGCTGTGGAGGGTGGTCAGTCGGACACAGAAAGTGTCATTGTTATTGAGTCCAATGGTAAGAGTGTGATATTAATAATTATACTATGTCATTGGTCTGTGTTAGGAAATAATATTATGTGTTAGCTGCAGAAGTTAAGGCTGTATTTTTAAAAAAAGGTCTTTACTGATTAAGTATTATTTGAATCATGTATGTATTCTTTTTAGTTGTTGAGTGGGTTGAAAGCATTTTTTTAATCATTCCGTACAAGGAAGAAAGAGGAAGTCTCTCATCTGGCAACAGAGAACATTTAAAGGTGAACTGTAGCTTTGCCCCTCGGTTCATGCAAAATTTCCATCTGACATTCTACAACTACAAAATTGTAAAGAGGTGACTGTAGAATGCATCCAAATAAAAGAAAAAGTGATCAGGTTACCAAATTTCATTATTAACAAACTATTCCCATTGCTGGTGTACTGCCTTAAAAGCTCCATGCTCTGTAAGCATTTCCATACTAAGGACATGTATTTACGGGGAGCGCTGTTCTGAACCACACATTTTTAACATTGGCATTGTCAAAAGCTGTTAATGCATAAGAGAATGGTATTCCAAATCTTTTATGGTGTTTACAAATAAGTAACAAGGGGTTCTTCTGACGCAAAACACTTTTAAAAGGTGGTAACCAACTCTAGCGAATGTGCAGTGGCAGCATGGAACAAGATCCCGCACCAGCATGAGACAGTGTTGTTACTATACATGTGAGTGGGATACAATTTTTCATGTATATGACAATGGATGTATGTCCATAGGGGTACTTGTAAGTCCATATGGTGTTCTGGGGGGGAATCTCTTGTCCTCTGTTACTTTTGGTGGTGGAGTTTCATTACAATGAGTAATTGATTACCAATTGTAATGTTGATGGTGTCTCACTGGTATTCACTAGTGTGCTGTATAATTATCTGTTGCTGATTACCACATGCTCCCTACATGCTTACTAACTTATTATTTCTATATCTACTGGCAATGTTTCATTTCTATTATTAAAATATTTGTAAATGGACAGTATGGAGAATGTCTACATGTTTGTTAATGTGTGTTAATAGCCCTGTAGGGGTAATATGTTTAATAACACATAAACGACTGCCATATTCAGGTAGAGGGTGATTATGTGAAGAGTTACATGATACGTATGTTTTCGTTCTTGCTATTATAATAACACATTTGTCAAACTGTTTAAAAAGCAGGTCATCATATGGTTATGTCTACATGTATGTAAATTATGTAAATTTAAGATACACATAAGGTTGTTAGGATGTTTAACAGAAAGAAATATGCATTATCACAGTGTTTTGACTATTGCCATCAATGGGTAGGCACTGCTTGTTCTGCACTGTATGCTATCAATAATAGATTTCTGTGTTTTCTTTCTGTGAAAATGTAATTGGACGAACATTGTTAGGAAAGCACCAGAAAAATCTGGATTTCTTATATTAACTCTGTTCAGGATTGGATGGACATTTGCCTTGGAAGAACACAGACACATGATTTCATTATTTCAACTTTGTGTGGCTTTTTGCAGATGAGAAGAGTTGTTGTATGCATGTAATACTGAGTTAAGAACATACATCTAGCTGAACAGACAGCTGCTTTAGTAAAGAGACATGTGTTCATATGATAGTTGTACACAATGATGCAGTATTAGAAATTGACGTTTTAAAGAAAAGACTTTTAGCTTGATATTTCATCTATTAATGTGATCATTTTTTCACTTGTTTGCTTTTATAGAGCCCGGGGAAGCTGACGATGTAGAACAAGTGGAAGTGAAACAGGAGGCCAGCGCCAGCCCACCACATAAGCGAAATCTTAAAATGTTTCCAAGCAAGATGCAGTCCCAAAGTACTGTGAGCTTAGAATGTATGTTATTATTATTGTGTCTAAGTTGACCAGTTGTGTAATTAATCATGAGATTTTATAGTAGTCTAAACTTTTTTTTATATTGGCTTGCTGCAGCTGCACAGCAACATGTTAGGAGTGTGCTGATTTGGGGCTGTAGTGGTCTTGGGTGAATGCAGGTTACACATCAGTAGCTGCATACCGTATTATGCAATAACCCTGCATTTGTAAGCGAAGCTCTATTTCAATTTCAGCTAAACTTATGATACTCAGGACAACATTTGGTTATGTGCTTGCTGCTATTATCTGCATGCTTGGCAACTAGCCTACGGTTGTCAACATTGTTGGTGCTCAATCCTTCTGTTGATAACTATACCTTGCTGTTTTAGTGTGATGACAGGGGGAGTCTGGTACCTGTTGGCATACTCACTCCAAATGTTGAATTGTAAGGGGTGTGCGCAATACCCCTTGGGTAGCGACCCACTACCACTATCTTTGTTTGCAGGGGGGGGGCCCAATCCCTCTTGCCATTATTGACTTTATTTGTGCTGTCAGGTTACAAGGGTGCCAATGCATTGATCACTACAGATATGCAAGCCCCACAAACAGACACCATGGTGGGAGGATATCCTAGTGAGCTAAATGGTCTGCAACACAAAAAATGTCCAATGATGCTTTTAGTTTTTTCCCCAATGTAAAAGTTCAAAATGTGCCTTGTAGTCTTGATGACCCCTCTTCCCAGTTGAACCCAATTGCTGTGCAGTGTGTCACTCTTCACCCTTCCCAACCTCATACTTACCTCTACAGTGCACTGTGACATGTGTGGATTTTTAAAAGGTGATAATGAAGTGACAGAATGTTGACAAGATGTATAATGGAGTGAATTATGGGACTGTTTGCATGTCACACTATGAATATTGCACATTTGTACATGGCACTATGGAAGTTGTCTCACCACGTGTTAACTGCAGTAGTCTGACCACTTGTAGTGGTGCAAGTTCCAGTACATCATACACTGGCTGTGAGTGGGTGGGGTGCTATTAAAATGAGTTGTTGAGTAGTGAAACTCTGTTAAATATTGGGCCAGACACATCACATTGCCAAATTGTTCAACACTGCACGGCCTTGTGCCACACAGTGGTACAGTTTGAATGTTCACCCATACTGTCCAAACTGTGTTTTCACACTTTCACTATATGATGGCGTGGGTGCTGTGCGAAATCACTTCTTGGTACAGTGTGAGGAAATAACTGTGAGATTGTATGTGAGCAAAGGTGCTAATATGGCTATTTAAAACATTTGTTGTCAGATGAGCATTACATTCTATCATTGCAATCATGTATTGGATATTTCCCATCCACTGTGGTAGGTTTGAAAATGTTGTGTATTTACATACCAAATTTTGAACACTGTAATTTATTTTTCACCTCCTAATTTTTTCATTTGTTTTTATATAATATTTATAAATATATATTTTTCTATGGTTTTATAAAAAAAATATATTTTGTTTGCATTTGATTTTAAACATCTTAAATATTTTTATAGTAAAAAATAGTTAATTCATACTCTCTTGTGTTTGGTGTGTTATTGTGTACTGTGGATGTTTATTTACAATACTTGAAAACAAGATTTACACAACTGTTATTTTGTCATTTGCTGAAAGATTATACCACACTATTGTGGTATTACAGTTGTGATTCTCCATAGAAGTAACTGAGATGTGTGACAATGCTACCTTACACTATTTGTGGCACACTGTTGTTGTTTCATAGACCTAGTGCTACACTATGTGTGTATGTGTATCATGATGAAGATGAGTATGTCCGTGCTAGTACAACAGTGACATTTCTGTGTTGGTGTACAACAACAATCACTGTGTGATTGTATTGATTAGTATCTAAATGAATGCTGTTACATTGTGGTGTTTTTGTGTACTCACAGGAAAGTTATCTATTCAGTACCAGAAAGCCTCTTCCGCCTCTCTTCACATAATTGGTGCCACCAACTCAGTTGGTTGTAAACCCAATGTCTATAAAATGACAAGTTACTATGGTAACATATCCATTTTTTCACTAGATGAACTAATGGTATCCATCTCATGACATATACTATTTTACTTATGTACATCTTTTTCTTTACATATGTGCTCACAAAGAAAAAGAGTAAGACACTGTTACATTAAAAAATACTAAATGGAATAACAATGAAAAATTACAATGAATAGAATTATATAAAAACAATATGATTCACAGTGAAGTACTGTTACTGTAAATAACAGTAAATGCTACTACAAGACTTGAAGTATTCCTGATCTTGGAACATTTTTGGTATGTATGTGCAGTATTCTCACAACTATAAATCATGTACTATAGTGAGTAATAGTTCTGAAAAAGACAGGATATTCATGGCAAAAAACTCCGTTTAATGCATCAGTTAGGGTTGTTCCACAGCGACAAAAGTGAGGAAATTCACTGTTAGGGTTGAAAACCCTAACTCCGAATTCACCCCCCCAGCACCACACACACACAGACACACACACACATGCAAGTATGGGGGAGGACCAAGTCAACACAACCAATGACAGACATCCAGCAACAGGTGACAGAAATAACAAACAATTGTCTAAATGTACTACGAGACATCCCCACCCACCTGACCAGGTACTGCATGCTCAGTGGAGATCAACAGCAAAACTGAGGCCATGTACACCAAACGTACACATCCCTGATTGCAGCTGCACACAACGTACCACACTTAGTAGTTGCATGGCCTTACCTACCGTTGCCCCACACCACACCACAACTGGTACTGTGCCGTTAGTCAATATAAATGCTGAAGGTGCATGATGACAGTTGTAGAAAGGTTTTAACACTAGTGAGTATGCATTAATTAAGAGAAGTACATAAATTAACTACAAGACACTAGCATGCTCAAGATAAAAGTAGTGTTACATTTAGTATGTGATTTACATAGTAGTACATTTACTGCAACAGTTTACTCAAGATAGAGAGGCTGATGTAAACGTATGGAAAAGCATTGCCTGTTCAACGCTGTGAAATTCGTACTGCCAGTATCAGATGCATTCTTACTGATGAAGGTGTACTGCTGATGTACATACATAGACCTGCAGTGTGTTTCAATACTAAAGATGCAGTAAGTATTCTTTGTAAGAAACAATGTAATTGCATGGATCAGGCCAAGCAACTTCTAAATATCATAGCACTACTGAGCCAACAATGACGTACCTGTATCGGAGATGTATATAGGATAGATTTTCCTGTAGGCACTTACTGAGTATGTTGTACCTGATAAAGACAATCTCATTGCATCTGTGATGACTAACTTATTTAAATAGTAATACATTTACTATTGTTGCAATGAGTGATCTATGCCACTTATGGACACAGTGTAATTTTTTTAACAGTTGTTTCATACTCAGGCTGTATGCCTAGTGTTTGGGTTCATACACTTCTGTCACTGATGCTATCAAAGTGATAACTATGTTAATTGTGGTACAACAGGAATCAAGTAGGTATGGTGTAGATATAAACAGAATGTCTTTTAGTATCGATTTAACTCACAATGGGGTAAGTGTACTAGGACAGCAGGGGTTATTCTGTATCACTGACTCTGTCAGTTATAATCACACTAAGGTTTCGATGACTGTAATGATCAAGTTACACTGTTATTCTTCATGAGTTCATATTCACAGCCATTCTCCAGTAACTAGACAGTGTATGGTGTAACTGGGTGGGACACTGTGTTGCAAAGCTGCTGTAGTGCCTAGCAGAGGGAGAGTATCTACTCATAAAGACAATTAAGCAATAAGGCATGACCAACAGTTATGTTAAATGGTCTGTTAATCACCCTGTAGGGGTTTAATGTTGAATGAGGCATAGCCGAGTGCCACATGTCGCTAGACAGTGATAAACTGACCATTAACATAATACCTGGGAGTGGCTTATTGCTATCATAATAAAACTGTTTTTAAACAACCTTAAACCATGTTCATCATATGGTTAGGCTCTACATGTATGTTAATAAAAACTAAACATAAGGCTGTTATAATGTTTACAGTCAATTAGAAAGCTGCATTTCTCAAACCCTTGTTATAATCAAAGATATTATACCTGTACAACTCCTTGTTTTTGCTCAACTCTATTGCTCAGGTGGCCCACCACATGTGGTGTGGTCTGGTGTGGGGCATCGGTAGGTAAGGCCATGCAACTACTAAGTGTGGTACGTTGTGTGCAGCTGCAATCAGGGATGTGTACGTTTGGTGTACATGGCCTCAGTTTTACTGTTGATCTCCACTGAGCATGCAGTACCTGGTCAGGTGGGTGGGGATGTCTCGTAGTACATTTAGACAATTGTTTGTTATTTCTGTCACCTGCTGCTGGATGTCTGTCATTGGTTGTGTTGACTTGGTCCTCCCCCATACTTGCATATGTGTGTGTGTGTGTGGTGCTGGGGGGATGAATTCGAGTTAGGGTTTCAACCTAACAGTGAATTTCCTCACTTTTGTCGCTGTGGAACAACCCTAACTGATGCATTAAATGGAGTTTTTTTGCCATGATATATATATATATATATATATATTATGGTGGCACAGCGGTGCCACTATAGTTAGGGCTGAGTACCCCATTTATGTTTAAATCTGAAATTTGGCAGCTTAATAACTTTGCCCCTGTATGACAGATGTGGCTGAAATTTGGAATGTTTTGTCTGGTACTACAGATCTGTGGACCTACCAAGTTGTGTTATGATCGAATGTACAGTTGTAGAGCTACAGGGCACCAAAAAATGCAGAAATTATGTGTTTTGCACATGTCTTTGCTCACGCCTACAGACCACACATTTTGTGCAACCAGTCCGAAATCTTCAGGGAACATGCAGTCGGGGTTCCCGATGTGCCTTTCAAAGATTTTGTGAAAAAATATTAAACGGTTCAAAAGTTATTCAAAAAACAAGTTTCCCATTATAGTCAAAGGGAAAAGTTAACAAAATAAGCGAAAGTGTCACAAATGCAGTTTTTAGTGTTGCAAATGACCCTTGTAGTGTTGCAAAGGAGACATCTTGTTTTCAGTTGGTGGTCACTGAAATGCTTGCCATTTAAATTTGGAACCCTCTAGGGACACAATTCTTATTGTGTTCTGAGCCCTGAGGATGCCAGCCATGTCTTTTTTTGGGGGTAAAACACACCAGAAATATGTTTTTTAAATTTTTGTAAAAAGTAGTGTTGCATATTCCACACTTTTGTGATTCCATTTGCGAAAGTGTCATGATTTGCAACACTACTTTGTGACACTATGCCCAAAACAGTAGGATATATTTGCCTCGCTGCTGCAAAAGAACAGTTTGGTCTTTTGGGCTGAAATTTTAAGGGAAGAAATCAAAATTCCACAGATGTGCCTTTTGGTGGTTTGGTGACAAAATATTAGAGGGCTGCAAAGTTACGGCACTCTGAAGTTGACGGTTTTTCACATAGGGTAACATTACGGCATCTGCTGTGCCTTTCGGGGCCCGTATCTCGAAAACGCTTTGAGATATGGACTTTTCATCAGTAGAATGCTTAGTTCCCCCACTAGAGGGCTAAGTGAAAAACTAGCCTGAAAAGTCATAAATAACATGAGATTTTAATTTTTTTTCTACGTTGTACGGTTACTGAGATATAAGGATTTTAGTATTCCAAGTGCTCATTTTCTGCTCCAAGGGCCATTATTATGCATACATTCTTTGTATTCACTGTGTTTCTGAATGCACCTTTTTGGGAAACAAAAGGGTGTGCATTTGCGTTACTGTTACCGTTAGTGTTTCTGTTTGCATTTCCGTAACTTTTTGCGTTAGTATTTCCATTTACGTCACCGTGTGCATTACCCTTTGCATTTACGCTTGCATTTGCATTACTGTTACCCTTTGTGTTTCTGTTACTGTTTTTGTTTGCCTTTACTTTGGCATCACAGTGTGAGTTACCATTTGCGTTTCCGTACGTGCTTGTGTTTGCATTTCTGTTTGCATTTGTGTTTCCTTTGGTATCATCATTGGTGTTACTGTAAGCATTTGCGTTTCCAGTTGCATTACCATGATCATGTGCATTACCATTTGTGTTTGTGTGAGCACTTGCATTTGCATTTTCCATTTGCTTTAGTGTTTACTTTTGCATCATAGTTGGTGTTACCGTAACTGTTTGCGTTTCCAATTGCGTTACTGTTACCATTTGCGTGTTCATTACTGGTTGTGTTTGCGTTTCTGTTGGCCTTAGCATTTGCATTTTTGGTAGTGCTTACATTGTCAAGTGCATTACTGTTTCCTTCTGCTTCATCGTTGATGCTTCCGTTTGCATTTCTGTTTGTGTTAGCATTTGTATTTCTGTTACCATTTTCCTCACTGCTTGCATTTGTGTTGCCGTTAGCATTTGCTTTACCGTTTGAGTTGCCACTTGTTTTCATTTACATTTTCGCTTGCATATCTCTTACAGTTTGCGTTGTCATTTCCCTTTGCATCACCATATGTGTTACCATTTGTGCTTGCATTTGCGTTACCTTTAGTGTTACTATTTTCTTTTACCTCACTTTTTCCATCACTGTTTGCATTAATGTTACCATTTGTGTTTTTGCGTTTGCATAGTGCAGTGCAAAACATTATGTTTCTACTATTTTTCTGCACTGTTTTCTGTGATGCATAGCACAGACAGTGTGTGGTTGATTGGTCTGAAACGTGGCACGTAGAAAGACATTTCTTCAAGGAATACATCAGTTTTTGTTTGGTGAACAAATGTTGTTCCATTCCAGAGTTATTGCCATTTGAAATTGCCCCGCTTCATAGCCACTGATTTTTCAGCCACCAGTTCTGCCATTTTAGTCCATTTTGGCCACAATTTCTGCCATTTTGTGGTGGAAGACTTCTTAAAGGTGCAGAAACTTAAAAACTGAATATCTCTGGAATGGTTTGGTCTTTACACATGAAATTTAGAGGATGTTGAGTGGATGTCCTGGGGATGTGAATGATGTTGTTAAATGCTGGAAAAGTAATTCACTGCAGAGATACTGAATGACACAGTTAACATTTTGCACATAGCGTTCTGTATGGTGCTACTGGCTTGAAATTTATAGCATAGGTAGCCCTAGTGGTACGGAGGTGCCTTGCAGTGGTTTGGTGTGTAAAACATTAACAGGTGCAGAATTATGTCACTCTGACAAATGAAAAAATTTGGTTCATTATGCTTCAATAACTTCTGAACCATGTGTCTGATTTGCCTGCCATTTGGAATGTACAAAGATTTATAACACATCTTTGACTGGGACAATTTTCAGGTTGCTGGCACTTATGGGTGCTGAATTGTGCATGTTAGATTGTTTGATCATGGCACTGTGTGACTGTTGAATGGATGTACACACAATTCTGGACACAAAGGGTGTGGGTGCAATGATGGACACTAAGACCACAGTAAGGTGGCAAGGCTTAATGTTACCAAGCCAAATCTTTTATTAAGTGGAGACAAGTAAATAACCAAATAAAACTTGCGAACTTGCAAAGTCAAAAGAAATACAAAAGATACAAAAAACAAAACAATACTCCAGTCTTCCAAGGATTATTCCAGCAATGAGCTGTCCTGGATTCAAAAAGAATCTTAGTCTGAAGAGTTGCAGATTAACACTTTGGACCAGCACCTACTGAACCTCCAACGAAATCTGAATGTTCCACAGGATGAGTTCCCTTTTATACTAGGAACCCATCAGGTGACCACATCAGACTCTGCCCCTTTTAAACCTTAAACATGTTTTTTTTTAAATATACCTTTCTTTTGTTAGTTCCAAAAGTGTGCACACATTACCTTGCATGTTTATACATCTAACATATTCATAGAATCAAAAAGAAGCAAGCCTGAACAATTTTAACATCATTATCTCTGGACTAGCCCCTCCCTCCACTTACACACAGCATAAAAATGGAGGGGAGAGGGATGGCTAGCTCCTAGCAGAACATAGCAGGGATCTGAACAGGTCCCAAACAGACCCACCTCTGTTACCAGGCTTGGATTTCTCATTATTTGGGTAAGAACTGCTTACTTCATGTATTAGAAATGAGACCAAACACTTGTTACTAAGGCAGGTGACTTTCACATTTTCAACATGTTTGAACTTCTGTTTACAGTTGTCTGAATTTCTAACTTGAACTAGTAAAGAGGGCAGGGCAAGGCTAGCAAGTAGCACACACAGCAGTTGTTACATGGCTCACCTCACTCAGCCTCAGTCGAAATATATTAAAGAACATACTTAATGCTGCATTTGTTTGTTTATTAGCATTGCTATGAAAAACACTGGACTTAGCAGCAAAACCTTTTTGGATTGGACAACCAACCTAGTCTGTTACTAAACTGTTAGTGCACTACATCTTATACCTTTTTTCTTTATAGAAACAAGGAAGATAAACAAACTGGAAAAACAAAAACAAAATAGCAGCAGACATTCTTGTGCCTCAATAAATAAATGTTTTAAGGCTGCAGACTGCTGCACCAGCATTATTTATGGTTTGTTGCTTTGGGGGGTCGAGCACCACAATTCCACATCTGCAGAAAGACAGTGAAGGATTTAGCAAGAAAGGAGGAGATGTCCCATTCCAGGTGGCCAGTCTGAAATAAGGAACGAGGGATAGACCAGAAAGAAAAAGAATAGCAAGGTCAGACACATATGCTACTGCAGTAGGCTTCACACATACAAAGTGAGCAGAATTATGGAAGGGTACTAGTGCTCTCTCACAATGGTGTGCTATGGTACGTGTCTTCTTTTAATAATTTTTGGTTCTGTTGGATATATGGTTCTTGTGTAGTGAAGTGGCAAATGACAATGTGTTGTTCCCCATGTGTGTGACCTTAGAATCACACCTAGCCCATGATCTAATGCAGCCATGTGTACAATGAACTTCAGAGAGTAGTCAGCACTCGTGAGTACAGGTACCCTACACAATGTCTCCTTCAACAGGCAGAATGTTGTTTTACAGTGATCTGTCTACTGAACTTTTTCCAGTATTTTCTTCCTTGTGAAATCAGAGAAGGGTCTCATCATGCTACTCAAGTCTGGTCTTCCCTAGTAAAGCCCATGCTTTTCTCTTTGTTGTGGGCATGATCCACACCTGAATGGCCTGTTTTTATTTGCTCATGTCAGATGTAACAGCACCCATTCCCCATCCTGTGTGCAAGGTATGACAACTCTGCTATCCCTATATTACATTTTTCACCTTGACTGTCAGCCCTGCAGCCTTCAAGTCATTGGAGCAGTTTGGTCACATTCCTGATGTGATCCTCCTATGTTTAGCTGTAAATGGCAGTGTCGTCCATGTACTCCAGAGCAAAGTTTCCTGCCCCCAACAGAACACGGTGCACAAGCCATTAAAAGGTGATTGGCACGTTCCTCATCCTGAATGGCATTACTAGCCTTGAAAATCATATAGTCCAAACAGAAGGACAATGGTCGACCTCCCTCTGGCTTCAGGGGACAGAAGTGCCTGCCATTAACCCTTTGTTGGGTTTATGGTGTGCAGGTACATGGCTCCTCCTAACCTAAGACCTCATCCATCTTGGGCATGGGTTATGCATCTTACTCCATACTAATAGTAGTGGATGCAGAGCTTTATTGTCCCATCCTTTTCCAAATCAGTACTACCTGGGAGGCCCAGGGACTACTGGACTCCTGTATTACTATATAAGCCAGCATTTTCTTTGCTATCCCACTCAATGACATGTTTCGCTTCCTTGGGAACTCTTTAGGATGGCTGCCTCAGTGGAGTATTGGACTCTGTATCCATGTGTTGGTTTGCCAGAATGGTATACCCTGATTTTCCCATGAACATTTCCCCAAATGTGTGCAGAACCCAAAACATTTCTGCAGATGTGGCTTGTGTCAACCTCTCTGAGAGGGTGACAGTGCCCACTAAAATTCTCCTTTAACCTCTCCCATGAGATCCACCAGCAGAGCTACTGCTGACTCCTACTCCAGATAGCTGTACACAGCAAGAACCATCTTGTTTCAGTCATGGTATGGCTGCATCATGTTATATGGTAGATTCACTGCTTGCACCTTCTGCCAGGTAACTTCACCAGGTAATTAACATCAATCATCCTCCTGATCACTGAGTAAGAATCCTCCCAAGTCACCAGTAATTTATTCTATTGGACAGGGATGAGTAACATCACCTGTTGCCTAGCTTTCTACTCCTGGGGACTGACCCCAGAATCATACTATGCTTTCTGTCTTTGTTGTGAGGTTTTCCTCCAAGTCGCAGCCCACACTTAGCCTACATATAATTAGATTATAAACACTGACAAGTGATGTTCTTTGCAGCCAAATCTAAGACATTAAAAGAATTAAACTGAAAACACACATGTAAATCCTATGGATATTTAAAGTCATATGCACTGAATGTTTTGAGTTATGCTAGCTAAAGCAGGGTTAAAGAATATACTGTAATTAATTGTGTAGTGGAAAGATAAAAAATACATATGTTTTCTGTGAAGAATGTTTTTTATTTCTCTGCAGAACACCATATAATTAAGAAAACAAAACAACTTTTACAAATAAAAGCATTATATAACACAAGGTGTGTTGAAATGTATGCTATCTAAGCAGACTTGGAAATATGAGAAAGTGTAGTACTGTGATAAAAACAGATCAGTCATGTGAAAAATGCTTGTCGTCTCTTCACAGAACAGGATATTTATTTTGTTTGTTTGTTTCACCAGGAAGTCATGCTAAGCAAATTGCCCATTTTCAGATGCATCCTGGGGGAAGAGGAATGAGGGTACAGTAATGAGTACAGGGTACCAATAGGCAATTACATACAATATACAAAAAAAAAATACAATATGAAACAAAAGAATGCAATGGCACAAGGTATAGTGAGGATACCAGTGCGGACAATACTGAAAGATACAATGATTATGTGATTACAGTAAACCATTTCATTGTTTCAAGCAGTAAAAGTTAGTTCTTGAGATACCATGTCAAAGCTAGGCTCCCTGTGCAACGCAGGAGGGGAGACCTTGTCAGGGAATGGCGAATAAGTGCTTGAGATAATGGACATAGCTTGGCTCCCCTATTGAGACAAGGAGGAGGAACCTGCGAGGGGTTAGCGAGGGAAGGAAAGCATAAAGTGAATAGGAGTTTGCAAGGGAACTGTACTGGGGCGGTAAAGGGTGAGAAAGGTACAGTTGCAGTGGCATTTGCAGGAGCACAGGGTAATAACTGTGCCAACAATGACAGCTTAGCAACAAATGCTGCAAGCAACACAGTGCGGACTGAAATAGGATTGAACAAAACAACGACCAAAACCCAAACAGCACTCCCATTGAAAATAATGGGAATTTCTGCTTTTTGCAGGGACCCCCACCCATCCAGACTTTTAATAACTAACTCCAAGTGGGGGTGGACTTCAGAGATGGAGTGAAATTCTGGAGGTGGGGTTATTTCACAAAAAAAAACAAAGAAAAAAGTGCTAGCACTAAGAGACCTGGGTGGAACCAAACAACAGTCCCAGGTCTCCAGACTGTACCCTGTGCTGGTGCCTTAGCCACTCCACCACAGGAGTGGCTCATCCAGGGACACCAGCACATGGCAACCTAATCCCCCCCTAGTTGAAGCGTAGAGTGACGGGGGTAGCAGTAATTCCCTATCTCTGTTATACCCCTGTTGCTCTAAATGCAGGTGCACTCTACACTGCATGGTTATTGCTGCATGGTTTTTGTTTAGCTGTTTTGACCTACCTGTTACCAGTTGCAGGTGGGGAAAATGAAGGAGGGCATGAGGGAGGAGACGGTGCGGAGAGAAAAAAAAAAGCTAATATAAACAACAGCAGTATCTCAGGTGAGCTATGTTAAAAGCTGTCAGAACATAATTAAAATTATCTGGACCCAGAGATGTGGGATTTTGAGTAAATATTTGTTTTGGGAATGAACAATGTAGGATAATTTGACTACCTATAGATATATATTTTTTTATCTTTTTTTTTTGTATTTTTGAATCTAACAAACATAATGGAGAGATGTATGGTTTCTGTGTTTAAATATTTGTGGCAGTCCTAACATTCCAAGATTGTAATTATAAACAGTGATATTTGAGAAAAATCATAAAACATGGACGTGTCCTTTACCAGGAATGTACAACTAAGAACAAACACTTTTTTTAATGTTTTCTTTAAATGTTTTTTTAATTTATTAGCAGCAGCAGCAGCAGAAATTGTGTACATTAGGCAAAATATGGCACCTGTGTAGTAGACTATATACTGAAGTGTTTACAGGAATATGATTACAAAATTGTTATGAAATATTAATTCTTTTTGAAATATCAGGACATAGATTCCCTCCCATGAGGAAACGTAATGCATTGGGTGAAGCGTTGGGCCCTGTGTGAAGACATAATGCTGAGGGACAAAGTGAAAATAAAGTTTGAAAAGAACTTTTAATTCTTCTGTCATGTGACTGGTATTTTGACTTTTCTGATTGCTGTCATGCCCAAGATCAAGCCCAATCAGCACCACAACTACAGACTTGCTAACACATATAGAAAGGGACCAACCTAACCCGTGCTCTGGACATGGTGCATACTGCCTGGCTGGGAAGAGGCAGTTTGCCCCATGTTCCTGCCCAGGGCTGTGAGTATGGGATTGGGGCAGCATAGTGCCTACCAGCCTCATACCCCAACTCCCTGGCATTACTTCTTTCAAGTGGAGTGAAGTGGGTGGCTTGTAAGGGGTCTGAAGGAGATACACATTGATGAATCACCATTGAGATTACCTCTGGATGAAGGGGAGCAGGTAGAATTACTAACCTTCTTTGACTTCTATATTGAGACTGATTCACGTTTGGCTGCAATTTTGGCTACAGCACCCATGGAATACATTCAGTATTGCTTACAAATGCAAGGTGAACTGAGTGGGGGTGGGTGGTGTGGAGGAGCTTGGGGTACTGCTGGGGCATACAGGAGACTGGGGGCATAGTGCACATTACCTGACCAGAGACAGTCTGTTTGCTCCATGTTCCTCACCAGTCTCCTGACCAAGGTAGCAGGCTGTGATATAGTGCCCCTCAGCGCCCAACACACCTGGTATGACTGCATGCAAATGAAGGGTGTGGGATGTGAGGGGTAATGTCATTGGAGAAAGAACACACAGATTGCAAAGAGAAGAGATGGCTTGTTAAGGTCTACAAGTCCTAACAGGCCTGCATAGCTGAGTAAGACAATGCAACAGATGTTTGTCTTTCACCTAAGTTTATTATCCCTCCACAGCCAGACTGCACAGCTATCCACCATATCCCCATACACATACAGATCTTCCTCCACCTCCCACTAGACCGGGGAACTAGTTTCCCTGCAGATTCCCCCCCCCCCGTCACTGTCACTCAATGGGCATGCAGTGAATACAGAACAGCCCTCATTGAGAGCTCAATCACCAGCTCAGTTTTGGAACTGGGAGGGGAGTGGAGTGGTGGAACACTGCCTACCAGAGTGGGGGAGTGGGGATCCATCATACCACTAATGTTGTCTTAATATGTCATAATGGGGGATCAGGGCATGGGGGGGCGCTAGGCCACCAGGGCACTATGTAACTATGTGGCTCTTAGTGACATTGAGGATCGGGGAAGGGGCCACTGTACAACCAGGGCATTATTTATTTTTTAATTTTTTTTATATTTATTGAAATGTTTCACTAGGAAGGCACCCTGAACAACAGGTTGCTTGTCTCCCAGTGTGATCTGGGGAAAGGGAGCAGGGAGTATACATACATTAACATTAATGACAGGCATTTACAGAATAAGTGCAACAAAGACAGAATTACAAGAATCAAAATGCATAGTACAGTAACAATATGCAATACAAGTTATACAGTATGTATTCTACAGTAACTCCAGAGAGTGTCAGAATAACATTAATACAAACAGTTAAAGTTCCATAATTGCACAAGACCATCTACAGTAAAGAAAAATCAAAACTGTCCCAGCTTTGTGAGCTATGGTTGGAAGTGCCAAAAAAGAGAGTTGGTATAGTTAAGATTGTGAAAAATACGTATAGTTAGAAGAAAGGAAGTGGTGAAGAGCAGAGGAGAGGGACTGAGGGGGAGGAGGAATGATGAATTTCTTGGGGAAGATTTTTTTAGATTTTGTGGAAGCAGAGTATGAAGGCAGCTTGGTCTGTGACGGTAGAGTAGTGGGGGATCATAAGGGTGCACAAGTCAGTGGATCTGAGGGAGTGAGCAGGAGTGGGAGGAGGAGAGAGAGAGAGAGGAGGACAAATAGGGGGGAAGTGAGATAAACCAGAATTTAGAGATGAGTTTGACACAGTGGTAGAGGCACCAGTTAGTAACAGAAGGGAAAAAAAGAGAGTGATAGAGATCACAGTGGTGAGTTCTTACAGGAGAGTCCAGGGTAAAGCAGCAGAAAGAGTTAAAAAGTGGTCCAGTATGGATAATGGAGTTTGCCCTTTAAGGGGCAGACCAGGTTATTCTGGTTCACCCCTTCCCTCTGTCATGGAATGGTAGTGCTCAGAAAGGGAGGGGGAAGGAAGGGGAGGGGCTAAGGGCCTGAACAAAGGACAGGTAACAGGAAAGGGAGGGGTGAAGGGTGGTACATAAGGGACAGCACAAGGGGGCCTCAGCCATTTTTTCTGGAGTTTTTGATTTAATTGGAACTATAGCACATCAGATTGGTGGAACAATTTGGAGAGGTTTGTGCACCAGGTACAGCAGGTAGGATTGCTTCCAAGGAATGAAGTTTAAAAAAAAAAAAAAACATTGTTTGTGACTGCTTTACAATAAGCTGCATTTTGAAGGAAGTCTTTAGCATTGTTGGCCTGGATGAATGTGTTTTCTAATAGTTTAAGGTACATAGAGGTAGTATACTTTGTTTTGAAAATGTCTGGCTCCTTTAGGTTAGGTTTGAGGAAACTATAGTATTGCTGGTTCAAGGACAGGCGTTTTGGGGATAGTAATTTTGCAGTGGTATGGAGATGTGTAATGTTTTAAAATCGAGAGGCGATTAGGCACAGTTCTGTTGAAAAGCACAGTTGTGTACATCAGGGCCAATTTAAAGTTGTGCAGAAGGCCACAAGCTAAGGAGGTCACAGCGTCTGTCCAGTGGTGGGCTTAGCAAGAGATGAGGCGGGGAGACAGTTGCGGAGCAGAGAATCGCAGTAGCGGACGAAAAGCTGCAACATGGTAGGCTGGATGGTAAAGCCTGAGGTTCTGGATGGTTTTGTCCGATCCCAAAGAATGGGAGGACAACAAAGAGGGGTGAAACAGCCGGTCTGGAGGAGGCCCTGAACACGGGGGGGCAGGAGCCCGGCAAGGGCGGCCGAGTGGCATGACATCACACGCCACGCAGCAGTTGCGAGGGAGCAGAGGCTAGTAAGAGTAATGGGGGACTGAAAAGGGCTGGGTGGTGAGCCTGGTTTCATCCTGGTTGTGGGGGTGGAAAAAGGAGTACGGGGGATGAGAAGCCTCACGCACGCCAGCAGGACCGCATGGCTGATAAGCGGACCCCTCCCCTGCCCTAAAAACCTTGCGGCCACCTCCTTGTGTGGGGGCTGGGGAGATTAGCAGGTCTGGAGGAGGCCCCAGAAGCAAAGGAGTGAGAGAAGGGGGGAATCGTGATCCGGGTGTCTCGTGACGTGACGACACACACCACGTGGTGTGTGCGATCAAGCTGGAGGGCAGGTGGTTTTCCCAATTATTGGTGTACTGGCCACATTTGGGCCTGTGTTTTTTGTTGAGTGGAGGCCTTGGGGTGAGCTGGGGGGGTTATGAAAAATTAGTAGGCCGGGAAGAGGCCCAAAAGTGAGG
The DNA here is from genome assembly GCA_016271365.2 of Neoceratodus forsteri. NCBI lineage: Eukaryota > Metazoa > Chordata > Ceratodontiformes > Ceratodontidae > Neoceratodus > Neoceratodus forsteri. Next base: position 863,203,005 of record CM028137.1, on the reverse strand, counting down.
GGAAACAAGAGCACGTGTCGGCGACCACATGGCGTGACCCCACATGCCGCTTGGTGCTCGCGATAGAGCCCCCTCCCTCTTGTTGGGTGGCTTACGGCATTTGTGCCTGGGGGTAAGGGGGAGCACATCTAGCCCAGCGGGGGGGCAGTGAGGTGTTGCAGGGGCGAGTGGTATTCTATGGAGGGCAGCCTTGCTCAACGAGGAGGGGATGGCAGCAGTGTGGGGGCTCAAGGTAAGGTTTCTGTGCCCATGATGGAGCATGCTGTGGATGCCAATGAAGGGACAATTGGTCTGTTTCATGGAGGGACCAGCAGGTAGAGGCCCTCTAGCCCAGGGGAGCGGAAGCACGCTGCGAACACGCGGCGTGACGTCAGACGCCGTGCATCGGGTGCAGGGAGGGGGTGGGGGGATCCAAATACAAGATGAGTGGGGAGGACAGGAAGGACAAAAGGTGAGGACTGGTTCATGGGGGAAAAGGGGAGCGCATATGTGCATCGTCACCAGAAGGTTTCCGGGGGGGGAGAAACAGGACACCTCCCACCCTTAAAAAGAACCTAGGGGCTGCCTCCCACTTTGGTATGTCGTGGGCGGGGGGCAGCAAGCCACCAAAAAAAAAAAAAGAGAAAAGGGAGTTTTTTACATTTAAACCCGGGCTTCACGCACGAAGGTGGTAACCCTCGGGGGAGGCCTCGGCAGTAACCTTCACGCCACAGTGGATGGCATTGGGGGAAACAGGGGAGGGGTGGGGGCATATGAAAGGGGGTTGGTGGATGGAATGGGAAGAGTTGAGGGCAGGCTTAAAAAGGGGCCAAGGTACAGGCCCGAAGGGAGTGAGTGGCCCACGTGGCATGCGCCACTCAAAAGGACATGGCAGGGAGCAGCCAACGATGACCTGGTTGCCTAATTGAGATTGGGACCCGACCACTCATGGAAGCATATGGCATGAGGGGCAGAGGGATGGCATTATACAGCACATATATATATAATTAATCCTGTTTTTCCTTCCCGTAGTTGTCTTCACAGTGGAAAAGAAAGGAAGGACATGGCACCAAAGAAGAGCAGGCCGTCAAAGGAAGACGCGTACAGGGCTATAACTGAATTGGTGGGAAAAGCCAACAGAATGTGGGAATTGGTGGAGGGGGAGGAACCAGGGAGGCCCAGGGAGAAGAGGAAAGCGGGCCCAGGAAAAGGGGGCAGAGGGAAACGACCAGCTAAAGGGCCATGCAGTCCCACTAGGGTGCCACCACTGGCAGTGGAACACACCAAGCTGGCTGATCCAGTACCCCTGCAGCCTATAGACCCGGTGATGCCATTAGCTCCCCCCGATCAAGGTGGGACCTCCTTTGGGGAACATGGGCCAGATCCTCAGAACATTGAATTCCCTCCACAAACCCTAGCAGTTCACCCTCCTCCTCAACCACAGGGAGAAACAAGGGGACACTTGGAAGACTCCAGGCAGCAAGGCCCGGACAAGGTTACAGGTAACGCATCCAGTGCAGTGGGGGATAGTATAGAAGAATACACAGGTCAAATTGTGTCGGCACTGGGAACAGGAGGGCTAGGGCAGATGGAATCGGCCGTGGTAGAGATTAGAGCAGAGAAGGAGGTGCCAGGTAAAAATGAAGGGTGTACAGAGAGAGAAGGGAAAGGTACAAGGGAGATAGGTGTACCTGGGATGAGGACAGAAGAGCATGTGCCACTGGCCATGAAGGAAAAAATATGGAAAGGTGAGTATGTGGATATTTCGCTTTGGTGAGCCAGGAGGCAGCAGCCAAGTATGAGGAAACGGAAGGCATAGGTAAGAGTGAAATGGCAGCGGCGATAGTGCTGTTAGGGAAAAAGGAGGACAACAAGTTCATAAAAGGGAATACTTGGGACGGATGGTCTGTAGGTTTTGCCACCTTCTCAGCCATTTAACTGGTAAAAAGGCCTGAGCTGGGCATCCCACTCATCACTTATTCTTTGATAATACGGAGGGCAAAAGCAAAGGGTGGGGTGGTTGTACTATGATGAGTTTTTTCGGCAGAGAATGGCAACATTTGGGGATGTGAGATGGGACACCAAGCAGCTTGATTTATGTACTGATTACGTAACAGATCAGTCCACACCTGAAGGTGAATGGGGAAAAAGGGGGTCTACACCCCAAAGATGCTGCTGGGCTTACAACAGGACTTTTTGCTTGTGGCCGCAATGCCGCTTCCAGCATGATTGTTCAAAATGTGGGGGAGGTCACCCAGCAAGTAGATGTAGAATGACATAGGCCCAAGGGGAACAGGGGCACAGGGGTCAGGGGTCAGGTCAGCAGTTTTTTCGGGAAGGCCATGGGTTTAGATGGCAGATATGGAACAGAGGAGGGAGGGGTAGGGCAAACTCAAGTAGAGGGGGTCAGGTTCACTGACAGAAGAAACATTGCACAAAACAAGGGGGAAGGGCCAGGGAAGAGTAACAGGGGGCCTGACAGGGACCAGTTTGGGATGGCCAGAACCCCCATCAACTTGAAGGCATGGACAGCTTTCTTGGACGGATATCCTAACACAAGCATCCGGGATGTGATTATAGGAGGTTTTAACACAGGGTTTTCACTGCAGTGTGGGGGGCTCAGACAAGCGAGGGAGGTGAAAATCCTGGGGTCAGTGAAAGGAAGGGAAGAGATGTTAAGACAGAAAATAGATAAAGAAAAGGCAGCAGGGAGGGTATAGGGCCCATTTAACACACCCCCATTGCGGAACATGCGGATTTCGCCATTGGGTTTGGTACCAAAGAAACAGGAAGGGGAATACAGGGTGATTCACCACCTGTCCTATCCGGAGGGGGACTCAGTGAATGATTTCATCAGTGAGGAGCATAGTAGAGTGACATATGCGATACTAGAGGATGAAGTCCAGATAATCCAGGCCACAGAGGATGCATGGATGGCAAAAACGGACATTGAGTCTGCTTTCAGACTGCTGCCAGTTAGGAAAGAAGACTGGGATCTATTGGGTTTTAAGATCGGGGGCAGTATTATTTTGATAAATCAATGCCAATGGGATGTTATATAGCATGTGCGACGTTCGAAGCATTCAGCACCTGTTTGCAGTGGATATTTCAAAGAAAAACAGGATATAGAACGGTCATCCATTATTTGGATGATTTTCTGTTCCTTGGGAGGGGGAAAAGAGAGACGCTAAATATGCTGGGGGAGTTTCAGTAGCTGTGCCGGGAGCTAGGGGTCCCACTGGCTCCATAAAAAAACAGAAGGACTCAACAGGGTGATGGAGTTCCTGGGGATTGAGATAGACACCCCGAACGAAATATTTAGACTACCGGACAAGAAAGTAAGTAAATTGAAGGAACTGATTCAAGTACACACCAGCAGGAGAAGGGTACAACTAAAACTAGTGCAGCAGGTGCTGGGGCATCTGAACTTTGCCTGCAGGTCCATCAGACCAGGACGGGCATTCACAAGGAGGTTAGCCAGGGCTACAGCAGGGGTCACCAGACCACATCACTGGGTGGACTTGACACAGGGTGTCAGGGAGGATTTTAGAATATGGGAAGAATTCCTCCAGGAGTATAACAGGTGTTCTTTCTGGCAAGAGGAGTGGCTGTACAACACAGACCTTGACCTCTACACAGATGCTGCAGAGGGGCTAGGCATGGGGGGTTACCTGAGGGGCAGGTGGTTTGCAGAACCATGGCCGGCCAGCTGGGTGAAGGATGGGAAGGTGAGAGATATAACACTGCTGGAGATCATGCCCATATGGGCATGTACCATGGTCTGGGGGGAGAAATTACTGGATCAGGAAGTGACATTTTGGTGTGACAATAGAGCAGTGGTTGATGTACTAAACAACAGGGGAGCCAGGTCAGATACAGTCATGCAGGTATTATGACGTTTAGTGTTAAGAGCTTTGCAGCTGAACATGTCATTCAGTGCAAAACACATAAAAGGGGTACGCAATACCCTGGCTGATGACCTTTCCTGTCTGCAGCTGGACCATTTCTGGAGGCTGGCACCAGCAGCGGAAGAACAAAAAACGTCCATACCAACGAATATCTGGGACGTTGGCAAGAAGGAGCAAAACTACTGTTTTGCAGCTCATGGGTGCCTCGGACTCTGAGGGCCTACGATGGGGCCTAGCGAGTGTTCCAAACATTCAGGGCAGAGCACCAGATGGAGGTAAGTGGGCCACTCACAGAGGAACAATTGGAAATGTTCACCATTGAGCAATGGCAGAGAGGGACCGACCACGCTACAATGGGGGTTTATCTGGCAGGGATTAATGTTATCTGCAGCCTAAAAGGGTGGAATGACCTGACAAAATCAATGCTCATCAGGAGAATGATGCAGGGATGGGGCAGGTTGAAACGTGGGTCAGGGGATAATAGGAGGCCAATAGGGGAACAGTGGCTAATAAGGCTAAAAGAGGTGCTCCCGGCAGTATGCAGATTGAAGGCTGAGGCCCAGCTATTTCACACTATTTATGTGATAATGTTTGCGGGGGCTATGAGAGTGAGTGAGGTGGTAGGTCACGGGAAAGATGACAAGGAAGGAGGTTTGGAATGGGATGATGTGAATTGGGGAGTGAAAGAGATATGGATCAAGCTAAGGAGGTCAAAAACAGACCAAAGAGGGCAAGGTTGCATGATAACACTGAAAGGGCAATCGGAGATTGCGATATGCTCAGTGCAGGCTCTGTGGGTTTTTGCCGCACAGCAGGTGACCAGGACGGGAAAGCTATTTGTACATGGTGATGGAAAAAGGGTCACCAGCTATCAAGTCACAGCAGTGCTGAAAAAGGGCATGCAATTTCTGGGAGAGGACCCAGCTAATTACTCATCCCATTCCCTAAGAATTGGGGCTGCCTCACAGTGGGCAGCAATGGGGGAACCCGTAGAGGACATTTTGGAAAAAGGGCGCTGGTGGTCGGCTAGTTAGATACATCAGAGTGCTGATGTTAAAAAAAAAAAAAGGGAGGAAAAGGAAAGTAAAAAAAAAATGGAGTTGTGCTGCCCCTACGGGGGAGCACAGGTAATGGGGGGGGGTTAGGGGCAAAGAAAGGAAAGAGGTGGGGGGGATAATACAGTGAGGGCTCCAAGGGTATGTGTAAATTAAATAATTTTCTTTGCACCCCATAGGCAGAGGGAGAATCACGGAAGTCTGGATCTGCAGCCATTCCTACATTTATTGGGCTGGAAAGAGAGCAGAGAGGAAAGCTGGGGGAAAGCAGCTGTACCAGGATGTAAGACAGTGTAGGTTGGTATGGCATGACATACGGGGGATGAGATGGGCAGAGCTCCTTCCCGCTTTGAAGGAACTCAAGGGACAACAGCCCAGTCCAGACCTAATCATTATACATCTGGGGTCAACGACCTAGCGGACAGATCATTTTACCTGAGGAAGGAAGCAGCAGACCAATGATTAGGTAGTGTCATTTGAGGGGGTTTGAGGAATTGTCATGGCTTATATGCTTTTAGGTTGGAAGGTTCGAGGTTCGGGACGATGAGACATTTAGTACGAGTCTAATAAAGGCAAGTGAGGTGGATACAGATAAAAAGAAGGCTGCAAGAGGCAGTCTGAGAAGGCTCCAGTGGTGGAAAAATGGAGTTGAGGTGATAGTATGGCAATTGGTGTAGATAACAGGTGCAGCAGAATATGCCAAAGTAGAGGCATATTGGGCAGAGTGAGTAGAGGGGTGGATGGAGGGGGAGGAGAGGAGGTTAAGGAGAAGAAGAGGAGGAGACAGCAGAAACAATAGCATGGTAGAACCAGTAGTGGTAGCCAAAGCAAGGGAAGGAGTTATTAGACAAAATACAATGAAAGAGAGGGGGCACCAAGTAATGTTACTGTGTGAGTGGCTACGCAAGCTGGTGGGTGGGTCCAGAGGGCAGCAAGAACATTTAAAGAGGGGAGGGGGTGGGCATGCAAAAATTCTGCCCCCAGATAAATTACTGCAGGAGAGGAGCTGAAAAGTTAAAAAAATTAGCCTTTGTTGGAGCCAGAGGGAGCAGCCAATCAGCACTCGGCCTTGTCTGGTGGGTTGAGTTGAAACCCACTATGGGAAGCATCCAAGGGAGCATACCTGTTATTGGCTTCTTGGGGTCTGGGGAGGCGGGCGGCCAGAAGCAAATTGCCACAGCCGCCAGGAGGTCAGGGAATCTGAGGGAGAGACAGAGAGAAAAATAATTTAACATTGAATGCTGCGGGGGAGGAGGGCAGGCTAGAGACAGTCTGGGACTCAAAAGACAGGAATAGCAGGAGAGTTAAAATGGGGTGGAGTTTAAGGTAAGAGAAAGTGGAGAGAGTTGGGGTGTCTAGCTGGCAGGGGGGACTAGCAAGGAAAGAGGAAAAATGAGCACCAAGATTGAAGTGTAGAAGGTAGTAAAGCTAATAGTTATCATAAAGGCTGTAAAACAGATCCTAACAATCACTCAATGATTAAATAAGTAGTTGACAAAGCAGTCTAAAGCTATTCTAGCTAGAGAGAAAAGAAATGTTTACAGAGGCAGAGAGCAAAACAGGTTAAAGCTAATCTAGGCAGTTTTCAAAAGCAGTGAGCAGAAACAGATTTACCAGTAGTCTTGGCAAAGAAAGAAAAGTTATCAGAAGCAAAGCGAAAAGTAGCATAGCTAAAATAGTTAATACAGGCTGTAGCATAGCTAATTAATTAATTAATTTCAGGCTGCAAAATATCACATCAGCTTAATGATTATTAGCTGTACAAAAAAAATTATGTCCCCAGATAAATTACTGCAGGACAGGAGCCAAAAAGTTAAAAAAAACAGCCTCTGTTGGAGTGGAGGGAGCAGTCAATCAGCGCTCAACCATGTCTGGCAGGCTAAGTTCAAACCCGCTATGGGAATTATCCGAGGGAGTGTACCTGTTGTTGGCTTCTTGGGATCTGGGGGGCAGGCAGTCAGAATCAAATTGTGGCAACCACCAGGAGGTTAGGGAATCTGTTGTTGGCTTCTTGGGGTCTGGGGAGGTGAGAGGTCAGAATCAAATTGTCGCAACCACCAGGAGGTTAGGGAATCTGTTGTTGTTTTCTTGGGTGTGGCCAGAATCAAATTGCCGCAACTGCCAGGAGGACAAGGAATTATGTAAATATATGGCTCTTAGAGACATTGGGGGAGTTGGGGAGGGGGGCCACTGGATGACTAGGGCATTTTGTATATATATGTGCGCACTCCCACATACGCAAACCATTATGCAAAAAATTAGCAATGTGAAGGGAGCGCAGGGCCCAGATGGCCCATGCTCCCACAAGCACATACCACTAACCACTTACATTACACTTTCTTAAAAAAGAAGGGAAATTCATTGCAAAAAACTCTGTTAATGCATCAGTTAGAGTTGATGTCACAGCAACAAAAGTTTGGAACTTTGATGTTAGGGTTACCAACCAACCACCCCTTCCTCCACCCTACACAGGCACCAATAGGTATTAAGGCATGCCATGAGGTCATCAGACCTAAGACTCACCACATTTTCCTATACCGTAGAGTATCAGCTTTTTTGAACATGGAATAGGGTGAGTTGGGCCTGATGACCCCATGGCACGCTTCAAGGCCTGTTGGTGCCTGTAGGGTTGAGGTAGTTGGATATTGGCAAATTAGTGTTACAAGGGTTCCTTTTGTTTTTTTTGTTTGTTTTTTTGCCATTGGTCACCTTACCTTCAGTGCCAACCCCAGGCACCTACCTTGCTGCCCTGATAGCCATACCTCCTCAATACCCACTGTCTTACCCCACAGGGTGGGGCCACAGCATCTTTCTGGATCCATCTACAATGGGAGAAGGTGTCGGCAATAGCCAACATTGCCTCTCTTGCTTCCCCCCCAGAGTGGGGTTTTGGACCCAGGGATGCCTACGTGGAGCCATGATAGGGCATTGGAGAGGCAGGGGAGCTATTGAGGCCAGGTGTCAGGGAACACATATCCACAGCAGCCAATGATTTTTCTAGTTTTAGTCCCTGGGTGGGTACGTGCAATGATGTCCTGCATCTGCTCCACCCCTCAAGCATACGGCGCTGGCTACTTGTGGTTCCCCCAGCCTCTGACAGGAGTCCCTCAAGTGCTGGACACACCGCCCCACCCTCCCCCTGGAGAAGGAGAGCAGTCTTTGGGATGCTCAATCCTTCTCCTCCAGCCAGCCATCCGGCTCTCTGGGTCTATTCTCAAAACTGGGTCGCTGACGTCGCAAGTGGAAATCCAACTGCTGCGTTGGCAGGCCAGCAAGGGTTCCTTTTCAGGTTTATAGGGCTACTGTATGGCTTTGTTGTTATGTGTAAGTGGGAGTGGAGGACCCAGAGGGCCCACTCTCCCACAGACACCTATCATTATGCACAAAACGGGTAGTTTGGTGGGAGTGTGGGGCCCACCAAAACATACCATTTACTAGTTACATTACACTTTTTCAAAAAGTAAGGAAATTCATTGCAAAAAAGTTTGTTAATGCACCAGTTATGATTGATGTCACAGTGACAAAAGTATGGAAATGTGATGTTGAGGTTACTGCCTTACCACCACCCCCACCATCCCATCCTCCACACACCAACAGATGTCCTGGTGTGCCATAGGGTCATCAGTCCTAACTCTCACCCCATTCTCCTGCAGTGTAGTATGTTAGCTTGCTTATACATGGAATGGGGTGAGAGTTGGGCCTGACAACCCCATGGCACACCCTGATGTCTGTTGGTTTGTGGAGGATGGGGAGGTGGGGGGTAACCCTAACATTGAATTTCCAAACTTTTGTCACTGTGACATCAACCCTAGCTGATGCAATAACAAAGTGTTTTGCAATGAATATATATATATATATTATAGGGGTGTGGTCATGCCCCTATAATTAAGGTTGAGTAGGCACTTTAATATTAAACCTCAGTTTTTGTATGTTAATAACTCTGCAACTGTTCAACAGATTTGCACAAACTTTGGAATGCATGGTCTGGTATGGCAGAAGTCTTGATCTACCAAGTTGCAGTTCAGTTGGACTTACAGCTTCTGTGCAACAAAACACTAAAAAATACGGTTTTCACCACTTCTGACATTTTATTTGCCTATGGCACTGCAACCACACCGTGTGGTCTTGCGGTCTGAAATTTGGAATATAGAAAGAGTTTGGGTCAAGGAACAATCCTGCATTTGTTTGGTAAAAAAATATTAATCCTTCCAAAGTTATTACATTTTAAATGTACAAGTTCTGAGCATGCTCAGTTCACTCCAAGATTTATATGTATTTTTGATGAACTAGGATTTGTCTTGGGGTCAAGGATTTTGTCAGCTCACAGACTAGGATTTTAAAAAATCCTAGTCCATCAGAAAAATTCCTTGCCTGCAAGCTGCCATCTTGTTTTCAGTTTTTCACCCAAATAGAATGTTGTAGTTGTCTCCACGGGTGACTTTTGGGCCAAATGAGGCATGGGTTTTGCTCAGGCTGACATCCTCTACAAAACTATGCATTTGGCTTGGCTCATTTTGGTGAAAAAATAGCTTTTTAAAATTTTAAAATTCTTTGACCGTGACTCACTAACGATCCTAGTCCGTGAGCTGTCAAAATCCTAGTCTGCGAGACGATCCTTGTTTGTGAGCTTACAAAATCCTTGTTCGTCAGTTCATGACCAAATGGCTTTTCTCACAGACCAGGATCAAGCTGATGGTCAAGGATTTTGCAGACTCACAAAAGAAGATCAGCTGGCTGACTAGGATGTTGTCAGCTCGCGGACCAGTATTGTTTTTTTCAATCCTCTTTTGCAAGGTGACAAAATCATAGTCCGCGAGCTGTCAAAATCCTAGTCCACAAGACGATCCTCATTTGTAAGCCAACAAAATCCTTGTCTGTCACTTTGTGACCAGATGGCCCTTATCACGGACCAGGATCAAGTTGATGGTCACAGATTTTGCAGCTTCATGAAAGAGGATCAGCTGGTGGACTAGGATTTTGTCAGCTCATGGACCAGGATTGTTTCTTCAATCCTCTTTCGTGAAGTGACAAAATCATGGTCTGCGAGCTGTTAAAATCCTAGCCCACCAGCCAATCCTCTTTCATGAAGCTGCAAAATCCTTGTCCGTCACTTCGTGACCAGATGGCCCTTCTCACAGACCAGGATTAAGCTGACAGACTAGGATTTTGCTACCTCGTAAAAGAAGATCGGCTGGTGGACTAGGATTTTGCTACCTCATGGACTAGGAATTTTTAAAGATGTAAAAACCTTACCATTGCATTGCTAATGAACGTTTTGGTCTTTTTACCTGCAATTTTCAGAGTATTGAAAGGATGCCCTACATGTGTGAATTATTCTGTTTTGGTGTTGGGGAATTAAGTGGTTCCATAGATATGCCATCACGGACTTGACATTTTCCCCATAGGATAACATTGTACCACCCATTGTGCTTTTTGGAGGCCACATCTCAGAAACGAAATGAGATACAGACTTTTCGCTACTGGCAGCTAACCTGGTGGAAGAAGATTGGAGACCATATACTACACCTAATACTTAAATTTTGCCACTATATCCAGGGGTTCACCCAGCATAGTTGTAATTCCATGGTGGGCAGTAGGAGCTGAAACTGAGGTAGTCTTCGATGAAGGTGAGATAAGCATTATTTTGGTTTTCTTAGCACTGAGAAGCAGTTTCATATGAAGCAGATTTTGCTGTAATGTGTTGAATTCTTGTTGAAGAATGGTGCACACAGATTCAGGAGACAGATGGGCAACATAAAGGACAGTATCATCCGCAAATAGATGAACACTAGCAGAGCTAATGTTATGATCTATGTTGTTGATATATATGTTGCGAACAGCAACGGGCCCAGGATTGAACCTTGGGGACCCCTCTCAGGAGGGCTTTACTGGGAGATAGGTCACCTTGTGATTTCAGCAGTTGAGGTCTACCAGCAAGATAGGAGGAAAATTAATGTAGGGCAGTGTCCTTGAGCCCAATTTTTTTCAATTGGGTCAGTAATAGGTCATGGTCCACCATATCAAATGCTTTACTTAGGTCAAGGAAAAGTGCAGCTACATGATTTTTGGTGTTGAGCGAGATTTACCAATCATTGGTGACCTTGGCTAGAGTGGTGACCGTACTGTGGTTTGGCCTAAAACCAGACTGTAGGGGATTTAAAATGTTATGGCATTCTAAGAAATCTCTGAGCTGGGAATTTACTAGCTTTTCAAGAAGCTTTGACAGAATGGGTAGTAAAGAGATGAGTCTGTAGTTGTGTAAGTCACATGGGTCACCTGATTTAAATGGGGATAACATGGGCTGCTTTCCACACTGTGGGGAGAGCCCCTTCACAAAGGGACATCTTAAAAAAAGGTGGGTAATTGGTGGTGTTAGATGGTAGTAGCCTATTTTCAGTAGGGTGGAATCTATTTGGTCTGCCCCTGCACCTTTCTTAATGTCTAAGGAGGTTAGCAGATCTTCTATCTACAATGGAATTCTTGCTCATGTAAGAGGCTCATGTAAGAGGCAAACGAAGAATCTCTCCCTCATAAAACTTTGATGGCATACCCTGAAACTCCTGCTCTTTTGACTAATTCTGTCAGGCAATATACACCCAAATCCTGGTCCCTCAATTCCTGGCAATGAACACAGATAGTGCCATGCTGGGACACTCACCTTTGCAGCACTCAATGTCTGCAGCCTCCTACTGAAACTTGATGCCCTGCATATATTTACTGACCTACACAACCCAGATGCTCCTGTGGTTGTTGAAACCTGGCTCACTCCTAAAATTCTAGACAGTGCAATTGCCCTGCCAGGTTATAACATCTTCAGACATGACAGGACCTCCAAAAGAGGAGGGGGGGATGTTCCATCTACCTCAAAGACACTCTCCTTGGACACCCTGTTCAACCCCCCTCTTCGGCCTTAACTGCCCAGATCCTACCCATCAGAATTCTACTCAGGGACCACAACAAGGTTCTGACTATCATTGCTGTCTACGTCCCTCCTAAGGAGCAAGTTAAAGGTCTCAACACCGTCCTGGACTTTATCCGCTCACAACCCACAGGCTCCGAGTCTATCCTTATGGGTGATTTCAACATTAATTGGCTTGGGTCTGACACAAATGGCTTTAAGGATACTATCTCAGCCACCGGCCTCACCCAGCTAGTTGCCAACCCCACTAGGCACAACTACAAGACTGGCACATGCTCCCTTCTGGACTGGATCCTGACTAACCACCCATCCCACATCTCAGAAGTCTCCATCCTACCTGACTCATTAAGTGACCACTCCCCTGTCACCTGTGAATGGTCAAATAAATTCAGCCTCCCACCGTCCAAGTTAATTACAAGCAGAATCCTCCCAAAAGGCCAATTGAAACACTTCAAATCCTACCTTAGACAACAAGACTGGTTCCCCATTTTCCTGGCATCAGATGTCAACTCTGTACCAGACTTCTTCATAAACACCTTCAATGCTGCCTGTGACTCTTACACCCCCAGCAAAAATCGGAAAGTCAAAGGGCTCTGAAACCCATGGCTCTCTGGGGTTCTCCTAGCACTGATGAAATCTAGGGACCACCTCTGGGCTCTGGCTCGGGTCACAGGTAGGCAAGTAGATATACAAACTACAAACATGCAAGAAATGACTACACTAAAGCAATGAAAAGTAACCACTACAAAGATGCTGTCACTAACACATGGGATAAGGGGAAGTCCTTCTGGAATAATCTGAAAGAATTTGCAGGGAAATTGCCCAAAATGTCACCTACCATGTTGGAAGTGGATGGGACCATAACCCTGGACTCAGCAACTATAGCAAACACATTTAACACCACATTCTCGGATCTCAGCAGTGTACTTCCACATGACTTCTTTGATTCTGACCTCTCTGCTGCACCCCTTCTCACCACCCCGCCCCCCTCCTTAACTCATCCACCTTTTTACTTCAAAGCAGTCAGGAGTCATGAATTGTGCAAATACATCTGCAAAGCAATCGCAGGATCAAGAACCAGTGGGGACACACTCGACAAACTACTGTCCCTTGCACTACATGAAGTGCTATCTCCACTTACTCGTATTTTCAACCTCTCACTCTCACTCGGCCAGTTCCCTGACAGATGGAAATCTGCCACCGTAACCCCAGTCCACAAAAGTGGAGACAAGGCTCATCATGGGAAGTATAGGCCTATATCAATACTACCCCCCTCTCAAAGGCCCTTGAGTGACTCGTCTCTGACCAGCTGACAGAATACCTGGCCAAGCACGACATTCTCTGTAAGTAGCAGCATGGTTTCGGAAAAGGCCACATCATTACATCGGCCCTCCTAGAACTCACAGGAGCAATCCACAACTCCCTTGACAATAATCAACTAACTGAATCAGTCTTTATTGACTTGACTAAGGCTTTTGACACCATCCATCACCAACTACTCATCACAGAGCTTCAAAACTCAGGCCTTTCCCCTGAGGCTATATCCTGGTTTAAGAGCTACCTGAAAAACTGCTCTCAAAGAGTGAAAATTGCTCACACCCTCTCCGATTCTAGACCCGTCCGCTCAGGAGTCCCACAGGGGTCCATTCTCAGGCCTCTCCTGTTCAGCTTCTTTTTGATCAATCTGCTACAATCTTGTCCTGAACAGATCCTGCTATATGCGGATGATGCTGTCATCATCGCCACTCATCATGACCCCATCCTTCTTCAAAAAAGCTCCATATGGGTTTTGCCTCAATTAAAAAATGGTTTAATAGCCAAAAGTTGGTACTCAACTATAAGAAAACAAAGTTGATGCTTTTCTGTGGCTCCCGCAACAAGCATAGGTTTCATCCCTCTGCAATTGCAAAGTGCCACGGTGCTGTCCTGGACCAAGTTCACTCCTTTAAATATCTTGGAATCACACTCAACAGTCACCTATCGTATGACATCCACACTGACACTGTTGCCAAAGCTGTTAACAATCACATTGGTCTTCTACACAGGCACAGGGAATGCCTTACTGCAGACACCTTAAGGATAGCTGTGCAGAGCTCTGTGGTCTCTAATCAGTTATGGTCTGGTTGCCTATGGCTCTGCTTCTGACACAGCCCTTAGGTGCCTATCCTTGGCCCTAAACAAAGTCTACTGTCTCATCACAGAATCCCACAGCCTCACCCACATGTATGTTCTCTACACCCAAATGGGCTGGCTCCAACTATCTAACCTTATTAAATACCATACCTGCTTAATGACCAAGAAGATCATGATAGGCCTTCCTCCCCCAGGTGTCCAAGTCCTCAAACGTGCTGCATGCATCCCCCGCCCCACCAGACCTCTGAAAATCAAATTCTGCACATTCCCTGGTGCCGCACCTCTCAGGGACAGAGGTCCTTTGCTCACCATGCACCATCCTGGTTTAATGGACTCAACAAAGACATCACCTCACTGCAAAGTCTTGGCCAGTTCAAAACCCACCTCTGCCTCCACCTCTCTACCGCCAGCTCCTGTGACTTTCACTCCTAATCTGCTGTCCCCTCTATCACTTACCTCTCCCTCTCCCTCACACCCTTCCACTCCCCCACCCCCTCCTCCCTCCCTGGCTTTAGCACTTCTCAAAACCTGACATGGCCCCTGGCTGCTCCTCAGTTTCTGTTATTCCCCTCTATCCCTCAACTTTCCCTGTGAAACCTTCCTGGCCCTGTTTCCATCCCTCCCTCAATTGTCTTTATTCCACTGCTTGTGACAATGTTGAATCTCATGCCCTGCATTGTTTATACAAATTTCTGTCCTGTACCTACCTCCCCTCAAATGCATGTATTCATTCTGCTTGTATTGCTTATTTCAAATTGTGTCATGTTTGTATTGTTTCTCCAATCTGACATGGAACCTTTGTAAAAGAGCCTTGGCTCAAAGGTAATTGTAATCCTAGAATAAATAAATAAATGAGTGAAACAGGACAGAAGCTAAATTTAGCAGTACAGCTGGGGGTGGTTGTGGGGGGCAATGGGGTAGAATTGCCTATATGCTGGTTTAGCAGCTTCCTTAATGGGGAGGAATCAAATGCAAGGCTGGCTGTAGCAAAGTAGTAATTGAAGGCTTCTAAGATGCCATGTTTATTAGTGCAGCTTGAATCCCCTAGGGTGATTTTGGATAATAATGAGGAAGAAGAATTATGTCTTTCTACTTCTTTCAGAATCTGCCAGAATTTAATGCTGTTATTCTTGGATGAATCAAGGGCACTTTGAAAGAATTTAGCTTTTTCCGATCTGATCAGTTTAGTGCACTGACTCCTAGCCATTCTTAATGCTACCCAGTTGGAATCCGACTTAGTTTTCCTAGTGCTTTTCTATAGGGCATCTCTATGTCGTAAAGCTATTTTTAAGGTGTTGTTGAACCATGGGCAGTGTTTTTTTCTAGCCCTGCTTTTGACAAAGGGTGCATGGGAGTTGATTACATTCAGAACTAGTGTTTGGAAAATTGCATAGGCTTCAGAGACAGTAGGGGCGAGGTAGAAATCCTGCCATCTAATTCTATTAAGATCTGCCAGGAAGGCAGAGGTGTTAAATTTGTGGTAATTCTTTTTATAGGTATACCCTGGTGTAGAGGTTTGGTGTAAACTTTACACAAGCAATTGCCCTGTGGTCACTGATGTCACTGTCAAAGACTCCTACATGTGAGATTCTATGAGGTGTTTTAGGGAGGATTACAATCCACATTAAGATCACCCAGAATAGTTGTTTCAGTGTCAGAGGGGTCTAACAGGTTACGTAGGTGATGTAGCAACTTAAGACCACCTGAAGGGGATCTGCAGCAGCCTAAAACATTGATGGATTCATTTGGCGATATGGAGATTTTTAGAGTGAGACATTCATATTCCTTGGTCACAGAGGAGGAGACAATTATTGTAGCTGGGAATTTGTCTGAAATATATATTGAAATCCCATCCCTCAGTTGGCCTATCAGCTCTGAAAATGTTATAAGAGGGGATGCTGAAAGATTGATCTGGGGAGGAGCATTTCAGCCACGTTTCTGAAATAATTAGTGCATCCAGCCTTGCATGCAATTCCCAGGCCTGTACAAGGTCTATCTTTTTCAGCAGGCTGCATGTGTTGATGTGCATGAGGCTGATGCCTTTAAGCTGGGGTAGATCAGCAAGGGCAGTGATGGGAGAAAAGGGCCCTGGGTTTATATAGTGGACCCCTTCCTGATCTTCAATGTTATATATATATATGTATATATTTATATATATATATATATATATATATATATATATATATATATATATATACACACACACATACATAGCTATAGATATAGATATCTAGATATATATATATATATATATATATTCTATGCAACAAACTTGGTTAATGCATCAGTTAGGGTTCTTCTACAGTGAAAAAAGTGAGGAATTCAATTTTAGGGTTCCCACCCTTGCACCCCCACCCTGCCCCCACCAACAGGCATCGGGGTGTGCGTAGGGGTCGTCGACCCTAACTGATGCATTAACAAAGTTTTTTGCATAGAATTTCCTTACTTTTTAAGAAAGAATGGACAACTAGAAAGTTGCGCAAGTTGATGGGCCACATTACACACCCAATGATGAAAAACTACATTGACAACAGCAAGGCTAACCACCAAACAAATGTTAATGTAGTAGAACAATAGAAAATGCTATCCACAAAACGTAAATTGCACCACGCAACATCTCCACAAAAAATATATTGTCTGACACATAACCACCACTATTAACATCTACAGGACGTGCCGTGAACACCCTCCATATTTCAAGTAAAAAGACCAAACCGTGTCCGAGGTATAGCATGTCAAAGTTTGAAGTTTTCTTTCATCAGAGTGGCACAGTTCCACACCTGTTGACATTTAACACACACAATGACTGAAAACTACAGCTATGACACTAAGGCTAAGCACCCTATCAATTTCAAGCCACCAGCACAATCCAAAACACTGTCCGCAACACGTAAAGTGCATCACACAATACCTTCACATAACAAATTTTCCCTGACACATAAATACCATAATTCACATCTACTGGACATGCCGTAAACAGCCTCCAAATTTCAAGTAAAAAGACGAAACCATTTCCAGGATATTCAATGTTAAAGATTGGTAACATTTCCCTATCTATTCCATTATAAAAAAGCTGGCCATCTGGTCCCCCCTCGCGATCAAAGACGGCGATCAAAGAATCTCATGATCAAAGAATTTTCAAGCTCACAATCAAAGAATTTTCAGGCTCACAAACAAAGAATAAAAAAAGTGGTAAATTAAAAAATTGAAGTAATTGCAGTAAACCACCGCCATGGTTTGACAGAACGAAGCCCCCTGAGCAAAATCCACACTCTTTTGACTTCCTAGGTCACCCCTGGGCTCAGAAAATAGATTTTTTAATCTGACCATCTTGTCCCTCACTTGCGATTAGAGATGCAGGGAATTTAAATTCCACCGGGGAAGTGAAAGCGAAGTGGGCACTTCACAATGCAAAGTGTTCACTCTGCCTTGTCATTACCACTTCACGTTAAGGTGGAATGGCAATGTGAAGTAAGGCAAAGTAATTGTTTTTAATGGACTTCGCGTTCCTCATTATGATTCTAAGTGACCCACTTGGTGTTACAGATTTGGCAGCCCCCTGCACACATCACATGGCTTACAGTACTGTAAGTCACATGCTCTTTAGCTAGGCAGGAAGAAAGTGAGTCATACAAGCAGACACTTTCACTTTCTCCTGTGCAGATGGAGAGAGAGTAGTGTGTTTTGTGACTGCTGATACTTTGAGATCAGAGCGAGGAGGAGATCTAAACTTTGATTTAGACACAACAGCTTTTTTAAAAGCTACATTGTTTGTCTTTTCTGTACTCTTTTTTAATTTTATTTGCTCTTTCTGTAAATTTTATTTTTCTTACCTTTATAATGAAATGAAACTTTATTTATATGGCGCCTTTCTCAAACCAAGGCACCTTACAATATTTAAAACAGTAAATAAATAAATACAAATCCATAAATAATTTATAAAACACTAAATCTGTACAATACTAGATCTGAGCTCTAATTCACAATCAAGTAATTAAAATTAATCTTAGACCATTAATAGGTCTTGAGGGCTTTTTTAAACTCCTCCACTGTCGCACACTGTTGAAGCGGACAGGGTAGAGAATTCCAGAGGGTTGGAGCAACGAACATAACAGCACGAGCACCTGATGACTTTAAAGAAACCCTTGGGATCTCTAGCAACCCCTTGTCCGCCAAGCGGAGAGATCACCCAGGGTGGTAGGGAACCAAAAGCTCTTTCAGGTAGTCTGGACCCAGTCTGTGTAGGGCTTTGTAGGTCAAAAGACTTACTTTGAAGGTGATCCGCCACTGAATAGGCAGCCAGTGCAGATCGCATAATACCGGTGAGATATGACAGGTATGACATGTGCCCATCAATAATTGGGCCACAGCGTTCTGCACTAGCTGCAAGCAGCGGATATCAACCCCAGGAAGCCCTACTTAAATGGAGTTGCAATAATCCAGGAGTGAGGTTCCAAAAGCGTGAACCAGCATAGGAAGGTCTGCTGGCGGAACAAGATGCTTAATCCTGGCGATGTTCCTGAGATGATAAAAGGAAAGCTTGACAACTGCCGACACCTGCGAATGCAGTGTCAGTTTGTTGTCAAAAATCACTCCCAGGTTCCACACCCATTCAGAGGTAGGGAGCTGGATACCTCCCAGAAATAAACCTGAGGATAAACCAGCTCCCATCCCCTCTACCCTGTGACCTGGGTCCACAACTAATACTAATACATCTTCTCCGAGTTCAACTTTAGCCAGCTCAAACTCATCCGTCTTGGATTTCAGTGAGGCAGCTATTAATGACCAAGAGAGCTCTATTCTGGTTGGGTGCAAAAGACTGGTAAAGCTGAGTATCATCTGCATAGCAGTGAAAGTTCAGCCCATACCTTCTTATAATGTCTCCGAGGGGCAGCATATACACTGCGAACAACATTGGGGACAACACTGAGCCCTGGGGTACCCGACATGACAGTGAGAGTGGGCAGGAAGAATTTAATCCAGACACCACTCTCTGAGTCCTGTCAGTGAGGAAAGATCTAAACCAACTGTAGACTGTTCCTGACAGACCACAGATAAACTCCAGGTGCGGGAGAAGTATCCCATAGTCCACAGTGTCAAAAGCTGATGAAAGATCAAGAAGAATGAGAATGGAACGATTCTTCTGATCTCTAACCATCAGGAGATCATTGAGCACCTGAACCAGCACTGTCTCGGTACTATGCCTCTTTTGAAAACCAGACTGGAGGGGTTCATGGATGTCATGGATGGTGAAATGGTTCTCCAATTGTGCAGCCACCACCTTCTCAATAATCTTCCCAACAAAGGGAAGATTAGAGATCGGCCTGTAGTTAGCATGGCAGTCGAGGTACAAGATAGCTTTCTTCAGGAGGGGTGTCACCACTGCCTCCTTCAGGGAGCTAGGAATCTCACCCATTTCCAAGGAGCACCAGACTATCTGTGCTAGAACCAGGCTGATAGTCTCAAGACAACCCTTTATCAGGGAAGTCGGGCCCGGGTCTAAACTACAGCATGTAGGGCTCATACTTTGGACAATCCTCATGACATCAATGAACTCAGGCCGATCAAAGGAACTCCAGGAGAGACCGGAGGGGGCAACCAAATGCCGATCAGAAACATCTCCAATAGAAGGAGCAGGTTGGAGTGCTGCCCTAATGTCAGCCACCTTATCTGCAAAGAAGCGAGCAAGCTCATCACACTCTAATAGTGAAAAGTCTTTCTAAACCTGGAGACAGGCTGGGTTGCACAGTCTATCAAAAGTTTGAAAAAGCTGAGCTGGTTGGTTCTGAGCAGCTGCAATCTCTCTGGACAGGAACTCTGCCTTCTTACGAGAGATTGTGGAATGATAGACTTGATAATGTTCCATCAATCTAAGATGGTCGGCATCAAGGGCAGTTCTCCGCCAACAGTGCTCTAATCTTCGTCCTTGTCGCTGCATCTCTCTCAAGGCCTCATCAAACCATAGAGACTGAGATCGAAGGGGAGGATGAACAAGGACAGGAACAATTTGATCCAGAGCAGAGGAGATGGCCCTATTATAGGCCAGCACCAAGGCATCAGGATCATTGCTCACTTCATAAAACTCTGATAGGATAAGAGCTGCTACCAGGCCTGCAGAGCTAATATCTCATAAAGAGTGGCACTTAACCATCTCCACAGGGGTAGGCCTACAAGGGGGGTGCAAAAACTGAAGCCCACAGTGTAATGATCGGACCAACTGATGGGTTCCACCCCCACGTCAGTGGCCTCAATCCCCAGGAGGAAGATTAAATCAAAGGAGTGACCATTTTTTTGCGTGGAAAAAGTAACCACTTGTGTGAGACTCAAAGATGTCATTAATTGGAGGAAATGTTGTCCAAACTGCAAATATTCATCGTCAATCCAGGCATTGAAGTAGTTAGTTGTTTGTCTGTGTCTGTGTGACTGTGTTTGTGTTGTGTGACAGTGTGAGTAGTGATTGCTCAGACTGAGGGAGCTCAGTAGGAGAGGTGGGCCAGAGAGAGGGAATGTCTGGGGTGGGGGCAGCTCTAGGAGAGCATGGTAGTGGTAAGCATTATACCATGTGCACGTGTGGAGGGCATGGGCGGCCATTTCTGTTGGACCGCTCAAAACTTGTGAGTGTCCCCTTCCCAGAAGCCAGGACCAGCATCGCCTCCTGTCCTGACTCTGAGGCAGTTGAACCACCACCACCACCACCAAGTCCAGCACCAGGTCCACTGGAGCAGGATGTTCCTGTTCCCCCGGGCCCAGGTGTGGATCCCATCCCTGTTCAGCACCATGACCAGCCATCTGCCAGTTCATCTGGCCATCCTCTGCCTGTGCCTGGTCCTCCCCGCACCTCTGTTGTTTGGCAGTTTTTTGACTGTGTTGGAGGGGGACAGCAGTGTGGTCAAGTGCCGCCTATGTGAGGTGGAGGTGCGCCGTGGCCCCCAGGGAACTCACCTGGGGACTGGGACCCAGCACACCCATGTGCTCAATCACCAGCAGTTGGAGTGGCAGGCTACCACAGAATGGACCATGACTGCACCTGCTTGCCATTCTGTGGCAGAGGGTGCAGCTGTACATTGTGGCATCCCTAAGAAGAGGAGGGCCACAGCAGCACCTGCTGCTCCACCAGCACCCCCACCCCCACCACCACCAGCAGGTCAGCCTGTAGAACATGTGGACCCCAGAGAACTGCATGTAACACAGGCTGACTTGGCAGTTCTCTGAAGTGCTGTTGAAGATAACGAGAGGGTGAGTGCTGTGGAGCAGCGGCTGGATCACATAGAGGGACATCAGTTGCAAATGATGTCCATGCTGGAACTGCTGCTGGATCACATGGGATCCCACATTATTTTTTTTTCCTCACACCATGTGCCCCCCCACACCTTCCTTGCTGTGTTATAAAATGTATTCCTCCACCATCCCTGACCCTTGTATGTAATTATGCCCTTTTTTTGTTGTCTTCCATATGCATGACACTTTGTATTCTGAGCAGTGCAAGTATACTGTACTAAACTGCATGTGTGCAGTCAGTCTTCTTTCCAGTCTGTGTATATACTGCAGACACTGTCCAACTCCCAGCCTTAAAAACAAACATTAATGAGTACAATGGTGGGGTGGTGAAGCATGGAGAGATACTACAAAATAGGCTTACAATACATCTAAGTAACTATTAAAAAAAATAATATTGTGATTCGTGACGTGATCGTGAATCATGTTTGCATTTGTGACCGTGATGATGAAGAAACGTGGATGCCTACTGCCTACGGCTGTACTTCCCCGATGAGCTGTAGCTTAAAACTCCCAGACTTAAAAACACATATCAGTGAGTACAATGGTGGGGTGGTGAAGCCTGGAGTGATATTACAAAACAGGCTTACAATACACCCAAGTAACTGGAAAAAAAATTAATGTTGTGATTCATAACATGAATGATCGTGAATTGTGATTTGTGACTGCATTTGTGACCGTGATGATGAAGAACATGATTTGTAGTATGAGTAACTCATGATGATGGTCCTGACATAAAAACGCATATTAATGAGTACAATGTTCATACAGAATTAAGCACCACGCCTGTCCAGTACTCTGAAGGGAAGCCAAAGAAACAACTGTGACTTAAGTTACAGATGGAGATTGGGCCCTAAAGAGATGCAAATGCAAAGACAGATTAAGATTGCGCTGTGCACTGAAGAGATGGAGACACAAAGGCACAACACTTAACCAGTGCTCACCATCAGAAATTCAAATCTGGAAAAGAATACCTTTGCCGGTTGGGGAAGGCCGCGGGGAGCAGTGTACTGCACTGCTGCAGTAACAGTCACTAGTACCAGTACCAGTAAAGATACCACAAAGAAGTACAAAAATCACACAGCTGCAGTGGATAGCAGCTCCACATTGCTGAAATTATTATGTGGCACAATAAAAGGTGTCTGATTTGATGACACGCGTCACACACACACACACACACACACACACCAAGTAATGCATAGCAAATTGAAAACTTCAGTAATATAACCACATATTTTAAACTAAAATTATGCACTGTGGTAGTAACAGTCACTAGTAGGAGTACCAGTAAAGATACCACAAAGAAGTACAAAAATCACACAGCTGCAGTGGATAGCAGCTTCACATTGCTGAAATTATTATGTGGCACAATAAAAGGTGTCTGATTTGATAACACGCATCACACACATACACACACACTAAGTAATGCATAGCAAATTAAAAACTTCAGTAATATAACCACATATTTTAAAAAACTAAAATTATGCACTGCTGCACCACAACAACCAGCAAAAAAATGGCAAGAAATATTGAAAATATTACTGTGTGTACATTAACACAGTTATACAAGAAAAATATCACCAAAACAGAAAGCACTGTCTTTTTCTCCAAGTTAATCTACCTACACCACAGATACGCCCCTCCCCCAAAGCACACTTCCACTGTCTCTCAGTACACAGACTGAATGTTGTACATTAACAATCAAAATCCATACACAAACAATAAACGCTCAATGATATGAGCACAGGAGGATTTTCTATAATTGATGAGCTAAAGTTTCAGCAAAAAAAATGACTCAGAAAGTTTTTTTAACAGCTTTTTGAAGGTTTGAATCACAGAGAGCTCTCAGAGCAAATTGTTTCCTACAGCTTCCTACACACACTACCCCAAACGGAGGCTATCCATAGCCCATGTGACCTGAAATCCCATGAATCACTGCAAAATTTGCCTTTGGAGCTTAAAAACAAGGTGAAGTGAGGTGAAATACATTGTTTTCAATGTACTTCGCCTTAAGAATTGGTGGAGCAGTGGTTTGGGAAGGCAAAGTAATGCAAAGTCAGTGTTTTCAATGGACTTCACGTTACCCATTAATAACTTGAAGTACTTCACTTCGCATTGCGGAGCACTCTGTGAATTCGCCTTCACTCCGTGGAGTGAATTGGTGCCACTTCTCCCATCACTACTCGCAATGCATGATCACGATCAAAGAATCTTGCGATCAAAGAATTTGCAGGCTCGCATTTAAAAAATTTGCGGGGTCATGACCAAAGAATAAAAATTGTTCTAATTAACAAAATTCAAAGCATTCTGGTAAACCACCGCCAGGGTTCGTCAGAATGAAGCCCCCTGAGTAAAACCCACCTTCATTTGTCTTCCTAGGACACCCCTGGGCTGAGAGAATAGATTTTTTAATCTGGCCATCTTGTCCCTTGCTCGTGATGCACGATCGCGATCAAAGAATCCCATGATCAAAGAATTTGCAGGCTCGCGATCAAAGAAATTGCAAATAGCACGGGACGAGATGGCCAGATTTAAAACTTTATTTTCTCAGCCAGAAATGCCTAAAGTTAAATGAGGTGGGTTTCATTCAAGGCTTCATTCTGCCTGATGTGATACTGTTATGCATATCCCTGGTAGTCTAGCGGCCCCCAATGTGCATTTAAAAAAAAAATGTTGTCCATATCCCTGGTAGTCTAGCACCCCCCAATGTGTATTTAATACATTATGTTTTTTATATCCCTGGTAGTCTAGCGGTTCCCCCGATCTGTAAAAACACAATTATGTTCTCCTTATCCCTGGTAGTCTAGCGGCCCCCCGCCATCTGTATAAAATATATAGTGCTCTGTATATCCCTGGTAGTCTAGCGGCCCCCTCAATGTGCATTAAATTAATAATGCTCTTGGTATCTCTGGTAGTCTAGCTGCCCCCCAGATCTGTATAAAATTGCTATTATTGTCCATCCCCGATCATCATAGAATAGATAACGCTCACCAATTCCCTGGTAGTCTAGTGGCCCCCCACACCCCCACCCAGCTGCGCCTATCCACCCAGCACCACCCCCACCTGTCCCAAGCCGGCGACTGGCACAGCCCACCTCTCACCTCCACGGCCAGCCGCTGACTGTGTGTATTAGCAGCACAAATGCAAAGAGAAGCTAATTTCTGAGCACCTCTTTGCATTACCGAAATACGAAGATGTGGCAGCTTGCATCTGCCATATGATCCTTGTGCCATACCACAGTCCATTTTGTGGCACACATATGGCACAATCCCTATCTGGGGCAGGCAGCCTGTGGTTGCTTCAGGCTGCCTTTGAGAGTTACTCCCGGTGCATTGTTTGGCACAAGGTGCACTTTGCACCATTTATTGTGTCACACACTCCTTGCATTGCAGCCAGGAGCTTTGAGAATTGGACCCTTAAACTTCATATTTTATCTTTTTGACTGTCTCAAGCTAGAAAGGAATTCAGTAGCACTTGATAGCTATGTTGTAGGTGTTAACATGTTACAGTGGCATCCCTCGTCATGATGAATTATATCTGCCGATTCAGCACACTGTGACAAGCTATTAGTCTGTGGAAAGGACATCCAATTTTGGATCAATAAATGCTGACTATTGTACTACTTCCAGTTGCCTCTAGGTGGCTTTAAATCTAGAGTTCTGTTTGTCATACTTGCTGACCCACTGGTAACAAGGAATGCACATTACAAGCAACACCCAGTGCACATCTTTGTTTGATAGCATCACATTTTGTATTTTATTTAATGTCACTCTTCCAACCCTCCCCTATGCATCTAGCAAGCATACCAAGCAGAGAACATTGAAACATAGAAATTGTTGGCAGATAAGGACCACTAGGCCCATCCAGTCTTCCCATAAGCACTACACTTGTTTGCAGCCTCTGACCCTATCTGGTCTGTGGCTTTTCATCACTACTCCCCCCCCCTTAAGGTCACCTTATGGCTGTCCCAGGCATGTTTAAATCCCTCCACAGTGTTTGCTTCTACCACCTCCTGCAGCAGCCCTATTCCATGTGTCCACCACCCTCTTCATGAAGAAAGACTTTCTCACATTTCCTTTTAACCTGCCCCCCTCTAATTTTATATTGTGCTCCCTCATTCTTGTACTCTTTCTACATTGGAAGATGACCCCCCTGCACATTGTTTATGCCCTTGAGGTACTTGAATGTTTCTAGCATGTCCCCCCAATCCCTCCTCTCCTCTAGCGAGTACATATTGAGGTCCTTTAATCTCTCCTCATATGTTTTGTGATGCAAGTCTTGTACCATCTTGGTCACCCTTCTCTGGACCTCCTCCACCCTGTCAATGTCCTTGTGAAAGTGTGGCCTCCAGAACTGCACACAGTACTCTATGTGAGGCCTCACTAGTGTTTTATACAATGGCATCACCACCTCTCACATAGCTATTAAGTGTTAACAGATTACATTCATGATTTTTGCCTTACTATCACAACCTATCTCACTCTCCCTCTCACCCTTTTACTTTAGTAACATACAGTACCTTTGTATCAAGGATTTTGATGCTAACAATTGGCATGTATTTGTTGTTATTTGTTTTTACAGTACCATGGTAGTGATGGAATTCATGTATACATTTCCATTTGGTAGTTTTCAAAAATAACAGAGCTAGAAGTCAAATTCTTTTAATAGCTTTCATGTTCCAACAACAAATGGTTATATAGTGCTGAGTAAAATAAAAACTAATTCTAACAAAAACCCACAAACACTACAAGTCAGAACATTTGCAGAACAGAAAATGCAAATGTAACTATGCATATACAAGTACCAGACACACAAATACAGTATACAGTATGCATGTTATGTCAGGTGGTCTCCATCATCTTTTTGCATCCTTCTTAGCTGTCATTTATCCTGTCCCTTATTTTTCTCATAATAGTTGGGTTCAAATCAAGGTGCTACCTTACATGCATTAGAACTACATTTATCAAGTTTCTTGGCAATCTTTTTTTCCTCTTGAGCCATTATAATTTACTTAATTGGGCAATTATACATATTGGTGGAACAGCAGAAGGGTGTGAAATATCCGACCTATAGATCTTCCTGGCTTCTCATGGGACCAACATCTCAGGTCCCTTTCTTTCTTGTTAATGAGAGGCACAATGTCCATGTCAAGTAGAATGACATACTGCTCATGGTGTGCCCATGGTGTGGTGTGGTGTGCCCATGTCCTCTTTTTGCTGGTCTATGCACTGCAGGACAGTTTACTGTGCCTGAAGCAGCACATACAATGTACCTGCTTCTGCAGCATCTATTATAATGTTGTTGATTTGCAATGGGTCAGCACAAGGTTCATCTGCTTGTGGTAGTATTTTCTCTGCATCTGCCACATTGTCCTCATAAAGACTAGCATATGTGTACCTCTCCATAGGCGTCAATGTCCATGGAGTTTGCATTTACAGCCACATTTCCCTCAGTTCCCTTCTCAGTCCTTGCATCATGGACTACAGCTGGAGTTGCCCAGCCCTTATTTGCACCATTGTGTCCATCAGCTGTTGGCATTTCAGCTGTGCTTGTTTGATGCTGTTCCTCACAAAACTCTCTGCTATGCTCTTTCTACTTCTGTTTGCTACCTTTGCACTTCGTTGCTGCTGTTGCCACTCTGTGTATTCTGTCTGCCCTTTCCACTAATTGTGCCCTCTCCTGTGAATGTGACCACTTCTCGTGTGTTGCCCTTTTCTCTGATTGTACCGTCTCCTCTGGATGGGGCTGCTCCTTGTCTACTGCCCTTTCTACAGGATGTGCCATATCCTCTGGATGTGGTCGCTCCTTGTGTGGTATGCCCTTTCCTTGGGATGTAGTTGCTCCTCATTTGTTGCCCTTTCCTTATGATGTGCCCTGTTCTCCTCAGTGATTGTTTGCTATTTGGGCGCCTCTGCCATTTTCTTCTCTAGTTGTTCCTCTTGCTCTCAAAGGAATGATAGCGCATTGCTCCTGGTGATGATATCATACTGTGCAGACCTACATGCCCTAGTAACCCTTGTAGAGGCTGCCTTCAGTTCACAGTATAAGAGAACATTCCATTATCATGTAGTGCTTTACTTGTGGTCTTAGTGCACCACCTACTGACATTAGCTAATATGCAAAGTTTAGCACAACTTTCTGAAAAGCTCTGTTTTTATCCAACAGTACTGCTGGTAAGAAATATTGCTTACAGTATCTATGTGTACTTGCAAAAAGTTATAGTTTTGGATGCCAAACGTTTTCCTTATCCACCAATGGGAGTCTTGTAAAGCTTGGCAGATGAGCTGTTACTTAGGTAACATACCCTGTTATCTTAGGTATATAATATGATGTAAGTTCTTTGTTCACTGAGTTTTCTGCATGATCTTATGAATGTTTGGAGAGGTGCCGAACTCCCAGCTTTTCTAAGTAAATCGTTTTGTATGTGTACCAGATAATAGACCTAATAGAATACAATTCCTGTCTCTGAGTATTGTCTGCCATCAGTTCAGAATACTCTGCCAAAACCATACTAACAAAGTGGCAACTGTGGCAGGACCTGATTAGACAGAATCGAACCAGAGCAAGTAGAGGTGTTCAGAAAAAACTTTATAAATAACAACTTTCAGGCACTTCCATACCTGGACTGGTCTGGGATCACGGAAGGCTAGAGAGCTAATGCCCCCTCATCCTACAGTGGAAAAGGATTTGAGGGACTCTGTATACCGGTCACATAACTGCCTGATTATGGGACATAAAGAGGATCGATACGCCTTGTGTTCTGGGTTAGTGCAGGTAAAAGCAAACCTCTCATCCATGGAGGCTGCTGCAATTTCATGATGGATGCTAAATCGCAGGGACATCTGATACAGTGTGTGTGCACCTTATATTTGAAAGTCTGACCGATGGCTAAAAAGCATGATAAGAAGGGTTTAATGGTAGCCACCATCTTTGCTGCCTTAGAAGCAGTAGAATTGGAGGTCTTAGCTTTGAGAAAGGACCTGGGATTTAAAACCCATGAAATGGATGAGCTGCAGACTAGCCTGGAACAAGAAATCCAGAAGGTACAAAATAAGGCTCATAGTGAACTGTGTGGTACTGTACAGGATTATTAAAAGATTTTGCAGGATAAAAAGCATGTGTTACAGATGAATGATTTGTTGACTTGGATGAATGGTACATTGCAGAGTGAGAATGAGGAGTTGTATGATGAGTTAGGAAAGCGTCAGAAAGTATTGAACAAGGAAATTCGGGGAAAATCATGACGTGAGCACCAGATACAGAGTTTTGCAAGAGCATGTAGCAAAGGGACAGTACAAAGGCAGGGTAAATCACTCACAATGTCATGCCAAAATGGTGAAGTTACTCCAGCAGTTGACAGTCCTGAAGGGTCATGCGCTAGCAATGCCGTACCCTCCACCCATTAGTCTGACATCATCGGAAGATGATGACAGTGATGACAGAGAAATCCAATATGGTGGTCCATGAGACTCTGGTGTATGGAAGCCTCAGCCTCCACCGGTCACTGCTTTGAATAAGCAGGATAAGAAAGGGGTAGAACAAATGATCGACTTAGCGATCACGAAGGCCGGGGTCACCGAGGCATAGTCCACGGCGGTCTGGCAGGCAATGAACGACATGCTTAAAAAGGAGATGGAAAAACAAACTCTCATTCAGGGCGTGGCCGTGGCCATGTCCAAAGCTATCATCAAGACGAACACAAACTATCGAGATGGGCGTTCCCCAAATGCTCTGCTGTCTGCACACTCCAGTCAAATGATCACAGACAAGGTAGTCTGCATGGGCCCCACCGATAATTTGAGTTGCCACCAGGGAAGAGTGAAAAGTCACTGTGAGATGCTCAGCCTTCCTCCGAGCAGAGAATTTAGGTCCTAAGACAAACTGTCGATCCAACACTTTGGGCCAAACTGCCCAAAGTGGTCCAGTCGAACAATGAGGCCAAATTTGAAACAGTCACTGCCACCCTTCAGGCAGCGATCAACCCCAGTCTTATTGGTGTAATGTTAGCCCATTCAGTAAACAGTACACCAAAGAACTGCTAGCCCAGTATGACAGTCGTCTGTGGCTGGCCTACTAAACCAGCAAGACCATGGCTGGGGAGGACCCAGACCGAGATTCAATTGAATACAAAAGTTTGGTTTTGAAACATTTGTAGCTGAGCCTTCATGAAAAGGTGGAAGCAATGGTGTTCCCAGTACAGGATCACATCCACAATATTTCAGAAAGAGTAGAATGGGCCTTCCAAATTTTCATTCAGGATTTGACATCCTCCAAGGCCAAAGTGGCCGCGGTGCAGCCCAACACCGAGTCACCACCTAGTATGTGGTAAGGTGTGCCAGAAAGAACAAGAGGTCCAGGAAACTTAGTTGGTGGACAAGGGAGGTTCAGGAGAGTTTAAAGGAAAAAAGGTCAGCCTTCAGGAAATTTAAGAGAACAGGCAAGGAAGAGGACAGTGTGGAACACATAAAGAGATCAAAGGACTTAACCAGAGTTGTGAGGGGAGCCAAGGCCTCGAAAAAGAGGAAACTAGCACATGGGATTAAGCAAGAAGAGAAAGAGTTCTTTAGATATATTAAGGAGAAAAGGAAAATCAGGGAACAGATAGTCAAAATTAAAAAGGATGATGGGTGGGCAGAGGGGGGCTGAACAAGCAGAGGTTCTTAATGAATATTTCTGCTCAGTCTTTATGAGAGAAGGAGATGGGCCCATCCCAAAGGGCAGGAAGGCGGGAGGGGTAATGATAACAGACTGTGATATCCCAGTGGAGAAGGTACTGTCTAGCCTTAATTCCATAAGGATAGATAAGGCACACGGGCAAGATGGGATACAGCCATGAGTGCTAAAAGAGTTGGCAGAGGTGCTGACAGCACCATTAGTGGATGTTTTTAATACTTCCCTGCACACTAGTTGTGTGCCACTGGACTGGAGGACAGCACATGTGGTGCCCATCTATAAGAGTGGCCCAATGGACAACCTAGGGAACTACAGGCCAGTCAGCCTCGCATCTATAGTGTCTAAACTAATTCAGTCCATCGTGAAGGAGAGCCAGCTGGCACTCATGCAGGAGAATGGTTCGCAAGGTGAACATCAGCATAGGTTTGTCCAGGGGAGGTCATGCCAGACAAATCTAGTGGACTTCTTTGATTGAGTCACTAGAGCATTAGATGGAGGTCAGGCAGTTGATGTCCTACTGTTGGACTTCAGCAAAGTTTTTGATTCAGTGCCACGTGGTAGGCTAGGGGGAAACTGAGGACCCTGGGTGTAGGGGAAAATTTGCTACATTAATAGAAAGCTGGCCAAGCAATAGACAGCAGAGGGTGGTAGTGGGGGGAACTTTAAAAGCCTCGGGCATGCATCAGCAGGGTCCCACAGGGATCCTTTCTGGGGCATCTGCTCTTTAACGTCTTCATTACTGACATAACCAGGGTAGTTGAGAGTTAATGAGCCGATTCGCTGATGACACCAAAATTGGTGCAATAGTGGATGAAGGGGAGGAGAAGAGGATTCTGCAATGGGATTTTGACACACTAGGGGAATGGTCAAAGACTTGGCAATTGGGATTTCATGACAAAAAGTGCAAGGTGATGCACTTCGGGTCCAAGAAACCTAGGTAGAGCTACCATATGGGGGGGGCTAAAGGTCTTGGAATAGGAAAAGGATCTGGAAGTGATAGTAGCAGGGAGGTTAAATCACTCAGAGCAGTGCAGAAGGGTGGCAGCTAAGGCCAACCAGATGTTGGGGTGTATAGCCAGAGGGATCACCTCCAGAAGTGCAGAAGTTATCCTTATGTTATATAGGTTGCTGGTAGGGTTGCACCTGCAGTACTGCTTTCAGTTCTGGCGCCCCTACTTTAAGAAAGACATCAAGCTCCTGGAAAGGGTCCAGAGAAGGATGACCAAAATGATAAATGGAATGGGAGGAAGATCCTATGAGGATAGGTTGGGGGAGCTCAACATGTACTCCCTAGAGGACAGAAGGGACAGGGGAGACATGATAGAGACCTTTAAATATTTAAAAGACATAAATAGGGGAGATACAGATTACATATTCAGGCTAAAAAGGGAGTGGGTCACTAGGGGACACAGCATGAAGATGAAGGAGGGTAAATTCAAAAGTGAAATAAGGAGAAACTATTTCACAGAGAGGGTGGCAGAGAGTAGAATTTATCTACCAGAAGAGCTGATCTCATAAAATATAGTATACACCTTCAAAAGAGGACAGAAGAGAGCCATGGGGAAAGTAAGTACAAGCGGAGACCTGTCTGGGAGGGGAAGTGGAGGGAGGGGGAGAGTAAGCTGTGGTATAGACCATAAACTGAACAATTGAGCAGACATGATAGACTGACAAGGCCTTTATCTTCTGACTTCTTTTGTATGTTCATATGTCCGTAAGGCAAGCCCAAGGAGTTTCAACCAGACAAGGCCTCCTACCAGAAGGGGGACCAGTACGACACCAATAACAAAAATGATAAAAAGTAACAGCCCAAGCAAAACCAGAATCAATAAGACAAATGCAAGAAAGAGGGATACAAAGGGTTGAAGCCCAGCCCTTCTTAGAAAGATTTAGCTGAGGAAAACATCCGGCTCCAGAAATTTATGGCAAAAGTCCAATCGGTAGCAATGAATCTACCAGCACAAACTGTAGCCACAATCCCATCTGCTCCTCCAACAGAGGAAATTCCTGAGGAGAGTGAAAGGCCTCAAAAGTAGAAATCTCCATCAGTGGAAGTACAACAAATGCTCCAAGAGATGAGCCCTTCTGGTGAATTGGGGCAAGATGGATCAGACTGACATTGTCAGGCTCCGGTCCGCATAGTCACTACCATAGTGACTGATGATTCGGGCCACCCTTGTATGGAAGCACTATTTGGGGGCCAACAGTTTGAACTACTTCTAGACATGGGTGTTGCAGTTTCTATATTACATCAAGATGCTCCACAGCTGTCTCCATGGTAGACAGGAAAATCCATATCCTCTCAAACCTTTGAGGGAACCGTAATAACGACTTAGGCACCCTTCAAATCAAACATCATTTTGATTTAATGGTATTACATCAACACCAAAGTATCCTAGGAGTGGATTTCCTTGCACACTATGGGTGTGTGGTGGATCTGGCCAACTGGCTATTGCTTCAAATGCAAGTACATATCTGACTCACATGTTGTGGCTGCAGTGGAACTAAATGATGTAGCATATGATGTCATAGTCATGATGCAAAATCATGAGCTGTTTTCTGAGCTCAAACCAATTCTGCAAAGGCACACAACAGCCTTTGCAAAACACATGACTGTGGGAGAATGAACACTCTCATACAAGTGGCTGGCGATCAGCCACATAGACAAAAGCAATATCCATTTTCTGCAGAGGCAATATCTTCCTTGAGAGCAACCATTGACTCACTCCTGAAACAAGGGGTCCTTGGGCCCTGTGCTTCTATAGTAAACTCTTTCATTTGGCCAGTGAAGAAGCCCAATAACAGTTGGAGGCTCACCATTGATTACAGAAGACTCAACCAAGTCACCCCAAGTTGTGCACCTTCTGTGGCATCAGCCCCAGACATGCTCAGACTCCTCAACCTAAACACAAGTGGTTCAGTGCTTTGGATCTCTCCAGTGGTTTTTGATCACTTCTGCTGTCCTCAGAAAGCCAATATAAATTTGCTTTCACCTTTGAGGGATGACCAAACATGTGGAATTGCCTCTTAAAAGGATTTCACAACTCTCCCTCTCTCTTTCACATCCATATGAGGGAGGTCATCAGAAACGTCTCAAAACCACAATCCCTCTTGCAGTATGTAGATGATTTTCTGTTGGCAACACAGACTTTGGAAAGTCATCTGAAACTCTTAAACAAGCTTCTAGGCCTACTGCAGAGGACAGGCCTCAAATGCAATCTTGCAAAAGTACAACTATGCCAGGGTCTTCCTGGGCCCAGAAGTTTCCTTCCTGGACCTGTGCATAACCACTGAGAGCAGAAGCCCCACCCTGGACAAGGTTCAGGGTATTCAAGATTTGCCACTATCAACCAGTGTAGCTACTCTGAAATGTTTTCTGGGTATGGTCAACTACTCCAGGAATTTTATCTGCAATTTTGCACAAAAGGCCTCAACTTTGTATGAGCTACTAAAACAAGATGTCCCCTGGCATTGGGGACCTGAACACACAGCTGCTGTTGCTTTTCTAAAAGAAGCATTGGCCTCAGCTCCAGCTTTGGTCAGTACCAATTCAGACCTTCCATTCCATCTGGAAACTGCCACCTCAGAGGCAGGAATTTCTGCAGTTCTGGAACAAAAGGCAAGTGGAATCCTTAGGCCCATTGCCTATGCCTCCCAGTTGCTTTCCCCTTTGTCGCAGAAGTACTCTTCGAGCGAGTGAAACCTGCTGGCAACTTTTTGGGCTGTCAAACATTTCACCTATTTCATAGGGTTTTCCTTATTGTGTTCCACACCAACTACACCCCAATCAACTCCCTGTTAAATGACAAATTAAAGATAAAAATGCATCTAACACCAGACTCACTCATTGGTCAGTGCTGCTGCAAGATTGTGACATCACCATCCTTCCCACCAACATTCCGTCCATTTTGGCACATGGTCTCCTATACCCAGGAGAACCATATGAGTGTGGTTCACAGCCACCAGTTTTACCAGACTCAGGCCCATTTCTGCCAGCTACAGGGGGTATCTTAACAGATTCATCATTTAACTGTATCTTTACAGATGGGTCATCCTCATACTTTAAGGGAGAACAAATTGCAAGTTTTGTGTTCCTCGTTCTAACCACAGCAGAAGATACTATTGAAGTGTCCAGAAAATGTACCATTCGGTCTTCACAGTATGCAGAACTTGCTGCTTTGATATGCACTCTGGAAGTGGTCCAACAAGGAAAGGAAGATACCATCATCTTTTCTGACTACTCCTGGATGTATAACTCTTTAACAGAATTTCTTCCATTCTGGAGAACACATGTGTTTGCCTCCTCAGTGTTCACTCCATTCAAGTACAGGGATCTGTGCATTTACATTGTCAGCCATGCTGAGCAATTTCTATTCAGGCTGTACATTCACAAGGTAAAAACCCATTCTAAGGAGAAACCCTTTCATGACCAGAACAATTGAGCAGACACCTTAGCCAAGGTTGGAGCTCATGGGGGGGGGGGGGCTATGGATGAGGTACACATAGTGGTGCCAACAAGAAGGCCAAAATAGTCCCTCTGGACCTCAAGTTCAGAGGGCAGATCCAGAAATCAAAGCAGTATTTGATTACCTCTCCAAGGATACAGAGAAAGAGATGTCCACAAGCAATCCATTCAAAAGACCTGCAGAGAACCTCCACCTTCCTGAAAATCAGCAGTTGGTATTTACAGATCCCAAAAATTTGACAATCAAAAGCTTGCATTATACCCAAGGTTCTCAGACCCAAGTTTATACATCACCCCAACAGGTGGATACCAAGGAGTAGATAAGACCCTGCAGAGATTGAGAACTACTGGTTGGTGGCTTGGAGTAACAGTGGATGTCTAACACTGTGTGGACAACTGTATATTCTGGGCAAGAAAAACACCAGATTATTTCCTCAAAGGCAATCAGGCTCTTGGAATTCAATCCAAATTGATTTCATTAGACCATTAACCACCACCAGTAGAAACAACAAGTATGCACTTGTGATCACATGCTCCCATGCACCCATTTGTTGGCTGTTGTAATAAATAAGAAATCCTTGTGGTGTAACAGCCCCCTATGCCCGATCATGGGCTGTCGTATAGACCAGATGAACCTGGTGGTCCAGTGGTACCCCCCTTCCCACCCACCTATTCAGAGCCCCCGGGCACCCAGCACCCCCTTGTCATCGGCAGGCGGCAGCACCCTGCCCACATACTGCCTGGTCCCCTGCCAAATTACAGTGTACAGTATAATCTGTACACCCAACGGTCCACAGTGTGGACCAATGGGCTTGCAGACCATACTGTACTACACAGAACCAGATATGTGAATGAACGCATACCACTGGACCACCAGGTACATCTAGTCTATATGACAGCCTGTGATCGGGTGTGGGGGGGGCAGCTAGACCACCAGGATTTCATTTCTATTAAAACAGCCTGCGATCGGGCATGTCGGGTGGGGGTGCACTCAACTGCAGAGGGACAGGGAACTTGTGTACAGTGGTCTTGCTGGGTGGGTGGCCACCCATGGCTAGCGGCTGTAGTGTTGTGCCTAGCAGTACAGCCACCCACCTGTGGGTGACCAGCATTTGAGCATGTTATTTTCTGCTCAACTTTGGGCACCAGTGTGCGGTGCATGTCGGGGTTGCGCCAACATATGTGTTGCGCATCCCAGGCTGAATATCGGGATGTGCCGCATATGCATGGGTATGCTCCAACATCTGCACTGCATACATTAACGATGTGCCCCAGCACATCGGATGTTGCGCTGCGCAACACTCCCCTTTCAGTATCACGCCGGGGCACATTGGGGGGTTGTGCCTGGCGCAACCTTGTTGTGCCAGGCACAACCCCTTTGAATATCCCGTCCCTAGTGTTTTCTTCAAATGTCTGAACTGCATTATTGCCAGATTGTATATCTTTTTGCGAAGAGTACACAATCATTAGCAAAAGCACTTGTCTCATGTATCAAAACTCCATTATTAACTTCCATGGGTTTTATGTTGGTATTCTGTTCAATTTTCCTCAAAATTGGGTCCAAACACAAAACATATTGGACAGGGCTTAAAGAGCATTGTTATCCTACCCCATATATATATATATATATATGTGTGTGTATATATAGGAATACCTAAATTATTATGTTAACCATTGGTATTACTTCAGCTTCCTTATATAGGGCCTTTCATTATATTACAAAACCTTTTGGAACACCATAATTATAACTGCCCATATACTATATATGCATGCTGCACCGCATCGAACACTGTCTCTTTGTCTAATGTATAGATGTACCCATCTAATTTCATTTTGCTCCCTAAGTCCATTACCTCTCTAATATCTATAAGATTTTGTTTAATATCCCTTCCTGGGATGGCACAAGTCTGCGTACCTAAAATCAAGTTCTGGACTGCCATAGCTAACCTTTTTCAGTAATGACTTTTGCCAAAATTGTATAATCTGAGGTCAGGCGGGTTATAGGACTCCAATCATTCATGTCTGCTTTTTTCCCATTTTTTAAATGGAAAAACAGTTATTCCTTGTTTCATACTATTTCCTACCGCCCCTGAAAAAGAAACACACATATACACTTTTTTCAACATAGGTATCAGGTCTTCCTCATATTGGCCCCTATGCACCACTGGGCATAAGTTATGTGCCAAAAGTGTGTAACCCACCCATGCAGCTTCACACCTGCGCCCCCCCCCCCAGCATGCAGGACTCCACAGGATGGCCGGGGGTGGAGTTATAGTCCTGGGCAGGCATCAAATGGGATGCCCATGCCGGGTCCCAAAGTGGATCCCTCACACAGTATGGAATAGGTCTGGGGTAGTAAATGTCCACTGCAGGCACCTGGACCCACACATCCATGCCCCAGTGGCCAGCCAGCAGTTGAAGTTCACACACACATACACACACACAGGCACGCCGCAATGGAAACAAGATCCCCTCACATAGTACTCTGCTGAAACAGTATTGTCCAGTGCCCCCCACCCACCCACGGCACTGACCCCCCCATGGCATCTTACCTGCACAGTGGTGCCACAGGAATGGACAGCCAGTGGTACAGCCCTCACCACACCTCCTCGGCCACAGGCTATCTTACTGCTGCTGGGACCTGCCCCAGCCCTCCCTTGCTGCCTAGTGGGCTGGGGCAGCATGGAGAGATGCATCCTGGTCCTGTTGCATCTGGTGGGTGGAGTCCATGGGGGAATGCAGTGGGTTACGGCAGGGTCCTGGGTGCTATAACCTGCACCCATCTCCACACTCATGCAGCCAGCACTATGTGAGTTACTGCATACCATGTAGTGCTGGCACACTCCCAGAATGACCCAACACATTGCAGTCTGGGTGGCTGGGGGATTGGCTGTGTAGCTGCCCTGCACCCCATTCATGAATGCCACGCAGGGTCCATAGGACCCCACTTCATGGTATTTGAGTGTATCAAAGCCAACGTGCCTTGTTTATGCTGTGTGTTGACATCATGAATAGGGCATAGTGTTTGTAGAATTCATTAGGAATCCCATCTGTGCCTGGAGTGGTATTATTAGATAAGGCATGAATAGCTTCTCTCATTTCTGTTTCTTAAACCTGTTCT
The DNA here is from genome assembly GCA_016271365.2 of Neoceratodus forsteri. NCBI lineage: Eukaryota > Metazoa > Chordata > Ceratodontiformes > Ceratodontidae > Neoceratodus > Neoceratodus forsteri. Next base: position 863,165,477 of record CM028137.1, on the reverse strand, counting down.
TCTAATATCTGTTTATCTATTTCAGAAATTCTTGGATTTTCTAAGTCATTAAAAACATTTCCACCCTCTGTTTGTTTCTCTTTCTGAAATTTTTGTTTCATATGTTCCTGAACAATTAGTTTAATTTCTTTTATGGCTGTCTGTCTATGTCCTGTTGAATCCATCAATTCTGTCATAACTCTATTTTGTATTCTTTCCTTATTACTATCATATGGATTCACATAGAATTTAGTTCTCTGGGTACCCCATTTTTACTCTATAATCAGGGACTAAGCTCTATTATATTGAGTCAAACATCATTTTCTTAATGTTTTGAATTTCTTCTGATACATCCACTTTTCCTTCAGTTTGAAAAGTCAGTAATTTCAAAAAATGTTGCTCTTAGACCTAAATACATTTTATAATTTGATCCTTCTTTTTTTTTCTATTCTTCAATGAGAAATTGCTTGATGTCAGATTTTGTATCCTCCCACTGGCCATCACAGGTCCCCAACATGGTCCACGACCAAGTCACCTCACCAATCGAGCCCACCCAATCTGGGCTGCTTGCTTGGTTGCTGCTGTGGCTGTTGCTGTACTGCGCTGATCAAGGCCTATGAAGGCCACCTTCACCACTGTCACCACTGCGGCTAAGCCTAGCTTGCTGTTGTGGGTGTCTGTGCTGTTTTTTGTTTTTTTTTTTGCATGACAAGCCTAGTAGAATAAGTAAGTAGCCTAGTCTTGAGTTAGCTTCTAGCTCACCCTTTACCCCTTCAGTCACCAGGGGAAATGGAGACTCACTAAGAGTAGACCAACAAAAATATGCTGCCACAACACTGCTATTGAGAGTTCAGTGCTCACCAACTCCTCCAAGCTGTAGTGTGCAGTTTGTCTACTCTGTGGTGGGAAAGACAGTGTAGCACTTGCAAGACTCATGTGCTCTTTCTTGGCTGGAGCTCATCCACATCACATTTGATTGCACCACTGCTAATAAGTGGAGAGAGTGGACAACACAATACAGACACAGTCGAGTCTGGAGACTACCTGCAGAGTGAGCATACACAGGCCAGGTGAACACCTGTTGTGCAAAAAGATTAAATCCAAATTTAATGCCGTCATTGCCACACCATAAGAACATCCTAGGCACACATACGGGGTGGGGGAGGCAACTGCCTATGCGCTACCTAAATGGGGTCACTGCTTAATGGTAGACATTTATTATCAGGTGCTAATGCAATGGTTTCCACTATGTTCTGAGGTACTGTATTTCCATGTTTCATGATGCGTCCTGCTCATCATGTGGATTAGTGCCTCTCATTGTCCCTCATTTTGAGTGTCCATGTCCCTCATTTCAGTGACAAAATGTGAGGTATGGTGCATGCTTCCAAGACCTTACTCAGCACAAAGAGTGCTGAGCATGGCCATAGTGTATATGCTTAAAACAAAATGACAAAGGGAAAGTAAGTGAGTTGAAACAGTCATGGAGAAACATTTGTAACACTAAATATTCATAAGGGATTTGCATGGTCCAAAACAAAAAGGATAGGCTTCACAACACAGAGGCCCTTCTTCATACATCTGGAATGGGGGATGGGGGACACAACATCTTCATTAGTGACCTTGCAGATGGACTAGAGGGTAAGGCTTGTCTGTTTGCAGATGACACCAAGATCTGCAACAGAGTAGATGATCCATATGGGGTGGGCAGAATGAGAAGAGATCTGGATAAACTAGCAGAATGGTCGGAAGAGTGGCAACTGGGATTTAATGCAAAGAAGTGCAAAATCATGCACATAGGGAAGAGAAACCCTGAAGCCACCTATAGGCTGGGAGTAGAGTTGCTAGCAGTCACAAAGGAAGAAAGAGACTTGGGCATCATCATCACTGATGACCTGAAATCATCAAACAGACCTCTAAAGCAGTAGGTAAGGCTAGGGGGTGTTAGGGTGTATTAGTAGGGATATCCAAGTCGTAAGAGGGAGGTAATAATCCCTCTTTACAAGACACTAGTTAGGCCCCATCTGGAGTACTGTGTGCTGTATTGAGGCCACACTTCACAAGGACATTAACCAAATCGAGGTAGTCCAGAAGGGCAACCAAAATGGTGCAGGGACTGCATCAGAAGACATATGAGGACAGATTAACAGAGCTCAATATGTATACCCTTGAGCAAAGGAGGGAGAGAGGTGATATGTTCGAGGCATTCAAACACCTTAAGGGCATTAACAAGGTGAAAGAGTCTAACATGTTTAAATATAAGAAAAATAGCAGGACAAGAGGACACAGCATGAGATTAGAGGGGGGGGCCGATTAAGGGGGAATGTGAGGAAATTCTTTTTCACAGAAAGGGTGGTGGATGCATGGAATTGCTTACCACAAGAAGTGGTGGCTATGAATACAGTGCAGGGCTTCAAACAGGCATGGGATAGGTATAAGGGAGCAATACAAATGACTATGAATAGATAGATCAAGAAGCAAATGATTTGATACATTTTAATAGACCAACATAGATGCAACAACAAGAACAAAGTGCTCTAGCTTTCGGACCAACCAGTCCTTCTTCAGAAGCTCATGGCAGTTGTTTAGAAAATACAATACTTATAACAGCTAGATAATGCAGAGAAAAACAGAAAAAAATCCCCATTGGTTTAAAATACTCATTAAAAAAAAACAAAAAAAAAAAACAGAAGATGATGTCAGGGGAAGTTTAACAGTACAATACTGCCTTCAGCCAGAAAGAACCTTGTGTTCAGATGTGCTTGGTGGGACACACATACAAAGAATACTACTGTATATAAATTTAATTGACATAAGATAACACTGCTGAAGCAGATAACTCCTAAATCAAGCTATGAGTGTCACAGTTAGTATAAGGATATGATTACTGAAAGGCAACCCCCACCCAGATTAAAGACAAACTAAGATTGTATTAGGGCTCATGAAATTTCAATGTCTGCATTATAGACAAGAATTTACCAGTAAAGTTGTCTTAAAAACATCAGTGTACGCTGTGTGATGTGTAAAACCTAGCTGGACATGTCACCCAGCTGTATTCTAAAGCTAGACAAAAGGCCCAAGAAATTTCAAAAACCTCAGGACTATATAAATGATAATTTAAATATAAATTGATAATATTAGTGTCAAACAAAAAACTCTAGTCGAGGAACCTCAAGGAATTACGACCATGTAGCCTGATATGTACTGATGTCAATATATACTGAGAATGTAACAACTTGATGTACCACAAGTGTCTAACGAATCTGAAAAAGAGATAAAAAAGTAATTTCTCTCCACCTCTTCATACAAACAATACATCCTAACCCACCCCACATCACAAAATGTAGGTGGGGGACTCCCCATAACAAGGAGATGTAGTTTCTCTCTCTCTCCCCTCCTCTCTCTCTCTCTCACAGACAGACACACACACACACACACACACACACACTCTCTCTCCCTAGTGAACCTATATTAACTTCAGTCACTGCAATTGTGCCCCAAAGGAATTCAACTTGTCGTGAAATCCTGAGTAAAAGGGCTTATGTCTCTTAATATCTACTGAGTAAAAAAGTAACACTATTTAACCATACTACTATCTGCAAAGTAACATTTCCAAGGATACTAGATAGAACTACCATGAAATAAACCTGCCACCCTCCCCAGGATAAGGTAACTAGAATTAAATATAAAGTATATGTGTAAGACCAGAGGTCTAACATATCTACATATCCACAAATTACTGCAATATTAGCCTAATGTAAAAAGATCTGTGCAGGACCCCCATGCAAATGAGATCACACACCCCAATATGTACAAAGTTACAAAAATTATATATAACAGTATACGATAACACTCCTGTATGTACACTAGCAGGCTGGGTAATCTGAATATGGTGCAATGGAATCAATCCCCCCCCAAAAGGCAAAGATAAAAAGTAAGGAGGAATTAATATTCATTATGTGTGTGAAATAAAAATAGTAACACATTATAACATATATATCTATACAGAAACTTACCTCAATGTGACAGCAAGCCCCACATCTGTTATATCACATACCTCACAACACATACCCACACACATACATACATACATACACACATGCATCCACATCCCACACATGCTGAAGTCCTATAATATGTCAGTTTGAAGAAGAAAAGGTCTGTGGATGTTAGTTTCTGTAGTGTCCCATAAAGCCAAGATCCACCTTCATCCCATCTGCTACCATATTGAGATGTAAAATAAGTTTAATCTCAAAAGCTCGTCTCTGTTGTGTGTTTTTGAGATTTCCTTTTAAGACCATTACTGACATATCTGAGACTGAGTGGTCAGGCTGGGAGAAGTGATGCCCCACTGGTTTTTCAATCTTCCTTGCTGTAATAGTATGTCTGTGTGAGTTCATCCTAGTGCGGAGCTGTTGGCATGTCTCTCCTACATAACCTGTTTCTGGACATCTCTTGCACTGAATGAAATAAACAACATGTCGTAACATGCATGTATAACTCCCATGCACCTGGAATTGTCTGTTTTGTGATGTAACCACACAGTCCAAGGTAGAAATGAGCCCACAAGTCTTACAGGGGCGTTGATTGCAGGGTCGTGTGCCACTGTGTGACATGGTATTCTGTTCCGTGAAAGTTTGCCTCTAATAATTAGGCTGGATAAATTTGGGGGTTGTTTAAAAGATAGTAGTGGGAGTTCCTTAAAAATGCAATGAAGGGTGTCATCCTCACTAAATATTGGGTGGAGATCTTTAATAATCTTACGCAGACGCTCAAGGTCTGGATGATATATGACTACCAAGGGTATTCTGTCTGTAGCTGTCTTTTCTTTATATTGAAGTAGTTGCGGTCTTGGTACTTGCGTTGCCCGTTCTGTTATCCTGTCAATTTCCTTGAAAGAGTGTCCCTGCTCAATGAAGGTGTTTTTCAAGATAGCCAAATGTGTATCTCTGTCATCCTCATTTGAACAAATACGGTGACAACGAAGTGCTTGACTGTATATGCCAGATTTTGAATTTATTTATTTATGATAATTATGATTTATGAATAGATAGGCCACTGACAGAGCAAAGGCCGATGGCACATTTATAAGGTAGAAAAAGAAATGGGCAGACTGGATGGGCCTTGCTGTCCTTATCTGCCGTCAACTTCTATGTTTCTATATTTCTATGTTGGCTGGCTAGATCCTAGGCATTTAATGCAGTAAGCAAACAATACTTTACAAATTAATGGCAATTTAATGACAAAAATCAAAGGCCATTAAACAACTTGCAAAAGGATCAGAATTAATGAGTTTACCTAATTTTTATGAGAAGCCAAATAAAAATGTATTTCAATTACTCTAATTGCTAGCAGTAGTATACGAAGTAGAAATTGCTTTACTATAAGAGCTGCTTCCCTATGGAATTCCTTACCCCATCTTATGTAAATATGAATACTTTGGAATCATTTAAGAAAGAGAAACTGATGTGTTTTTTAGATGAGATTTGTATCAGCTTAGCTGCTGCACACATGGCAAGCATGCAGCATGTGAACCTGATGTGTTGTTTAAATGATGTTCACACCAGCATAACTGCTGCACTCATGTCAAGTGTGTAACACATGAACCTGATGTAATGTTTAGAAGATATTCACACCAGCTTACCTGCTGTGCATATGTCAAGCTTGCAGTATGCAAACCTGATTTACTTTTTAGACCTGGTTCACTAAGGATCATTTTGTGTATGCAAGCTGCATGCAAACATTGCACAATTAAGCATGTGGCATGCATTCTGCATGTACACGGCACATCTATATTTCTGTAAGGGAATGGTCTCCAGGATGGCTAACAGCGTGGGTTTGTCTTTGGCAGATCCTGCCAGGCAAATCTAACTGAGTGTTTTGACTGGGTGACCAGGGAGCTGGATAGGGGCCATGCGGTGGATGTCCTGTATTTGGACTTCAGCTAGGCCTTTGATTCTGTGTCACATGGGAGGCTTGGGGAAGGGGAAGCTTGAATACATAGGGGTGGGAATGAAGATGACCAGATGGATCATCAACTGGCTGAATGGAAGGCAGCAGAGAGTAGTGGTGGTGGTGGTGGGGGAACTCTCATCACCAAGGGAAGTGATGAGCAGAGTGCCACAGGGATTGGTACTGGGACCTGTGCTGTTTGGGATATACACAGCTGATAGCTCACATGGGATCTGGAGTAGGATCAGTCTGTTCACTGATGATATGAAGATGGGAGCTGTGGTAGATGATATCAAAGTGTGGAAGGGGCTGCAGGAGGACCTGACTAAACTACAGGAGTGGTCAGAAACATGGCAGCTGGGGTTCAACACCAAGAAGTGCAAGGTAATGCATTTAGGAGCTAGGAAGCAGGGGAGGAGCTATCAGCTAGGAGGGGTGCAGCTGGAAATCACTGAGCAGGAAAAGGATCTGGGGGTGCTTATAACGGGCAGCATGAACAACTCAGCTCAGTGCAGGAAGGTGGCCGCAAAAGACAACAGGATGCTGGGGCTCCTTACCTGACCGCCGTACTATGCGTGTTTACTGGGCAGCGGTGCCCCTGAAGCCAATGCCCAAGTCCACTAAGCCGTATCCAAATTCAGTAGAGTTGCAGTAAAGCCATAAACTGCCGGAGAGTGAGTGCCTTTGCCGAGCGCACCCCCAAGTACTCCTGTACTCTAGACTCCACCTTTTCTCCACTTTCCAGTCCACCCTCCTAATCTGCTATGCTTATAATTAGTTATTTAAACAGATCCTCCTGGATTATAGGGTGCATTTCCCATTTATTTGCGTCTTTGTCTAGTTCCCCCTCTTTTTTTAACCAAATGTATTCCTTATTGCATGTAACTATGTGTGGTTTTATTTAGTATGTATGCACTCTTCGCTCATTTTACTGCTGTTCTTCCTATGTATTGCATTGTATTATCTCTTTTGTTTTGTTTTTTTCTCTTTTGTACTGATGTATGATCATTTGTATCACTTATGACTTGTGAGATGCAGGTCCATCTTGCAAATGAGTTTGCTCAATGGTGTCCACCTGGATAAATACAGTTTTTGATTGATTGTTGATTGACTGATTGATTGATTGATTGGGGTGTATAGCGAGGGGAATCTTCCCCAGAAATAGGGGGGTGATCCTTCCCTTGCATAGATCTCTAGTCAGGCTGCACCTGGAGTACTGAATGCAGTACTGGCACCCATTCTTGAAGAATGACATCAAATTGTTGGAGGGTTGCAACATAGGGTGACCAAGATAATCCACGGACTGGAGGAAAATCCTAAGGTGGTAGATTGGGTGAGCCAAACATGTACTCCCTGGAGGAGAGGAGAGATAGGAGGATATGATTGAAACCTTTAAATACCTTAAAGGGATAAATAAGGTTACTACAGAAGGGATTCTCCAGCTTAAAAGAGGGATGGTTATGAGAGGGCATCAGCTGAGATTGGAGGGGGAAAGATTCAAGAGGGACATCAGGAGACATTTTTTCACTGAACGGGTGGTGGACAGGTGGAATTCTCTGCCTGAGGAGGTAGTATCCTGTAGAATGGTGGGTGGCTTTAAGAGAGGTTGGGACAGGGTGGGGGGATTATGATAAAGAGTGGTGGGGAGGGTGGTGCAGATGCACATTGAGCGGCTAGCTTCACAATCAAAGAGACTCGATAGATCTTAAGGTCCGCTTCTGCTGGCACTTTTGTATGTTTGTATGTTCATATTTGTTTCTTAAAGTTTTGTACTCTCTTCCTGCTTTTTAATGTTTTTTGGAGGTTTGAATTATTTTTTTTACCTTGTAACCATTTGAAAAGGTGGACCCAAAGGTGCATGAGGTGGAGGCATCACCTACTTCTCTACTTGCTGTATGCCCTGATTTAGTTTTTGTTCCTTCTCACCTTCTTGTGGTTCACATACTACAACACTGATATCTTCCTTTGTTGTTTTTTCTTATTTTGATTATGAATTTGGCTTCCTTTTTGAGGTGGGGGGGAAGGGAGACTTTCCTATTTTCTCTTGATTTTTGGTTTTCCCCTATATTGTTAGCCTCTTCTCTGTCTTGTTTTTCTTTGATCAATCTGTCTTTTTGAGCCAAAGCCATATAGATGTCTTGTTCCACTTGTTCTGCAGGGTCTGGGCTATTGTGTGAGGCACAGGGACAATTTGTGAAAATGTGACCATTTGCTTCACAAAGACTGCACCTCACTGGATTTTTGCAGGATGCATCATAATGGCCTATCACTCCACACAACCCACATTTTACATTGTCACATACATTACTTAAATGCCTTGTATCCCCATATCTATAGCATGCTTTTGGTTGACCTTCATAAAACATCACCCCGCTGTTCCTGCCTTATAAAAACTATTCGGTAAAATGTTGTATTTCACCATTATTTTGCCTTAAAATAACCTTGAATCTGTACCCTCCTGTCCACAAATATTCTGCATTGAGAATGGGTTTCTGGAGGGCGATTTAGTTAAAATTTTTGTTTTAACCAAAAGGTTATATCTGATATGTTCATGCCTTTAATTTAAAGAGAACTGTCACAATTTTAGGTGCTGGCTTAGTCAGAGGAATAGCTATAAAAGGTTTCCAAAGAGGTGTCCCCTTTAATTGATGGTACTGTTTCCAGAATCTTTTCAGACCCGATGGATGTTTAAAGCTAATATCAAAGACTGTGTCTCCAGGAATATGAATTAGTGCATAGATTTCATATGCATAAAAACACATGCTGTCATTTATTATGTTCCTTCCAACAAATAAGCTGGTGTTTCTGAGACTTCCCCTTCCCTTTTCTTCCTTTAGCTGGTTCAGCTGCTAATTTCAAGTGCTCTTTAAGATTCGGCCCCAAGCTGTTTCAGGTTTTTGTTTGCTTTACTGTTCTACATCACCTTGACTTTTTTCTACCTTTGTTTGTTGTTTTTTCATTTAAAGGAAGATTCCTGCACCTCTTCATCCATTTCAGACAGTTCTGAATCCTGTACTATTTCTTCCTCGCCCCTTTATAATACTGTTCTTGCTTAGGCCCCTTGGGCTTGTTTTCGTTATTATTTTCTCCCTCATTAGTTTCAGACTGACCCGGGTGTGCCGTAATTCCTTCCTTGGCACTTTTCATTTTCTGTCCTTTTATTTCCTCCATGCTTCACTGTGCTTCTTCCTCCATGTTGTTTGGGAGATTAGGATCCCATCCCTTTGGGGTTTTTATCCACCCTGCTCCTTGCAGGGCTTCTGCTATTCAGTCTGGGGTATCAGGGAAAGGTACTGCCTCTGTAGTACTTGTTGAGTTTTGTAGTGCTTGAGAATTGACCACTGCTTTTTTGTTCAGAGCATGGGATGCATTGTCCTATCCCTGCTCCATTTTATCATTCATCTCCCCAGCTGTTTCTGATTTTTTTCTCTTAGATCATTCTTTTCTCCTCATCTGTCAGGGGCACCTGTCTTAGTCTGATTAATTTCTGACTCATTTTTGCCACTCCTTTCAGGTTGCCCTTTTCCTTCAAGTGAACCTTCTTTTTCCCTTTAGCTTTGCCTTCATGTTTATTTTTAGCCCAACCTTTGTCACTTACTGTACCACCACTGCTATGAGCCGTGGTATGCTTTGATGCTGCTGCGTCATCATTTGGCTTTGACATGGAAGCTTGGGCATTGGCTGCTTGCATTTCCATCGAATTCTCAGCTTTTTTGCTGACATTGCCTAGTGCTGCTTGCAATTTCTTTCATTCTTGCTCATGCCGCTGATCCACTGCAAGCATTTAAAGTGCAATGTCTTCCTTTTCTGAGAATTCAGGTATGTCCTTTCCTTCAAGAGATTTTTCACTTACTTTTGTCTTTTCTCCATCATCTTCTTTTTCAGAGGCTTTTTCACAATTCTGACATTTATTTCAGAGGTCTCTGGCAAGGTTGAGACTGGGGAGGAGACCCGGTTCCCAGTCTCTTCCACGTCCATCCTCTCCGAACTCCTCTCAGGATTGGAAATCCCAACAGCACTCCACCACGGTGACAAGGGCTACCTCTACTGCAGAGTAGGGGAATTTTTATTTATAACACATCAAAAACAAATCAACAAACAGTATAGGTTAACAATCCAAACAAAAAATAGAAAGAGAAACATACATACTTCATATATAATACAGAAACTTCAAAAATCAAGGTGACCTTGGTGGGCTCAATATAACTTTAAATATATTTATTCTGTACTAAAGTTCACTTTGTTTTAAACAATCATACTTCTAAATAATATGTAGGTCCATCAATTACCCAGTTTCTAATTAATTTATATTTAATAAAACTTGTGAATTCTCTCCACCTCTTAAACACCTTTTTTGAAGATTGTGAAGCAATGTCTTTCTCATAAACCGAGAACATGGCTTGAGAAACTAAGATACAAAATGTTTCATATGACATTAATTTTTGCTGTATTACCCACTGGCACCTAACTTGCCATGAGTAGAATTTTAAACAGCACAGGAACACTAATAAAGTTCCAACATCGTATATACTATCTAGGTGAGGGTGATGACCCAGAATCAGAGTATAATAATCTAGATATTTTTTAACCAACTCAGGTTCCATATTTAGAGCAACATATTCCCATAAAGGTTTTGCATAGAAACATTTAAATATAAATGCTCCTTAGTTTCTTCATCTGCTTGACAGGAGTGGTAAGGGCAAATTCTCCTTTCCTGCATTTTATGTTTAAAGTTCCCCGTTATGTTTAGTCTTCCATAAGCAGAGAGCTATAAAATGTCCCACATGTGTCTGTGAATCTTCTGATTATTTAGTTGTTTCAAGACATTAGTTCTAAGTTGTGGGGGGGGGGGCAGTTTTAAAATCTGGCTCTATTGGATATATTTTTGCATTATCATGGCATATAATTTCACCCCAGTGTACTGAATGATCTGGGTTTTAGTTAAGGCCCGTCAATATAATTTTTGTACATTGGACTTAAGATATACAGAAAGATATAAGTGGGGTGTCACTTTGTGGGGGAGGGGGTTACTTCCCATGACTGAAAAAAGGTGGTCAGGTTATTCTTGATCCAGATATATTGTAAAGTGTTAGTGGGTAGAAGACCAGTTCTAATGGTTTGGGAAATAAATGGGAATGGAAGTAAGTTATGGGGCCCACCATTCCCATACCTCCTTGTGACTTTGAGAGGTAGGTATAACATCTTTATATCAGGTTTAACCTACTGCCCTAGATCATTTAAAAAAAATATGCATGTTTTCTTGTTTCTAGTAAAGGGGAAAATCATGGCAATTTATAGTAAACAAGGTATTATGAATTTCTTTATGATATGGACTCTTGATTTTAGGGAGTTTCCAACCCTTCTACCTCTGAACCTTAGATTCAGCCATTTGCAAGCAGACTCCCAGTTTTCATATGGGAGGTTTTGAGGCCCAGACTTTACACCAAGAATTTTGATCAGTTCAGAAGAGATTTTTATGCCTTGTCTTTCAGTGGGCAGTGGGGCCTGTGGACCTATGGACAATCATTTGCATTTTTCTATATTCAGTCTTGAGTTGGAGACTTCAAAATATTCATGTAGCTCCTTTAGGACAGAAGAAATATCCATAAGGTCTGCTAAAAACACAGATACATCATCAGAATATGCTTGTACCACTATGGTGTCCTGATTCAATTCTCCTGACAGGCCTTGATTATGGAGTTTGGTGTTAATTTTCCTTACAAGGGGGTCCAAGGTAAAAATGTATAATAAGGGACTTGGGGGCACCCCTGTTGAATGCCTATACCCAATTTAATAACAGTGGTGACATTACCCTTCAGGACTGGATGTACTAAGACCAAAGAATAAAGCAATTTAATCCAAATTATGAATTCTAGGGAATGCCATAATGTTCCAATATCTTAAAGAAAAAGGGATGGTAAACCCTATCAAAGGCATTACACCGGTCAAGGGAGATGAGACATTCCTTCTTCTTCGTCTTTTGATTATAGTATTCAATGACATCCCTAATAATCATTATTGTGTGATGAATTTTCCTGTCTGGTAACCCGCAGTACTTGGGATGGATGAACTAGATGGCTTGCAACCTTTCTTAATTTGCTAATCAGTATTTGGGATACAATTTTAAAGTCAGACTTTAAAATTGTAATGGGTCTCCAATTAATAATTTCTCTCTTATCTCCAGATGTAAATAGATAGACCAGGTATCCTGAGGTGAAGAAGGTAGAGATTTTTCCATTCTTTAGGAAATAGGAAAAAACTAGTTCAAGACAGGCTGATAATATACTGGAGAAAGTTTTATAGAACTCATAAAACAGTCTGTCGGGTCCGGGGGAGGTTACTAACTTCTGTCTTTTTATTATTTGTTTAATTTCATTTGCTTGTATTGGTGTGGATACAGTCTGAATATCTTTAATGGGTGGTAGACAAAAATGAATTTCTTGTAAATAATTCTCAATTTTAGAAACAAGTGGAGGAGATTCCATAATGTGGGTTTTTAGGTGGTTATCCACAATTGTATGTACTCCTTCCTCTGATTCAACTAGATTGCCTTCCCCGTCTATTAAACTTTGGAGTAGTCTCAGATCTTGCCTTACAGGCTTCAATGGGGTCTTCAAAACTGTTTTATTACCGCTATACTTATCATACGTTAGACCACACTTGGATTATGGAAGCCAATTGTGGAACCCTTATAAGAAAGGGGAAATAAACAGAATTGAGAAGATCCAGTGATGGTTTACCAAATCCTTTAAAATAATCAAAGATAAGTCGTATGAAGAACAACTTGAAATTCTAGGACTGTATAGTTTGGAACTGCATAGAAAAAGGGGTGATATGTTATTCTACTATGATTTAATGAATGACCCAGAATTTATGACAGCATTAAATATACAGTATAAAACCGATAGATTCAAAGTAAGAGGACACCCACTACAAGTGACAACTACTAAATACAAATCAAATAAGAGGAAATTATTTTATACTTTAAGAGCAGCTAACCTTTGGAATAGATTACCTGAAAATGTGATTATAAGCAATAACAAAGATATGTTTAAAGAGAATCTGGATAATTATATAAACATGAGAAGTAATATGAATGAATTTACCATGTCCTAATGGAGCTACCATATGGACCTTGGCCTTTTTTGGCTCCTTAATTCTTAGTGATTGCAACAGGTGTCTTTTGTGTACCAAATTGCAATTCTGTTTTTAGGGTATTTACCCTATCGTAATGAAATCATTTCATTTCCTGTTTCAGTTGCTCAATTTGGGGAGAATAATCATGTCTAGAGGTGGAATCTAAGGTAACTAAATATTGCAACTGGTTCCTTACATTTCAAATATTTAAAACATTTTGATTTTTCTTTTAATCTTCAAAAATTTGAAACCATGATTTTATGCCTGATTTAGAATCGAACCACCATTCTGCTAAATCCTCATATAAGTCACACACTGATGCCTTTGCCCATAACAGTCTGAAGATTTCATTTTGTACATAAGAGTCAGTTAGTGTGGATATATTTAATCTCCATCTATTATTTTTTGATTTGGGATGGGGAATTTGTGAGAAATTAATGTTTAAAAGTAGATGGTCTGAAAATTCAATTGGAATGGTAGAAAAGGAGGGAAGGGCAGGTTTTTAGAAATAAAAAATGGCCAATTGATGAATAAAGCCTGCCACTTCTATAAGTACTAAGGAGACCTTCAGTTTGAAATTTAGAGTGTGATATAAAATTAGCCAAACCTATACTTTTTTAATGCATTTGAATCATAGAAGGTTGTTTTACATTCCTATAATTTTCCTGGTTTTGGGAGTTCAACATTGAAATCTCTGCCTATCACTACATCAACTGATGTATAAGTATAAGGCTGCAAGGCTACAATTAAAGCTACCCTTTTGGCCTTGGTTTGAGGGCCATAAACAGTCATGAAATGGAAGCCCAACTGATTCCATTATCCATCTATTAGGAAAAGTCTACCTGGAATTAGGTCTATGAATTTATTAAGTAAAGAAGTATATGAATGGAATATAATTCCTACCCCATCAGCCCTATCTGGGCAGAAAGGACCAGTAGGAGGGCCCCACACCCATTCAACCTGAAATTGTCTAGTTTGGTCTGATGTAAACATCCATGTTTCTTGTAAGAAACATATATCCATTCTAGTCTCATGGATGTATTGAAACATGGCATTCCTTTCTGTATTATTTAATAAACTACAGCAATTTACCTAGCCAAGATTGAAGCAGACCATAGATTAGTGTGTGATGTTTTAAAAACTTTTTTTCCCCTTTTTTCTTTTTACCTTTGTAGCTGGTAGCCTCGAGATTGGTGGTCGAGTCCCCTTAGTTTTAGGATTCAGATTCCACTATCTCCATATCAGATTCTCCCCAGGAAGTGGCAAGCACAGCATAGGGGTTTCCTGATTCACTGTGGGGGGGGTCCTGGGGAGGGGTTGGAGGGAGAAAAGGTTTAGAGTTTCTAGTAATACACCTTCTTGGAAGAGGGGCAGGTTTAACTGTAGAAGGAGGGGAGGATTCCCTTCCTCTTTCCCGGGGCTTTCTGGGGGTTTCTTGATAGCATACTGGAGGGAAGTCTTGATTGAAGAGGTCAGGGGTTCCTGGCTCTTGGTCAGGGTCAACCCTCTCAGGATTTGGGAAACATTAGGGTTAACTGTCTTCTGATTCTCTTTGGCCTCGTTAGGAGGGGGTCCAGTACTGTCTGACATTGGCATAGGAGGGATAAAAGCAGCATCTTGGGCTTTCTGAATAAGGCTGATGAGAGATGCCTTATTTTCTGTCCAAATTTTATCTGAGGTTTAGTAAGCAGAATGAGAAGGAAAAGGGTCCATAGAGGAGAGAATTTCATCTGATAGTATCTTTGCCAAAACAATTCGAGAGCATAAGATGACCTAAAGCTTATGTCAAAATTATCCTCACATGAAATATTAATAAAGGCAAAAACTTACCTAGGTGAAAACTTCAAACAATCTTTCAATAATGATTTACCAATGTAAGCCTATCAGGTCTAGTCTCTAAACTCCCTTTTTATCTGATCCTCACTGCATTCCTTCTGGGGGCAGCTTCCTTTTTTGTTTTTGGAAAAAAGTTCATATGGTAGTGATCTTTGGGGGGGTCACTTTGTTGATCCGATTCTCCTAGGTTGCTAGGGATCACCCTCTTTTAGTCTTTAGGTGGAGGGCTTAAAATATTTTCACCATCTTCCTGGTTGGGTTTTTATTTGGAGCTTGTCTGCATCATTTTTATTTATCTTCTTGTCATCCAAAGTTAATATGCTTAAGAGATCATTTCCAGATATAGCCATGCCTGTAGAAGGACACCATTCAGGTGAAGATTGTGAGAAAGCATCTTTAGCATCCCAGCTTGGCTCTAGTAACCATTTGCCAACAAGTCTTTTAGTCCACCCAGCTTCCAATAATGCCTTCTTGGTAGACCATTGAGAAAATCATATTCTTAGGAACATGGACCTTGGAAGAGCATTGGGTGCCGTCTTTGTCAATCTGTCTAAAGCTTTCAACCTGGCTGACCAAATACTGTTGCTCTCCTCCCTCCACACCCTTGGCTGCTCTACTGAGACCACATGATGGTTCCAAAGTTACCTTTCAGATAAATCTCAGTTGGTAGGTGTAGGACCTTCTACCTCCCCTGCCTTCCCAGTTGCTACCAGTGTACCTCGGGGCTCCATCCAGGCCCACTTTTATTCTCCCTGTTTATAAACTCTCTCAGCGCTGACTGTCTCACTTGTGATGCCCTATTTTATGCAGATGACCTTGTCCTCTTCACTAGTGACAATGCTCTTGAGAATATATCCAGGGTTTTGTCTGATAACTACTCTGTGGTGCACATCTGGTTCCATTCACATTGTCTAATTGTTAATGCTAAAAAACTAAATCCATGCTATTTGGATTTAAACCCTTCCTATCTAAGGTCACTAAGGCTGGGTCCACACTCTCAATAGTCTCACCAGACAACACTATACTTAAAAATGTACTAACCTTCAAATATCTGGGAGTTGTCCTGGACCCATGCCTCTCCTTTTCCAATAATATCCCCTCTGTTATCCACCGTATTAACAAGAAACTTGGTGCGTCTTATCGGATAAAGTCACTTCTGACCAGGGAAGCTCATTTAGCCATTGCCTAAGGCAACCTGCTACCCTTGATTGACTACTGCTCCTCTATTTACTCACACACATCCTCAGCCTTGTGTGCACGCCTCTGCTCCACGTACAACAACATATGTTGTTTCACTTTCCTGGCACCATATTCCACTCACCACTGCCACCTCTACCAGACTCTTGGCTGGCTCCCACTACACTGCAGATTTGATTATGGGCATAGCTGCCTCTTGGACAATGCCATCAGGCATGGTGAAGCCTCCCCTTATAAGTCTCTCTTCAAGACTAGAACTACCTTGAGGTGTCTGCATGCATTGTAAGCCCCCCCAGGATATCCCAAAAGTCTCCTTGGCTATGGGTAGCAGAGCATTATCTGTAGCTGCTCCCACTCTGTGGAACAGAATCCCATGCCCATCTGCTCTCTGGACTCCCATGTCACTTTCAAGACACATCTCAAATCCTGGCTGCTTGCTGAGGCCACATGCTATTGTTAGCTTGGATAACCACACTCCCAGCTTTCTGACATTTTCATCTTGGGCTGCTTAGGCCTCCGCTGCCCTCTCTTATTCCTTTGGACTCCTTTCATACATCCCTCACTACCTGCTTCTCAGGCTCTCCCACTTGGCCATTGCCTTAGATTTTTTTTCCTTTTTTTCTTTTTCTTTTTTACATCATGCATTAATTTGCACTTATCCTTTCTAAATAATTGTATAATAATTATTGCTTATCCTCATATCATGATTGTTTTGTTTTCTTTAGGCTGTCATTAATTTTCTTTCCTATGTTACTTTCTTTGTTCATAAATGATGTCTGTATTTCCACCTTGTTCACCAACGATATCTGTCTATCCACATGGCTTGTACTCTTTGTATTACTTGGCATTACCTCTGTAGCTGCCACCTGTGTGACCCAGTTCATGCCTGAAAATGATCCCCTGGAACAATGCACTTATCCGGTTGCCAAAGACTTAATTAAAATAAAATAAAATAAAAATAAAAGGGAATATGGGTTTAAAGGCTGAATAGAACTGGCATTTATTTTAACAGAAGCTGGAATTTGTTCTTACAGTTTTGTACTATTTTGTAAGCTTTCATCTGCTGAGTCTTCACTAAAAATTGGTAGGTCAGTAGGAATATTTCTTTTTTCAATAGTAAGTGCAGTTCTCTTGTTTTTTTTGTCTCATCATTTATAGCTGATTTTACAATTTATCCCCTTGCAGTAAATGAAAAAACTGTAGCACCAGTGCGGGTTTGTTTGATATACAGTACAATTGTGCTTGCTTTGGGAAAGGGCGGATCCCCTTGCTTTACCGCATATGCAGCTGCAGCTGCAGGTACGAGACTAAAGTTTGTGCTAACATTTTTGAGCTTGTTCATTTTTATTTCATGCAAAAGGTCACATTCTGGGCATGACTTTGTTGATCAGTATTTGTTTGATTTATCTTCTTGGAACCAAGCGTTGTAGGCCCACTTGAAGTAGGAGTACACTAGCATTCTCAAAGTTATTACAATTCTGCACTTTGGGTGGTGTTCGGCACATGCTACTCTCAGCATCAACACTGCCAGCCATTTTTGGAGTAATTTTAACAGTAAGGTTTTTTACCTGAAGTGTTTCTCTGTCAGTAACACAGTCAGCGGCAGCCTCGTTTGATGCTGGTACATCATCAGCTCTCTTGACAACCAGGCATTCTTGCTAACAGCAGCATGATTGTCTTGGAGGTTTCTTAACTCAGCTTCTATGTGATATTTGGTCTGTCGATGCCACAATTCCTTGTCTGCAATCTTCTGTAGCATAATCTTTTGGGCTAAGTCAGGATTATTTTGCAGATATTTCCATCATTACATCATTATTTATCTCTGAAAAGCTTAAGTCCTCAGTGGACATGAATACCTCAGTTGCACCATCCTCCTCATTCTGCCCAAGAAAACAAGGTAAAGTCTCAGCAGCTACTTGAGGGTACGGGGCAGAGAAGGAGCCTTGTTCCTCTGCCTCAGATACATCCATTCTCTCCAACATCCTGCACAGAGTGGCCATTATGAGAGGGCCAGCAAGTCCCCTACTGCAGACTTAGGTAATTTGTTTTTATTGTAGGTCACACAATATTATTTACAAAATATATATACAGTCAAATTATAGGTATACAACATCAAATCACAACACCCAAAACCCAAAAGAAGACATCTCTCCCCCACCCAACATGAAAAGAGAAAGTGGGGAAAAAAAGAATTATAGAAATTTGTATTGTTATCAGTCAATGCTCTTATACAATTCAATTCTGATTTTTAGAGGTAACCCAAGTCTTACTTGTTTTTTTTGTTATCACCTCCTTATTTCTCCCATTGCTGTGTGGCCACTGTCTGACTGACTCCCCCAACTCCGTCCCCTGGAATTACCGGGGCTTACCATACACCTGGTCTGGGAGCAGTGCCTATGGAGAGTCGGTCACCATCCTACCGCCAGCTGTTTTTCCGTTCCCCCCATGCCCCCATGCCCCCCACACCCCAGGACTTATAATCAACTCTAACGGGGTGTGGACTTCGGAGCAAGAAAAAAAATCAAAAGATTCCCAAGTCGAGAATAAAACTCTGTTCCCCAACACCATTCACTGCAGGGTCAGGCTCTCTATCATTCTAGCATGGGAGCGACTTGACTGAGCACCCGACCGGCAGTGTTTATAAACACTTCTTCCTTCATGGTGAGTGTCAGGGGGTTGCGATACTTTCATATCACTGTAATTCCCCTGATGTTTGAAAGGCATAAAAGCTACTCACAGTGCGGTCGTGTTGTGTGCAGTTTTCTCCATGTGGATATCACCCGTACCCTCCAAAGGGTTTTTTCCCTCTCCTGCAAAGTGAGCAAAACAAAAACAGTTGTGGGGGGCAAATCAACACAGGGCTAGTGCAATCTGGGAGCACCTCAGACAGAACAAAAAGTGCAAATTATTAGCTTAAGTGAACTTATTCCTTTGATTAAGTGCAGGGAGATAGAGATGGGGCAGGAGAGAAGTGGGGTAAGGGATAGGGAAGGATGAGTTATGCCTGGAACTGGCCCCTTCAGAGTGTGGAGATCACTCCCAGTGGTGGAATGAGGTGAGGACTTAGAATAAGGGGTAGGAATAGGCATGGATAAGTTGGGTAGTGATAGTAGAGGGAAAGGTAACAGGAAGGAGGAGGAGGAGGAGGAGGGGTGCACGAAACTTACTTAAGACTAGGCCTCTTCGGGATGCTGAGAACCCTGCCAGAGAGCAGAGTCAGGTGAGGACAAGTTAGGTAGAGAGGATGAAGGGGAAAAGGGAGAAAATGAAGAGTCATTTTGCAGTGCTGGACCCTTCTAGGAAGCTGAAAACTCTGCCAGGGGGCAGAACTAGGTGAGGATAAGTTGGGAAGTGAGAACAGAAGGGATGAAGGGTAAGGAGGGAAGAGGAGGGAAAAAAGAAGCTTGCCTAAGACTAGGCCACTCCAAGGTGCAGAGAACCCTGCCAGGAGATAGAATTAGGTGATGACAAGTTGGGCAGAGGGAATGGGGTGTAGAAGAGGAAAGGAAAAAAGAAGGGGGAAGAAACTTACATGAGAGTAGACATCGACAGGGTGCTAAGAATCCTGACAGAGGGCAGATTTAGACAAGGACAAGTTGGGTAGAAAGGAAAGAGGGGGAAGTGGTGAGGAAGGAGGAGGCTTGCCCAGTGCTAGACCCCTCCAGGATGCTGAGAATCCTGCCGGAGGTCAAAACTAAGCAGGGACAAGTTGGTAATGGAAAAAAGGTTAGGGGTAATAGTGAGGGGATAAGCAGTGACAGGAGAGGAGAGCATGCTGAGAAGCAGGCTCGGGGGAGGAAGGTTTAATAGGGGGTGTGAGTCATGGAAAGGAGCAGAGGTATAGGAGGACGGTTAAGGAGGGTTAAAGCAGGAGCAGTTAGATGAGAGAAAATGATGTAAGGCAGAGGCAAGGGAGCAGGAGGAGGTCAGATGTTTAGACTTGATGAGAATGAGGTGAGCATTAAGCTTGGGAAGCCCAATGCACACCCCACACCTACTCTCCTGCCTGGTTTAGGAGGGAAGGGTCTTAGGGTTGTAAATCCTAATCCTTCATTTCCCAACTTTTGTCAGTTTGACCATAACTGGAGCATTAACAATGTTTTTTGCAATTTATTTCATTACTTTTTGAGATAGTAAAATAGTATCCTTATTTTACTGTGGGAGCATAGGATACTTCAGACCCTGCAGTCTCATCCCTCTATAGATGCATATATGTAGAGTGTGTAGCTGTGGAAGCACAGGGCCCTCCAAGCCCCGTGTTTCCATTTATTTGACAATAGTGACCAAATTATCAGCATAGTCATTTTATGACCCCACCTCATGTACATGGTACAGAAAATTTTCAAATCACTGCCAAAATGTAATTCTGAACATCTGCAACACCACAAGTGTGAAAACATCTTTTGGGCAGGATTTGAAAATGAGCAACTGTGACATACATGAGGTAGGGGTAATAAGAAGGCCATGTTGAAAATCTGGGGTCAAACTATTTAAAATTTCTTAAGTTATGAGTGTGCGTAGCAAAATTGCAACACATGGTCATAACTTTGGCATTTTTTTCATGTTTTAAAACAAAATTTTAATATAGCTTTCTTATGACCCCACCTCATGAACAAGGACACATCCAGCCCAAAAGTGAATTTGTCAAGTGACCACAAAATCGCCTTTCAGACTGGAGTTGTGTAATGACAGTTCTATTGTTCATGAGGTTGGGTCCCCAAAAGGCCATGTTAAAAACCTGGGATCAAAATCTCAAAAATGGAGCAAGCCTGGTGGTGCTGAGATGCTGGATGCCTTACCTTGCATCGTGCTGGTGATTCGGGTTCAGGAATGACCTCGGATCATCAGAGAGCTGGCATGGGAGGGGAGAGTTTCAGCAGGCTTGAGCAACAGAAAGGTAGCTCTCCCTTCCTGGGGTGATTGTCTTCCCCCTGTAGTTCTGCTCCCACTGGGTGGAGGCCCGATGAATGGCATAGAAGATAGGGGGTGGCAGTATATCAGGAGGGTGCCTTGAGATGTGGCATGTGCATGCCTCCACATGCATGTGGATGCCCAGGGCACAGGGCAGGGAGAAAACAGGGGTTAAAACTAACAAAAATCTATAGAGAAAACAGATCTCAAAAATTGCCTAAGTTAAGCACAAAAGTTGAAAACTCCATTGAAATACAATGAAATGCATTTACCTCAGTTTCTCATATTGCAGTCACTGGTTCTAGCAGCAAGACGTGTCTTCGATCTGAGAGTGGGTCTTGAACTTGTGACTTGTTCAGGTGAGTGAGGGTGTATGGGCTGTACTGGGGGTATGGGGTGGTGGGTGCATAGTGGGAGGTTGGTGTGTGTGGGGCTGATTGGCAAGGGACCATTTTTTTCAGGTTTAAAAAAGTCAAGGGACAGCTTTCTTCATTTCTGGTTTCAATTAAGGTGGGAGGACTGGGGATGTCACTAGACACCAAGGATCTAAAATTTTACAATGGGGACAGCGATTCATGGGTGGGGGTGCCCCTAGACACCAGAAAAATGAGAAATAGTGATTGGCGTGTGGGGGTGCCACTAGACACCCGAGAATATAACATTTTACAACGGGGATGGCGATCGGTGGGTGGGGGTGCCACTAGACACCAAGGAAATGGGAAACATCAATCAGTGGATGGGGGCTGCCACTAGACACATGGGAATATAATATTCTACAATGGGGATGGTGATCAGTGGGTGGAGGGTGCCACTATACACCAGGGAAATGGGAAACAGTGATCAGTGAGTGGGGGAGCCACTGGACACCAATGTTTGGGGTCTTTTTAATATATGGGAATCACAGGGTGGGGGCTTACTAGACACCTGGGATATATAAAATAGGGACATGGGAGGGGGGTGCCACTGAATACTGTTTACAGTTTCGTATAAAAGGGGATGGCACAGTTAAATCCTTTTTTGCCAGTCAATTTTCTTTTTCACAATGACAAAAAAGGATTTGTGAAAAAAAGAACTTAGTGAGTGGCCAAAAACTATTTATATGGATGAAAAAAGTTGTTTGGAGGTCATGGGAACTGTAACAAAATACACACTGAGGCCCACCAGCTCACGATGAGCAAGATACATTGTTTGGATGTCTGTAGAAGACATCCCTGGGAAGAGTTATGACAGTCTGTTATGTGAAGAAAGAAAAAACAAGATGAAGACTCATGAAAAAGGATTTTTTTTCTGGTGAAAAAGGATTGGCCCCTCACAAAAAAGAATCTTTTTTTGTGAGGCCAAATATTTTTTTGAACCCATTCATCTATCCTGGAGAGTGATCTTCCCATTGAAAATAACAGGACTTTAAAAATGTAATAACTTTGTAACAGATTAATATTTTTACCAAACAAATGCATGGCAGTTCTGTTACCCAAGCTGTTTCTACCATAAAAATATACCAAAATCCCAGACTATCTTGGCTCAAGATGATGAGGAAAAATCTGAAAAAAATGGTGACTTTTAAGGTTTTTGCACTATCTGAATCTCAAAATTTACAAATCCAAATGGAACAAAACTTGTCACAACAATAGACCTACCCCACGGGACAATGCATGCCAAATTTTATGCAAATCCATTGATTGGTTGAAAAGTTATTTTTATTTATTTATTACTAGGATTACAATACCTTTGAACATGAGGTTCTTTTACAAAGGTTCCCAGTCAAGTACAAATTGAGATTGGGAGTAAAATACAGAAACAGGTAATACAGATGAACATAGACAATAACGTGAGTTAAGCAATACATTAAAAGTACAATTATAGCAAGTATTTACAGTTCATAATTGGGAATACATACAGTATGTCCAGGGTATTTACAAATGGATAAAAGGCATAAATACATAAAAGTATGCATGAATACATATGTGGTACAAGTAGCTAAAGGAAGAGGAGAGTGGGAGAAAAGGAAGGTGGACGCCAAGGATATGTGGGAGATGCAGCAAGAAGTAGAAGGGTGGGGTGGGCAGCAGGGCTATGGTGTAAGGTAGGGATGAAGGAAAGGGGAAGGGAGACAGGAAAAGAGGGAGTAGGATTGGTTGGAAAGGAGAGGGAGGTGTGTGGGGAAAGAAAAGGGCTGGAGTGGAGGGAAAGATGGGCAGAAGAGTGAGAGGAGGGCTGAATCAGTCCAAGGTGATGTAGTCAGTATAGAGTAGGGGTTGAGGGGGATGCATGCTGAAGTCAGGGAAAAGGAGGGGGGAAGTGCTTAGGACAGAGGCTCAGATCTAGGACAATAGGAGCTAAGCTTGGGGGTTACAAGAAGGCACAGAGGGGTTGATTTGTTACGGGGGCAAGTGGAACTATTGAGAAAATTCAGATGCTGATGAAGGCTACTTTTCAAGGGACCAGGAGTAGGGTGCCTGTTGATCTCGGAGGGAAATTATTAATCCAAAAAGGGGCTCTGAACCTAAAGAATCACTATCCCTGAGTGGTCTGGCAGAAATGGAACTGGTATTTTTTCAGGGTGGATTTACGTTTGTAGCCAGGGTTTGGTGCTGGTAGCAGAAGGGACAGGGTGGTTGGTGGGGTTTGGCCAAGGCAAATGTTTTTAGCAAAAAGGCAGGTCTGGTAGGTGACCCTACCTTTGAGATTTAACCAAAGAGTTTGCGTGTAGAGATCGCAGGTAAGGGTGGAACCTTGGGGCACCAGAGACAAGCCTACAAGCCTTATTGAGAACCACATTTATTCTTTTCATAGCAGAGTCAGTGGCAGCCCCATAGATGATCAGGCCATAATCAATGATAGAAACAACAGAGCTTGAGTTGGCATTTCTGAGGGCTTCGGGGTGAGGCAGTGCCGATGTCAATATAAGGTGCCAATCCTAGCATTAATAGTTTTAGATATAAGGTTGATACTTGAGGAGTAGGACAGGGAGCTATCTAAGGTTATACCTAGATACGTAAATTCCCTGACTTGTTCAAGAGGGAGATTTTGGTTGTTATGGATGGTTAGGGTGTAGGATTTGTATTTGTTATGCAGACTTGAGAAAAACATTGATTTCTTTTTTTTATAGTTCATTAGTAGCTTATGATCTCCAAACCAATGTTCAGTTCCTGCAAAACTTGTCTGGAGATTTTTGGTGACTAGAGTGGGGTTGGAGTGGGTTGAAAAAAGGACAGCATCATCAGCATACAAAATGATGCTGCTAGGGCAGGCTTTAGGGAGTGAATTGAGGAAAAGCCTGAACAATAAAGGTCTAAGGATGGAGCCTTGGAGGATGCGTCCCTTGACAGGGTGTGAGCTGACCAGGATGTCGCTAATTTTGACTTGCTGTGTTCTGCCATTAAGATAGCTGGAGAACCACCTGGCAACCTCCA
Source organism: Neoceratodus forsteri (assembly GCA_016271365.2). Taxonomy (NCBI): domain Eukaryota; kingdom Metazoa; phylum Chordata; order Ceratodontiformes; family Ceratodontidae; genus Neoceratodus; species Neoceratodus forsteri. The sequence continues at coordinate 863,141,055 of CM028137.1, read as the reverse complement.
AGGAGAGGCCTATAGTCTGGAGTGAGTAGAGTAGGAGGGAATGGTTCACGGTATTGAAAGCCTTGGTAAGGTTGATGTAGATTGACCCCACCAGTTGGCCTTAGTCAAATGCACAGTGCAGGAAGTCAGTGTATTCCAGCAAGGTGGTGGTTGTGCTGTACCCCTTCCTTAAGCCATGCTGCTCCCTGCATTGGATATTGTATTTGGTAAGATATTTGGTCATCTGGTCAGCGACGATATGCTTGAGTGCCTGGGGGGAGGAGATAGGGCGGTAGTTAGAGAGCTGTGCTCTATTGCCACTTTTATAGACAGGTACAACTATAGCTGTCTTCCAGAGTTGTTGGAATTGTTATTTGGGAGAGGGAGAGGTTGAGAAGAATGGTAAGGGGCTTAAGGATGGTGTCAGTGGTCTGGTACAGGAGTTTAAGGTCTATGGTGTTGTTACTGAACCTAGTTTTTCCCAAGACTCTTTGTAAGTATTTGTTTTGCTTTTGGTATGGAGACTGTCTTGAAGTAGAAGGGAGAAAGGGAGAGCTTGGGGAAGGGGATGCCCATGGCACTAGGTTGACTAGCAGGCCACCTTAGGAAGTCAGAGGGGAGTATAACAGAAAGGTTAGTGAAGGCATCATTAAGGGAATCTGCAATTATTAGTGGATCCTGTGAGAGAGCTCCATTGGCATAAATTGCATTGGGGGCATTTTTGAGGGCTTACCAGTGAGCTCTTTAATGCTTTCTGAGAAATGCTTCTCATTACCCCAAGAGCCTGTGAGTTTGTGCATAAAGTATTCCCATTTGATGTGACGTATCTCCCTGGTAGAGGAGTTACGTGCTGTCTTGTAACATTGCATGTCAGAGGGCCTCCCAGTGTCATGAGCTAGGTGCCAGAGATTGTCCCTGTCACGCATCATTTAGATTAACTGAGGGGTGATCCAGAGGTTAGTTATTCCCTTTGCCTTACGCTTACAGTGTTGAGTGAATAAGTTACAGCCTTTGTTAAAGTGGTGGATAAAATAATCAAGGGCAGCATCCACACTATGGGCAGATTCTAAAGGGGACCAGTCAGTGTGCTCAGGGTAGTGCTGGAGATGTCAAAGGTACCCTTTCTTAAGCACAGGCTGCATGTATACCTTGGCAGGAGACTTAGGGGCTTTGTTTGACCAGTGGCAGATGACCGGGGAGTGGTCGCTCAGTGAGTCTGATTGTACCTCTGTGTGGGTTATCCTGTCAAGGTGGGAGGTGAGGATAAGTGCAAAACCTGAGGTGTGACATTAAATGGGCTACTCAACCCTAACTATAGGGGCATGACTGTGACCCAATAATATATGTACAGATGTTTATTACATGTTTTTTTTTCACACACCCAAGATGTGTGATGCCACTTAAACCCTGACATCGAAGATTGAAGGGCTTAAAAAGGCATCACATACAGAGGGTTTGTGAAAAAAATGAATACATTTCCACATAATTTTTTATAATTTGCTGGTTTTCAGGGTTCATCCATACTGCTTTATATCATTTCACTAGTTGTAATACAGAATAGCCTGTGTTTATTTGTTATGGATCTTCATTTTCATCTCATTTTTATTTTTTATACTTGTAAGCAGGATGAGCAAAACTGCCCATTTTCACCAGCGACAAGTCACAAAACATACTTAAACGTACAGAATATTACAAATATACAAAACATTTAACAATAATACAAAATGACATAAGACAAACACATATAACAATCAAATATTTAACTTAAACATATGCAAACATCCCAATCCAGCATCCAATAATTTAGTCTAATTTTAAAAAACAACACTGTCATACTCTCTATAATATCAACAGGTAACGAGTTAAAAAACATAGGAACCCAATATAAAATAGATCTCTGGCCAAAAGCTAGGCGAAACATGGGAGTTTTATGCGTACATTTTGCCTGAGATCTAGTACCACTAAAATTAATAGGCCTAGGAAATAATAATGAAACTGCAGGAGATATAAAACCATTCTTAACCATAAACATAATAGTACCCAGTTTGTACAAAATTCTATTTTTAAGAGATAAACTTTGAGAACATTTATACAATACACAATGATGTGTTCGAAATGGAACATCAAACATAAAGCATAGAATGGAATTATATGTTACCTGGAGTTTACAAAACAAATTACAAGAAAAGGAAGAATAAACAGTAATGCCATAATCCAAGACACTTAACAAAAAGCTATGGGCAAGTAAAAACCTAGATTCTCTGATCAAAAACTGCTTAACTCTATAAAGTGAACCTAATCTCTGATGAAGAGTTTTCCTTAATTTTCAAATGAGGTTTAAAAGTTAATTCGGAGTCAAGAATTATCCCTAAGTATTTAAAACTATCTACTAATTCAATAACTTTTCCATCCTGAGTAACAATGGGATGTAAGCTACTAGACTCAATAACCTTATTTGCAAACAGCATAACTTTAGTTTTACTTGAATTAGGTACCATAACATTTGTGAAAAAACATTTCTGGAAGGAATCAAAGTCAGACTGAACCTCAACCAAAGCATCATTAGGAGTTGAACCAACACTATATATCACTGCATTGTCAGTGTAAAGAATCATTGATGAATAAGAGCACACCAGGGGAGCAGCGTTCATATAGAATGAAAAAATCAAAGGGCCGAGGATTGACCCTTGGGGTACTCCACATTTAATGGCACTTGGGGAAGAAATGCTATCACCTATTCAGGTACAATGGAATCTGTTGGAAAGGTAATAACAATACCAAGAAATAACATTATCAGAAAAATGGAAACTGGATATTATACCGTCTAATAGGCCATGTTCAACCAAATTGAAGGCCTTGGTGAGGTCCACAAAAAGCGCCAAAACAGACTGCCCTTTACCAAGGGCACCCTGAATGGCACCAGTGAACCTCACTAAGGCTGTCTTAGTGTTATGACATGGCTTAAATCCAGGCTGACAATCTGAAACAAATTATGTTTTTGTAAAAGCTCAAAAGTTTGGTCCAAAATAATTTGTTCAAGAATTTTAGATAAAGGTGATAACGGTGAAATTGGACCATAGTTTGACAAGATAATAGGATTGCCAGATTTCAGAATAGGAGTGGTTATGGATGTCTTCCAAAGGCTAGGGAAACCCCTATTAAACATAGAAAAATGAAACAAAACTGAAAGGGGATAAGCAAATTAATTTATCCCTAACTTAATAATTCAGAAATCTAGTCCATCACCAAAAATATAGGGCCGAGGATCCATTTTTAGCACATATTCCTTAATCTGGTCAGGAGACACCTGGTTAAAGTGAAATCCAGAAGGAACCGTCTCTTTTACCAACTTTGGAATACTAGAAGGGTCACCGCAAAAGGAATTTCCATGGGAAGAGATCCTATAACTATCCACGTTACCAAAAAAAACTGTTAAAGGCTTCAGAGACAGGTAAAGTATCATTAATTAAACCTGTCTCAGACTGAACAGAAATATCAGGGGCTTTTGTACGCCTCCTCCCATCAAACCATTAAGCATATCTCAGGTTTTCTTGGAGTTATTAAAGGATTTATTTTGTTCTGAGAGAAAAAATGCAGTTTTAACTTTACAAATTTCAGATTTACATTGATTCCTTAATGATTTATATTTCAACAAAAAAAGAGGATCCAAACTATGTTTAAATAATTTCCAGCTTTTGTCCCATAATCTCATAAGATGTAATAAATAAGGAGAAATCCATTTTTGTTTGGTGGCCCTAATTCACATTCTTTTCAGTGGTGCAAGTCTGTTAATCTCCCCAAGATAACAAGAGACAAAAACATCCAGCATAGAATCAGGTCCTTAATACACTCAAACCCTGTCCAATCAATACCAGAGCAGGCAGCAACTACCAGCTTGGAATTAAAATCTGTTTCCTGTGAGATCTCAAATTAGATGTTTTATGCACTTGAACAATATTACAGCCCCTCATGAGATCCTGGTAATTTAGAATGCTATCCAGTAATAGAAGATCCCCTCTGTCTCTCCTAAGTTGGAGAGCTTAGGAGCCAGCCCTCCAGCACAGCAGTTGGATTTCCACTTGTGATACCGATGACTCAGGTTCGGGAATGGACCTGAGAAGTTGGAGGGCCAGCCAGGGGAGAAGGATGTAGTGTCCTATGGACTGCTCTCCTTCTTCAGTGGAGGGATGGGTAGAGTGCGTAATGCTTGACAGACCCCTAGTGGAGGCTGGGGTATCCGCGAGTGGCCAGGTGCCAGTACATTGATAGGCAGGGCAGACGCTGGACATCATTGCACATCCCCACACCTAGGGCAGCATACACAAAATTGTTATCTGCAGAAGATGAAGCCCCACACTGATGCCTGGAGACTATGGTTCCCTGCCTCCCTGCTGACCAGTTCTGGTCTTGTGGCACCACTGACCCTGAACCCTGCCCTGGGGGGAAAGCCAGGGAGGCAGTGTCGGTGGTCTGCCAACACCTTCTCCCCATTGTAGATGGGCTGGTTTAGTGCCATGGCCCCAGGTAAGCCAGGGGGTATCTGCAGGGGCATGGCCATTAGGAAATGATGCAGGCAGTTGGGGCTGGAGCAGAATGTGGGACAGATGGCACAAAAAAAAAATGGAGATCATATATCCCAAGGACCTTTAGCCTATCCTGATATGACAAGTGGGTGATTCACAGGATTAGCTTAGTAGTTCCACACTGTAAGCTTTCAATTAGAGTATTATCTTTCACTAGGTACGGGGCCCAAAATGTCACTGCACAGTCTGTGTGTAGTCCAATGAATGCCCTATAAAGGGACACTATGCAGGTTTCATTTCTGCTTATAAATGTCCTTTTTATAGCATTAATTACTGTATTCTAGTTCCAGTAAGTGCAACTCTCCCGCATTGGTCACCTGGTGTTAAATGATTATTGATTAAGACTCCTAAGTCTTTTTCAGCATTTACTGCCTTAATTTCATTACCACATATATAGTCCATGGTGTTTGAATTTTTTGCCCTATTTGTATGACTGAACATTTATCAGTATTAAATTCAATGTTATTTGTATACACCCATCTTTCAATTGTTAGTAGGTCTGATTTAAATAGGGATATTTTATTTTCAGTGTCAACCTCAGATGGCATTTTTGTGTTATCAGCAAATTTGGTGATTGAGTTACTCACCACGTAGTGTAGGTCACCAATAAAAATGCCGAAAAGGACAGGACCCAACACTGACCCCTGCAGCATCCCACTCATGACCGCGACTGGTGTGGATACTGAATCCCTTATTTTAACACACTGTGTTCATTCATTTAACCTTTGGCATTGGTTTTAGTCAAGACAGCAAATTTATTACAGTCAAGGTTATCAGAGTCTTTTTAAACTCTTGCATCACAAAAAAATGTCAAACTACATCTGATTAGAAACAACACTTAGCAGTTGCAGAAACAATATACAAGTGTGACTGAAGTGTACTCAGAGAACAGCAAAAGGAACATTCAAATAAGAAACAACAAAACAGACTGCATGAACAAAATGGACACAGTCTCTAAGAACAGTCTTTAAAGATCCAGCTTTGACTGTAGTCAGCTGGTTGCAATGTTGCCATAAGATAAGTCTGTTGGAAAACAAGAGCTTTTGCTAGGCTGACAGATTCTACATCTGTTGATAAAACATGACATAAAAGCCAGGTGTCACAGAATAAAGGTTTATTCCCCAAATACATGTAAAAGGACAGCTTACCACAGCTAGGAGTTCTCAACCTTCTTACACACTGCAGTGTCATCATACAAACTCAGAGGAAAACATTCTTACACAAAGTCTTATACTAGAGATAAAAAGAAGGTGGATAAAGAATACAGCAATCCTATTGGTGAACAGTAGTGGGCAGTTGCACTATGGACAATTAGATTATCTCTTTTTCTTGCACATATACAGTGACAATATATGGTTCTATGTGATATGGCGACTGCCTAGAAAGCGACCGTGTCGATGCCGGTCAGAAGCGGTGAAAACATTTTGGCGCTCTGAATATCCTCAGCACACAGAACAATGGTGCTGGGGACATACACTAAATGCTTTTCAGTAGGGGGCTATGCCCCCACCCTCATTCCCACATAATGGCTTTGGCCCCCCACACCCACCTACTAAAGGATTCTCAACTCCAGAGGGGTGCATGTCGGGGGGGTGAAAGCCTAAAAAATAAAATTTCTGGCCGGGTGCAATACAATTGCACCAGTGCCTGGACCTGAACATGGTACCTCACCCACCCCAACCCCCAATGCTACGGCGCAGCTTGGCAAACCACTGCAGTGCCACCCCCTACAGCACCTCCACCCCTCCCAGTCCATGCTCGCCATGCTAGCTCCCCCCGCATGCTCGTGTACATATAGCGACATCCTGTCGCTGAATTCACCCACCCCCACATCCAGTCACCCTACCCTCCCCATTGCCATTCAGGCTTTTGCCCATAAAGCGCCACCATTTCGTATGTCGCCCTTCATCATGTGCCCACATCACAGGCTACCCAGTATACTGTAGCTGATGAAAACTGTTTTAGTAGTGCTGACTTACAGTAAGGCATAAAGCTGTAGGTGGCACTGTAACACCACCACATAATGCATTTTTGCAAAGAATAAAGATTAGCTTAGGAAAAACAACTGTGTCATGGATCCACATGAGCAGTGCTGATACTGACAAGTGTACAATTAGCCATTGTAAGGACTGGCAAAGGCCAGTTCTGTGTTACAATATAGAAATGCCTAGTAAATCCAATAATAAACAGCTGCATTGGCAGAAACAAAATAGAACTATGCCATCAGAATAAAGCCTACATAGCAATACTAACAGTATTTGGGCCAAAGGCTACCTAGCATATTAGCCCTGTTATAATACTATTATCATGTGCACATACGTATACAGAAACACATGTTATTACCTTGCTAAGCATAAATGTATGTGTACCATATGGTGCACTAAGAGTGTGTGTGTGTTAGCCTACCTGAGGTTCTGTAAGGCATGCAGGTCTACATATTCCCCCCCCATTTCCTGCTAAACTAGCAAAGCAAGATAGTGAGTTAGGATAGAATGGCAGCATATCTGTTTGCAATTCGACCTGAGGATCTTGTAAAGGCAGCAAATGGTACAAAGAAGAATCAAGATAGCCTGCCAAATGACAAGGCCTGAAACAAAATGTTTAGCATCGTATGAATTAAAACAAGATGTTAATCACCATCAAGTACTAAATAATTTAAACCTGTATCAGCTTTCTGAATAGTATTGCTGATATGTATAATCTGAGAATCTTATCTACCTATGAGGATTTAAGATTCAGGGTGAATGTGTCAATATGCAGATTAAAACCTGATGAATGCTGTTCCATAGCTGCCAGACAGTCAGGATCACTGTCAAAGTAGTCCTGTTCAGGAGCGGGTACAGGGATGATCGCGGATTGACCAAGAGTGGTTTGTTTATGAGGCACAAAGCAGAAATTAGGGACATCAACACCACATGGGAGATGTCGATAAGAAAAGTTCTTTATGCTTTTCACAACATAACATTGTCAGTTCATATTGTATGTTATCTTGACTTGAGCAAGATGCCATTTGGTAAGTTGCACTGGACACATGACAGAGGCAAAGATCTGGAGGTATCAATGTTGTTGGCTGCTGGTGGACTGGATGGCGCTATATGTTCAGTTGCATTAGTTGTTTCAGAGGCCTTGACAGTAGTAACATTTTGCTCATTGAGTCTGTCAGTGGAGTAGCCACGCACACCAGCATAGCTATGTGGAAAACATCACACTTTACAGATATCAATTGTCTTTTATGGAACAACAGTCTACATGAGGTGCCAGCCAGGCTTGTAGATGAGAATGAAACACCAGCAGTAGAGGGAGGTGGATGTGTTGCTTGTAGATGTCTTCTTCTGGGCATCCAACAAAGTGCATACTTGCCAGTCTGTTAAAAACTGAAGATCTCTTCTCAAGCACTGGTAAAAACACAGTTCATGAAACATACCTCTTAGATGGAGCAATGTAGAGTCCATAGCAGTGTCCTTGAGCAGGGTGTGGTGTGGCAAAACCTAAACTTCTGGCAGTTGTGAGAGAAAAAGTGATGGAGTCAGCCATGCACAAGGAGGTGCAGGTCATGGTACAATAATGGGGGGCAATACCATTTAGCCATCCATGAGTCCTTGACAATGTCATGGATACACCCTGCTTCCAGGTCTCGGAAGAGGTTAGTGACAGTGGTTAAAAGATAGTTTCCCTGCCTACAGTATGTGTTGCTGGCTGGTCTAATCTAGGCCTGTGTTTGACTAACTAAAAGTGTAATATTGTACATGTCATACACTGTGAATCCCTTTTTTTCCATGGCTAAGCTATAATCAATACTGTGTAGCACTGGCTTTAGAACATTCTCAGCTTATGAAAATAACCAATTTGTTTCTTAATTTGTCGTATATCTTCTCGATTCCAGATTTACATACCTGATCCAAACAGGCCTAATATACTCCCCACCAGGCCTGTTACACTCAAATCCCACTTAGGGCATTCAGAACGGAACATCCCCAGATGTGGAGCTGTTTTTGGCCCAGCTACAGGGTCCTGAGCTCATACTTGATAAGCTGCAACAATATTTAACAACACAATAGCATGAAACCTAAACATATTTGCAATGGAACGATGACCATATTGGGCATGCTGCACTACAATATATTTAAAACAAGAACATTCATACATTGAACATTGTTAATTAGAGCCCCAGGTATGGAAATTGTAGCTGGACCTGGTTCCAGCTTAGGGCATTGTAAGAGTTGTGGTGGAGAAGTGGCAGTCTCGGAACATGTGAAAACAGTTTTATTTCACACAACAGTGTGATGAGTTGCAGAGGGTGGGTATGCAATTAAGTTCATGGAAGCAAATACTGTTCAAGAAGTTGCATTATGATTTCAAAAATTCCAAGTTCTTCGGTCTTGTTGTTTATATGTTCTTTATTAAAAAAAGAATTATTTGAGTATCCCACCACTCTGTGTATGTAGACCTGGGAAGGGCCTGGCTGTCCCTGTCACTGGGCATTATGGTCAGGATTGTCAGGTTATTTCCAGGATGTGCCATTTGGAACCATGATACCACAAAGCAGATAAATAATGATAAACTCACCTGTGCTTGGAAAAGTGAATATTTGTGCCCAAGCTATCAGAGGCCATTTGCCTTTTGGCCAGTTGAAGTATTCTGCATTGTCCTGAAAAGACAAATAAGACATAGGTGAAGGTACCCCCCCACCCCAGCTCAGTGGATCACATATTTAGGGCTGTCGGAGCCCCTGCTCAGTTTGAGTTGATTGATATGGAGCCACCTGTCAGCAGTTTTCCTGCAGTTCAGCAACTGCACGTGACAGACAGAAGGGCTGAGTTTGTTTACAATGTCACAGTGCATGTTATACTTTTATTGGGCCTTGCCCAAACTTTAAGCAGCAGTTTTGCAAATTTCTACCAAATTTATCTGTAACAGTTTTACCCAGTTGTCCGACGACACTCTATTCATAGTAGGGGTGTGGACATTTAACCACAGGTGTTCTGGCAACCTCATTTGCCAACCAGTCATCATCTCAAAGGATGTATACTGAGTAGATACTGATGGGGTGACCCTAATTGCCATTAGGAATAAGGGCAACAGAATATCCCAATGTTTTTCAAACTTTAACAACATTACACTGAAATCTGCCTACTGTTTTTTCTTACAGCACCAGAAGACCGAGGATGGTAAGTAGGCCAATGGATGTGTCCTCTGGAAGGGATAATCTCATAAGTTCCAGCAATGCGATCCCTGTGGACAGGGACCACTTCATCTTTGAAAGGCATCCTCAATTTATTGAAAGACAAAAGAAAACAAAGAGGAGGGCCTCAGGCCCCTCCCTCTTTAATTTGTTAGTGGTGACCACTTATTTTTATACAGATGTGTGCTTTTGGGAGGAACATCCAACATCTGCTGCGACCGCTGCCAAATGTGCCATGGGCAGGGTAGGGATGTAAACCACACATTACTTGATTCCTGAAAAACCAAAAACAAGCAAAAAAAAAAAATCGAGAGAGAAATCATTCCCCCACCTCACCAGTAGCTCAGAAAATAGTTTCAACTGGCTTTCATTAAATCCTGATCAATGCCATATAGTTGTACTCCATGTCATTGTTTTCTCTGAACATTACATGTTCATGTTGAGGCACACTAACATTGGTAACAGAGAAAAAGTTAACATGATACTCACACCCATTCTTCTCTGGTGAACCGTTAGAGACCCTTCTCCCAGAGAATCTGTTTTTTGTGGGAGTAGTATGCATCTGCCACCATTTCCAGAATGTAATTTTTAGAACAAATTGGCATGACATCATTTGTGTACTCTGAGATTGATTGGGAAAGATTTCACAGTAGATCTGGGATGCCATCCCCAGTTATATGTTTTCAAGGTTGTTTCATCTTCCTCCTGATGGCTTCCCATGGTGACATCAGGTACTGCAGAAATACATTCCTGGATAACAATTGTAATTTCTTTCCAGCAGTTAAACTACTTAGCAAATGGGCTTGATTTGTTTTGCCTCTGTGAGATGCTAAGATAAATGGCTTTGGTTTTCTGTGAGGCTTATCACAGATTCTGGGGGTAGTGAGTGGTGTGAGGAAGATTTGAGTCCCCCCTCCCCCCTGCCTTTGATTACTTTGCTTGTCAAAGGGGATCAAACTTGGCATTACAGTGAGCAAAGAAATCACTATTTTAAAATGGGGTTTAAAATTTGCAGTCACATAGACAAAACCTCCATGAAGGAGTAGCAAACTCACACTAAAAAGAGAAACAATTACTGCACTATTAGGGTGAGTAAATTGTGGAATTCATTACCAGATTATCTGGTTAACCTCAGTTCTTTTGATATGTTTAAAAATGCACTGGACAAATATCAAATTGGTTGCCTTAACATATCCCCTGCAGGTGGGGAAAGGTGGTCTCGATGGGCCTTTGGCCTTCTTCCACCTTTATAAACCAAGTAATACCTAGTAGTGTGCAGTCTGGAGGGTGGGATGAGGCTAAGAGATGAGTCAGCGGGTTACTGACTGCAAGCCATACAGAAAATGCCCCCACAGACATGATACAATTACCAAGAGTATGCTTTTGAAACCGTGATATTCCAGGAATTACCTCTTGATTTGTGTTTCTGGGAAACATGCATTAAAGAGAAAGGAGAAATTGTTTAACCAGGAAAGGCACACTAAGCCAGAGTTTATCTCCAGGTGTGACCTAGAAGTGTAAGGAACTTCAGTGACTTGCTCAGGGTCACATAGTATGCAAGTGGGGGCTGATGGGATTCAAACCCAGGTCTCCAGGTTTATGTCTTCAGTGCCCTTAATGACTACGCTATGCTGAGGGTGCATGTAAGGTCAATGCCTCCACCTTCTCCTCCGATCTCCATGCCTTCTTTAGCAAGGAGATTGTCTTGGCATTGCCATTGTTAAAAGAACTGATGTTGGAGTGGGCTTTTAACCACGCAATGCCATTTACATAAAGTTAACTGACCATTAAAAATAGCCAGAAAACATTCTATGATAAAAAAAAAATTGCCATCTGAGGCAGTTAAATCGTCTTACTACCGGGTATTTGGTATTTAAAATGCACTGTAGTATGGAGTAGCTAATCAAAAGTTGGGTGATTGTCAACAAATCCCTCCCTCTTGAGACATAGTGCCATATTTACACTACGACTGCACAAAACAAGATATGCACACAATACAGGCACATTTTGTGCATGATAACATTGGAAACACCTTAAAGGTAGTTGAAACATTACTTCACTGTGAGTCCTGTATTGGAAGGGTGTGTGGTACAGTGCTACATCATGTGAGTCAGTCATGCTCCACTAGCTGCAAGGGATGTTGACCTTGTAGGAGAAAACAGGGATTTAACCTTGTCTCAGTCATTTTTTTCCTTGCGTTTGAGAAGTCTTTTCTCAGAAAAGTACCCACCATCCCATCCCTTGTTGGGGGAGGTGAATTACAGAAAAAGATACCAAAACATTGACATCTGATGCCTATAGTAGCTTGCAGTATGGCATCAGAGAACCTGTTGTGTTACACAATAGGTGCACACTAGGAGTTGGGACTCCCTTGTAATTGAGATGGCACAATTTGTGCCATTGAAACAAACACCGTGAGCTTACAAGTTACTTCAAATAAGCAAACATTGCTCAGAAAGAGGAGCATATTTTCTTTCCTGTCCTCTTCACTTGCCAAATTCAAACCAGTAAGGGCATTTTGAGCTGTCTGGCTCCAAACCCATTCATAAGCTGTGCAGAGTAATTCTGCATTACGTCATTCTGCATTCAAAACCATGCCAAACTACATCTTTGCTAATTCTGCCAGCACATTTTCTGCCATCAGAAACACCGTACTAGACCCACATATACACTTGACAACTTCCTCAGACCATATCTACTGTACATACTGAAACAACCTGAACACCAGTTCTCTCCAGACAAGTACAATTATCTCTGAAAACATCTTATAAATGGGGAATCTCCCCATATGTTTCTAGAAACTATGTTTCTGAAGGATTTCACAAAATGTGGAGAAAGAAAACTCATTTTCCCCGTGTAAGGCTATGTAAGCCGTACAATTTTGAAAGTAGATCTTAGTCCTCCCTCTTTCACAGAAAACTAGAAACACATTCCCCTTTTTGATTTTCCCTATGCTGTTTTGTCTCATTACCTGAGTGAGACGTGACCTTGGGATTATCAAAGCTCACATTGTTCAATTCAATAAGAGTGAGAAAAAACTTTAAAGGAACACTGTCAACCTTATTTGCATGATATTATTTTTAGGTAAAACCCCACATTTTATGATTGTTTACCTTCTCTAAAATTAATTGGTGTTGCTGGTTGTTTTATCGGCTTCCTTGCATATTAGAACCGAAATGCATGGCAATGTATATTTATGCACAGCCTTGCTTTGTTTCAAATCCTTGAACTACTCTTATTGCATACTTCCTGAACATTAAAAACAGTCACTCATGATACAATAATATCCTTTACTCCCACTGCATAAAGAGTGATTAGATTGTGTTGGAGGTGTTCCTAAGTCCAGGAAAGATTCAGTGAGAATTGATCAAGAAATGTAAACAAACATATTTTGGTGTGATAACACCAGTATGGTGGGCTCTCAGTTTTTTCACTTTTTGGAAGAAAAAAGGGATCTGAAGCAAACTACCAGTTGCATAAACAGTCTCTGTAGAATGTGAACAATTATGAAAAGTGTTGTTTATGATTGCTTGCATGCATGCGCAAGAAACATCTTGTGGTAGTAGCAGGTTTCAGAGGCATGTCAGTGTTGTGATGAATGCCTGTAGTGATTTTTTGGGCTCGTCTGTTCAGCACCTATTAGTGAGCATGCTGTCTATGACAGCAGTTTTAAAGCGTGCCACCAACCTGAAATAAATTTGCCGCTGCAATCAGGGAGCGCCCCGTCATTGCAGCATCAGCTCCTCCTTCACCCATTAAAGAGATTCCCCAAGTTTCCCTATGTGAAAGCAGCATTGTGTAGCTTGTGGCTTACTGAAAAGAAACTGCAATGTATTATATATGTTGAGACACCTGATATTGAAAATAAACTTTGTTTTCCCACTCATGAATCCAGAAGTGTCTGTGTGTTTATTTAGATCAGCAATTGTTCACATTATCCCCGCCTCCCCTTTGCCACGTCACCTCAGGGGGATCAGCTCTATCAGCGTGTGCAATTTCATTCATTCTTTGTGTTGCTGCAGCTGTCCCTGGTTTGAGTTTGCAATGGCAGAAAGTGATTATTCTGGTCCAGAACAGGACAGTTTCAGTGACTGCTCTAGTGAGAACAAATTTTCAGACAGTGAAAAGGGGCCAGTACTGTAGCAACTCTCTCTGTGTTGGACCTATGTCAGGATGACCCCTATGCCACCAGTGACAGCAAAGTGGGGAGCAGCTCCAGGTGCCATGCTGGCAGTCCCAATCCTTTGAAGTATGGCAGTGTGCACCGAGTCGGGCATAATAGCTCTTAATTGCAGCACCCCATACGTGGAATGGGAAGAACACCCCTCCCCCCTCAGCTAGTGGTCAAACAGGAATTCAGCGTGTTTGCCGTTCATTTGCATCACCAGGTAAGAAAAAAGGTTTGTCTCCCCATACGATGCACAGGGGTAATGCCAAACTTCACCTAACAACTAACACACCAAAATCTGGCCAATGGAAAATCATGTACACAAATGCTCACAGCCTGGGAAATAAGATCCCAGACCTGCAGGCAATAATGTCAGAGGCTAAACTGGACATAGTAGCAATTAGTGAGACGTGGTTTACCAGTAACACACTTGGAGAACTTCAGTACCTGGCTGTATTGTTCAGAAGAGACCGAGTAAAAAAGAGGGGGAGTGGGCCTGTATGTTAATGGAAAATATCAAAGCTACAGAAATTCAGAATACACATAAGGAGCCAGAAGAACTGTGGGTCACCCTGAATCAGGAAATGGGACAGCCATAAGAACTGGGGTTGTCTACAGGCCCCAGACCAGAGGAGGACATAGATACATTACTGTTAGAAGATATACAAAACATGACAGCTAAAGGGAGGTTCTGATAATGGGAGACTTCAACATGCCAGACACAGATTGGTCAATACCAGCAGGAACATCTGCCAGAACTAGACTCATAGTGGATTCCCTGCAGGAGGAGGGCCTCAAACAACTGGTACAGCAACCCACAAGAGACAGGGCTATCCTAGATCTAGTACTGACTAGCAAAGAAGGGATCACAGATCTCCAGGTAGAAGGTCACCTCGGGGCCAGTGACCATCACATGGTATGGTTCAGTTTGGCTACTACATCTAAATCATCCCATTCCAAGGCAAAAATATGGGACTTCAGAGGAGCTGACTTTGATAAGATGGCCTACAGAGTTAAGCTAGCCCTGGCAAAAAAACACAGGTGAGGGTACAGGCAAAGTGGGCAAGCATTAAGGATGCAATACTTGAAGCAACATCCCATTGTGTTAGACAGAAAGGAAGTGCAAAGAAGAAAAACCACTTTGGTTCTCAAATACAGTAGCAGAAAAGGTCAGAGCCAAAAGACTGGCCTTCAGGAAATATAGGGAACACAGCGGGATGAAGATAGGGAGGCATACCAAACTGCCCTAAGGGAAGCAGGTAAGGCAGTAAGGCAGGCAAAGTCCCAAACTGAGAAACACTAGCACGAACAGTAAAGAAGGTGACAAGACTTTCTATAGATACATTAGTGAAAGGAGAAAGTCCAGAGGGGTATTGCTAAGCTTAATGGAGAAAAGGAGCATGTGAGGAGGAGGACCCTGTAAAGGCATCTATCCTAAATAGATACTTTTGCTCAGTATTTACTGAAGAGAAGGTAGGACAGGGCCCACAGCTCAACATCATGTACACAGGGGGAGGAGGTGAGCACCACTCCCTCTACAAAAGAAAGGGTCCTACAAGAGCTTGCTAAGCTCAGGGTGGATAAGGCAATGGGACCTGATGGCATACATCCCAGGGTACTTAAGGAGCTAAAGGAGGAACTAGCAGAGCCATTAGCAGAATTGTTTAGTGAGTCTCTGAGCACAGGAGAGTCCCAGAAGACTGGAGAAGGGCTCATGTGATCCCGCTCCACAAGAGTGTTAGCAGGAGGAGGCGGGGAACTACAGACCAGTCAGTCTTACCTCAGTAGTGGGCAAGATTATGGAGGCACTCCTTAAGAAAGGATAGTGCAACACCTGGAATCCATAGGGCACAGGATCCAAGACAGCATGGGTTTACAAAAGGAAGGTCCTGTCAAACTAATCACATAGATTTCTTTGACTGGGTAACCAGAGTGGTGAACCAAGGGGGAGCAGTTGATGTCGCCTACCTTACTTCAGCAAAGCTTTTGACACTGTTCCACATAGAAGATTGATAAATAAGCTGGGTAGGCTCGGGTGGGTCAGAAGTTGGTCAACTGGGTGGCAAACTGGTTGACGGGCAGAAAACAAGAGAGTGGTGGTAAATGGTATACAGTCAGAAGAGATGCAAGTCACAAGTGGGGTACCTCAGGGATCAGTCCTGGGGCCAGTCCTCTTCAACATCTTCATTAGTGACCTTGCAGATGGACTAGAGGGTAAGGCTTGTCTGTTTTCAGATGACACCAAGATCTACAACAGAGTAGATGATCCAGATGGGGTGGGCAGAATGAGAAGAGATCTGGATAAACTAGCAGAATGGTCAGAAGAGTGGCAACTGGGATTTAATGCAAAGAAGTGCAAAATCATGCACATAGGGAAGAGAAACCCTGAAGCCACCCTATAGGCTGGGAGGGAGTTGCTAGCAGTCACAAAGGAAGAAAGAGACTTGGGCATCATCATCACTGATGACCTAAAATCATCAAGCAGACCTCTAAAGCAGTAGGTAAGGCTAGGGGTGTTAGGGTGTATTAGTAGGGGTATCACAAGTCGTAAGAGGAGGTAATAATCCCTCTGTACAAGACACTGGTTAGGCCCCATCTGAGTACTGCGTGCAGTATTGGAGCCACACCTTCACAAGGACATTAACCAAATTGAGGCAGTCCAGAGAAGAGCAACCAAAATGGTGCAGGGACTGCATCAGAAGACATATGAGGACAGATTAACGGAGCTCAATATGTATACCCTTGAGCAAAGGAGGGAGAGAGGTGATATGATCGAGGCATTCAAACACCTTAAGGGCATAAACAAGGTGAAAGAGTCTAACATGTTTAAATATAAGAAAAATAGCAGGACAAGAGGACACAGCATGAGATTAGATGGAGGCCGATTAAGGGGGGAATGTGAGGAAATTCTTTTTCACAGAAAGGGTGGTGGATGCATGGAATGGCTTACCACAAGAAGTGGTGGCTATGAATACAGTGCAGGGCTTCAAACAGGCATGGGATAGGCATAAGGGAGCAATACAAATGACTATGAATAGATAGGTCACTGACAGAGCAAAGGCCGAAGGCACATTTATAAGGTAGAAAAAGAAATGGGCAGACTGGATGGGCCTTGCGGTCCTTATCTGCCGTCAACTTCTGTGTTTCTATGTTTCTTTTTTCATTCGATCTATGTACACCTACGGACCCGGTCCTTACAGCAGACAAAGTTCATGGCTATTGTTTGTTGTGGTGGTACTTTAGCCTGTGCATTCATCTGTGAGGTTTATTTTATTTATTTATTTATTTGAAAGTTGGATTTACAACCTTTGAGTTGTGGACTCATTTACAAAGGCACCTCATCACAGGGAGGGTAGACATGAAAACAGTGTGAGGTACAACAGTGGTAACATACAGGTGCAATACATATCACAATAAGAACACATTTATGGCAGTGGTTTACAGATACATTTGCATACAGTAAGTTACACTCTTATAAAATATTACAAAAATAGAGGTACAGCCTTGGACATATCTGGGAGGAAATACCTATGAGGAAAGGTTGGGGGGAACAGGGGGCCGGGAAGAAAAAAAGTGGAAGGGGGAATATCAGTCCAACTGACATTGTCAGGCTAAGGGTTAGGTTGGAGGGACCCATTTACTTCTATCTGTGTATGTCAACTGCCCTCTGCTAATTTTGCCAAGGTGCTGTGTGACCCTACAAACAGAATCTTGTCACCCACTATGGAGCCTACTGTTTCGTAGTGCCGCTTGCTGATCGGCTGGCAGTGGTGGGTTCAGTGTGATGTGCCCATGAATAGCCTGCATTGACCTAGTGGCATATGTGATTCTGCTCCAAGTTGGGTGAGCCGATATGCAAACTTGCTCAGTGCCCCTGAACAACAAAAAGCAATGAACTTGGTTTATGTGTGCCACTGGATGTACCGGATCCCATAGTCAGCAGTTTGTAATATGTTCAGCAAGCAGGAATTACTGCACAGTTACCTTCATTTGGGTGAGCCATGCTGTACTTCTTTTCACCTGCAGCACCTCTGCATACCATGTACCCTGTGTGGGGCAACTCAGCTTCCTGTTATATTGGCATGCCAGTCATCCCACCCCTGTGCAGCTCCATATCCTTGCTTGTTATAGTTATTTTTACTTGCTATGCAGCTCTCACATCATCTATCACATTACTGTCCACAGTTCTGCATAGAGGAGCTTGGGGGAAGGGTCATGTAAAGGTGCCTGCTCCTGCATTCTTGCATTCACCTTTACTGGAGTGCCACATCAACATGAGTGCAAAATATATAGACTTTCCACTGCTGTCAGCATGGCACTCCTTCACGCTGATGCACAGCACCCTCAGTGTTGTCTGTTGGCCATTGCATAGCATATTGCTATTGACCTGACCTACTGATCATAAGTAACACACCTCTAAGCTTGAGTCGAACAACAAAACAAACCAATTAAATTAATTTGATGGTGATCAGCATCTCTACTGTGCTGTCATGTAACTTTAATATGTATTAATTCATTTGCTCTTCTCTTTTGGTCTCTGGCATCAGGTGCACATGAAGTGCAGTCATGGACCGAGTGGCATGTGCCATGGTTTGCCTAATGGTATCAATCCAGTCAGCATGAATACTGCACAGTGTCCTTCATTTTGGTAAGCTGTACTCTTTCTTTACCCATGCAGCACTTAGCCATACCTAATACCCTGTGGGGCAACTCAGCCTCTTATTGCATTGGCATGCCTGTCTTCCCACCACTGTGCTGTGCAGCAAGCATTGAATACAGTTCTGCTGTGATGATGTGAATGTTTCCCAAATACCATTCCATACAGTAACCTTCTGCTCCATATCCATGTGTTATTTGTTTTTGCACCTTTCTCTGTAGTGCTCACTTCATCTATTGCATTACACCAGCTGTGCTAAGGAGAAGAGCATTGTGTGTGTGGGTGGGGGGGCTGCTTTTACCATTCCCAAGGTACTGCATTGTTGTGAGTGCCAAATATACAGACTCCTCCCTGCTTGAGTCTTGAACAGCACCCTCAATATTGTGTGTGGACAAGTGCATAGCATATTCCAATTGCCTGTGACATGCTGTCTCACAGATCATAATTGCGATGCCTCTCAGCTTGAGCCAAGCAAAAAAAAAAAAAAAAATTTGATGGAGTGCAGTATATGTACTGCTCTGTTCTGTGTCTGTACTATACATCTGCACTTCTGTGTCGGTATGTGGTATCAGATGCACATGAAGTGCATGTACCTAGTGGCAAGTCTCAAAGTTAGCCTGCTGGCATCTGTGCAGCCTGCATGATTACCATACAGCTGACTTCATTTTGGTACTCCAGTTTATGTTGATGTCATCCTGCACCACCTCTGCATATGTGATAGCCTGTGTGGCACCACACACTCATATCACATGGCCATGCACAGTATCAGATCTCACTTGAGTGTGGTGATCGCTGAATGCAGTTATGCGGCCACAATATGAATTACTGCCCTAATTCAATTATTCAGCATTGAAATTTCTGCCTTACTAATGTTGTGTTTTTCTGTTTTTTTTCATTATCTCACACTGCATTTATTGCTCTTATTCTACTCATTTTGGAGTAGGATCATTTTGCGTGGTGTGTGGAGTGGTTTGTTGTAATGTTTCCTTTTTTCTGTTTTCTTGCTTGTACTGACTTTCCACTACTGGCATCATGGCACTCTGTGTTATTATCTAGCCAAACTGAATTTGCAAATAAAAACATATGAGAAGAGATTAAAGGACATCAATATGTACTCACTGGAGGAGAGGAGGAATTGGGGGGATGGACATGATAGTGCGCCATCAGAAAGGGAGTGAGGGATCAGAGCACAGAGTCAGTTGGTCGCAACAGCCCTGATTCAGTTAGCCATAACAGCCATATAGTGCTAGAATCCCGATAACAAGTATCTTGCTCTGGACACTAATTCAGCACAAGTTGCATTAATGTGTGCTTAAATAGGCCCAAAAATAAACATAAAAACAAACAAAAATGAAGAGCTCGAGCCATAGGTTCTTGTCAGGAGCACTAAGCAAAGCAAATGCTGGAGGACCATGAGGAGCCGTAGGACTGCCTTCCCTGAACTCACATCATCAGCGCTTGCCCGCACAATGTGCATGCACTGCAATTCAACAAAGAAAAAAAAAGCCAGAGACAGCAAGAGTACAATTTTAATAAATAACTCAGGTTTTTAAACTTTACTTTGTGGGTGGTTTGATCTGTACCCATGTCGGGACCCATTAGGGATATGAAAACCTGTGACAACAAAAACCTGGTAAGTCACTTTAACAGTCAGCATGCAAGCACTCTGTAAATGTGGCACAATCTTTGGGAAGTCAGCCAGGCAGTTACAGATGAAACTGTGGGCAAATGCTTACAAAGTCTGCTGGCATTGCATTTCGATCACACACACAAATGCGCGCGCGCACACACACACACACACACACACACACATACACAATCAGACCGCATCTTATGGTATAATAATGAAATAAAAGTGAAGCACAGAAAGATGTTAATGAGATAATAAAATCCTTTTTCAAATAAAAAAATGTTATATAAAGCACAACTGAAATGGTTGTGGGATATGAGGTAAGATATATTATAACTACTAATTAACCCCATCCTGAAAACCTCCTTAACCTTGATCACATTACATAAATTGTCCTAAATACCCAATTTCCAGTTTGTAAGTCAACCCTATCCCTGCAGCAGGCCAGCCCGAGGCACTGTGGGTCAGTTCACCATTCAACCAGACTGGACAAGTTTCAGGCTGAGCTGAGCAGGACACCATCGTCTCGTTTGGCTACTTTCCTCTTTTACAGTAACTCATTGGCACTTTAGCAAGGAGAGTGGCTCTCCCATGAGGAACTGACAGAAATGACTAACATTTGGCACACCTTGGTCTTCTGTAAACGTCTTGAACCCCCAGTGCGAACCTTAGCTGTTATCCCCAGTGCCTGCACTACTTTTGTTGCTTTGCATGAAATAAATTTACATGTTGTGTTTCATGTTTTCATTGGAGTGCTGTATGAAGGTTCTTGAGGTTAATAGTAATCTGAGCTAAAAGATATTTGGAAGCGAGAGAGTATTTCTTGATATAGGATGGAAAAGCTGGTGCGCCTCAAATCTTTTCAATGCTAACAATAAGCAGAGCATTTTATTTTATTATTATTGTTGTTTTAGCCTTATATTGGCTTTATATTCCTTACGAGTGTACTTGTATCCCTTTATGCTAATCTCACTTTTGTTGTACACCAGTCCTGTAGGCTAGGTTGCCACCTGCCTTGATCTGATTGGATTTTCCAGGTTGGTTCTGAGCTGAATGCAACTGGAAAAATAGTGTATGGTGAACTCATTTGAATGCAAAAATTAAGGAGACTTGATTTTAAAATTCTACTGCCCAGTGACGGTCATGCCAGGAGAATTTCTATGAGAGGTACACAATTAAAACTAGGTCCAGATGAAACAATTATAACGTTATTGTCTTCCTTGGACCAAAAAGCACTACTTTGATGGGAATTGGGGAAAAAGGAGAGCAGAGTTTATGGGCATGAAAGCCCCTACTGCCATGCCAGTGCTTCACTAAGTGGTCCTGAACACTTCTTAGTGCCCCCGCATCCACTGCACAGTCCACTGGACTGGTTCAGCTGGAAACTAAATACTGTATTGATTACATTGTCAATTATTTTCAATAAATCCTTACAAGAAAGCATTGTACCAAATGATTGGTGTTCAGCAATAGTTACTCCCATATTTAAAAAAGGCAATAGAGGTTCTGTGCAAAATTATCATCCAATTAGCCTGACCTCAGTGGCTGGTAAATTAATGGAATGAGTAATGAAATCTCTAATAGATCAAGATTGTAAAAAATTGGGAATTTATTATTCAAATCAGCATGGGTTTACTCCCAAGTATTCCTGCACCACCAATCTGATATCTTTTTACAATAATATAAGTACTGTACTAGATGTGGGTATCCCTACTGATGTAATTCTTTTGGACTTTAGTAGAGCTTTTGATAAAGTCTCACATGAAAAACTCATTACTAAAATGCACAATCTAGGTTTGTCACCTGATATTGTCAACTGGACTTTAAACTGGTTGACAAATCATTCTCAGAGAGTCAGAATTAATGATAGTGTGTCTGATTCGGGTAGTGTGACAAGTGGTGTACCACAGAGGTCGGTCTTGAGATCAACATTGTTTAACCTCTTTATCAGTGATTTACAAACAGGGCCAAATAACTTCATAGTTAAATTTGCAGACGGTACTAAATTGGGGGGCAAGGTTGATAATCAAGAAAATATTTCTGCATTAAAGAAGGATTTGAAAAAATTAACATTTTGGGCAAATGAAAATCATATGCAGTTTAATCAAGATAAATGTTTAGTAGTGCATTTCAGTGTAAATAATCCAAAAACGATATATCCTATAAACGGACTACCACGTCACTCATCAAATTGTGAAAAAAATGTAGGGATATATATTAATAATAAACTTACATCAAATGATCACTGTGTTAGAACTGCTTGCATGACCAACAGACTTTTGAGGCAAATAAAATGCACTTTTGTTAATCGCACTGAACAATGCCTTACTCCATTGTGTAGGGCATACATTAGACCGTATCTAGACTATGGCTCCCCTTTCCGGAATCCAAACCCAAAAAAAGACATAGCAATTCTTGAACAGGTTCAAAGGAGAGTAACTAGAATGATTCCAAGATTAACAAACTTGGATTATCAGAACAGATTAAAAGCTACTGGTCTCTTCTGTCTTCAAACTAGAAGATAAAGAGGTGATATGCTTATGGTTTTTAATTTAATAAATTCACCAGATCTAATGGAAAAATGTGGTCTAACACTCTCCAAAAGGAGACTTGTTCTGAGACTGCATAATAAACTGCTTGAAGTAAAAACTTATAAAACCAGCAAAAGGGGAAACTTTTTTCCAATAAGAGCATCCATTGTATAGAACACCTTGCCACAAGAATTGGTAGAGGCAACTAGTGCCACTGTCTTTAAAAACAAATTAGATGTTTGGTTGAGGGATAATAGATACATAATGTCCCACATAGTGTGGGGAACAGTCTCGATGGGCTCTGACCTTCTTCTGTTCTTTCATATCAAGTAATACCAACTAATACATACTGCAGTTTGGTTGTGCAGAGCAGTATGATGGACACATGGCAAGACGTGCCTGATGGAAGAGTCTCTAGACCAAAACATCAGAGGGGCTTACTTAATATAAAAGTCATTATTGGTTAAAAACAGTAGGCTAATTTAATGAATAAAAAAATCAGATTTTAGGGGTCCTTCAGTACCAGTGTTTGGTGCATGTGCCATGCATATGGCACTGCCACCACCTTTGGTAAGTCAGTGCAGTCTGGTAAAATAAAGTTAAGGGCAAGGGCTGGTGGCATTCCATCAGACCAAGCCACAAGAGCCTGAGCTCTTGATGGGCTTGGTAAGGAAACTACTATTAGTGTTACCACACTGGGAGTCAATTACCAGCCCAAGATTAACAGAAAATGATGATTTATTAACAGGACAGGATCAGGGAAACCTGGCAGGCAAAAACAGGTAGTGCATGAATTACCTTGACCATGGCTTTTTAGATGCCCTTCCAAGCTAGACAGCTTTACCCTTTTCCATCCTGGTAATGGGATTTGCTAAGTCCAGTACGGTTCCAGCCTAGAAAAATGAAGATTAATATCCATAGAGATGGTGGATTACTGTTTGAAATAGGACTTAAGTATAGGGACATATCAGTCCTTAATCATAAACACAATAAGAAGCTAAAAACAAACAACTTCAAATCTAATAAAACAAAACAAACAAAACTACTTTTCCCAGTGCTTGGGGGAGAAAAGAGGAAAAAGGCCCACCTCTTGTGCACTGGATGACAGCCCTCAGGGTGTCCCTCGCCCATGTAATTCCACCACACAGTACATCAGTTTTGCCCCCCCAACTACATCCCCAGCATCTGAGGTGTTTCCTCCAAGGTGACAGCAGGGACATCCCCCAGTGGGGATAAACCAGAAACAAGGGGATGTCAGAGAAATTGGAGAGCCTGGAGGTAAGGGTCAGAAGTGAGGGCTGACTTAGGTGGGCAGGGGGAGAGTGTGTAGGGCTCCCAAGTGGACATGCGAAGGAGCATTAAAAAAAAAACAGAGAGCAAAGAGAAATAGACTGGACAGTCAACTCAAATCACACAATCTAGAATACTACATGTCATAACGGGACAGTTAAATATAATAAGAGAGGTATGATCGAGAGAATGTCAGAAATCTGGCAATTTGGCTTCAATGCCAAAAAGTACAAAGTGATACACATCAGTGCCAGGAATCCTAGGACAGAGTATTACCTGGGGGATCCTGGTAGCTGCTTCAGAGAAAGTAAAGAATCTGGGTTTGGTGATTACTAGAGACCTGAAACACTCCATGCAATGCAAGAAAGCAACTGCAAAGGCAAACAGGATGTTAGGGTATATAGCCAGGAGATTTAGTAGCAGGCAAAGTGAGGTAATTGTGTCCTTGTACAGGTCAATGGTGGGACCACGTTTGGAATATGGGGTAAGGTACTGGCATTCATACCACAAGAGAGACATCAGCTTGCTGGAGAGGGTCCAAAGGAGATCATTTCAAATTATCTAAAATTTAGGGAGGGGGCGCTGTTGAGCCCGAGCAAGATGGCTGCTCTTTAATGTTGCTCCTCTAAACTGCTCAGTTTTAAACATTAAAAACTGAGTTATTTTGGTCATAGCTTACGAACTTTTGAATAATAATTCAATCGGAAGCCCTCTGTCTCAGCATGGGAAATCCTTGGAAGGATCACAACCACCCCGATGGAGCTAAAGCTAAAAATGCTCCGGCTACCTCCTCCACGTGGTCTAGCTCTACTTTACAGGCCCCAGACTCAGAGAGTGTTGGTGAAGAAACTCTACAATCATTGGGTCAAAAAATAAATTGACTTTTAGCCTCTGTTTCGACTTTGGCAGAGAAAATGGATGGTATTGCCAACCGGGCAACCAACTTAGAAACCTCCATGGAACTAGTAACAACTGAATCTTTGGGAGCTAAAAAATGCTCTGATGCTGCTATGGGGGTCAGTACTACACTGGTAAAAGAGAATGGGCACCTTCGTATGAGGCTGGAGACTTTGGAGAACCAAATTAGAGCCCCTAATATTCGGCTGCTTGGCTTTCCGGAGGGATGTGAAGGGGACCACCTGGTTTTATTTATACAAGATTGGTTAATACTGCAATTTGGAGAAGAAGCCAAGGAACGTGTAAAGAGTATCCAAAAAGCCTATCGGATAACCAGACGGGAAAAGCCAGACAACGTAGAGGCTCCACGTGCAGTCTTGGCAGTGACGGACAGTGTGGCAACAAGGGACTACCTCCTAGCCATGGCTAGACAGCATAAAACCTTGTTATGCAAAGGTGAGACAATCTGAATTTACCCAGACATTAGCCACGCCACGAGGCAAAGGCGCAAGTTGTTTGACGGCACTAGGGCACTCCTTCGAGAAGCAGGGATTCAGCATAACATGTTATTCCTGGCTCATTTAAGGATTATCCACCACGGGAAAATTTTTATTTTCTCGGACCCAAAGGAAGCTGGCCGCTGGATCCAGAAGCAGCTCCCTAGAAGAAGACGCTCGAGAGACCAGACCGAACTTTCCTCTGAGGAGGATGAATTGTGAAGGGAAGTAGGAATTTACTGACCTGAGAAGAGATAATACTGAAATATGTTCAGGGACTGATTTGTTTCCCCCTGAGATAGTGCGTGAGTAAACACCTAGAGTATAAAGAGGAACTTTAAAACTGTAAAATGCTTTTCAAGTTCAGCGCTAAATATATGGACCTGTTCCTAATAACGGCAATTATTTATGGGGGCATACATTTAAATAAATCAACCATGTCTTAGTTTTCATCTGTTATAAAGGTTTAATAACTGTGCCAATTGATTTAGATTGAAGACAAAAGAGGTGTAACATTATTTACTCTGTATTAAGCACCATTTGGGTGCACTTATGAAAGTTAACGCATGGATGTCAGTATCCCCTCTTCTGAGGAGAAAGGACATAAGTTTAATTTACAGAATTAATGTTTTTGTTTTTCCCATGCTGCTCTTGGGTTTCACAAAACAGCTCAAGAAGTTTTAAAGGACTTACAAGGATTCCTTTCTTAGTACTCCCCCCGGACGTATCTTTTGCAGTAGACTAAACTTGTACGCTATGTAAAGTGAGGAGTGGCTCCCTCAGTGTGTCTCTGTTCCTAGCATTTGTTAAGTCTCTGCTGGGAATGTACAGCTTGCTGTTTATAACAAAATAATAAACACAAAGTTAAAAAAAAAACAAAATTATCTAAAATTTACAAGTCATTGCAGACAGATGGCTAAGAGAGTGCATGCAACTTTAAATTGCATAAGTAGACACACACAGTAGAGACAGCTGGGTACCCATGCCACATTTTTGCTCTTTGGCCCTAGTTTGAGTACTGCTCTCAGTTCTAGTCCCAACAAAATAAATCTGGGATTAAGACCCTGGACAGGGTGCAGAGAAGGGCAACCAGAATGGTATCTGGCCTTAAAAATTTGAGCTATGAGGAGAAGTTAACAAATCTGGATCTGTACTCATTAGAGTGCAGAATATTAAGAGGAGACCTCTGTGTGCTGTTTAAATCATTTTTAAATGATGACTTATGGAATTGTATGAGTTTCAAGATGAGGGAACATAGCTATAGTACAAGGGCTCATGTTTTACAAATCAAAGGGGAGACTAATATGACGAAAAAGAGCAAGATGTTATAGCCAAAGAGTGGTCGGTGTGTGGAACAGGATTCTGTTTGATGTTGTAGGAAATAGTTCAATTACCTTGTTCAAATCAAGATTGGATAAATATTTTTAAAAAAACAGCGGGATCCCTGCTACCTCTGTAAAGGGCAAGCCTCCAGATGGGACTTTGTCTCCCTTGGCTTGTAACCTACCTACCTATGAACCAAAATTGTTATGGGTCAGCAGAATAGGTCCTATAAGTAGAGGCTGGGAGCCATATGAATGTACTCCCTGGAGGGGAGGAGAGGAGAGAGGGGGGATATGATAGAGATCTTCAAATACTTGAACAGAGTTAACAGAATGGAAAGAGAAGGTATCTTGAAATTGAGTGACAACAGAACCACTAGAGGACACAGCTTGAAGTTGATGGGGGGGGCATTTAGGAGGGATGTTTGGAAGCAGTTTTTACAAAGAGGGTGGTGACTACATGGAAAGTGCTGCCAGAAGTGGTGGTCTAAGTAAATATGGTGGGGGCCTTTAAGAAGGCCTAAGACAAGCACAAAGGGCACCCATGGTACTGGGGAGGGGTAGTAGGGAAGGAAGGGATGACATGGGGGGGCAGGAACATTGGCATAAGCCATGGACCCTGCATCATTTACTGAACAGACTCAATAAACCAAATGGCCTTCTTCTGCTAGCTTTTTAATATGTTTGTATAACTTAGTCCCCTGCTATCTTGACATCCTAGTGTTATCCCTAGTATCCTTTTCTCAGAAGCTTCCAGAAGTCCTTTCTGCATGGAGGGATGCCAAGTCTGAGGGTGGGCCAATCAACACAGGTCCATAACTCTGCCCTTCCCTTCCCCATGAGAATGGGTTCCTGCATCCAGTTTGCACTACTCGGGGTCAAAGTCCATGTTTGTGGCATAGCCTTAGTTCTGCATTGCTATTGTCCATTTGCAGTGTAATGCAATCTGTCACCATCCCACCACAGGGACCTTCACCAGGATCTATAGGGTCTGCTTCCACTTCAGGAATGCTAAGGTTGCCTTTTCATGTTCTGATTTTGGGGGGGGGGGGTGCAGCCACTGCACCTTGGCCTGGAAATGCCTAATTGCCTGCTGGAGAAGCCATTCTTCCTAGCTGTCTTGTCCACCTGTCCTCTTACTGGCAGTCTCTGTTGCTGTCCAGAAAAAGGGCAAACCTCCACTCCTGCACTGGTTCTTCTCTTTGTTGGTGGCACCGTTGAAGCCTCCAGGATTCTGGCAGACACTTGGCCACTTGAGTTGGCAGCTAACTGTAGGTATGGGCCGTGGTTCAACAAACTCAGTGGGCCTCACCTCTAGATAAGGTTTTAGTTGGTTATAATGCATAATTACAGTCTGTCTGTTCACAGATAACAGATCATACAGCCCATCAGACATCTTTTTAGTCACTTGGTACATTACTTTGAACCATGGCTGCAGTCTGGGGCAAATGAACTTTTTGCAACTCTGGTTCTCAATGGTTAAATTGGAAATCTTTAGATTGGTGGAATGATCACATCTAGATTCTTAGGTGAGGAAAATGTCAGTTCTAGGTGGTGGAACTCTCCTGTAATATTTAATGGAGAAGGATGACAGAGGGCTGGTATATGAACTCTCATACAATTTTGTAAGAGGTGGCAGAACTAATTTCCTGTGACCTTCTGCCCAATTTAATCTTTGCTGGTTCTTAACCCACCCCAGTCAACCTCTGCCTAAACCTCAATGGTTACCTTTAAGTAGTATTGTTCTTTTTGCTTAAAAGTGGCCTTTTCTTGTTGCCTCTTTACTGCTGCAGCCACTGTACTGTGGTACCCCACCACCTTAGTCACATAATCATTGAGGTCAGTATACCTCTCTTGAACAACCACCTCATTGAACAGCTTTACAGGGAGTGTGATTTCATGACCAAACATCAACATGAATGGTGTTTACCCCATCATGAACTGTACACTTTTCCTGTAAGCCGGCAAAATGCATGGCAGTACACTATCTCACTCAGTCTGATTATCTCATACAAAAGAGAACAGCATGGCTAGGAGTTTGCAATTCAACTGCTTGACCAGTTTATCTGACTGCAGGTGGTACAGAGTGGTCCTGGTTTTGTACACCCCTAAGAGATTGCAAACACCTCAGAAGAACCTGGACTTAAAGTTCCAACCCTGATCCATATGAACGGACCTGTGGGCCCCAAACTTACAGATGAACTGTTCCATGAAAACCTTGGCCACAGTTGAATCCTCTTGAGCAGGCAGTGGACAGGCTTCTTTTCACTTTGTAAAATAGTTGGACTCTACCAAGATGTGTCTGTTTTTCCTAAAGGTTAGTGTTAAGGGGCCAGGCTATCCATTGCTACTCTCTCTAATGGCCAACTAGTTTGGGACAAGACCGTAGGAGTTCCATTGGTTGCACCTACTGCTTTCTAGAACTCACAGGTAAAACAGGCTTTACATCACTGCTTAACTAACTTCACACACCCTGGCCAGTAGCAGCAGACTTGCACTTTCTGTGTGAGCTTTTGCACCCCCAAAATATCCCCAGTGGCTGTGTCCAGGACAAACCCCTTAGGGACTACTATGCATTTGCATTCAGCCCTGCCCTTATTATCTTTAGTCTTCAGCACCAAAAGTCTTTGTTGCACTTGGAGGTATGGCCACACCAAGTAGTACTTGCAAAGTTCAGGGTTGCATTGGGTCTCTTCGGGGAATGCTTGCAGTCCTTTCTCCACCCAGAACATCAATCTGGTGATCACAGGATCTTCTTGCTCGTGGTCTAGAAAATGTGGCCATTCTTCATTCTCTTTCATATTGGCAGGAATTGCAGCTTGGCACACCCCAGAACCAGAACCCCTCCTGGTGTTGTAGTACTTGCTGTTGGCCATCTAGACAGGGTAGCAGTAGTATTATGCTGTTTTCCCAGGCAGTGCATGATTTGATATTAGAGATGGGCCAAAAAACAATTTCGTAGGTGAAATTCCCGTGAAATCAGCAATTTCACCGCATTAAAAACTTTTGTGAAATTTGAGCATTCTGTGCAAAATTCATGGGAATTTCACGGCAAATTTTTTGGTCACCTCTATCCGCCCCCGCACAGCCTCACACAGCCATGGGGAATAAAACAGTTCCATGGCACTCCTGGAAGTCTAGTGGTACCCCCTTCCATCCCCGACCCCAATGCGGTGACTGGCTCAGCCCTCTGCACACCACCACAGCCAGCTGCTGACTGATCTGTCAATGAATGGGTACTGTACATAGTACAAGCTCCCTGGTTCAAACAATGAACATGTACTGTGTATAGCACCCATTCATTGACAGATCAGTCGGCAGCTGGCCATGATGGTGTGCAGAGGGCTGAGCCTGTCGTGGGCTCTGGTTGGGTTGGGGGGGAGCATGGTGGTGGGTCCCATCCTGACTGGGTGGGGAGGCCACTACACTACAGAAAATACAGGGAACGGAGATGGTGTTGTCTAATTGTATTGGGGATTAGGCTGTGTGGGGAGACAATACACAATGGAAATACTGAGGGAATAATTATTTTATTTTATACATCGGGGATCGGGGCTGGGAGGTAGTACACTACACAATGGAAATACTGGGGGAATAATTTTTTTATTTTATACACTGGGGATCAGGGATAGGAGGGGGTACATTACACTATGGAAATACTGCAGGCATTGTTATTTTACTTTATACATTGGGGATCAGGGACTAGGAGATGTGGGTACACTACAGTATGTTAATACTTGGGTTATAATTATGTTATGTTTTACATTGGGATTGAAGCTGGAGAGAGGGTACACTACACTATGGAAATACTGAGGAATTATTTTTATGTTTGCTTGTGTGCACAGCCCACAAGAAACATATTGATGTAGTAGAGCATTGCAGAGGTGTGGTAGTGTTGTGGCCAATCTAGCAAAAGCTTTAATGAGTGCATCCATTGGCCACCAATTAATGCTGAAGCTGCTGATGATGGTGGTTTCAGAGTATGCGCTGCAGTTGAAAGAAATCTGCTGCTGTAATCAGGGTCAGTTTCATCAATGCAGCTGCAATCCCCCCTTCCTCCCAACAAATCACACAGCAGGAAAACAAATTAGCTCCCTCCCATTGCTGCTGCACACCCCACACCCTCCGTGAAATCTGCTACTGCAATCAGGGTCAGTTTTGTCATTGCAGCAGCAACCCCCTTCCCGCCTCCCTCCTTCCAACCACTACACAGCAGAACAACAAATTAGCTCCCTCCCACTGCTGCTACCTGCCCCACACCCTCCTTGAAATCTTCTGCTGCAATCAGGGGCAGTTTCATCACTGCAGCAGCAGTTCCCCCCCAAACCAGTCAAACAGCAGGACAAAAAATTAGCTCCCTCCCACTGCTGCTGCCTGCCTTGCATCCCCTGTTCTCTGTCCCCTGCCGACATCAGTGTGCTCAATCCCTATGTCAGCATGTATCCTCCCTCCTCCCCCATTAATGTGGCACACTGGAAGCCCATCCCAGTGTGCAATAAAATACTTCTTTGATGTTTCCGACACTTGGATGCCTACTCCCGGTGTCAGATGAGCACCCCCCATGCCCTTATGTTTTCAGCCGACCTCAGGGTACTCAGTCCCCAGGTCAGCATTGATCCCCCCCTCCAGTACTCTGGCACACTGGGAGCCCACCCCAGTGTGCTGAAATCCATTTTGTAATATTTCACCTGTAAAAAAGAAAACAGTCCCATAATGTATTTTTTTAAACCTGAAAAAAAAAGAAAACAGTTCCTAGTTGTTCCCACCGCCTCTCCTCCCCCAACCCGCACCCTCCCTCTGCACACTCCACCTCCTTACACCCCCCCTCATCCATACATACCACTGGAGGTCAGAGGTAGCAATCTTCTGTGGACTGGGAACATGTCTGCACTCTTCAAAGACCAATGAGAAACTGAAGAAATGATGGTAAGCCCTATAATGGCACTCGATGGGGGGGGGGGTTCAATTTAGGTTGATATCTCAGCCAATTTTTGGAGTTTAGGGCCCACATTTTCAACATGGGGTTCTTGGGACCCCATCTCATGAACACTGTCATTTTAATTTTATGTCTCAGTCCCGAAAGATGATTTTGTGTCTGCTGCATGGAATCCCATTTGTGGACCAATTAATGAAATCACAGTGCCACTGTTTATGAGGTGGGGTCCCAAAAAGCCCTTGCTGCAAATTTGGTGAAAAAGCTCCAGAAATAACTGCGCTATGAGCATCTGTTGTGCAGTTTCTATGCATGCTCGTAACTTCATCAATTTTTAATATTTTCACTCCAAATTTCCAACAGTGCCATTTTTTCACACCCCCTTATGAACAGCACAGCTGTCATTTTTCACATCCTTCCCAAAATGTGTTTTTGCACCTGTGGCACAGAATGGCACTGTCACTGTGCGAAATCAACTTTTGTGACAGATTAACAAAATCCCAGTGCCACTGTTCATGAGGGGAGGTCCCAAAAAAAGCCATGATGAAAATTTTGTGAAAACATTTCAAAAAAATGACTGTGTTACGAGTGTGTGTTGCACAGTTTCTATGCACAGTCATAACTTCACCACTTTTTCATATTTTCACTCCAGATTTTCAACATTGCCATTTCTTCACACCTCCTCATGAACAGTACAGCTGTCATTTTTCACATCCTGCCTGAAATGTGTTTTCACACCTGTGGCACTGAATGGCGCACTCACTGTGCAAAATCACTTTTTGGCATTGAGTAACAACAACATGATACTGCCATTGTTCATGAGGTGGGCTCCCGAAGAGCCCATGTTGAAAATTTGGAGCAAAAATACCAACAAACTCCTGGGGCGTTAGGGTTTCCAACCGTAATGCCCACCCTGTACAGACTCACATGCATCGGGGGTGTGACTTGGGGTCGTCAGCCATAATGCTCAACCCATTCCACCCCCACCCTCTCCCTGCAGCCACTGACAGGCATAGAGATGTGTCTTAGGGTCTTTGGTCCTAACATTCACCCCATTCTCTTGTACTGCAACCATCTCAGCTTATTTCCTTTTGAAATGGGGTGAGCATAAGGGCCGAAGACCTCAAGGCACACTACAACACCTGTCAGTGTCTGCAAGGTGGGGTGAGGTGGAATGACATGAGTGTTATGGCCGATGACCCAAAGGCACACCCCCAAAGCCTGTCAGTCTCTGCAGGGTGCGGGTGGAGGTTGGTGTTACTTCCAATACTTCACCGCCATTCCTATTATGCATTCTCTCTAACTCCCACACTACCAATGTCAATACCAGCAAACAAACATTTGGCATTAACAAATGCTTGTTTAAACTAGGGACACTCAGAGGCCCAAGGAGGATGACAGTATCCCTTTAAACAGTATGAATTCACATAGCACATTGCAGAACTGCAAACTGACAGCGTGTACTTTCATTCATAGGATCTTCGGTGCGTACTAAAGCAAGTAATTGGATTATGTGTTATGTGTAAGTAATTGATAGAAACCACATTCCAATGTGTCAGATCAGTTATAAATAATTTAGAGTTTTATAAGAGACATAGTATGGCAGGCCAGCCCATTAGAAAAAGATAAGCAAAGTGTGCAGTCAGGTAAAGTGAGAGATTATATGGTATGCTGTGATTCCATTTTGACTCACTTCACCTTGTTAATGAACATCACTGCTGAGCACTGCTTCTAGATAAATCCCAAAACCTCTTTCTTTCTCTTTTCAGGGTCAGACCTGGTTCCTCCTGGATCCTGTGACTGTTTCTGTCCTCGGGCACTTCTAGCATCCTGAGGCTGGCTATCAGCCTTCCTGTTCTCCTTTCAAGACAGTAATTCTGATGATAAAGGCAAATGGTTTAGTTTTTACATCACCCCTCATGATAATACCTTTCTGATCATATTTCTTGGCTGCAGACATCATCTCTGTGTACAGTCTGCCCACATACTGCACCAGATCAGTCTGCAATTTTTGCAGTCTGCATGAAATCAACCCACCCACCCTGAGAGGGCAGAAAATTTAAGACATCTTGTTTGAGCTCAGTACCAATGGCCATTTTTGGGAGGTTCCCCTTTCCCTGTACTAGCCAAGAGTCCAAAGCGTATCGATTCACCTTGTGCTCAGCAGTTAGACAGCTAAACATTTGGGGTACCACATTCCACAGACTAATGCCACTAAGTGAATGAGGGGCCATAGGTTCAAGTGCCTTCATGATTCCCAGTCCCGCTCATGGTGCAAAGGGCCTGCAATATCATCCGTATGGGTTGAATGGGTGGGTGTAGATTCCAGCACCTTTGTGATTCCTGTGCTCATTCATCTGTGAACCTATTAGCATGCTGGTTCAGTTCTGTCCAAAGAAGCCCTGTCATGGTCACCATTTTGTTGCCTTTGCTAGGGTGGCAGATTCTACTCCTGTTGGCAAAACATAACACAAAAGCCAGGTGTCACAGAATAAAGATTTATTCCCCAAATACATGTAAAAAGGACAGCTTACCACAGCTGGGAGTTCTAAACCTCCTTGCACACTGCAGTGTCATCATACAAGCTCATTGGAAAACAGTTTTACACAAAGTTTTACACTACTGATAAAAAGAAGGCGGCTAGAGAACACAGCAATCTTATTGGTGAACAGAAGCAGGCAGTTGCCCGGGGCAGTTGCACTAAGGACAATTAGATCATCTCTTTCTCTTGCACATATACAGTGATAAGAATATAGTTGACTAAATCTATTTTGGTAATGCTGACTCTTGCAATAGGGCAAAAAGCTGAAGGTGGTGCTGTAACCCCACCACATAATGCACTATTGCAAAGAATAAAGATTAGCTTAGGAAAACCAACTGCATCATGGATCCACATGAGCAGTGCTGATACTAACAAGGGTACAACTAGCCATTGTAAGGACTGGTGAAGGCAAGTTATGTATTACAATACAGAAATGCCTAGTGAGTTGTATAATAAACAGCTGTGTTAGCAGAAAAGAAATAGAACTACACCATTAGAATAAGGCCTATATAGCAATATTAACATTATTTGGGCCAAAGTTTACCTAGCACATTAGCCCTATTAGAGTACTATTATCTTATGCACATTTGTATTAGAGAAGAACATAGTATTGCCTTGCTAAGCATAAATGTATGTGGACCATATGCTGTGACCCGGTTCTTCACTTCCGGATTGCAGTGTATTTCACACTCACACCTCTGTAAGAGTTTTTACTGAGCCAACAGTATACTGACCCCCTATGCTACATGACAGTCACATGAGTCTGTAAGGCAGTATGGGAGTCATAGTTAGCTCATTTACTTGCTTTGTTCATCTGTGTAAACTTTGACCAGAGAAGCAGTATCAGGAGCTGTAGTTTCTGCCCTCTGCACTAGAAACTACAAGATTGCTCCTGTGCAGTGTAATATTGTGCCTGCTTAAGTCCTGGGATCCTAACATTTTTTAAGGCATTTAAGCCTACTTAATATACTTTTATCTGTGTGTTATCATTTTTGACTTGTACTTGTGGGGAGTGTGACCTGGTTCTCCACTTCTGGGTTACAGTGTGTTTCACACTCACACGTCTGCAAGCGGGCAAGCATAAGCAGGCAAGCGCTTGGCTCTGCATGTGGAGACGTGTGCAGAGACAAGCACATCTAAGTACATGTCAAGCATCTCTGGCAGGACTGGTGGGCTTGGGACAGCATTTTCTCTGTGTTTATGTCGGTAAGCTCCTTCAGGTCATACTTGCCATCCCTTTCTAATACTATCACCTGTATAGCTCCAAAGGTCTTATTAACCACACTTTAGGGTGCAGTATAATTCTGCATCTAGCATACTAGTGTTCAGTAATTGCTTATTGTGTATTGGGCACATATTGCACCTGAACATAATGGCAGATACCATCATGACTATGGAGGGGGATGTTGGGATTAAATGTTCTTTATGCAATATGTACTCTGTTGTATCTACACCAATTCCAAAACCACATTTTACTTGTGCCAAATGTTTTGAGGTTAGGGATCTGCACAGGGAACTAGAACTGATTAATTCTAGAATGGCAAGCTTAGTGCAGAGTCAAAAAGACATAATGGCACGTTTTCAAGATAGAGAGGTTATAGGTGCTACTACAGTGCCCCTTGAGACCCTGGCTCTACAAACTACTGTTTCATTACCAGTAGAGGCACCTATTATCCCCAACTCTAGGGAATATAGTTCATATGGTACCAATAATTGTGACCCCTACAACAGGCATGACCCCAGTAACAAGATGTCCTAATGAAAACAGAAATAGGGGTGAAGCACATTTAAATGATGCCAATGATACATGGTATACTGTGCAAAACTCAAGGGCCCCAAAAAAGGAACAAAAGGCTGATACATAATAGCTTTGATTTATTAGGTAATACTCCTGAGTCAAGCACGCTATGCACAGATGCCTCCACCTCTTCCTCTGTTGCCATCCAGTCCAATACTAGTAGTAGGGTTTCGGTACAGGCTCCATTGATTAGTCTAAATGATCAGGCCCTTAGACCTCCCCACCCCCATAAAAATCACCTCTAAAAGTAAGCATATGTTACCTAGATCTGGTAATCTAAACACTCCCTATTGTAAATCAGGATGGTTATTCAACCTCAATGATACCTGTAGAACCTTAGGCACAGGATATTGATACACAAGAGGATTCTGCTTATTCAACAGACATTAATTTTAGGGGATTCCATCATTAAACATTTAGACAGGGAAATTTGTAAACAGGATAAGTTCAATCGTACATGTTCTTCGTATAGGGGAGCTAAAATGGCTGACATTACTCACATGGTAAAACTTACTTTACACAACTCAGGAGAAAATCCTATTGTAATCATACCTGTAGATACCAACAATATATACAGTAACTCTTCTGTTCTGTTCTGTTTAAGAGGACTATGTAGCACTTACAAACATACTGGCATCTATTGGTTGTGACATTAATTTTTCAGAAATTCTTCCTCGTCCTGGTGCACAAGCACACATCAACAATAAAATTAAGCAATTACTGTAACTAAATGACTACACAAATGGTGCATACACCAAGAACTTCATCATATTACCCGCTGGGAGGGGTTCAAAGATAAGTTTGAACTGTTCCGTGGGGACGGGCTTCATCTAAGCGTTAGGGGCAGTTCCCTTATGGGCAAACACATTTCAGGAGTAATAAACTGCAATTTAAACTAGAACATGCAGGGGAGAGGCTGGTCAATACCACCGCTCCTAACATCAGATCAGGTAAAAAGTTGCACCCTTACATATCTCATCTTAACTTTCTCTGTCTAAATGCTAGATGTTTAAACAACAAGATGAATGAATTAAAATCCAGAATGGCACTGGGTAATACTAATATAGTTTCCATTACTGAAGCCTGGAGGGACTCAAAGTCCTCTTGGGCCCCCAATATATAAGAATAAAATACTTTCAAGCAAAACTGGAAAGGTAGAAAAAGAAGAGGTGTAGCCTTATTTATAAGTAATTGGCTTGATTCTACTGACATTACAGGCAAAATTAAAAAGGACCCCATGGCAACCAAATCTATATGGGAAAAATTGCACCAATCAATTCATTGCCCTTGATCGTGGGCACTTGCAATCGTCCACCAAACTCTAGTATAGAGTGCATGGAAGCAATTACTAATGAACTGGAGTCAGCATGTGAACTTGGCAGCATCATAGTCATGGGAAATTTCAGTCTTAGTGATGTAGACTGGAGAACTAACATTGCTACTTCATGCAATAGTAAAACATTTCTGATGTCAATGGCCAAGTTTAATTTAATACATAGTGTTCATACCCCTACCAGAGGTATTACTATTCTGGATCTGGTACTACACAATGACATTCTTAACATTAAAAATATCCAGATAGGGGCCCTACTTGGCAATAGTGACTACAGCACTATTGCATTCACCTTGGTAATAGATAACCCAGAAGATATCGGGACTGCAACTATCGACCTGTATGATATTGATGAGATGGCAAAATATTTAGACAAATTGACTGGGATAAAGCACAAAAAGTCTTACCCATTAATGAATACTGGCAACTATTTACTAACACAAGTAATGGATAGATTTATACCTACAAGTGTGAAACATAAACAGAAACCTAGTGCCAGATATTCAAAACTTTGCCCCGGGGCTAAATTAGCACTGCCTGGCAGGCAAACTTAGCCCAGATCACAAAGCAAGCTATATTCAAAAGGAAATAGCCCGGTGCAAAACCAGCTGAATATAGCAAGCAAAGGAAGCCGGGCAAACAGGGCCAGGAGTGCAGGGCAAATATTGCCCGGGAATAAGACAGCACTGAATATAGCAACAGGGAAGAGCACACTGCAACTGCAGCTCATTAGACTCTGGAGCAAGCCAGTGTTGCAGGTGAAGAACATTGTGTGTGATTGCACAGAGATGTCTGACATCTACTGCAAACAATAATGTAGGCCACACACTGCAGAACTGCTACATACCTCTCAACGGTACCACATTACGAGAAATATTCCTCATTTTACTTCACAAAAGCTCCCTGTTCCACATTGTGAGGACTTGTTCCACATTCAGTATTAACATTTGTAAACAAAACTCTATAATAAATTATTCAAAAAATATATTATTCAATTAATAACAGACTTTCTGAACATAAATGCAAACCTTTCAACAGTGGTCTGAGCCTCCCAGGTAAAGATTTGTTTAAGTGTTCCACATTTTGCTCATTTGTTCCACATTTTGAGAGGCAGTGTTCCACATTTGGGGGACAAAAGGTTGAGAGGTATGCTGTGCTATGCTGAAGTGAGGTTTACCCTGGGGCTAACCTGATTGCACAGTGCTAACACATTAGCCCAGTGCAAACTGGTTAGCCCGGGGCAAACAGGAGCTATATTCAAAGCTCCCATGCAAATGAGCCTACTTAGAACATAGAAACATAGAAACATAGAATTTGACGGCAGATAAGGACCGCTTGGCCCACCCAGTCTGCCCATTTCCCTACCTACTGGATAAGCTGCAGATCCTAGTTAACCAGCAGCCTACTTCTTTCTACCCCCACCCCCAGAATTGCCTTATGACTATCCCATGCATGCTTGAATTCCACCACTGATTTTGACTCCACAACCTCCTCCGGAAGGCCATTCCATGCATCCACAACCCTCTCTGTGAAAAAATACTTCCTTAAATTACCTCTGAGCCGCCCCCCCCTCTATCTTCAAATTGTGCCCTCTTGTTCTTGCACACCTCTTTTTTTGAAAGATGCTACCCTCTTGGACTTTGTTGATTCCCTTGAGGTACTTGAAAGTTTCTATCATGTCCCCCCTCTCCCTCCTTTCCTCGAGGCTATACATATTAAGCTCCTTAAGTCTCTCTTCATATGTCCTCCGGTGCAGACCCTGCACCATTTTAGTTGCCCTCCTCTGGACAGCTTCCATCCTGTCTATGTCTTTGCGGAGATTGGGTCTCCAGAACTGCACACAGTACTCAGATGGGGTCTCACCAGCTGTCTGTACAGAGGGATAATAACTTCCTGTTTTCTACTGGTGATGCCTCCCATGCATCCCAGTATCCCCCAGCCATCCTTGCTGCCTTCTCACATTGCTTGCCCACCTTTAGGTCATCTGATATGACTACCCCAGGTCCCTTTCCATTTTGTTGTTGTTAGTATCTCACCCCATTGTGTACTCTTCCCTGGGTTTTTGTTTCCCAGGTGCATTACCTTGCACTTCTTAGCATTGAATCTAAGCTGCCATACATTTGACCATTCCTCTAACCTGCAAGTCCTTCTCATCCTTTCACCCCACCCTGTGCATCAACTCTGTTGCAGATCTTAGTGTCATCTGCAAAGAGACATACTTTTCCTTCCAGTCCTTCTGCAATGTTCGCTATAAAGACATTGAAGAGGACTAGTCCCTAACATGAACCCCGCGGTACCCGCTAGTAACCCTCCTTTCTTCCGAGTGGACTCCATTTACTATTACTCTCTGTGTCCTATTCTCCAGCCATTCTTTACCCAGGCTGTCATCTTGGGACCCACTCCCAGGCTGGCTAACTTATATATTAATCTTTTGTGTGGGACTGTGTCAAATGCCTTGCTAAAGTCTAGGTAGGCCATGTCCACAGCCCCTCCTGATCTACTACTTTGGTCACCCAGTCAAAGAAATCTATCAGATTCGTCTGGCATGACCTTCCCGCTGTAATCCATGCTGCCTAGGGTCTTGTGCCCCTGGCCTCTAGATACTCGACAATTCTTTCCTTTAGAAGTGATTCCATCATTTTCCTATCACTGAGGTTAAACTAACAGGTCTATAGTTTCCTGCTTCTGCCTTTGCTCCCACTTTTGTGAAGGGGAATCATCTGCTCTCCTCCAGTCTCAGGTACCACCCCATCCTCCCATGATTTGTTAAAGAGGGTAGTCAGTGGTGTCACTAGTTCTACCCTTAGTTCTTTTAGAATTCTGGGATGAATCCCATCAGGCCCCATTGCTTTGTCCACCTTCAGTTTTAAGAGTTCTTTCAGAACCCTTTCTTCTGTAAATGGGCTGGTATCAACTTCTGTATCCAGAGTGTTACTACTGTTTGTTTTATGTACCTCCCCCTCTTCCTTTGTAAATACTGAGCAAAAATATTTGTTTAGTATCTCTGCCTTTTCACATTCTCCCTCTGCCCACCCTCCCTCCCTTTATTAAGCCTCACTATCCCTCCTTGGTCTTCCTTTGCTCCCTGATGTACCTATAAAAGGTTTTATTCCCCTTCTTAACTGAGTTGGCTATCTTTTCCTCAGTTTGGGCCTTTGCTGTTCTGACTGCCTTCCCAGCCTCCTTTTGCTTTAACTGATACAGTTCTCTGTCCTGTTCCTGCTGCAATTCCTTGTACTTCCTGAATGCTTTCTGTTTCTCTTGAACCTTCACTGCCACTTCCTTTGAGAACCATAGTGGTTTCTTACATCGTCTTGTTTTGTTTATTTGCTTCACACAAAGGCTCGTTACCTCTGTGATGGCAGTTTATTATTCCCATTGTTCTTCCACCCTCCTTCCCACCCATTTGCTAGTGCATTCCTTAGGCACTCACCCATTTGGCAAAGTCAGCCCTCCTAAAGTCCAATACTTTTGTCTTTGTATGGCTTGACTCTATTGCTGTGTTTATTGTGAACCATACTGTTCGATGGTCGCTAGTTCCCAGATGGCTACCCACTTCTACATCTGTGATCCTCTCACCATCTCCATTTGAGAGTATCAAGTCTAATATTGCTCCCTCTCGAGTGGGCTCCAGTACTAGTTGTCGAAGGCATGCCCCCTGGAGGGCATCTAGAATAACTGCACTCTTCGGAGTGGCAGCTGCAACTGCGCTCCAGTTAACATCTGGAATATTTAGATCACCCATCAGCAATATCTCCCCTTTTTCCGCCATTCTAAGTATACTTTCTATCATTTCCTTGTCCATTTCCTCCCCCTGAGAAGGGGGTCTGTATACAACCCCTGTGCGGATTGTGGTGCCATTGCCTGTCTCCAAATTTACCCACAGTGCTTCTTCTCCTCCCTGTTTACCCTTTTGTTCTGTTGCTTTTATTCCTTCCTTATGTAAAGAACTACTCCTCCCCTCTTTTACCCTCCCTGTCCCTCCTGTAGATAGTGTATCCTGGGTATGTTTACGTCCCAGTCATGGTTTTGTGTGTACCTTGTTTCTGTGACTGCCACGATATCCAGATGTTCCTCCTCCATCAAGGCCACTAATTCAGGAAGCTTGTTACCTAGACTACGGGCATTGGTACTCATTGCTCTCCATTTTTGATGGCCTTACCTTCTGTTGCAGCATCCCCACTGACCGTTCTACCTTGGTCTTTTCTCATTTAGTACCCTGTTTTGTAGGAGAGGCTGGTATTTTCTGCTGCTTGTCAGTGCCTCCCCATTGACTAGTTTAAAAGCTTGCCAATGAAGCATTTAAACCGATTGCTCAAAAGACTTGTTCCCTTCCTGGACAGATGCAGACCATCCTGCCAGTGTAGGCTGGTGTCCCTCCAGGTGGAACCCCAGTCCCCAATGAAGCCAAACCCTGTGCGACGCACCATTTTTCAACCATTCATTAAACTGCATGGTGCCAATTACCCTCGCCTCCCCATGCCTTTGACAGGCAGCACCTCTGAGAAAGGATACTGTGTTTGCTACTTGTCTTAGGCCCTCCCCAACTCTGCAATGTCCTCCTGCACTGCTCTAACCTCATGATGAGCCAAGTCATTTGTCCCTAGGTGGACAATTAAGTCCAGCTCAGAT
The DNA here is from genome assembly GCA_016271365.2 of Neoceratodus forsteri. NCBI lineage: Eukaryota > Metazoa > Chordata > Ceratodontiformes > Ceratodontidae > Neoceratodus > Neoceratodus forsteri. The sequence continues at coordinate 863,099,081 of CM028137.1, read as the reverse complement.
CCCTTGCAGCTGTTGTTGTGATCCTGAGGATCTGCTTCCTGTCCCTCAAGCCATGGCACCAGGCAGGCACCTCATTTCCAGATTTCGTAGAGCTCCTCCCAGTTCTATCCCCCACAATTGAGTCCCCACCAGGAGCTGCTTCCTCTTGTGGTGTCCTCTGCCTCCTTCCTGTGGGCCTCCCTTGTGACAGTTGTCCTCAGCCTCCTTAGTCTCCTCTGGTGTGTATCTATGGGGAGCTATGCTCCCCCAGAATGGCGTATGGATTGTGGTGTGTAACATCTGACTGGGTGTGCCTCTGTTTCACCATCCTCATCCTCCCTGAGCCCACTGTGGTCCAACTGCTGTGCTTTCTTTGCAACCTCTGAGGTAGTGGTGGTGGTTCTGGTGCTCCCTGGATCTGTGGGCAAACAGGAACATTTGCATCTCATTATGTGCTGCTTAGCATTCATTACCATGCAGTTTGTCCAGTGCTACTGCATGGAGCACATAGTTCCTCCTTTTGGTTGGAATGGAAGTACAAGATGGATGCTGCAGGCCATGCCATGCCCATAGCATCCCCTGTTGGTCAGAATAGAAGCACAGGCTGGAAGCAAGAGGAACTGAGTGCTGGCAGGTTACAAGCAGTGCCTACAACTTACCTATATACCTATGTAGCACTGCAAGCATATATAAATTATATATATATATATATATATATATATATAAGAGAGAGAGAGAGAGAGAGAGATCTGTAGTGATCTAAAACTAGAGATAGATACAGAGATACACGCATATATAAATAAATATATATATATATATATTTATAAAATGGGTAAATATAAAGGGTCCAAATTCAGTATTCTGATTGTATAAAACACATCACATGACCGTGCGTATATCAGAGCGCGACTGCACATCTGCACTTTTATCCCCCCAAAACAATTTTGACATTTTATAAGATAGATAAACCACTCTGAGGTGTGCAGTCGCTCTTTAATCATGCACCCAGGCCTTGGCCTATCGACGCCTGCGGCCTCGTCGGCCATAACGCACACCAAGGCATGCGATATCAGAGCTGACCGCACACCTCAGAGTGGTATATCTATTACTATATATATATATATATATATATATACACACACACACACACAGACTACCAGTGGCCACATGTGCCCTGGATGATGCCCACACCAACAGATGGAGCCCACAGCAGGTGTGGGTGGAACACAATTATGAATGGGACAAGCATAAGACAAACCTGCTGGGGATGTCAGCTGTAGGGTCACTGGGCTGTGCAGCGCAGCCATCCAACATATAGGAACCTGGGCAGACAGGCTGGGCCAGGCAGCCCTTCTCAGCCATCATGGTCCCTGTTCCCATGTGTGTTGGTTCCACTCCCTGGTAGTCCAGTGGTCCCCCCCCCCTCCAGCATGAATCCTGACCCCCAGTACATGTATATCATGTCAGTATCCCTGGTAGTCTAGTGGTCCCTCCACCCCAAGCACATATCCTGACCCCGGTTTGTAATAAAAATGACACCATTTCCCTGGTAGTCTAGTGGTCCCCCTACCCTCAGCATGTATCCCAACTAGTGTTACCACCTGTCCTGCTTTTCACAGGACAATCCTGATTTGGATAGTTGTGTACTGCAAAAAAATGTGAAAAATGCTACATGTTCTGACTTTATAGTAGAAAAATGTTGTCCCAAAATTAGCTAATGTTATACTCATTCACAACAAGAATTTCTCTTAAAGAAATAATTATATAAAATGTTTTCATGCTGCACAACATAAAACTACCCAAATGATATGTGTGCTGCAAGTATAATTTAAATGTTAAATTAGGACTGATTGCATGCATATAGCATGCGTGCAGCAAGCAAATGTGGAAACCATGATTTTTATGTTAAATTGGGAAAGACTGATTGCATGTGGCATGCGTTCCAAAAGCAAGTGGTCACTGATAACTGCACAAGTAAAAGTTAAGTGACTTGCTCAGGATCATACCATACACAAGTGGGGGTTGTTGAGATTCAAACCCAGGTCTTCATGCCTCTAAGTCTCCTGGCTTGTAATTCAGTGCCTTTAACCACTAAGCCATACTGTCTGTACACATATGGCTTGCTTGTACTTACTTCAATACATACTGTATCTGACTACATCTGCAACCATACGGCATGCTTGTAGCCACTGTTATGCTTCTCAGTTTTCTTTTTCTCATCTCAGTCTCACAGTTGAACAGTAGCACACATACCAATGGAAACACATATGGTTTTCCCCACACCCAATACACAAACTTACCCACCAAACCACTTAATTACTTCTGTCTGGCCTGTACTGCTACTATTTTCTCTCCATAGTTTTGAATGCTTCCATGCAAACAGACTTTAAGGTACAAACACAAAAGTAGCAATAACTTGACACACACCTACATGGCCAGTCCCCTGCCATGCACACACACTGTAGTGGGCATGGCCATGCTGCTACACACAACCCACCAATTATAAATATAAGTAAAATGTCTCTCACTTGAGTACTAGGGAGTCAGAGGCAGAAGTATTTAAGATATGATGTCCATAGGTTAGAGTGCTGGAGCGTACCCCCTTGAAATCAATGGAGTTATTTTTTATTACTATTCCATATGTTGTAATGCTGAGTTGGAGAATAATGAAGGCCACTGTTCTACTAACAAGGCCCATGTTAGTCGAGCAGTGGCCTTCATTAATCTCCAACTCTCCATCAATAATGTATAAAATAGTAATAAAAAAATACCCCCATTCATGTCAATGGTGCAACCCCGGCAGTCTCCTTTGCCCTTTGTCATAATGTGCCTGAGCTTGGGGATGTGGAGGTCAGCTTTCCGGGGGGAGCATAAGCCTGACTATAGTGGGGCTCCAATAGTCTGTGCATACCATACCGCTCAACTGTTAGTGAATGCAAGGAACAGCTGTAGAATGTCTGTAACATCTCTAAAAGGTACAACTTATTTGTTTTGACTGAAAAGTGATATGCAAATCAGGAAAAATTTAAATATATAAGATTCATCGGTATATACCCCAGACCAGTGCATTAGATCTGGGCTTAAACCCACCCAGTTACTAACCACATTTTTTCCTGGCTGAAGTTCTGTTCCTCACCCCCCCAAAAAATAACTTTGTCCAGATTTTTCTCCCAGACTCCATTCCATTCGATACCCATCCCCTATGGGTCATGAAGATACCCAAAAGTGAAGAAATGTGAAAAACACATCAATATTTCAGTCCTTCCTCCTTTCCCAATCCCCCTGTAAAAAAAAATATTTATTTTACTTACCTGGCCATGTGGCCAGAACCTGCAGCCAAGCACAGTGTGCCACCAGTCCAGTTTTCAATCTGCTCCCCCCCCTTCCTTCTGCCAGAAGCTGGATGCTAGAAATGACCATCACAGATCCCCGACATGGTCCATGACCAAGTCACCTCACCAACCTAACCCACCCAACTCAGGTTGCTTGCTTCTTGCTTGGTTGCTGCTGTGTCTGCTGCTGCACTGCACTGATCAAGGCCTAGGAAGGCCACCCACACCGCTGTCACCACTGCTGCTTAGAGATGCAGTGAATTTAAAATCCACTGATGAAGTGAATGCGAAGTGGCCACTTCGCGCTGGCACTTTGCTATGCGGAGTGCCTCATAGGAAAGGCTCACTTTGCCTTGTTATTATTACTTTGCATTGTCATTCCACCTTAAACATGAAGTAAGGTGGAGGGACAACAATATCGGCAGCACCCCACCCAGACAGTCACCAGAATTATTGTGCATCCCCAAAGTGCTACTGTCTTGTGTCCAGAAAACTCCCCAGAGCTGATGAAGTGAAATGAGAGCATACCAAGAAATACAAAGTCTCCCAGAATGAATGGCGCACTCAGTCATGCATGCAGTGGTCACACACAGAGTCACCAGAATTAATGTGCATCCCCAAAATGCTACTGTCTTGTGTCCAGAAAATTCCCCAGTGCTGACGAAATGCTACTGTCTTGTGTCCAGAAAATTCCCCAGTGCTGACAAAATGAAATGTGAGCGTAACAAGAAATGCCATCTCCCAGATTAATGGTGCGCTGCAAATGCACAGACAGATTAAGATTGCACTGCACACTCAAGGGATGCTTACGAAAAGGCACAATAACACCTAACCAGTGCTTACAAGTCACAAATCCAAATCTGGAAAGGAATACATTTTGCCAGTTTGGGGATTAGTGCATGGCAGTAACAATTCACTACCAGTAAAGATACCACAAAGCAGTATAAAAAATTCATGCCGGTGTGGTGGATAGCAGCTTTACACTGCTGCAGTTACTCTGTGGCACAATAAAAGGTGTCTCATTTAATGGCACGCATCACACACACACACACACTACAAGTAATGCGTAGCAAATTGAAAACCTTTAGTAATATAACCAAATGTTTTAAACAAATTATACAACAAAAATATAACCAAAACAGTGTTGGGTAAGTTACTTTTTCTATTACTTTCTATTATTTTTGGAAACTTGTTCTAGAAAGCTCTGTGCAGTCACTAGCAAGGATGGAGAAGTACTGGAAAAAGTAATACACCTTGCAGTTACAATTACTTATGTATTTTTATACAAAAGAAATAGGTAACTGTAATTGATTACATTTATTTGAAAGTAACTAACCTATTACTTTAAAAATATTTAATCTGTTATAGTTATTAATTATTTTTGTATTGTTTTTCTATAAAATGAAATAAGTAACTACAATTGTAAGGTGTATTACTTTTTTTAGTACTTCTCTATCCTTGCTAGTGATTACACAGAACTTCCTGGAACAAGTTTCCAAATATAATAGAAAGTAATAGAAAAAGTAACTTACCCAACACTGCCAAAACAGAAAGACTGCCTTTTTCTCCCAGTTAACGTACCTATACCACAAATACGCCCCTCCCCCAAAGCACACTTCACAGTACACAGACTGACTGTTCTAAATTAACATTCAAAATCCACACACAGCAATAAACACTTGATGATATGAGCACAGAAGGGTTTCCTACAATTGATGAACTAATGTTGTGATTTGTGATGTGATTGTGAATCATGATTTGTGACTGTGATGATGAAGAACGTGATTCAGTATTGACGGTGTGAGATAACCAATATGGAACTGTATTGGGAACATGAATGTCTACGGCTGTACTTCTCCAATGAGCTGTAGCACAAAACTCCCTGACTTAAAAACACGTATTAATGAGTACAATGTTGGGGTGGTGAAGCCTGGAGAGATACTACATAACAGGCTTATAATACATCCAAGTAACTAGTAAAAAAATTAATCTTGTGATTCATGATATAATCGTCAATTGTGATTTGTGACCGTGATGATGAAGAAAGTGATTCGGTGTTGACGTTGTGAGATAACTAATATGGAACTGTATTGGGGACATGAATGCCTATGGCTGTACTTCCCCGATGAGCTGTAGCACAAAACTCCCCAACTTAAAAACATGTATTAATGAGTACAATGGTGGGGTGGTAAAGCCTGGAGAGATACTATAAAACAGGCTTACAATATATCCAAGTAACTAGTAAAAAAATTAATGTGATTCATGACGTGATCGTGATTTGTGACTGAATTTGTGACCGTGATGATGAAGAACGTGATTTGTATCACGGGTGACTCGTGATGATGGTCCTGACTTAAAAACACATATTAATGAGTACAATATTCATGCAGAATTATGCACCACACCAGTTCAGTACTCTGAAGGGAAGTCAAAGAAATAACTGTGACTTCAGCTGAGTGGCCCTGGCGCTGCTACCTGCTGGTGGACGGACCTCTGCATCCAGCCCGCCACCCCCTGTCCAAGGAAAGCAGACACAAGCCCAAACTAGGCTGTCCACTTCAGCTGAGTGGCCCTGGCACTGCTACCTGCTGGTGTCCAGACTTCTGCATCCAGCCCACCACCCCCTGACCAAGGAAAGCAGGTACGTTTGGTCAGCTCCTAGCTCGGAGCTATCAGGCTTCAATCCCCATAATTGGACTGGCTCCTGAAGACTGTGGCTGTTTCCTGATTGGCTGCTGCAGATCCCCACTGAGAAAGGAAGCACACAAGGAGCCTTTTTCAAAACACAGCTCATCCACTGCCTTGCTGTACTGCTCTCTGGACATTTTTTTCTGCTGAATTTACTGCTCATGTGGAAATATATATATATATATATATATATATATATATTTCTTTTTCTCTCCTCCTGGAATTTTCAGCTGTTTAGCCTGCTGTATTCACTAGGTCTGACTTCTATATAGCTTATGTCTTGCACTACTGAATATTTCTACTGCTTAAACATTTTACCTTTAAACTATTGCACTGTATATGTAGGAATTGCCTAGCAGAGTATAGCAGAGTTGTAGCAAACTTTAACTGACTGCCTGACATTTATATAGCTTACTGCTTGCACTACTGAATTTTTTTCTGCTAATTACCCAGTATTGTAGAATAGGTAGAACTGACCACTGCCTGCTGTTTGCTCTGCCACACTTTTCCCATCACAGTTCCTCTCATTCATCCTTAGACAGCCTTCTTTTCTTCCCTCTTTCTCTTGCCTTTTTCCCTTTTGTATTTCTTTCTCTCTATTCCCCACAATGTTTCTCTGCCATCTACTGGACCCTGATTCCCTCTCCTGACACCCACTGAACCAGCACATTCTGTAAATATTGCTTGCCTGGCATTTTGGGCCATCTTCTCTACCCATTCCAGACTACCCTGAGTCTTCTCCACCACACGTCTCCTTCCCAGCTCTCCCTGGTCTCATTGAAGGGCCCCCCAACCTCCTGAATCAGGCTTTTGTTTTGATACATTCTCACCTGGCACCTTTGACCAGACCTCTCTGCAGGAACCTTTCTCTCCCACTATTTGCACCTACTCCTGCCCTGAGCACTATATTGCCTAGGGCCCTCCCACCAATTTACTTGACCTTTGTCTCTGTCTTTTTAACTAACCTTTTTTTTTCCTGCTCTATTTTAGACACAAGCCCAAACCAGGCTCTCCGCTTCAGCTGAGTGGTCCTGGCACTGCTACCTGCTGACATCCGGACCTCTGCATCCAGCCCGCCACCCCTGACCAAGGAAAGCAGGTACGTTTGGTCAGCTCCTAGCTTGGAACTGTCAGGCTTCAAGCCCCGTAATTGGACTGGCTCCTGGGGACTGTGGCTGCTTCTTGAATGGATGCTGCAGATCCCCACTGAGTAAGGAAGCACACAAGGCGCCTTTTTCAAAACACAGATCGGCCGATGCCTTGCTGTACTGCTCTCTAGACAATTTTTTTTGCCCACCCCCTCCTCCCTCCTTTATTATGTACACTTCCCCAGTGATCCACACCCCCTGAGGCCTCGCACTAGTCAATTACAGCAACTCCTTAAAGGGGCTCTCCTTTCTGTAACTTCTTAAAGGGGTGATACTCTCTTGAGCCCAAATAACTTATCGTCCTCAATGCATCCAGTATCAAGTGCATTGACACTGACTATGGTCCTCCTCCTCCTACTTCCTATGCCAGCCCCACCTCATTTAGGACCATCACCCTTCATGCATAGTACCCTCCCTCTTATCTGCAACACCTCTACCAGACCCCAGTTCGATCACTTCCCCCTCTGTACCCCCCCACACTTCCACCCCTGTTACCTCTTACTTCCCTCATACCTTGGTCTCTTCTTCTCAAAGCCTCTCCCACCCTTTGTACTCTACCCACCCTTTGCACCCCAGCACCTGGCCCTGTGTCCAGTCACAAGAGGAGATGCCACAATCACTGCCACGATATGATGCCCCTAATCACCCTCCTGTTGCTTCTATCAGGTGACATTCATCCAAACCCTGGCCCCGTGCCTAAACTTATGAACAAGCCTGCCCAGGCTCAAGGACTCCTCATAGCTTCTATGAATATTTGCAGTTTCCTTAAGAAGGCTGCTGCATTCCAATGCTGGGTTACTCAGCCCCAGCAAGACATTGTCGCACTCATCGAAACCTGGTTATCCAAATCCATCCCTGACTCCTTCGTCTCCCTCTCTGGTTACACCCTTTTCAGGGAAGATCGGGTGGGTAAGCGTGGAGGTGGTTGTGCTGTCTACATGCGTGACTCCCTCCTCGGACATGCACTTCCAACACCCAAACTTGATAATGGGGCACAAGCCCTGATGCTAAAAATCTCCCCCAACCCTGGTAAGGGCCCACTCTTTCTCACTGTTGCCTATATTCCCCCCAGAAAGCATGACCTCACCATTCAGGTGCTTGCTGACTACCTCTCTGGCCTACCACCCAAAATGGCCCAGATAATTGTTGGTGACCTGAATATCAACTGTCTCTCTGCCACGGCCTCCCAAACCAGAGATATCTTTGCCGCCCCTGACATGTCTCAGCTTTTCACCACCCCAGCTAGATTCAACCCCTCTACTTGCTCTAGTACCCTCCTGGATATCACCATTACCAACCGCCCCAGAGGGTGCTCGATATCAGTGTACTTCCCAACTCACTTAGTGACCACTCCCCAGTCATATTCTCTTGGTCTGCTGCCAACAGCAAACCTGCACCACAATCCACCCAGTGACATCGCCTACTCACAGGCGGCCTGCATCACCTTAAACTGTACCTCTCACAACTAGATTGGTCCCCAATCACGCTTGCACCATCCATAGGTGAGGCACTGGATTTTTTCACTCGCACTTTTAACACTGCCTGTGACCTCTATTCCCCCTTCACTAGAAATCACACCAAAAAGCAAAACATGCCCTGGGTTACCCCCTCCCTCCTTCCTTCACAAACTTAAAATGAGAGACAACCTCTGGCACATTGCCATGGAATCTGGCAAACCAGCCAATAGACAAGCGTACAATGCTGAGCGCAATAAGTGTACTTGGGCCATTCGACAGGCCAAAGCCCAATACTACCAATCCACTCTTGTCTCCTGCTGGTGGTCGGCTAGAAACTTTTGGGATAATAGAAAGGAACTGAATGGGAAATCCTGCTCCCCACCCCCTCTCAACTCTCCTTTAATGGCACTGTCTGATCTGGCCCCCTTGGCATTGCAGACTGCCTAAACCACACTTTCTCAGACCTGAGTTCAGTCCTGCCCAGTAACTTCTTTGACCCCATGCCAGTAACACCCCTGCTCACTCTCCAGAGACCTCCTTTCTACCTACGTACCATCTCCCAGTTGGAGGCTAGACCCCTTTTGCAAAAAGCCGTTAGTAGTAACAACCCCGGCACTGACCTACTGGACACTAGAATACTTCGTCTGACGTTGGATGCTATCCTGGTCCCACATACTAAGCTGCTCAACCACTCTCTGTGCCTGGGGCAGTTCTCCAGCAGATGGAAAACTGACATCATCACTCCCATCCGAAAGATCGGCGATCAAGCGTCCCCAGGCAACTATCGACCTATCTCCATCCTCCCGCCCCCACTCTCTAAGGCCCTTGAAAAAGTAGTTGCCAACCAGCTTGTCAAATACCTGGCCATGAAAATATCCTGTGCCCTGAACAGCATGGCTTTCATGCAGGTCACAGCACCACAACTGCGCTACTTGAATTCTCCAACTTCCTGCACTCTTCTCTTGATGCCAGAAGTCCTGCCGGTGCCGTGTTCATTGACCTCTCCAAGGCCTTTGACATGATTTGCCATCCTCTCCTGCTTGACTCCCTCAGATGCCTTGGTTTCTCCCCCGGCGCCTTTGCATGGTTCACCAGCTACCTCTCTGCCAGAACTCAGTGTGTAAAAATCAATAGCACCCTATCTGACACACGACCTGTCCGCTCTGGGGTTCCCCAGAGCTCAATTTTAGGCCCTCTCCTCTTCAGTCTCTACCTCAACTCCCTCTCCTTGGCCTGCCTAAGTAAGATCCTCCTCTACATGGATGACGCTGTGCTCTTCACTGCTGACCCCAACCCCAACACACTCCCAGCCACCCTCTAACAAGCTTTTGATGGAACTGAGCATTGGTTCACATCATGAAGGCTAGTCCTGAACCTAAAAAAGACCAAAGTTATGCTCTTCTCACATCGCCAAAGCAAAGCCAGTGGTGCCCCTCTTATGATACTGCCTATCACACTAAACCCCATTGAGCAGGTTTCCACCTACAAGTACCTGGGCATTACCTTTGATTTGGCAGTCTCTTTCTATTCCCATATCAATGCCCTTTCTGCTGCCACCAGTGTCAGGACTGGACTATTATACCACCATAGGGACTGCCTACCACAAGAGGCCCTTAGACTGGCAATCACCTCCTCTGTCCTGTCGCTAATCGACTATGGGTTGCCCATCTATGCTGCAGCCAACAACACTGAGCTTGCAAGAGTCCAGTTCTCTATAAACAAGGCCTGCAGGCTAATGCTGGGAGCCCCTAGGTGCACCCATATGTGCCTGCTGTACTCCACCACCAACTTGCTCAACCTTGAAGAAAGACTCTGCTTCCAAACCTGCCTTCTTGTAAAAAAGACCCTGCTTGGGCTCTCCCCCATGGGGTCGCCACCTCCCTGCAGTGTGTCTCCCCTTCATTCTCCACCCGCAGCACTGTCAAAACCTCCCTTATTGTCCCCAGGGTAAGGACCTCTATGGCCCAGAGATCCTTTTGCTATCGGGCCCCCTCCTGGTTCAATTCCCTCCCAACCAACATAGCTGACTCCACTAAGCTTGGTCCTTTCAAGGTCTCCCTCAGAAGCCATCTGACAAGTGCTTGCTGCTGCAGTTGCACATAATCCCCCACCTGCCCCTTGCCTTCACCCTAAGGCTGGCTTTGCCCTGTCTGCTTTTGCTGTATATTTGTGGGGTCTCAGGCAACATCTGCTGACTATTGTAATAAAATATCCCTGGTTGCTACCTGACATGGTGCTCGTGTACCTATATTATGACTACTGTGATCTATCTATTACCAAGCATGTACCACCGGTGAACCCCTGTAACACTGGTTGCTTTTTTAATCTAAGAGTTATATACTGTACTGTTTTGTTTGCTGTGTTGTATTGCTCTCTTGATGAGGTGCCTTTGTAAATGAGTCTATGACTCAAAGGTTTGTAAACTGATGCTCTAATAAATAAATCAAATAAATAAATAAAAATAAATTAAGTACAGATGGAGATTGGGCCTAAAGAGATACAAATGCACAGACAGATTAAGATTGCACTGCACACTGAAGAGATGCAGACACAAAGGCACAACACCTAACCAGTGCTCACCATCAGAAATTCAAGTCTGGAAAAGAATACCTTTGCCAGTTGCGGTGGGCTGCGGGGGGGGGGCATGTACTGCACTGTTGCAGTAACAGTCACTAGTACTAGTACCAGTAAAGATACCACAAAGAAGTACAAAAATCACACAGCTGCAGTGGATAGCAGGTTCACATTGCTGAAATTACTATGTGGCACAATAAAAGGTGTCTGATTTGATGAACATGCATCACACACATACTCACACACACACTAAGTAATGCGTAGCAAATTGAAAACTTCAGTAATATAGCCACATATTTTAAACAAACTAAAATTATGCACTGCTGCACAACAATCAGCAAAAAATGACAAGAATTATTGAAACTATTACTGTGTGTACATTAACACAGTTATACAAGAAAAATATCACCAGAACAAAAAGAACTGTCTTTTTCTCCAAGTTAATCTACCTACACCACAGATACACACCTCTCCCAAAGCACACTTCCACTGTCTCTCTGTACACAGACTGAATGTTGTGCATTAACATTCAAAATCCACACACAAACAGTAAATGCTCGATGATATGAGCACAGGAGGGTTTCCTACAATCGATGAACTAAAGCTTCAGCAACAAAAATGACTCAAAAAGGCTTTTTTTACAGCTTTTAGAAGGTTTGAATTGCAGAGAGCTCTCAGAGCAGACTGTCTCCTACAGCTTCCTACACACACTACCCTGAACTGAGGCTGTACAGAACAATCTAGAGCCCATGTGACCAGAAATCCCATAAATCACTGCAAAATTTGCCTTTGGAGCTTAAAGACAAGGTGAAGTGAGGCGAAGTACTTTGTTTTCAATGTACTTCACCTTAAGGAAATGGGTGGAGTAGTGGTTTGGGAAGGCGGAGTAATGTGAAGTCATTGTCTTCAATGGACTTTGCGTTACCCTTTATAACGCAAAGTACTTTGCTTCGAGTTGTGGAACATTCCGTGAATTCGCTTTCACTTTGCAAGTCACTTCACAGAGCGAATTGGGGCCACTTTGCCCATCTCTACTGCTGCTAAGCCTAGCTTGCTGGCGTGGGGTCTGCAGTTTTATTTGCATGGTGAGCCTAGTAGAGTAAGTAGGTAGCCTAGTCCTGAGTTAGCATCTAGCTCACCCTCTGCTGCTTCAGCCACCAAGGGAGATGGAGACTCACTAAGAGTAGACCAACAAAAATATGCTGCCACAACACTGCTATTGAGAGTTCAGTGCCCTCCGACTCCTCCAAGTTGTAGTGTGCAGTCTGTCTACTCTGTGGTAGGAAAGACAGTGTAGCACTTGCAAGACTCATGTGGGCTTTCTTGGCTGGAGCTCTTCCACATCACATGTGATGGCCCATTGCTAATAGGTGGAGAGAGTGGACATCACAATACAGACACAGTCGAGTCTGGAGAGTACCTGCAGTGTGAGTGCACACAGGCCAGGTGGGTACTTCTTGTGCAAAGATTAAATCCAAATTTAATGCCATTATTGCACAACATAAGAACAATCTAGGCACAAATTCGGGACCGCTCTGCCCTATCTAAATGGCACCTCTGCTTAATGGTAGAAATTTATTCTCAGGTGCTAACGCAATGGTTTCCACTGTGTTCTGAGCTACTGTATCTCCATGTTTCATGTTGTGTCCTGACCATCATGTGGGTTAGTGTCCCTCATTGTCCCTCATTTTGAGTGTCCATGTCCCTCATTTCAGCAACAAAATGTGAGGTATGGTGCATGCTTCCAAGACCCTACTCAGCACAAAGAATGCTGAACATGGCCATAGTGTATATGCTCAATACGGAATGACAAAGGGAAAGTAAGTGAGATGAAACAGTCATGGAGAAACACATTTGTAGCACTAAATATTCATAGGGGATTTGCATGGTCCAAAACTAAAAGGATAGGTTTTCACAACACAGAGGCCCCTCTTTGTACATCTGGAATGGGAATGTTGACTGGCTATATTCTTGGCATTTAATGCAGTAAACAAGCAATATTTGCTTTTTAGACCTGGTTCACTTAGGATCACTTTGTGTATGCGAACTGCATGCAAACATTGCACAATTAAGCATGTGGCATGCATTCTGCATGTACACAGCACACTTATACTTCTGTAAGGATTGTCAATGCCGAATGTTTGCTTGCTGGCATTAGCAGTGGAAGTGCAGGAGTTAGACAGATGCAGAATAAGAACAGCAGTGAAGTATTGAAGTGACACCAACCCCACCCCCACCCTGCTGAGATGGATAGGCATTGCGGTGTGCCTTTGAGTCATTGCCCATAATGCTTATGCCATTTCACCTCACCCTACCCTGAAGACACCAACAAGTGTTGAGGTGTGGATTGGGGTATTCAGGCTTGACTCTCATCCCATTCCATAAGGAAATATGCTGAAATGGGTGCAGTATAGGAGAATGGGGTGAACTTTGGGTCCGAAGAGTCCAAAGCACACCTTGATGCCTGTTACTGGCTGCAGAGTGGGGGTGGGGGTGGAATGGTGTGAGCATTACTGTCGACAATCCCAAGACACACCCCTGACACCTGTCAGTTCCTACAGGGTAGAGTGTTATGGCCAGAAACCCTAATGCCCTGGGCACTTTTGGGTATTTTCACTCCAAGTTTTCAACATGGGCTTTTTGTGACCCCACTGCATGGACAGTGACACTATCAGTTCAACAGCTGAAAGGTGATTTTGCACAGGGATTGTGTCATTTGGCACCACAGGTGCGAAAACACATTTTGAACAGGATGTTAAAATGACAGCTGTACTGTTCATGAGGAGTTGCAAAAAAATGGTAATGTTGAAAATCTGGAGTGAAAATATAAAAAGATTGATGGCATTACGAGCGTCCATAGAAACTGCCCAATGCACACCCATAATGCGATTATTTGGGGGCTTTTTCACACCAGATTTTCAATATAGGCATTTTGGGACCTACGCTTATGAGCAATGGCACTGTGATTTTCTTAATCTGTCCTGAACATTGATTTCGCACAGCAGCCACACCCATTGTGTGCCACAGGTGTGAAAACATGTTTCAGGCAGGATGTGAAAAATGACAGCTGTACTGTTCATAAGGCAATGTGCAAAAATGACAATGCTGAAAATGTGGAGTAAAAATATAAAAAAATGGTGAATTTACAAGCATGCATAAAAACTGCACAACACACACTGGTAATGCAGTCATTTTTTTTTAATTTGTTCACAAATTTTGCAACATGGGCTTTTTGGGACCTCTCCTTATGAACACTGTCACTGTGATTTTCTTAAGCTGTCCAGAATGTTGATTTCGCACAGCGACCGAGCCATTGTGCGCCAGATGTTCAAAAACACATTTCAGGCAGGATGTGAAAAATGACAGCTGTACTGTTCTTAAGGAGGTGTGGAAAAATGGCAATGTTGAAAATCTGGAGTGAAAAATATTAAAAATTCTTGAAGCTATGAGTGTGCATGGGAACTGTTCAATGCATGTTCATAACACAGTCATTTTGGGGAATTTGTTCACCAAATTTGCAACATAGGCTTTTTGGGAGCCAAGCTCATGAACAGTGACACTGTCATTTCATTACTCAGTCCCAGAAGACGATTCTGTGCAGTGACCACGAAATCATCTTTTGAGACAGAATAACAACATGACAGTGACTGAGTTCATGAGGTGGAGTCCCAAGAACACCAAGTTGAAAATTTGGTGCCAAAAGTCACAAAAATTGCTAAGATCTCCACCTAAGTTGAAAACCACCCATTGATGCCATTATATAGCTTACCAGCATTTCTTCAGTTCATGGTCGGCTTTAAAGAGAGTACAGAAGTGTTCCCACTCCACCGAAGATCGCCATGCTGGGTTCTGGAGGTAATTATGGGGTGGGGAGGGTGTGGGGAGATCTGGTGCACAGAGGGTGTGTGCGGGTTGGGGGAAGGGGGCACCACAGACAACGAGAGACTGTTGTCTTGTTTACAGGTTTAAAAAACAACAACTTTGCATTAAGGTTTCCTTTTTTGCAGGGACATTTGGCACGCTAGGGTGGGCTCCCACTGTGCCACTTGGGTGTTTTGGGGGGACTGGAGCTGACAGGGATTGGGCACCCCTTCAACAAAGAAAAAGGGTCTGTGTTTGGGGTGGCATGATGCCAAGGGGGATTGGGCACCCCCTCATCAGGCAAATTACAGGGACATAATGCTGATGGGGATTGGGCTCCCACATCGGCAAATGAACTGGGGAGGGGGCATGCTGACAGGGGGATTGGGCACTCCCGAGGTTGACTTTTGTAGGACTGTGAGAGGCAGATGGCAACAGCCGCCATGTTTATTGAAATGTTACACCAGGCAAGGCATGCTCTGCAATGAGGGGGTGCTCCCTCATTGCAGTGGCAAAATTGTTTCAAGTTGGTGGCACGCTTGCAGATTACTGTCACAGCCAGCGTGCTCATTCATTATTGATGCACAGATGAGCCCCATAAAGCAGTGGCGGCATTGGCCACAACACTGCCGCACCTCCACAACCTGCTTCTACAGCAAGCTGTCACAATATGTTTCTTTTGCATGCACACAAGCAAATATAGAAAGGGCCTGAAATCTGATTGGGTGAATTATTGACCTATCAGCCTCACCTCACCGATATGTAAAATCTTTGAAGGTCTGGTTCAGGACATTATCTCACCAATCCTTAGCAATTTTGATACTGAACAACATGGCTTCACAAAAGGTAGAGGCTGTCTGACAAATCTGATGTGCTTTTATGGACAGATTGGTCAACTACTAGACTACAGAACCCAGTGCAATGTTATTTTTTATAGATTTCAGTAAAGCCTTTGATGTCATGCCTCACTGGGCCCTCAAAACAAGATTACTAAACCTAAATATCAATAAATATATTATACACTGGATTTGCAATTGGCTTGAAGGTCACACACAATGAGTTTTAATCAATGGGCATATGTCTGATGTTGGCTTTGTCACCAGTGGGGTACTCCAGGGCTCAGTGCTCAGATCATGCCTTTTTCTAGCTTTTATCTCTGAATCAAATAAGAATTGTCTTTCTACATCTATCAAATATGCAGATGACATCAAAATCGGGGGCTCCTGTTCTAATATTAATGACATTAGCATTATATAAGGTGACCTAGGCAAGATCACCACATGGGTAGATAGATGGGGTATGAAATTGAACAATAATAAATGCAAGGTTATGCATTTGGGCCAACAGAATCCTAACACATCATACATACTAGTGAGATCTACCTTATTAACTACTACAGATGAGAAAGACCTGGGTGTGATGGTTTCTAATAACCTGGACTATGCCCACCATATTAATGACACTGTTAACAAAACTAATAAAATAATCTGGTCTATTAGACGAAACATAACATCCAAAGACCCAAGGGTAATGATGCCTCTGTTTTGGGCCTATGCTTGCCCTCATTTGGAGTATGTGTCACAACTCTGGTGTCTCTATAAAAAATGTAATGTTAACCAACTAGAAACAGCACAGTGTAATTATACCAAACATTTAAAAGGAATGCACAATCTATCATATGAACATCGGTTAAAAGGTCTTAATCTTATACCACTTGAGATCCGCCATTGAAGAGGGGATCTGCTTTTTCTATATGACATAATTCAGGACCCCGCCCTTATGACAGAATTAGGGCTAGAATCTAAAAACAACAAGTATAATATCAGAGGTCACCCCTTCCACTTATCTGGAAAATCTTTCAGTTATCAAACTAGAAAGTTCTTCTACACATTGAAGATTATTAATCCATGGAATAAACTCCCACTTAACATTACTATAAGCAGAAACAAATCAGAATTCAAAACACAGTTGGATGCCTACTTATTAGCAGGTCACAACCTTAAATACTATGAATCATGGGAGCATTTATGGACCTTTGGCTCTCTCGACCCTTTTACACCTTGGTAGTATGAACCTTAGTAGTAATTTCACAGCCAGTCTGAATATCAAAACTGAAAATCAGTAGAAAACGATCTTTACTTTAACTTTTTCAAGTACTGCTCATCCTTAGAAATTGAGAATGGTGTTGATCTATATCAACCGGATACTCAGTTATTATGGAACTCCATAATAATCAGGTAACCAGTTGATATTATTGAAGCCAGTTATTACAGCTTTTGAAACTAATGGTTAGTAGGTTAATAAACGCTGCAACCAGTAATTATATATAGAATAATACATGGGGTGTTGTGCGAAATGAGAATTTTGTACACACAAGGTGTTAGATTTGCCAATGCTACAGATGTTCAATGATGCTTAATGCTTGCTCACTATGTTTTCTGCCACTTCCTGTCTTACATATGATTCCTATCCTGCCTGTTTAATTTTTGTACTATGTTACAATATGTTCTGTTTACCTTCTACGCTGTATTGATGTATCTGTAATACCTGTTGTACTTTCCCGGGTCGTTCCTGAAAATAGGCATGTAACTTGCCTAGTGTACCTACCCGGTTAACAAAAGCTAAAATAAATAAATAAATAAAATAAATGCTACATAAATCCCAATAGCAAAACTAGAAGGGTTCATCAAAGCTTCCAGCATCAAGGGTAGATATCCCATGTTCTGTTTTAAATAATTGTTGGAAGCATTTTCACCACAGCAATTATATCAAATATGCGAAGTACTTTGTGCAGGAATCAGAATGTTATGCTCTTTTTTTGCAAGAAAAAGTAATTTATTTTCAAACGTAAGTAAGGTAGCATCAAAGCAGGAGGCAAATACTTTCAAGATATTACAAGTGAACTACAACTAGAAAGAAAATAACACAAAGAAACTACTGAACTGTTACTCATTAACCATTTAAAAAAAATCTTGGTTCCTTTGGTATTCATGGTAATGCTGATCAAATGCCCTGCAGAGGGAGAGGGAGAAGAGAGAAAAAGAGGGGGGGAAAGAGAGAGAATACACGAGGTTCAGATTTTTGGAAGACTGATCCTCTGTGAAATGGTGTCTGATGTGAATCGATATGTGATTGTCTACCTGTGGAGTTGTTTTGAAAGACAGTGTAGCATGAGCTGTTGTTTTTTGGTCATGCTTTTCTCATAGGAAAAGCAGTGTGTGTTTGCCATTATAACCAGCTGATTATAATGGCAAATTACAACCAGCTTTTCCTATGGGAAAACATATGACCCAGTTATTATACTGTATATCATTTTAGCCACAGGGATAGAGGGATAGATGGTCAAAAGATGGTCAATATTGAAGAAAGCTTTTAATGAAAACAAGATTAAGAAAGTTCAATGAGCTAATGTACTGTACTGCTTGGAATTAGTAGTTACTATCAGAAGTAAGCAGCTGTCGCTTCTTATATCTATAGTATTTTTTATTTTCTGTTTTATTAACTAGAAGATTTCCTAGCTGACAGAATCAGGTGTAAGGTGTGGAACAGCACTCTACATCTTTGCTAAGATAGTCAGTTCTGTTCTTCCCTATACAGTAAATCATCAGCATTGTGATCTCACTGACTGATATCAATAGTAACCATGAAGAGCCAGTCTACTGCTGCTTGATTGGTAGCTTTTGACACATGTTATCAATCGAGCAGCAGGACTTGTTATGTAACAATGAGTGAGGTTATGTGCTGATGATGTAGTGGGAGGAACAGAATTAGATACAATGGGCTCAATTCTCAAAGCTTAGTGCAAGCCACACTAACAGTGGCTTGTGCTGATTGACTGTGCACCAGGGACCCTGTGACTAATTCACTATCAGGTAAGGCACCAATTTCAAAGTCCCACAGCTTGCAGCAACTGTGGCCATGCGCGGAAAAGGACAGTGCACTGGGGAGGTTTGCCACAAGCTGCAAGAGCAGTTATGTGGCACCTTTGTACAGACTTCAAAGGCAAATTTAAACTCACTGAATGAGTTGTCTGCACATTTATATAAAACTCTGTTAATGCCCAATTTGACTGTGTTCACACTTTCTTTAGTATATTCTAAATGGGGCCTCCAATTCATGTGCCTATAAAATGCACTTCCAAATAACAGAACTCACTTAGTTACTTTAAATGTTTATCATTAAGTAACAGTCTTTTTGTATTATGTTCCTTGTTACAAACAAAATAATCTTTGTTTTTCAAATATTGGGCAGGATTCACGAAGCATATGCGCTTGGCACATCTCGGATGCCCCTGCGCAAATGAGATGCACGGAGCACCAACTGTGGTATTCACAGAAGATGCACCAGGGGATGCTGCTGGTTCATACCCTCTAGGAATACTACAGTTGCACCCAGCCCTGGATGTAGCAGCGCACCCCCATGGTCAGGCTGGGAAATCAATGGGGTGAGTCCAAAGCTAACTAACCACTAACATGCAAATGGGGCTATTAGGTATGCAAGGCGCAAAGGGGCCATTTGCATGTCATTATGGTCCCATTTGCGTGCATATTATAGTGATGCACTGGGTGCCCTGCAAGTGCGGCAGTGCTCACCAACACAATACCTTAGGACACTCACCACTCCCCTGCCAGTAGCCCCATACCGTCAGTGAAATAGCCCTCTGCCATAGTAGGCATTTGTATCCCCCCACCCTACCTGTAGCCCCGTATTACAAAGAAAACCACCCTGTGCCAAAGTATGCTTTTGCATCACCCCTCCCTGTCCATAGCCCTTCATTGCAAAAAAAAGCCCTCTGCCAAAGTATGCTTTTTTATCCCCCCCTGCCCACAACCTCATATTGCAAATAAAGCCCTCTGCTAAAGTATGCTTTTGTATCCCTCCTCCCCTGCCCTGATCCAATTGCACTGCCATGCCACTTCCAAATGTATCTCTGGTGGTCCAGCAGACCCCCCAACCCACCCTCACCCACTCAGGCACCCCCACCCCATCCCTCTCACCCTGTCCCAGTATGTTTCGAATGTTGGCTTGCAGTTCAACCCACCCACACACCACCACAGCTGCCTGCCAACAGAGCTGTCTGTGAATGACAGTGTACTGTACTACTGTAAGCCCATTGGTAGACTGTGTCGATCAATGGGCTTGCAGTGTGTACTGTAAGCTGTCATTCACAACTTTGTGAATGGCCTTTGTCAGCAAACCCATTGGTCGACAAGGTCTGGCAATGGACTTACAGTAGTACAATATGCTATCATTCACAGACAGCTCTATCTGTGGGCAGCCGTGGTGGTATACATGTGTGCTGGGCTGTCTGACAACATTTAGGACATGCTGGGATGGGGGAGCAGGGTGGGGTGGGTGTGCCTGAGTGGGTGTGGGTGTGGGGGATCCACTGGACTACCAAAGAACATTGGGATTTATTTCTATGGTATAATCAGGGCTGGGAGGGGGGCACCACTAGACTATCAGAGTATTTTGATGTAGGAGTATTGTACGGATGTGGTTTGGGGTTGGGAAGGGGGCCACTGAACAGTCAGGGAACATCATTCCAACATGTATTACACCACAATTGGGTTCAGAGCAGGGAGGGGGGTACCACTATACCACCAGGGATATTACAGGGACATATGTGTCATGTTTGGGTTTACAGGCAAGGAGGGGGGACCTAGACTGCCAGGGTAGGTAGGTAGGCTGCTATGCTGCTGTCTGCAGTATGGCAGCCTGTCTGTGGGTGAACATCCACTTTTTTTTGTAGACTTTATTTTTGCTCTGTACCACTGGGGGAACTCTCTCCAGCATCCACTGCTACCGTGAGATCTACTTCCCATGTGAAGTTCTCTATTTCTCCCTGCACCAGCTCAATAGAACCCCTGGCTCTGCACCACCCCCCCAAGGTGGGGCTGCCCTATCCACCCAGGGCACTCTATCTCAAATCTAATGTGTCAGCTAGGTGGTCGGGCCTGAAGAGGAGAAAAGCCCGATGTGTGGAGTGTGGCTTGGGGGGGAAGAGGTGCCTTTGCCTGTCTCCGAGGATGGGAGTTTTCTTAATAAGGTTTCCCCAGGAGTGCAACAGTGCAATGCCATCAGCCCGGCATGGTGCTGCAGTCTTCTGCTGCAATCCTCCCATTAGTCAGTTTGAGCACATATAGTGTCTCTGGTTTCCACTGGGGGCCACTACTGCACCTGGCATATCCTGGATCCCTCCACAGAGAGAGGAGATCAGTCTTCTGGATGCTCCATCCTCTTCCTCCCCTGCTGACCCCCGGAACCATAGCTTGTTCCCAAACTCAGGTTGCTGGTGTGGCACAAGGTGTGGCATCCAGTGCCTCAACCCTCAGCACTACTGGGCCGGCTCAGGGTGGACACCCTCTTATGTCTACTTGTTGTAGACTTATCTTTTGGAGGCACATCTCTGGACTTGCTCCTGCGATGTGCCTCCAAGTTGGGCTGTGAATGGGGCTGTGCATCATATGCATGGGCACGCCCTCTGCATAGCCCCTCCAGAGGTGCAGCATATCATTATGGGTGGTGTGTGGCGCATCTGCGATGCATCTGCAGGTGCATCAGTTCCCTCCCTGAATCGCACCAGTGCATAAGTCAGGGATGCACCAGTGCATCTTGCATGCATTGGGTGCATACCTTTTGTGAATCCTGTCCATCAAATTCAAGACCTATGTCAGCCAGATGATTCATGATTGCAGATAGTCCTCTTTTCAAACCAAGGGGAGTCTGAGCTTATAAGATGGAATCACCTGCATAGAGCAGAGGTTTTATAAATACATTATTGATCTCATGGGGAAATGTATCAATATCTGTTAACAAATGCATCATGTTTTCAATATATAAATTGAAATGTGATGATGCCAGAAAGCACCCTTGTTCTGTTGCAAAATTTATGCACAGTGAGAAAGTTAGAGCATGATCTCTAGAAAATCTTACTCTAGCAAACATATCTGCATGAAGTAATTGTAAAACAGTAAGCAATAATTTATCAGTATTTCATATTGCCAGAATATTCCAACGTAGAAGCATATTTACACTATCAAATCATGGTTTAATGTCAATCAGGGGTGTAACCAGGCATTTCAGATTTGTACACCAACCTGCCACAATGCTACCCTTTTCTCCACTGTTGTTCATGCCTGCTGCCTCATGACTCTAGTCCAAGGTTCCTGGCTCCAGTCAGATGATTCCCACACTAGATCTGCTGTCTGTGCTGCTACTGTGGTGCTCACTGCCCACTGGTAAACGCCACTGACTGCACCATGAGTCCAAGACCATGGCAGAGATGTCTTCCCTCTCTCCCACAGGTAGGCAGATTTGCTCCACTTGCCACTCCACATGAAGTCTTCATTCTTTTAGCTGGCTCTGAGTCTGTTCATCTGTCTGCTGCTCCTCAGTTCTTTTGTTGCTTCTCTCACTCCCAGTACATTTGAACTAATAATATGGCTTCTAACTTTGCTGGGGCATTTAAACTCACCACTCAAGACTTGCCACGCCCCCTACCAGATGCCACAGCCAATCACTATGTAGGTGGACCATGCGGACCTAATTGAGACCTTCAGCTTCAACATCCATGGTCCACTCTGTCACCCCCTTCCCCAAAACAAAGCTGAAAAAGAAAAGAAAAAGCCTGCAAAGCCAAACAAAAGAATTTAAATGCAATGGACTAGAGAGGGCAAAGCAATGATGGTCAGCTTGTTTGCTACCCCCTGCTACTAAACTTGGTACACCATGGCTTACTTGGAGTATCAGTAGCTACACCCTTGATGTCAATACAACAGGCAGAAATATTTCCTTCATCTGGGTGATGTAGGTTTCCAAAACATGGTTCAGAGTAAAAACAAAGTCAACATTTTTTTTGGTTCTTGAGAAACTACAATGGACTTTTGAAATCAGACATTTTCCACTAATCATTGTTCAAGAGGGTCCAGAATTACTCTTGAGTACAGTACATCTTTAAGAAGAAGAGGCTGTGTACATTAATATTCTGAGGTCACCAGTCATATTCCATTTTTCCTTTTCATTTGTACTCTTGTCTCCTGAATAAATATGTGGGTCTCACCATGAGTATTTGAGAATGTACTCTCTTGTGTTGTACAGTATGTCATGTGTCTTCAGTCCTTTTTACTAAAAAGCTGTGAAAAAACAAGCATTGTGTGGTGGCACCTCTGTCTAGAACTAAGTAGCACATCCTGTTAATATCTTTTATGAAGCAACTTAAGAATGGGGAGGATAGAAAATGTAAATATATCTATTTCTTAATGGCAACTGTGACTGCTGGAAACTGGCACATTCCCATCCATCTAAGGAGGGCTTTGGGGGTGGTGCAAATACCATTAGATCAGCCCTGGCTGGTCAAACAGGTGTTTGATTTTGTCGGCATCATCCACTTTACAGTATTTCAAAAAAGGTGATGTTGCAGCATTGTCATGCTGCACCCCATTTTGTGCCACAAGCCCCCTTTGGTGCATTAAGCCTGTGTTTGATGCAGCCTGCATTTGAGAACTGCTCTTGGCACACCTTTTGGCTCAAGATGCACTATGCACCATTCCCTATGATACAAGCCCCTTGTGTCATTTGGGGAAGCTTTGAGAATCGGGCCCAGTATACCTGCTTCTATGTTAAGCACTGTTGTATACAATGCACCCTATTAGGTAGAAAACTGTCTAATGAGCATATAAAACAAAGAAAAACACTTCAGAAATAAAATGTATTACGGAACTACTTTTAAAAATTATAAACATTTTCCGATTACTTTTTGGTGCTACCAGCTCATTTTACTGCTGATTTTCTTTTCTAAAAGCCTTCTAAAATAACACAGTCCATTTTATCTGTACTCAACCAGCCTGAGTAACTATTTAGTCAATACAGCGGACACTACAGATACAGCTTGTCTCATCCTTACTTTTTGCTTTACAAATTGTACCATGCAAACCACAGACTACAAATAACAGATGCGAATACAGTCATGAAACACAGGTAAATGCGAAACAGCAGGGTGTCCATTAAAGTGCCAATCTCAAACCACTCTTCCTTTGTCTCCTTCTTTTTATTGTGGTTTTCTAGGTGTCTCCTGATCTCGCTCACATCATCAGCAATGTCCACTAGCTGCAGCTCCAGAGGGTTTGTTCCCCAACATGCAATGGGCTTTCTCTCTTCTCTGGTTGTGTTACCATCTGCACCATCCAGATGAATATTTCCTGTGAAAAGAAATCCCTCATAGTTCATACAGTAGGAAAGAAACACTGGGATATGAACTTCATATACAGAATATGTATTCATTCAGTTATGTATGTATTCATTAAGTTATGTCTGTATTTATTTGTTTAATTGTGAATCATCCTGGTTCCAGCATCAACACAGCCAAGAGGCCGCAGAACATTTGTATCATAAAACATCACAAATTACACACCTTATAACAAACAAAATTGAATATAGAAGGTATGTACTTATTATAAAATGGACTTGAAAATTCTCTAAACCTTATTGACTAGAGCCAGTGACCTAAATGCAACACAATGCATGGTCACCCAAGGATTTAGCCTAACCATAAGTCACTATGCAAACACTGAATTTATGAAAGAAATGTGTGGCATCCATTTTTTTCTCCCTCATTGAACAAACACACCCTAAACTGGAACAAAGCAAGTGTAAAAAAAATCAGCATATTCCCTCTCCCACTTCACTACACTAATACAACCATGTCCACAGCATCTACACATCACTCTAATAAGTGTTGTATTTATTTCTTTATCTGCTGACATGACATATGGCCCATCTCTTCTCTTAGACTAGCAGCTCTCTCAGATGTGTACTGTGTCCTCCCCTCCCCCAACCGGTTACCCACTTTGGCTTTTTCTTGTATTGTTTTGTTTCTACAAAATATAAATAAAGTGCATTATTTAACAAATGCTTGCTAAATTGCCAGCTGTCTCTCTCCTAATTTTGGCCACAACGTTCGCTACACTGTTCTGACATCTAGTATACTTCGCCTTCTATGACACACACAGCTATAACCCTGAATCACTCAAACAAAAACAAGATGTGTTTACAAAAGGAAAACATTATTTTCTCTGTTTTCAGAAGGGAGGAAAGAGAGAGAGACAGACAGACAGACAGACAGACCAAGTGAACAGGTGGCCAGTAGAAATCAGTTGGTGGTGGGGGGGTAGCCAGTAGAAATGAATGGGAAGTTAGTTAAAATTAAATGAGCCAGCAAGACTAGGTTTGCTGGCAAAGGCATCTAGCTTCACCTGAGCTCTTTTCTTCTAGGTTGCTTGTAAGGACAGAACAAGAAACCTTACCAGAGCAAGGAAAAAGATTAAGGCTTCTTTTGGCTAGGCAAATTTACTGTGTGTTATTATTTTCTTTTCTACTTACAGGGGTTCTTACTGTTTGTTGCTAACATTTTACTGCTTTATTTTTCTCTGATTCAAATTGTTGCTGGGTATACTTTCTGCTGATTATTACAGGGTGTGCTTACAGATTACTGCTGTAATCTTCTGATTCAAATTGTCTTTTGCAAGATATATCTTCTGTTACTGCTTTATTTTTCTCTGTAGCAAAGTGTTTTCTATAGGGTATATCTTCTGTGAAATTATTACAGGTGGTGTTTTACAGGTTTTACAGCTTTATCTATCATTAGGCAGAGCTTTCAGGGTTACTGCATTTGTTGTTGGTTGATTGTTTCTGCTCTTATCTCCTTGTTTCTTTCATCTGTGAGTCTTCTTTTTTGGCAGGGGAAGGGCCCAGCCACCCACTCCCATCCCCAACCACCTCACATTACACTCCTTTTATAGGGTAGCACAGTCATGAAATTTCCTGTAGCAAAGCAGGAAGGGGAGGATCAGAGAGGTATCCACACAGTGACCTAATTTACAGGGGCATAAGTAATTTAATGTGTTATAACAAGTTATACAAAAACAAACAAACAAAATGCAAAATCAAATTTTGCTTTCATTTTCCTCCTTCTAAT
Source organism: Neoceratodus forsteri (assembly GCA_016271365.2). Classification (NCBI taxonomy): domain Eukaryota; kingdom Metazoa; phylum Chordata; order Ceratodontiformes; family Ceratodontidae; genus Neoceratodus; species Neoceratodus forsteri. The sequence goes on along the minus strand of CM028137.1, from coordinate 863,073,067 downwards.
TACTCTGACCAGGTCATAAACCCAGCAACTCATCTGGAATGCATATTATACAATGGCAAGAAATAATGATGGTGCCTGATTGGTCAGTCTGGGACTGGACTCATGATGTTATCTCAGCATAACATCACGGATCTAGTCCCTGCATATGGATGACCACATCAAGTGTTCGAATCACTCCACAAGCCAGTCCTGTGCTCTGCAGCCTGCTACACTGATCACCACTCGGCACCTGCCTTTAGCATCCCTGGCTCCTTAATTGCTACATTTCATTAAAATCCTCTCTCCCAGCAAATCACCTCAGCACAAAAAATATGACTGTTATTTTTTTCTTCTTTTTCTTTCAGACCTTGTCTGGAAAAAGAGTGAGAAAGCACAAGACCGCTGTCTGCAAAAACAGAAATACACTGCTCACCCATCCCCGCTCCATCAATGCTACTTGTGAGTCTGTCTCATTCTCCCAGTATAGTTGGCATGTTTCATTGTACCGGGACAACAGAACAAACTAAAATAAATGAAGAAAACATCACTCCCCACTGCCAAAGTAAAACAAAATGAAGCCCCTACTGCACACTAAGCAGGGCAGTCATTCAAGCTTGTGCAGATGAGTACCATAACTGCTGCGCTTACTTCTGACACACTGTGCCTAGCTTAAGAAATGAACCCACTTGGTCCACTAATTTGCCACCCCCCCCGAAACAACTGAAAAAACAACAGATTTAACTAAAGCCGGACTGTGAACTGGCACATTTCAATAATGAAATCACTTGCCATCACACATCTTCCCTTTGCTTGCTACTCTCCTCTAATCCATCTATTCAAGGTGCGACTGGGAATTTCAATTTGAATACATTCGGTAAATGCAGAACAGTGTCTCCCACTCTAACAAGACAACATGAGGAAATGTGGGGGGGGGGGCTGGGCTGCACAGGGTAACACAGTGCTAAAAACAGACCATCCTGACACAGACAGAAAGCAAGCAGCACCATAGAGATACTGGGAAGGCATATAGCTGCACTGCCACCTGCTGGACAGGAGAAAAAACACAGACTCATTTTTCTAAATGGTTGCCTCCGCTAAGAAAAACTTGAAAAAAAAAGGTATTTTAAACTTATTTTTTCCTTTTTTATTTTTTTAAACAAAGGAACAGTTGTATAATAGCAATAATGCACTCCAGGGTGTGTGTTGTGCTGGAAAAAAGTCACTTCTGGGGTGATTAGTTGTACTCGGCATGTGGCCTCATGCCTAATCATCCCAGGCATCATGTTATCCCAGCACAACACACACCCTGTCATGCATTATTGCTTAATTATTAACTGCAGGTAATGCCAGACACTTTCCAAAAGGGCAGTTATACCGGATTTAGGACACTGTCCCACATGCTGGACCATTGGAGAGCTAAGGGCTCAGCTCCAGGTAGCATGGGTAGAGACTGCGCACCTCAAATCACATATTCAGGAGGAAATATATTATAAGAACCGTCTGCCATTTCCCCAACATCTAACAGAAGCACCTCAACCACAGAAGGTAGTTGGTCCGGGAGGCTGGCAGGTGGTTAGGAGGAGCAAATTGGGTGCCTCATCACTCGGTGCTCTCCAACGTATCACCTCCACAAACCATATAAAAACTACAAACAGGCGTCTGCCTCTATCTCTGAAATCAAACAAAGGGGCAGAGGACACTGCAGCACAGGAACTGGCACAACAAAACTCACCCAAAACAGGAACCAAAATAAAACAAATTCTGATCAGATCCACCATGGCTGCATAATGAAGTTAGTGAAGTTGTGTGGAATTATTAAGGAGGTATGGAGAAACAACACAATGATTTGTAAGTAGTAAGATTTGTTTTAGTTTCCGTTCTAAGGAAGGCATACACATTATTAGAAAAATATATGGAGGTGTACATTTTAATGGAAGGAATAGGAAGCAATATAGGTTTACAAAAGAACCCCAGAGCAAATGCTACTGAAGTATGTGTTATCCCAGATGATATTGGCCGGACAGCCAAATTTTAAAGAAAACACAATTGCACATACCCCAATACTGCAAAGCATCATGGGAAACATATGCAAATCCCCATGATGGCACACAAGGTGGCAGTACATGAAAAAGTAATGGCTGGCATATGTTCAGCCTTGGGATTATTTACACATTTTTGTTTTCTTTGTTTTTTTAAAGAAAAAGGTTGGGGTTGCAGTGTTAATCAAACATAATGTTTCCTTTCAGGCAGACTCTACTATTGCAGATCCTAATGGTAGATATATTCTGGTTAGGGGCACCTTAATGGGTAAGGAGATAACTATGGAATCCATTTATTGCCCAGTAGGAGGGGATCCTGCCTTTCTCATATCCCTAGCTAACACACTTGCTCCCAATTTAACAGCCCCTCTGGTTTTAGGAGGGGATTGGAATATTCCCCCTACCCAAGATCTTGATAAATCTTATTCAGTTTAAAACCCCCATCCCTGTCCCAAAGCACACTGGTGGACTTCATGGACCTCTTGAGGATCTGCGACCCATGGCATATCATCAAACACTCCAGCAAGCTTTCCTCCTATCTATCAACAATACATCAAACCTGGTCTAGACTAGACTATATCCTAATCAGTCTCCCTCTTCTTACAGGCCTGGGTCAACCTGGTCTGGAACCCATAGTTTTATTGGACCATTCAGTGACTTGGGTGCTTTCAACCTCGGACCCACTAAATCACTGAGACACAACATGGAAGCTAAATACCCAATTACTAAAGGAGAAGCCCAAAGTTTCCAAAATTCACTCCCTTATCAAATCCTTCTTGGAAGATAACAGGGGCTCGGTCCAGAAGGAGGATATGTTTTGGGAGGCTCTAAAATGCACCCTCAGAGGAGAATTAATTAAAATTGCTTCACACTGGAAGAAGAGTAGATAGAAAGAAGCCACTTCTCTTTTGGCTCAGATCAGGGCAGCAGAACATTTCCTTTCTTTGAGTACCTCACCAGTCTCTCTTACAGCCTTAATTTCCCTCAGGAACAAATATGCAGACTTAATGCGAGATAAAGCTGAATATGCTCTATTAAAAATTAAATCCCTGTATGTGGATCAAGGTGAGAAAGCAGATAGGCTTCTCGCTTTGAGACTGCATAAGATAGAATCCTCCAGGCTCATTCCCTCCATCTTGGCTCTGGATGGTACCACCAAAGTTACCCCTTGGGAAATAGCTGCAGTTTTTGAGAACTTCTACTGTTCCTTATGTGGTCAACATCTCAATACACTGAATATCCTAGACACAGCAGCATATCAGGACTCCTTGGGTCTACCCTCTCTCTGAGACCATCAGAGGGCCTTTATTTCATCTCCAGTGATCCTATTCAAAGTAGAAGCAGCAATCAAAGATCTAGTATCAAACAAAGTCCCTGGTCCAGATGGCTTTCCCCCCAATTTCTATAAAGTATTCTCACCTGACCTGGCCCCTCTTTTACTCAGGTTATACAAATATACAGTATATTATCAGTGGATTCTCTTGACTCATCATTACTAGAAGCAATGGTAGTTCTTCTCCTCAAACTGGAAAAAATGCATCCCCAGCCATCTAGTTACCATCCGATCTCTCTTATGAACCATGATATTAAGATACTAACTAAGATTCTATCTTGGCGCATCACGTCTGTATGGGCTGGTTTGCTAAGTCCTGAACAGGTTGGTTTTGTCCCTGGATGTTCCTCCACAGACCATCTATGGAAACTGAGTCATATCTTTCAGGCTGCTCAAGTTTCCCATTCCCCCATGGCTCTAGTATCACTAGATGCTGAAAAAGCATTTGATAGAGTGGATCTAGAGTTTCTATGGTTAACCTTGAAGAAAATGATCTTTCCCCTTCTTTTCATCCAATGGTTATCCAGGCTATATATTCTGAACCCTCAGCTAGAATTTACTGTAATGGTTTTTTTTCCCTCACGGTTCCCCTCCTTAAGGGTACCAGACAAGGTTGCCCACTTTCACCTTTTCTTTTTAACCTTTACGTGGAACCCCTTCTTCGTAGTATTAAATCATCACCTCAGATACAGGCCATCCCTATCCTAAACCACACCTTAACCATCTCAGTTTATGCAGACAACATTCTTCTTCATTTAGAGTCTCCAGTATCTTCTTTAGAGGGCTCCCTACCTGCTATAACCCAATTCAGTCGATACTCTAATTATAAGCTTAATCAGTCTAAAACCAAAATATTCCTGCTTAACCACCTTACACATGGACACAGCTTTGATAGATTTGGCATGAAATGGTTTCCACACTCCATTAAGTACCTAGGTATTTTTCTAACCACAAACCCCATAAAGGTAAAGAAACTAAACCTAGACAACCTAGTTTCCACTATCCAACAAGACCTCCATAGATGGGAATCACTTCCGCTGACACTATGGGGGAGGATTAACATTGTTAAAATGAGTATTCTTCCCCATATTTTCTATACTCTAAATATGCTACACATCTGGCTTCCTCAGTCATTCTTCCAGTGATTACACTCAATAATCTCCAGCTTTATTTGGCTGAATAAGCATTCTAGGCACTCGTATCACAAGTTAAGTCTCCCTAAGGAACTTGGGGGTCTGCGCTTACCTAATTTCCTCATGTATTACTGGGCCAGGCACATGTCAAGGGTAGGTAGGTGGTTGATCACAACAAATGAGGATTATATCCCCAGCTGGCTTCAGATTTAAAACCAGATTTTACACTCACACAACCTAGATATGTCCACTATTTTCTTTTCCGCAAGGAAGTCTCTTCCATCTGGGTTACGAAATACGGTGATTGGCACTTCCTTAAAAATCTTCTCCCAGTGCTGCTCATTTCTCAAACTGTCTCCTCCCCATGATATGGCTCAACCACTTATTTCTAACCCAAATATCAAAATAGGAGATACAATTCTCACGCCAGGTTGGCTACCCCAATTAAAAGATGTAAGGGTAATAGATTTATACTCACCTAATTCCCTTTTCTCTTCCGTTGATATTCTCTTAAAATATAATATACCCTGTCTACATATCTTCAAGGTTTTTCAGCTGCAACACTTAATATGCCAGTTGTTTGGTACCACCCCTCAGTTACCCAAGCTAGATGTGTTACTAACACAGATGTGGTCCCTATCTCACTTGACTCACTGTGTCTCTCTGATTTGTAGGAATCTCCTTACTTTCAAATATCCTGAGCCTTTGGCTGGGGCCAAGGTATAGTTCTCCTTGTTACCAAATTTAACTATTAACTGGTTACAAATTTGGAAAGATTTACATGTCTACAATACCCAGGACAAACTCAGGCTTACTCAATATAATATACTAAATGACATGTATTATACCCCGATCAAATTAGCTAGAATTGGACATCTTCCTAATCCTACTTGCTGTAGGTGTGGCAAGGTGGAGGGAAACTTGGTACACATTTTCTGGTCTTGTGAAAAAGTAGCTCCCCTATGGCAGGCTCTCCAGTCCAAATTGGACCCACTGTTGGACATAGAGGACCTGTTTACAGTAGAGGTTTGTCTGTTGGGTATTTACGAGGATATAGAGGTTAAAGCATGCAGATTCCATATGGCTTTAGTCTCCATGGTGGTTAAGAAACTCGTACTGAGACATTGGTTAGATCAGCTGTGTATATCATATGTTGAATGGCTCAATGACATCACAGTTTAGCTTAGGATTGAACATTTGACCACAAGTTTAGGTAATAAGCTTCCCCTATTTGACAAAAGATGGGGTAAGTTATATGCCTTATACTTACATCAAGCAGGTATTTGTATTGACTCTCCAGAAAGTCTCCCTCCCCTTTTTCTTCCTAATCACTATTATTTAACATCTTATAAAGGCCAGCACACTCCAAGGGGAGGGAAGGGGTAAATGGGGGGGAAGGCGGGAGGAGGATGGTGATAGGGGAAAAAGGGAGGTTGGGGAGGGGGCTTTAGGAGTAGTTATTTTAAGTTATCCAATGTTGTCAGATTGTTTATATTAAGGTTAATGGCTTTGAATGTAATGAAAATTTAATAAAAACTTGAATTTCAAAAAAATAGAGAAAAAGGTTTTTTGTCCATGAGGTGATATAAGTTATATTTAAGCAATGTGTTGATGTCAGGAAGTCAGGTGTAATGATGGACTGTTAGCAGAGAAAATGTGACAGCAACTTTCAGAGAGGGTCGCTTTTGATAAAGGTAAGGTAGTTATGCTGGTGATAATGGGAATATTAGGAAAGTATGAGGTCTACGCAGAAGTGAAGTACAAATAGGCACAGTTTCATAAGTATGTGCTCAAAGTGCAGGCAAATGTGACATGCAGGTTTGTTTTAGAAATAGGTAAAAATAGTGATACATGCAATTGATAGAAAGACAGATAATTACATAGACATATAGATAGAGAGAGAGAGAGGGACACACAGACAGACAGGCAGAATAGGAATGGCAGTGAAGTATTGAAGTGACGCCAACCCCACCCCCACCATTCAGAGATGGACAGGCATTGAGCTGTGCCTTTGGGTCGTTGCCTATAACGCGCACATCATTTCACCTCACCTTACCCGGCAGACACAGACAAGTGTTGAGGTGTGCCTTGGGGTGTTCAGGCTTTACACTCATCCCATTCCATAAGCAAAAACACTGGCATAAGTACAGTACTGTATAAGAAAATGGAGTGAACTTTGGGGCTAAAGAGTCAAAGGCACACCTCAATACCTGTCACTGGCTGCAGGGTGGGGATGGGGTGGAATGACATGAGCATATACTGTTGACCATCCCAAGTCACACTGCTGATGCCTGTCAATCCCTACAGGCAAGGATATTGTGGTCAGAAACTCTAATGCCCTGCGCGTTGTTATGTGACTTCTTAACCTGGCAACAGCATTTAATGCATTACATTATAAGGACAAATAAATGTTTTTAATACATTTACAGACTGTTACATAAACTTAATTTTCTTCATCAAATAATTTAAGTTTAGTAACAGTGGTAGTACAAAGGAATTACCCAGACAACTTGAAAACTAAAACTACTTTATATTGTACAATAACACCCCATAAGGACCTCCTTGAAATTGAGATGCAAATGTCACACATTTATCAGTTTTCTAACAGGAATATTTTAATATACTAAATACATTTCTTGCTTCAGTAACTGCTCAGCACATCTATTGCATGACCAACTTATTGACATTTTACACCTGCTATGCAATGCAGTGCTCCTTACTACACCAACATCATGAATCATAAAATAGATGACTGCCATAATTAGGGAAGCAGTATTGCACAGTGGTTTAAGGCTCTAAGCTGCAAATCTGGAGATCTGGGTTTGAATCTCATGGCCCCCTCTTGCATACTGGTGACCCTGAGCAAGTCACTTAACTTCCACGTGCTCCCAGGTTGCCCCTGTAAACAAGCTTTCAGCTTAGTGTGCCAATCCTGGTTAAACAATTGAAAGACAAAAATTGGAATATATTATTTTTCTTGCTTTATTTTGCTACTACAAGCTTTGACTAATACATCCAGCCTTAAATGTACTTTTTATAGGTTATGTGGCTATGACCTAGGCAGAACTACACCTAAAATCTTACATGTAAATAAATCATCAGAATACCATTTATTTCAGTAGTATCTCCTTTCTTTTTAGGTGCCCATGACACTATGTATATATATTTATATCTTTTAACTTCAAAGCACTAAACCTATTCAAATGCACAAAATACAAGACTTTGTTTTCTTCACACATTACTGCTAAACTTCAGATCCCAGAGAGATAAAAATGTAGAGCTTCCCCTAGCTGTTTGGGTGGATGCTTCAGCTGTGTGTGTGTGTGGGGGGGGGTATAAAAGCTTTTAAGAAACAGACACACTAGTATCCAATATGGGATAGTCTTCTATGGGTGACATATTTTACTCCTTTGTGGGCTTATACCTTAATTGTCATTCTTGTGCTGCAAGTGCTTGCTTTCCCCAAATGCTGTAATTTCAGGATGCAGTTTCACAAGTGCTGTATAAGGATACAGTTTCAGGCACTCCTTAATTACTTTTTCTTTCCTTCTGAACCTTAAGCTCTGATGCCCCAGGCAGCTCTGATAGTCAGTTGTTCCAACATGATAGATCCACCCTATGCCCCTCCCACATGAACCAACAAAAAGGTGGGGGTGGATCTCTAGGAGCTTCTCTGGTGGAGGTGAGGGTGGATCTTACGCCCCCCCAAAAAAAAACTAATGCTGCCTCCCACTTCTCAGGTTCCAGTTCTTGTACCACCCATTTAAGAAAGAAAATAGTGCACTGCAACCATTGACTAACATAAAAGCATATTTATTTGAGGGCAGAAAACATTTCTTGGAGGAGGGTAAGGTGGAGGAGACTATTTACACCTTCAGCCAGTTCCATGGACAGAAAAAATGACATCAGCCCTTTTGTACATGCAAAACATCAGCAGGCTCCACCCACTGCAGCCATAAAAAGCAAAAAGGAAATCCAAAACACTTCTGGTCATAGGAGACTCCATGATCCGGGGAGTTGATACCTACCTCCGGCCAGGGGTAATGGTCAGATGTCTCCCAGGTACATCTGCATGCAGAAACACTGATCACATTGCTAAAATCATGCAGGAAGCAGGAGAAAACATCACCATCCTGGTACACATAGGGACTAACAATCTCACCAGCCTGTCAGTTGTGGAGACCATGGAACACCTGACCAGGCTGGGTGACAAACTATCATCCATTTCATCTGGCATCTCCTTCTCTGACATTCTGCCAGTCTGGGAGAGGGGGCAGATGGACAGAAGGTCAGAGAAGGGGAGACAAGGGAGCTAAACATGTGGCTCAAGGGCTGGTGCCAGGAAAAAGGATATAAATTTGTAGGTAACTGGCAACAGTTTTGGGAGTGAAAGTTCCTTAAATTTGATGGACTGCATCTGACTAAGGAGGAAGTCAGTGCATTGGGGCAGAAGTCTGATGTCTTTGCAGAATATTTAAACTAGCAAATGGGGAGAGGGGTGCAGCACCTAATACGTCAAATGGGAAGAACACCCCTCCCCCCCTCAGCTAGTGATCAAAAAGGAGTTCAGCATGTTTGTAATTCATTTGCATCACCAGGTAAGGAAAAAGGTCTGGTTCCCCATACGGCGCACAGAGGAAACATCAGACCTCGCTCAACAACTAACACACCGAAATCTGGCCAATGAAAAATCATGTACACAAATGCTGGCAGTCTGGGAAACATGACCCCAGACCTGCAGACAACAATGACAGAGGCTAAACTGAACATTGTAGCCATTAATGAGACATGGTTCACCAGTAACCACACTTTTGAGACTTCAGTACCTGGCTATGTTCAGAGGAGACTGAGGTGCAAAAAAGGGGGAGGGGTGGAGTGGCCATTTATGTCAATGAAAATATCAAAGCTACAGAAATTCTGAATACACATAAGGAGTCAGAAGAACTGTGGGTCACCCTGGAAACAGGAAATGGGACAGCCATATGAACTGGGGTTGTCTACAGGCTTCCAGACCAGGGGGAGGACATAGACACATTATTGTTAGAAGATATACAAAACATGACAGCTAAAGGGGAGGTTCTGATAATGGGAGACTTCAACATGTCAGATACAGATTGGTCAATACCAGCAGGAACATCTGCAAGAACTAGACACATAGTGGATTCCCTGTAGGGGGAGGACCTCAAACTGGTAGAACAACCCACAAGAGACATGGCTATCCTATATCTAGTACTGACTAACAGAGAAAGGATCACAAATCTCCAGGTAGAAGACCACCTGGGGACCAGTGACCATCACATGGTATGATTCAAGTTGGCCACTAGAACCAATTCATTCCATTCCAAGGCAAACATATGGGACTTCAGAGGAGCTGACTTTGATAAGATGGCAAAAAGAGTTAAGCTAGCCCTGGTAAGAAGAAATACAGATGAGGGGGTACAGGCAAAGTGGGCAAGCATTAAGGATGCAATACTTGAAGCAACATCCCATTGTGTTAGAGAGAAAGGCAAGAACAAAAGAAGAAGTAAACCACTTTGGTTCTCAAAATCAGTAGCAGAAAAGGTCAGAGCCAAAAGGCTAGCCTTCAGGAAATGTAAGGGAACACAGTGGGACAAAGATAGGGAGGCATGCCAAATTTTCCTAAGGGAAGCAGGGAAGGCAATAAGGCAGGCAAAGACCCAAACTGAGAAAACACTAGCACAAACAGTAAAAGAAGGTGACAAGACTTTCTATAAATACATTAGTGAAAGGAGAAAGTCTGGAGGGGGTATTGCTAAGATCAAAGGGGATAAGGAGGAGTGTGAGGAGGAGGACCAAGGAAAAGCATCTATCCTAAATAAATACTTCTGCTCAGTATTTGCTGAGGAGAAGGTAGGACACGGCCCACAGCTCAGCACCATGGACACAGGGGAGAGGGAGGTTTGCATTAGTCCCTTCAAAAAAGAAAGGGTCCTACAAGAGCTCACTAAGCTCAGGGTGGACAACACAATGGGACCTGATGGAATACATCCCAGGGTACTAAAGGAGCTAAGGGTGGAACTAGCAGAGCCATTAGCAGAACTGTTTAGTGAACTGTTTAGTGAGCCTCTGAGCACAGGAGAGGTCCCAGAAGACTGGAGAAGGGCTCATGTGATTACGCTCCACAAGAGTGGTAGCAGGGAGGAGGCAGGGAACTACAGACCAGTCAGTCTTACCTCAGTAGTGGGCAAGATTATGGAGGCACTCCTTAAGGAAAAGTATGTGCAACACCTGGAATCCATTGGAGCACAGGATCCAAGGCAGCATGGATTTACAACAGGAAGGTCCTGTCAAACTAATCACATAGATTTCTTTGACTGGGTAACCAGAGTGGTGGACCAAGGGGGAGCAGTTGATGTCACCTACCTTGACTTCAGCAAAGCTTTCGATACTGTTCCACATAAAAGATTGATTAATAAGCTGGGTAGGCTTGGGGTGGGTCAGAAGTTGGTCAACTGGGTGGCAAACTGGTTGATGGGCAGAAAATAGAGAGTGGTGGTAAACGGTATATAATCAGAAGAGATGCAAGTCACAAGTCAGGTACCTCAGGGATCAGTCCTGGGGCCAGTCCTCTTCAATATTTTCATCAGTGACATTGCAGATGGACTGGAGGGTAAGGTTTGTCTGTTTGCAGATGACAACAAGACCTGCAACATAGTAGATGATCCAGATGTGGTGGGTAGAATGAGAAGATAGCTGGATAAACTATCAAAATGGTCGGTAGAGTGTCAACTGGGGTTTAACTCAAAGAAGTGCAAGATCACACACATAGGAAAGAGAAACCCTGAAGTCGCCTATAGGTTGGGAGGGGAGTTGCTGGCAATCACAAGGGAAGAAAGAGACTTGGGCATCATCATCACAGATAACCTGAAATCATCCAAGCAGACCACTAAAGCAGTAGGTAAGGCTGGGGGATGTTGGGGTGTATTAGTAGGGGTATCACAAGTTGTAAGAGGGAGGTAATCATCCCTCTTTACAAGACACCGGTTAGGCCCCATCTGGAGTACTGCGTGCAGCATTGAAGGCCGCACAAGGCTTCACAAGGACATTAACAAAATGAGGCAGTCCAGAGAAGGGAAACCAAAATGGTACAGGGACTGCATCAGAAAACATATGAGGACAGATAAATGGAGCTCAATATGTATACCCTAGAGTAAAGGAGGGAGAGAGGTCATATGATCGAAACATTCAAATACCTTAAAGGCATTAAAAAGGTGAAACAGTCTAACATGTTTCAATATAAGAAAAATAGCAGGACAAGAAGACACAACATGAGACTGATGGGGGCCAATTAAGGGGGAATGTGAGGAAGTTATTTTTCACAGAATGGGTGGTGGGTGCATGGAAAGGCCAACCTCAGGAAGTGGTGGATATGAATGTAGTGCAGTGCTTCAAACAGGCATGGGATAGGTGTAAGGGAGCAATACAGGTGAGTATGATTTTTTTTCCAATTGTTTAACCAGGGGAGACACACTAATCTGGAAGCTTGTTTACAGGTGCAACCTGGGAGCACAGGGAAGTTAAGTGAGTTGCTCAAGGTCACACAGTATGCAAGTGGGGGCTGTGGGATTCAAACCCAAGTCTCCAGATTTGCTGCTCAGAGCCTTAAACCACTGCACTATACTGCCTCCCTATAGATAGGCCATTGGCAGAGTATAGGCCTATGGCACATTCATAAGGTAGAAAAAGAAATGGGCAGACTGGATGGACATTGCAGTCCTTATCTGCCACCAACTTCTATATTTCTATAAGCTTATGAGTGGGTGTGCAGCAGCAGCAGATGCTACATAATTGGTTCAACAGAGTCAGCACTACTCCAGAAACAAATTAGGATAAACTTTGGGCAGCTGCTAGAAACAAGTGTGTGATGGGAAAATGAAATTAGTGTACAGATGGGGAAGGGGTGGAGGACGCTACAGAAATGGTTCGGCACAACTTCTTAACCTTGCCCAATCTAGCCCAATAATAAGATTATATTGTTACAAAAATGTAAATAAAATTAATATCTTGCCCTGACAAGTCATATTCTACTACTTTATTGTTTTGCACTCACTACTACACAGTTAATGAAAACATGCAAGAATGGATACCACAGTAGGATAAACATTCTAAGGCAAAGCAAAAAAGAAATCAGGTTCAAGCAGGCACAACTACTTTACCAAATATACAAGTATAGTTTTACATAATTTAACAATTGTTAACATTTCTAAAAAACATTTAAATGAAAGAAACCCATTTTGTAAGCACATTAAGATACTATGGGGACTGCGCTATACTGAGATAACTGCCCTTCTAGGGGCTGAAGGAAATCAGCTTTCAGCCATGTGCCTTAAAATGCCTCAGGCATGTGGTTATCTCAGCACAATGTACACCCACTGTGTCTTATTATTTACAAGTGAAGGTATTATAACTTGATGCTGTTTCTAAATTAATATTGCTGCCATTTTACATATATTTTAGCTATTCAAATTTTATGTTTTTATAATAACTGGTCAGCAATTTTTTCCATATGCTGACCGAGTTATAATTTGCCATTATAACCCCCGGGTTATAACAGCAAGCATGCGCTAAGTCATTCAGAAAGAGCTGCACCCTGATTGGATCTACATCTTCTCCTGAGCAGGCTAAATAATTTTACAAACATGGCGGCTTCTTATCCCATGGAGCGAGGAGCCACCAGACCGGGAAATCTTATCCTTTTTTTGTTTTTCAAAACAGTACTGGCAAGTCCAACATACAGTAGCAAAAAAAAAAAAAAAAAAAAAACCTATTTGGTTAATCCTACCGTTCCAAAGTCACAGTGGACAACTAGCAGTGGGAATGGCTCCGACCTCACTCACTGAGGTAAGCTTAATGATTATCGCGATCATTTTTTTTATATATGAATACAAAAATGTGATACCTTTAGGTTTCACTTCAGCCACTTTCCTTTCCAACCTCTTGAAATGCGTTGAAACCCACCAGACTGCACAGAGATGCTTTGCTTTTTATTTTATATACTGTAGTTGCTGTGGCAAAAAAGCAATCCCTAGCAATTATGTAAAATAAAACATGGGGTGGTGTGTTTAACATGATTCTACACACACTCCTCAGTGTTGGAGGCTTATATAAACCCCTCAAACTTCGTTCTCAGGGTTTATGTAGCATCAGACACCTCAGGGTGTGTGTAAAATTGCATTAAACACACCACCCTATGCATTGTTGTGTATGTATTTATTAGAGCATTCTGTTTTGTGTTAATTTTTTTTATTCATTGTGAGTTTTTATAAGGGTACTCAACAATTCAAAATTCCTATCCTAGCCTATAAAACTCTATTTGTTTTATTTATTTATTTATGTAGGAATGTTAGTTAAAAAACTGAGCCAGGGCTCACTTTTAGGTGTGACTTAGGGGAAAGGGCGTAGGATATAAAATACAGAATATAATGACAATATGATAAATACAATTCAGACAAAATAACAGATAAAAAATAGCAACAAGAATAAAAAACAGATGCACTGTTATAGATAGAAGTACAATATATATAAGTGGAACAGTATTATACTTGGGTATTAATGCCAGTATAGTTAGGGTTGACCAGCAGGTACTATGTTAAATCCCTAACTTTGCACCTTAATAGCTTTGGCAGTGTCTGGCAAAATTTACATTTTGCATGCATTGTCTAGCAAACAAGGTCTAAATATGTGGAAAGTTTTGTGATGTAGCTTGTGTGGTTTCTGAGATCCACATTTGTCATTTGCCTGTAGACATCTAATTTTTTTCCTATTCTTAACATAGACTTTTGGCTGTGCTCGCACATACAGCCTACATGGAATGGATTTATTTCCCTGAAACTTTCAGGATAGAAGCATGCTGTGCCAGTGTAGTGCCTTTGGAAGGCTTCATGAAAAAAAGACTGAATGGTTCCAGAGTTATAAAGAGTTAAAGCTTTTGTATTTGTTGTTCTGAGCATGCTCTACAGGGTTTTTTGAATAACATTCAGCTACAACACAAACAATTCCATGTCATAAGACTATTTTTGTTTTCTCACACTTGCTTCTCACAGCATGGAAAAAGGTTTTTAATCTCATAAAAGCCACCATCTTGTTCCTCCCGTGAACTACCAAACATAGAAAATGCATAAAAATGATCATTTAAAAAAACAACACCCGAATCTAGCTCAACGGGACCTGTTTAGCTACATTTTGATGATGTTTTTTTTAATGGTCAGAAAAGCCTCTTCAGGAATCCCAAAATCCAAGGTGCCCAGCTTAGCGAGAGGAGCTGTTTACCCACAGTCTTTGCATGAGAACAGCAGAACTTCCATGAATTCTGAAGTTGCAGCTGGAGTTGTGTTGCCAGCTTCAGTCAAAGCAGTGAACTGGCAATCTCCTGTTCATTCTATCTGTCTGTCTCTCTATCTATCTTTCTGTCCATCTGTCTCTCTGTCTATCTGTCTTATTTGTTAGGTGGACCAGGGTGCCCACAATGGTACTGCTTCTTTCTCCCTCCATCCTGCCCGCCCTTCCAAATGTTTATCTATCCAGTCAACCACCCTTCCCAATGTTTATCTATCTATCTATCTATCTATCTATCTATCTATCTATCTATCTATCTGTCTGTCTGTCTGTCTGTCTGTCTGTCTGTCTGTCTGTCTGTCTGTCTGTCTGTCTGCTTGTTCCCCTTCCCAATGTTTTATCTATCCAGTTGCCCACCCTTCCCAGTGTTTATATATCTATCTGTCTGTCTGTCTGTCTGTACATCTGTCTATCCATCAGTCTATCTGTCTATCCATACAGGGTGAATATATCATTTCCAAAATAGTGCTGATAAAATACAGACTTCAACAGCTACAGGGATAGCATAGTGAAAATTAATTACTGCTACCCTCGTAGCTGTTGAATGAGGGGAGGAAGTACACAATTAACAAAAAATGTGGTGACTATCTAAGTTTCTCCTGTGGTTGTGAGAGATAAGGCACAGAGCAGTTTTAGCAGTACAGACCTGGAGACCAGGGTTCTGATCCTGGTCTCAGGATCATTATGTTTTCTGTCTTCCCCCCTTCCCAAAGTTTTAATTTTTGTAATTTGACTCCTCACCATCACAGATGTAAGCCACCCCAAGTTTCTCTCCATCCCCTAGATCCCTACCCCTTCCCCTACCCCGTGGAGCTGATTATATTAATATCAGTTGGTGCAAGAGGCAGAGCCCCTGTGTCGGGTATGCCTTCAGCAAAAATACAATATACTTTTTACTTTTAATTAATGAGCCATGATAGCAGTTGTTCATGGGTTTTTGGACCACTACCATTGGCGTTGTTGTTGTCGATGCTGTTTCCCCTGGGTGCTGTTTTTTCTGCATGTTTTTTATGATGCTGTTCTTGAGGTGGGGGTAGACAGGTGTACCAACCTAATCTTTTGATTTACAATGCAGAGGTTAGTATCTCTGCAGATTCCTGTGTAGATAGACCTCACCTTTCAGAATTTGCTCGTTACACCTGAGAAAATTGGTGGATGGCCCCTCAGGGGCCTATTTATGATTTTGGACATTGTGGGCCCTCTGGGCCCATAGTTCAGCCTAGGAATGCCTGATTTACAATTCCAAGGTGTCATTTTCTACATTTATTGCCATGTCAAGTTGAATGGAACAACTTAGAAAATCCAAAATGGCCACCAAAATCCAATATGGCCAACATATCGCTAGTAAATACTTGATTTGCTAATAATTTCCAAATCCCTAGCTTCCAAGATACTGATTATCAATGATTCATGAACATCTATATATTGAACATGTATTCATGAACATTTATGACATCTATATATTGCTTTGAGGCTCCCTGTTAGACACAGGACCAAATGCACACATTAGTACTATAAAAAAATTGAATTCACAATTCAATGATAAAATAGTTTCAAGTACATACAGTAATGCTTAAAATCTAAATGTTGTATGTGCTGATTTGTTGTTTCAATTTAAGTGATTTTATGAATGATTTGACCCAACACTATGAATATTCTGGGTCGATGGTACACGTTGGTTGTAATGTCCAGTTTTGAAGTCATTAAATTGGAGTCCACTCTGGATATGAACTGTCACATTCACTCCCGAAGCTGGAAAATTTGTCCACAGAAGTTTGTTCATTGGCTGCTGATGTGTCATTTTTAGTGTCATCATCTCCTATACAATCAGTCATTGGCACTGTGGTCAAAGGTTTTTGTTTGGTCTTCTGTGTGTGTCTTTGAGGTGTTGACTCACCTTTGTCATCCGCTTCATCTCCATCAGCTGCACATCGCCAGCCGGCTAATCTTCCACCCTTTCTTCTATGATGTAGGATGTCAGGTAACTGAAACCCAGTGAACCACACAGGTTTCAGCTTTTCATCCTCTTGTTTCCATCCTGACAAACAAAGGTCAACTTTCGGGGTTTCAGGCTCTGTGCAGTGGCACCAATAGTAGGCTACAAGAGTTGCTCTCTTTATGTGCTGACATAAGCTTGCTGAGTCTGGTAGAATCATTTGCGTAGTCTTCACTTTCAGGTTATTGTATTGCCTTACTCATGTGTCTACCAGATACTCTCTTCCTGTACCATTGTACATGCAGTGTTGAATGAAGGTCTTTTTTTTTATCACTTCCATATTTGTCACCTTTCTGTGGCAAGACCAGCTTGGGGCATCCAGCCACCGGCCCTGCCCACCCAGAGAGCTGGGTGGCTCATACCGCACCCCAGGAGGGTCCGGGATGGCCGTCATGCTGTCCCACCAGAGGGCTCCCTCTGCTACTCTTAGCCAGGACAGCCCCGGATCCTCCCCGATGGGACTCCTCGCAAGTCCTCCAGGCAGTCCAGAGCATGGCCATCAAGCTGCATGGTCACGCCCAGCCATTTTCCTTTGATTTTTTTTGTCCCTCGGGGATGCGGACATGCAATGATGTCAGGCACAGTGTGCTGACATCCACTGCACTCCCCCCCAGCTGCCATCACACTGAAAGTACCTCCAGGTGTCCCCAGAGGTTGCTGCTGCTGTGTGACAGTGTTCCCCAACCCACCCCAGGACTAGGAGAGCAGTCAACGAATGCTTGATCCTAGTCCTCCCCTACTGGCCCCTGACACCCCGGGGTCATTCCTGAACCCAGGTCACTGGCGAGGTGTGGCATCTAGCTCCTCAACCCTCAGTGCCACCGGGCTGGGCTGAATGAAGGTCTTGACATTTTGTTCAGTGTCTTGTGAAGCATATGTGCTTTCCCCCAAGCCCTGAAAGGAGATTTATTCTTTCTTCGATCCTGTGCAAATGTTAAAAGACTGAGTTCTCTGATACCTTGTGGAAGTAATTCGCTGCATCGCATCCAGAGACAGCGTGGTATGCTGGCAAACTGAGACTTGCAGCATGCCCAATGTGATCGTATATGGATCCTATGTTTACAAATACATCGAGGTCAATTTGGAGCATCCATGGTGAATCTGGAAGAGTCTTTGTGAAAGCGTAAGCCATCAGGATGAGGATGTCTGTATCATTGGCTCAGACAACAACTGGGCCTTTCACAAGAGCACAATGCAGCACTATCCTCATATCTGCCTCCTCATGGTTGCAGGAAAACAGGAATTCTTCCGAATCTGGGTATACAGTATACGTGCTTCTGCCATTGCTGATAGTAAGTGGGTATCATAAGTTTCTTCTGACATCCTCTTGTCTAACATACTCATTGAAGTGCTGTATGAGATCTGTTTTGTTGTCATTGTTGTGAAGGTACTGCTGATACACCTCTCCCTGCAGCATCTCTTGCAAATCTGATTCCATGTGAAGTCGCATTCCTCCTGTTCCTATCTCTCACTTAGCTTGTTCTTGCTGCTTCACCAAGAACTCCTGATCATCCTTATAATTATGAAAAACGATGATGACTTCCACTGGGTTTGCTGTAGATGAAGGTGTGAATGTGATAAGAAGTGCTTTCCAAAGGCTGTCCCATGTATGCTGTGCAGGAACTGCTCTGACCATCGCTATGGCGTTGCATATGTAAAGTAAGTGTAACAGAGGAGGGGAAGAACTTTGAGCTTCTGCTTCATCGATGAGATCATTTCTTAAGACATGTTTGGTATTAGGTTTGTAGAGGTTTCCGTCTGAAGTTGCTATTGCAAGTGGATATGTTGTGAGTGGATGGGAAAATGCATCTTTCTTGTTGGGGTACTTTGCAACAATGATACCGAGAGCCTGATGGTCTTCTTTCAAGACTGATTCTGCTTTGGGCTTCTTTTTCTTCTTGTTCATTCCCATGGAAATTCTGCTGCATTTAATGGGCTTGAAGAAACCAACTTTTCTTGACAGAGGTGTTCATTTATAGATGCACTCAACATAACTTCACCTGTAGCCCTTGCCTTCAAAAGGCCCTCTACTATTGCCGGTGGTATTTCAGTGCCTGTTGCAATGTGTTGTGCTACACCCTGACATGGATCTGAATATGCGTGAAGTTTCTTCACTAGCTCTTTTACTTGACCATCATGTTTCTTCATGGCACCATATGTCAACTCATTGTGTATGGCCGATGCTTTCAGAACCATCTTCCCCTTCAGCAACAAATGAATTTTAGTGAGCTTGTGGGAATTCAAAACAAAGTCACCAGCAGCTTCCTCAGACGTACTGTAACCAACTCTCTTGGGTCCACCCTCACCTTGACCTCTCTGTTGATTGAGACCTCAGTCACTTGGTCACCAGGTATCATGGAGAATGCTTCACTAGACAGACTAGTCCCGATGCCATATTCCTGCAGTTCATTGTATGCATTCTCATTGATGGTTTTCAGATAGATGAGGTCTACATGATGCCACATCAAATACTGAAAGCAGTTTTGATGGTTGAATGCAAACAGTAAAGGTAGAATATCTTGTTAAGCCTGCAGATGCAAGTTCAGATTCTTGTCTCTGTATGCGGTGACCTGGGCGAGAAGAGAGCTGGTGTCATCAGTGTAGCCTGTCACCCACTATCCCATGGTGCCAGAGGTTTCCAGCATTCATGACTGCACTTCAGGGAAAGATTCATCCAAGAGGAAAAGATTCAGGGATTCTGCCAATATAGATCTTCTCATGTTGATGAGCTTTTCTCGTAGTCAGTCATTTAGTGAGCCATGAATCTTGGATCTCATGAATCGTAGGAAAGCCTCGAGAGACAATTCATGTAACCTCATCAATCTAGAATAGTGGCATCCTTCCAAGGCCTGGTCAACAGGTCCATCTGCTATTTTCCATGCCTGAACCCACCAGTCACAAAGTCCCATAGCATTGTATCACTTGTAGAGGATCTTCTGCCTCACCATCAGTTCATGAAATCCTCCCATTAAATTAACCACTTTTGTATATTTTTCTTCTTTTCACATTATTTGTGCAATCTTGTAGAAAATTGCATGCTCGCTATAGCTTAAGAAGTGGTCAGTTTGTAGATCATCCATTAGATACATAAGAAACTCAAGGTAATATTTGCAAACTGAATCATGTGGTTCACGTGGTATAATGGGCAGGAAATCAGTTTTGTATTTTGAAAGTAGTGGTCGATGTTGCTTTTTTATTGAAAGTTGTCCATGATCCTAGGACTGGAAGAGATTCATCTTCTCTGGAAGATTCTATGCTTGCTGTCAAAGCCCAAATACAATCTTTGTTCAAATGAAGATCAAGCTCAGTCTTTCTTTCATCCTCATCATAGGATGGGATGATCGGTAGAGGTTTTCTCTTTCCTATTTTATAATCCCCATAGTCAATAGGTTCTGAGCTCTCAAAGGTTTCCTGGACATCTCTTGTTGAGCTGCTTGGAATGTTCTGTTCTTGTACTGGCAAATTGCAGATGAAAGTAGGACATGAAATTCAGGGTACGTAAATCGTTGAGTTAGTGTCATGTGTTGTTGAAACTCCTGTTAATGTCTGTTGCTTACCATCTGAGTTATCAATTGTGATATGAGTTGTCTGTCCAGGCGGAATCGTGTGCTGTGCTTTGTTTTCTCTGATTTACTACCATGGGCCAATTTCTTGTTTTGTCTTCTGACGTCTGTGTAAGAAATACCAGCACCCAATGATGTAGAAGATTGACTGCGTATTTGCTTTTGGTGAGACGATGAATGACCATGGATAGAACTATCAACTTTGGAGAATGTTCTTCGGTAATGAGGAGTTGCCAGTCACTAGCAATGGACCATATCTTGGTAGCTTGAATTTCTATTGGGATGGTCGCATAACCTAGAGCATTAACCTTCGTAGAAACACTTATAGAGAGAGCTATCGCATTGAAGATTTTCAGAATGGGTTCATAATTATCAAGCTCAGAAAACAAGCCTTTGTATGCCAAAGGAAACTGCGGCGACTCAATTTGTCTGTCTTTTAATTTCTGATTGATCATCTTTGCAAATGCCTTGGTGATGTCACTATCTCTGAGCCCAGCTTCTCTCAAGGTTGCCAAAGAATAATCAAGTGGATTTACTTTTGTTGAGTGAAGAATGAGAGGATTCCTGTGTATCCCCTTCCCCGCAGTAAAACCTATCTCATCTCTGAATTCATTGCTGATAAGATTCTTCAACTGAAATGTGTGATTTATTCAAGCATCTTGTTCTCATCCATGGAATTCGTAGAAGTTATGAAGATCCTCCAGTAACTCTGGGAGTAAATAGCAATATTTCTACTCAACAAGCTTTCTTCTCACGATCTGAAGAAACTCCATTTCAACACTCTTTGTGTGAATGCTTTCCAATCCACCTGGTGTTTGTTTCTCTCATTTGCCGACGTAGACGAAAGTGCTGTAACAACTTTGATGATATTTGACATCGGCAGCAAAGACATCAACATTGACAGTAGCGACCTTCAAATGTTTGGCTGCACCAGACAAAAGAGCATCATCAGAATTTTCATTGCATAACCTTTCCATCTTCAAGTTCAACTATTTGGAGTTTTTCTTCCATATTTCCTCTCTTTTTCCTTTTCTTTTCACAGACGAAGCAGGTCTCATCCTTCTTAAATTCCAATGATTTCCTTTTACATCGAGTTACATGGACTGCTTCACTGCTACTGGACGTCTGTGGATTGGATATGCTGGAGAATTCAGCTTCAGAAGATTGATCTGAAGAAAGTTGTTTCATTGAGTTGGTGATTAATTTCCTTTCACTGGTGAAATTTTGGTGACACCTTGTATGAACAGGTAGGCTTGTTTCTCCAGGGTCTGGGGGAAGTTGGTCACAGATTTTATTCCATATGAGGTTGAAGCTTTTAGTGTACTCGGAAGTTGGTTTTGTTACTGACCATTTCTCTGCAAAAGCCTTGATGGTATTCAGCCCATTCTCTTCTAATATTTGTTGTAGTTTCCATATATCTAATTTGGTTCTCACAAAGAACACAGGTAGGCAAATTGGATGGATTGATCAATCCAACAGGTACAGCTAGAGGGCTATCCATGTTTCTTAAACAGAAACAGAAACTTAAACTAGAAACTAGAAATACAAACTAAACAGGCATACAACGTACATGAACACGTCAACTGATCCTGTGAACAAAGTTGCAAATTCTCACAGAGTGGACACAGTTTTGGGTCAATGGCACAAACAAGCAGATTAATGCGTTATGCATTGTTTATTTATATTTATGTTCTATTATATAAATTTAATATGTATTTATATTAAATGTAATAATAATAAACTCCCCATTCATGAATCATTGATAATCCATGTCTTGGAAGCTAGGGATTTGGAAATTATTAGCAAATCAAGTATTTACTAGCAATATGGCAGCCATATTGGATTTTGGTGGTCATTTTGGATTTTCTAAGTTGTTCCATCCAACTTGGCATGGCAATAAATGTAGAAAATGACATCTTGCAGTTGTAAATCTGGCATTCTTAGGCCGATCTATGGGGCCTGGAGGGCTCACAACATCCAACATCAGAAATAGGCCCACTGAGGGGCCATCCACCAAATTTCTCAGGGGTACCAAGAAAATTCTGAAAGGTGAGGTCTATCTACACAGGAATCTACAGACATACCAACCTCTGCATTGTAAATTGAAAGATTAAGCTGGTATACTGTCTAGGGGGGTTTGATCTAGTGCCCTGTCTATCTACCTATCTAAAATGTTTGCTAAGTAGATTGGGGTGCCCCTCCCTGGAGTTACTTCTTTCTCCCCTCTCCCTTCCAGGTCTCCTACCTGACACACTCCATTCCAATGTTTATGCATTTTTATATCCAATGTAAGTGGATCAGGGTGCCCACCCCTGGTACCATAACTTTGGACCCCTTCCCCTCTAGGTCTCCAGACCCATCCCCTAAACAGTAGCCTGAAACTGGTGTGCCCAGTCCCCATTATTGAAATGCTAATGTCCGATGCAATAAAGAAAACTATCTCTCATTGATTTTTTAACCTGTAACAAAGAAAATGGTTACTTGCTGATCTGACCCCTCACGCACCCCACCAAACCTCCGATGCAACACTCACGCCCTCCACCTCCCACTCACATAACCTCACTCACCTGAGCATGTCCCCTGATGTAAATCCCCTCTACAACTGAAGATATATCTTGTTACTGGAACTGCCAACTGTGATAAGGGAAAATAAGGTTAGTCAGAATGGTTCTGCTTTAAGCAAGAGCATATGAGTACCCCTGCCTCAATGTTTTTGTGCTGTGGTTATTTGTCTTTTACTTACATTGTGGGATTGTTCTTTAATAAATCTGGAAACAGGTATATCCTGTTTTATAGGCTCAGTGGCCTATTTTTAATTTAATTAATTGTGAATGTAGTCACTTCTGCTGTTCTATGGCTGTGAATTGGAGTAGCTGCCATGTGACAGCACATCCTTCCATGCAGATGAACATGCTCTTGAAGTATTAAACATCTAAACTGATATATACAAAACATATATTTGAACATTCCAACAGGTAAGAACACCAGAAGATAGGCCCTGCTAGATATCTTGCAGGACTGCTTGCTGGTGCAGCTAATGAGGGAAAGCAGTTACTTACCAGTAACAGTAGGTCTTCAGAGGAATCTCTACCAGTGAGCCATGCCTATGGAACACAGAAGCCATTATCATCAGACCTATCCAGAAACTTTTCCCCAGCAGGCCATCCACAGTGATGCACATTGCCAGTGCCTACATAATGTCGGCAGCCCCAAACCTCTTCAGTTCTGCTAGCTACCACAGAGAAATGGCATTGCACAAGACCAATAAACAGCAAAGACAAGCACCATGAAGCCCCAAAAGAAAGTGGCAATGGCCAGCAAAGAATACCCAGCATAGGGTAAACAGAGAGAAACAATGATACCCACACTAGACCCCCACCAAACTAAGAGGGAAGGTCAGAGGGTGCATTGTGGCTCACTGGGAGAGAGTCCCTTGAAGATCTACTGTTAGTGGTAAGTCATTTCCTATCTTTGTAGATATCACCTTCCATTGAGCCACACCTATGGAATGATTTTCAAGCAGTACCCCATAAAAACAGGTTGGAGTCCATCAACAAGGTATACAAGCCAACCAAAATGCAGGCCAATGTCCCATAGTCCAAGAATAAAGGAACCACAATGAGGTGATCCTAGCAGAGTATAGGGGGCATGGGAGCAAGCCATCCAAATGCCCCAGCCAAAGACACAAAACAAAAAGTGTCAACAGCAAACACACACCATGGCCAATGTATAGACATGATAACAAGTTATGATCAGGGGAAATCAATGAGGCCATATCCCACAAAGAAACCACAATGTTGATGGGAAACCTGATGACAGAGAGTCCCACTGAGGCAAAGCCAGGTGGCAACCAAACAGGAAACAGGAGACAAGGCAAAGCCATGTGACTGGATCCAAGAAAGTCACAGGTCCCGTGATCATGGGGGGTCCTTCCAGAGGCCAGAGACAGAGTGAAACAGCCTGAAGGATTTGTGGAATGTTCAAAAATCATAGTGAATGGGAAAGCCGACAACAGTGCCTGGGGAAACAGCCATGTAAGAATCTGAGGGGACATCGATGAGGCAATGCAGGTAACAACCAGCAAGAAGAGGGACACCAACAAATAGTGACCTCCTCCCAAACAGCACAAAATTATCAATAAGATAAAGTCAGACAAAGCAACTACAGGGAGTCACAGGCCCTGTGGTGCTGGGAACTGAAGTTAGGAACCATCTGATGTATATCAAAGGAACAGTTGGGCTCGTGGCTAAAAGCTACATCAATGGCAAACCAACAATGACAACATGTCAACAGCCCTGTCCCAATCAGAGGACTGGGCATGCAACAGGCATGCACATTCAGTCACTTCATTACCAGTCTAGCATTGCTTGTAAAGCACTTTGGATGTATGAAAAGCGCTATATAAATACAGATTCTCCTTCTTATTCAAAGAAGCAAAGGCTTGTAATGGGCAGTTAAAATGGAAACATTGTAAATGGCAACACTGACACAGTCAATGAACACATCGATAGAACAAGTCCAGCAGAAGAAGCTGGAGGGCACCACTGACTCTGCAAAAATGGGGGCTGAGGAGCAAGTCAAACAAAAAACTTCCCACACCATCAACCACCACTCAAAGTAATCAAAATCTGAAACCAAAAATAAACTGAATAAAGTGCTTTATTTATTCCATAAAGTGCTTAGTGAATCATACCGCCAACAAAAGCAAATACTCCAGCAGGAACCCTTCAACTAATGCCTCCAACCGGTTTTGTTCAATGCATCATCAGGGAGTGCCTGAGATGATGTGCAATCATACTTTTAAATGTGGCTCTTAAAGGATCATACACATATACATACATAGACTAAGTGCAACCAATTAATACGCGAACAATGAAACATAATAAAAAATAATAAATATTTATACACACATATATATATATCTCTGACATAGAACTGTGATCACCTAAAAAGTGCTGTAAATTAAAAAATGAATATTTTATGTACGCAATATATGCATTTTATATGACCATTTATAAATTTATTCAATCAACAATTTTTCTTTTTTCATTCATATATATTATAATGGCACAGTCACGCCCTATATTTAGGGTTATGAAGGCACTTCTATGATAAACTCAAATTTTGCATGTTAATAACATTGGACCTGTTCAACATAGTTGCATGAAATTTGGTATGAAATGTGAGGCATGGCAGATCTCTTGATCTGCCAAATTTCATTTTGGTCAGACTTACGGTCTCTGCACACCAAAACGCTGAAAAATGCACTTTTCGCCAGTTATGTGGGCAGTTTGGGGGATTTTGCCCTTGGCACTGCTTGGCTGTTTTGTGGCATGCCACTCTGTGAGTTGGCTTGTCTGAAAAAGCTTCAGTGGCCGAACATGCCACTTTTCATTTCGTGAAAAAATATTAATCCATTCAAAAGTTATTGCTGTTTTAAGTTCCCATTATAAGTCAATGGGAAAATTTATATGGTTGTTTTGCGAACAAAGAATGGGGTTTTGGACATCTGGTCCCTCCTCACATTTAAAGAATTTGCAGTCTTATAGTCAAAGAATCTTTGACCCTGAGAATTCTTTGATTGCAATGGCCTCCATTTTGTCTTAAGCTTCCAGTCGGAAAAACGCAACTATCTTGGCTCAGGAGTGACTCCTGAAGTAAAACTTGGATGGGTTTTGCTCAGGGGACTTCACTCTATTGAGCCATGCCTTTGGTTTTGTTCAAATTGGTCATAAAATAGAGTTTCACACATTTTTACTCTTTGATCATGACTCGCTAACAATCTTTGTTCGCGAGGCTGCTAATTCTTTGATCGCAAGATTCTTTGACTGCAATCTTTGATTGCGAGGGAGGGACAAGATGGCCAGTTGAAAAAAGCAAATTTCTCAGCTCAGGGGTGGGTTATTAACACAAATGAGGGTGAGTTTTGCTCAGGGGGCTCGTTTTTTTGAACCATGCTGGTGGTTTCATGCATTTATGTCTAAAATTTGAATTTCACCTTTTTTTATTGTTTGATCGCAAGCCTGCAAATTCTTAGATCGCAAGATTCTTTGATCATGATCTTTGATCGCGAGGGAGGGACTAGATGTCCAGATTTTAATGCAACAGATAGGCCAATTTTAACAATTTTTAACTTCAAATATGTCAGAAACGGTTTGGTCTTTTTACTTGAAATTTGGAGGGTGTTGATGGCATGTCCTATAGATGTGAATTATGGTATTTATGTGTTGGACAACACATTTTCTGTGGAAATATTGCATGGCACACTTTACATTTGGCGGACAGCGTTTTCCATTCTCATACTGGCTTGAAATTTATACAGTAGCTAACCTTACTGCCATGGATCTACTTTTCAGTCATTAGGTGTCTCAGATCTTAACAGGTGCAGAAGTCTGCCACTCTAACGAATGAAAATCTCAAACTTTCAAATGTTGTATATCGAAAATGCTTTCGTCTTTCATATTGAAATTTGGAGAGTCTTCAGGAGATGTTCTGTTCATGTGAATTTTGGTGTTTAGGTGTTGGAAAATTAATTTGCTGCAGAGATATTGCATGACACACTGTATATTTTGCTTGCAGCATTTTGCATTGTGGTAGTCGGTTCAGATTTATAGGATGCCTAGCGTTACTGCCATAGAGGTAATTTTCAGTGGTTACGTGTCTGACCTGTAAACAGTTGTTGAATTATGCCACTCTGATGACTTTGCTAAATGCATAATTTAGGGTTAAAACACAAAAAGTAAGGAAATTAAACTTTTAGGGTTGACCCCTCCCCCCCTTGGACCTACCCATCATCCCGAGATTGACAGCTGATGGGCTTGGGGTTGTGAGGCCTAAATCTCACCCCATACTTCTTTTCTGTGGCTTGTGAATATGATTACACATGGAATGGGGTGAGATTTAGGCTTTACAACGCCAAGGACACAGCCCGTCAGCTGTCAATCTCGGGATGATGAGCAGGTCCAAGGGGGGGAGAGGTCAACCTAAAAGTTTAATTTCCTTACTTTTTGTGTTTTGACCCTAAATGATGCATTAACAAAGTTTTTTGCGTAGAATATATATATTTATACCACTGGGGTGAGAGCTTTCTCAGCAGGATATCCTGTGTTATTTCCACTGCAATGAGGATAAATCCTGATGACATCAGCAGAGTGAGGATATCGACATTTATCCATACTCTGCTGATGTCACCAGAGTGAGGATAAATGCACTACAGCTTTCATTCTAAAGGAAACTGCTTCAGAAAAAGTTTCTCTTTCTCACTGAAGCTGCAACTTACTCAATCAGCTTTGCAAAAGACTCTCACCTGTGTCCCATTGTGTTTCTAACATTGCTAGCCCATTACTATGCTGACCTCAGCTTCAAAACAACCTGAATTCTAAATGAAAGTCTTTTACAAAGCAGGTTCTGTTTCTCAGTGCTACCTGCAGCAGTTCCCCTTTCTCACTGAGCCTCTGACTCACTCAATTAACTTTGCAAAACACACTCACCTGTGTTTCTGACTCCCAGTCCATTCAGAACACACACACTGACAGCACACACAGAATGCACAGGAAACACACAGACTCAGAAAAAATGTTCCTGCAGCTCTCACCCCTGTGGTATAAATCACACACATGATGGGCAGATCATGGGATATGGAAAATATTCTCACTCCTGCCTCGTGAGCTGTGTATTTTCACTTGTGCCTTTGGCACTCATGAGAATACACAGCTCACTCTGCAGGAGTGAAAATATTTTCCATATCCCACTCCTGCCCATCATGTATCCTATATATATATATATATCATTCTGTCAGTTACAAGTTTTTTTTTATTGTCTAAAAAAACTACTAAATGAACTGCATCAATTTAATAATACCGATAGATGTGTTAGAGGGAAAGTTAAAGCAAGGATATGAGGGATGGGAAGGTTTAAAAAGTGACTAATAATAAAGGCAGTATGGGAAGGGATAAGGTTTATGTTTCATTCAGAAGAGTTAAAAAAGGTGGGGTAGATTAAACAATAGTTTTATATATTGTGAACTAATTTTACATTCATAATTCATATAGGACCATCCTAAATATTTTAGCAATAACATATTAATGTACCCCTATCATAAATTTCTAAACATGTTTGGATAAAAACCTTATTTATCCCTCAGAAATTATGTCTATACCATCATTTAAACCTGAAACCATAATCCCCTAGTTTATAAATCCAATAGGCCTCTCTTTGTGTAATGCAAAATCCAAATCCTCCTCCACGGTCCTGCTGACACTTTCTTCTATGCCCTGGAATCTGAGTTTGTGTATCTGGTGATGTTGATATCCTGTATGTAATGCAAGAGCATTATGTGAATCCTGAAGCCTGATAAAGCTTACATATTCTCCTGTTCCATTTTTAAATTAATGCTTAGTTTTACCAATCAGGAATGAGGTTCAACTACAAGTTGTTACATATACTTCTGCACTTGTGATACAGCTGATAAATTGTCTGATCAAAAATGTTGTCCTGTTATTCGCTGTACTGAATTCTTTAGTTTTAACAAAGTGTGGACATAAACACTTGCCCCACAGGAAAAACATCCTATTGGCTAGATGGCAACCATGAATGCAATTTCAGACTTACCATAGGTAAGATGCTGTGTACCAGCATATCTCTAATATTTGTAGCCCTTTTGTATGTAATTTTAAGGGAAGTAGAAGCTACAGTGGATAAGGCTGGTTCTGCTTCTAAAATGTGCCATCATTTGTTCAAACATTCTCTAATAATATAGCTTATAGCAAAGTATTTTGTCACAAAAATTGGCTGATCACCCATAGAATTTGTTTTATTTTTATATGTCAATAATTCTGTCGGGGGAATTTTTTCAACATGATCCTGCACTTGTCTTAAAAGACCCATATTATAATCCCTTTCCTGAAATCTCTGACTCATTTATCTTGATCTGCTGGTATAAGTCTCTGGGTTAGAACAATTCCTCTTAACTCTCATGAATTGAGATTTGGGGATATTACTGATGGTGTGGTGGGGGTGACAGCTATTTGCCATGAGAATACTATTTTGATCTGTGATTTTTCTATACAGATCATTCTCAATTGTGCCATCAGGCATCCTATGACTATTCAAATAAAAAAAATGAACATTAAACTTGTCATATTCTACAGTAAATTTTACATTTTTTGATGCTTCGAAATATGCCACAAATTCAAGCAATTCTGTTTCACTTCTTCATCACACCATCAACACATCGTCCAAAAACCTCTTCCACAAATCCACTTTCCCCAAAAAAGGATTGACATTTTCATCATAAATGTACTGTAATTCCCATAATCCAAGGTAAAGATTGACATATGTGGGGGCAAGAGTAGCCCCATGGCTGTCCCCTTTACCTGGAGGAAATACTGACCCTGAAATACAAAAGCATTTATGGTAAAAACAAATTCAGATAGCTTACACAAAAAATCCATAAAGGGCACAGAATATTGAATAACTTTCTGCATCCAAAATCTAAGTGCTTCCAGACCTTCTTTATGGGGCACATTTGTATGCTATGACAGGATTTCCAAAGTGATTAATATCCAGTCATCTTCAATCTGAAGATCCCCCAGGACACCCCAAATCTGTGTAGTATCTTTAATATGTGATCTTAAGATAGGAATTATGTGATTAACATGTTTATCCACAAATTTAGAAAGGGACTCTGTCAGTGAGCCTGTGCCAGACACTATTAGGGTCATGATGGAGCCACTGTACTTTGCTTATCTTCCCTTACAGAGACAATTGTATGAAATGTTTTCATGCTGCACATAAAACTACCCAAGTGATATGCATGTTGCAAGTATGATTTAAATGTTAAATTGGAAATGATTGCATGCACATGCATGCATGCAGCAACATGTATGGAAACCATGATTTTTATATTAAATTGGGAAAGACTGCATGCACGTGGCATGCCTGCAAAAAAGCAAGTGGTCACTGATAACTGCACATGTAAAAGTTAAGTGACTTGCTCAGGATCACACCATACACAAGTGGAAGTTGATGAGATTCAAACACAGGTCTTCAAGAATTCAAGTCTCCTGGCTTGCAGTTCAGTGCCTTTAACAACTAAGCCATACTGTCTGCACACATACTGCTGTCTTGTACTTAAATACATGATGTATCTGAATACATCTTTATGCATGCGGTAAGCTTGTAGCCAGTGTATGCTTTTCAGTTTTCTTCTCTCCTTCATCTCATTTTCACAGTTGAACTGTAGCACACATACCAATGGAAACACATGTTTTTCCCACCCCAATACACAAATATACCCACAAAACCACTTAATTACTTCTGTCTGGCCTGTACTCCTACTATTTTTTCTCCATAGTTTTGAATGCTTGCATGCAAACAGACTTTAAGGTGCAAACACAAACATAGCAATAACATGACACACACCCACCCACATGGCCAGTCCCCCCAATGCACAATCTGTAGCGGGTATGGCCATACTGCTACAGATAACCCACCAAGTATAAATATAGGTAAAAAGTCTGTTACTTGAGAACTAGGGAGCCAGAGGTAGGTGTATATAAGAGATGATGGCCATGGGTCCGAGTGCTGGGGTATACCCCCTTGAAATTAATGGAGTTATTTTCTATTATTGTTTTATACATTATGACAGTGAGTTGGAGATAATGAAGGCCACTGTTCGACTAACAAGGCCCTTATTAGTGAATGGTGACCTTCATTAATCTTCAACTATCCATCAATAATGTATAAAATAATGATAAAAATACCCCATTCATTTCAATGGTCACACCCCTGCAGTTTCCTTTGCCCTTCATCATAATGTGCCTGAACATGGGGATGTAGAGGTCAACTTCACAGGGGCATAAGCCCTGACTATAGTGGGGCTCCAATAGTCTGTGTATACCATACTGCTTAACTGTCTGTGACTGCAAGGGACAGGTCTAGAATGTCTGTAACATCTCTAAAAGGTACAACTTATTTGGTTTGACTGAAATGTGATATGCAAATCAGGAAACATTAAAATGTATAAGATTCATCTGTATATACCCCAGAGCAGTGTATCAGATTTTGGCTTAAACCCACCTAGTTACTAACCAATTTTTTTCCTGGTTGAAGTTCAGCCCCCCTCCCCCCAGAAAAAATAACTTTGTCCTGATTTTTCTCCATGACTCCATTCCATTCAATACCCATCCCCTATGGGTCATGAAGATACCCAAAGGTGAAAAAATGTGAAAAACACATCAATAGTTCAGTCCTTCCTCTTTCCAATCCTCCAGTAAAACAAATGATTTACTTTTACTTACCCAGCCATATGGCCAGAACCTGCAGCCTGGCACAGTGTGCCACCAGCCCAGTTTTTAGTCTGCTTCCCCTCTGTCCTTCACCAGAAGCTGGATGCTAGAACTGACCATCACAGGTCCCTAACATGGTCCACAATCAAGTCAACTCACCATACAAATCCATCCAACCTGTGTTTTCTCCTTCTTGCTTGGTTGCTGCTGTGGCTGCTGCCACACTACACTTATCAAGGCCTATGAAGGCCACCCACACTGCTGTCACCACTGCTGCTAAGCATAGCTTGCTGCCGTAGGGGTCTGTGCTGTTATTTTTTTGTAAGGCGAGTCTAGTAGAGTAAGTAGGTAGCCAAGTCTTGAGTTATCTTCTAGTTCACCATCTGCCCCTTCAGACACCAGGGGAGATGGAGACTCACTAAGAGTAGAACAAAAATATGCGGCCACAACACTGCAGTTGAGAGTTCAGTGCTCAGTGACTCCTCCAAGCTGTACTGTTCAGTCTGTCTTCTCTGTGATTGGAAAGACAGTGTCGCACTTGCAAGGCTCATGTACTCTTTCTTGGCTGGAGCTCATCCACATCACATGTGATTGTGCCACTGCTAGAGAGTGGACAACACAGTACAGACACAGTCAAGTCTGGAGAGTACCTGCAGTGTGAGCACACACAGGCCAGGTGGACACTTATTGTGTAAAAGATTAGATCCAAATTTAAAGCCATTACTGCCACACTATGAGAACAACCTAGGCACAAATACAGGGGGAGGGCAACTGCATCCCTCTGCCCTACCTAAATGGCACCCCTACTTAATGGTAGACATTCCAAGGCAAAAATATGGGATGTCAGAGGAGCTGACTTTAATAAGATGGCCAACAGAGTTAAGCTAGCCCTGGAAAGAAGAATTACTGTTGAAGGGGTACAGGCAAAGTGGTCAAGCATTAAGGATGCAATACTTGCAGCAACATCCCATTGTGTTAGAGAGAAAGGCAAGAGCAAAAAAAGAAGGAAACCACTATGGTTCTCAAGAATAGTAGCAGAAAACATCAGCGCCAAAAGGCTTGTCTTCAGAAAATAGAAGGAAACGCAGTGGAATGAAGATAGGTAGGCATACCAAACTTCCCGAAAGGAAGCAGGATGGCAATAAGGCAGTCAAAGGCCCAAAGCGAGGAAACACTAGCACAAACAGAAAAAGAAGGTGACAAGACTTTCTATAGATACATTAGTAAAAGGAGAAAGTCCAGAGGGGGCATTGCTAAGATCAAAGGGGATAAGGGGGAGTGTGAGGAGGAGGACCAAAGAAAAGCATCTATCCTAAATAGATACTTCTGCTCAGTATTTACTGATGAAAAGGTAGGGCAGGGCCCACAGATCAGCTCATGGGCACGGGGGGAGGCAGGTGTGCAATAGTCCCTTCACAAAAGGAAGGGTCTTACAAGAGCTCACTAAGCTCAGGGTGGACAAGGCAATGGGACCTGGTGGCATTCATCCCACGGTACTAAAGGAGCTAAGAACGGAACTAGCAGAGCCATTATCAGAACTGTTTAGTGAGTCTCTGAGCACAGAAGATGTCCCAGAAAACTGAAGAAGGGCTCATGTGATCCAGCTCCACAAGAGTGGTAGCAGGGAGGAGGCAAGGAACTACAGACCAGTCAGTCTTACCTCAGTAGTGGGCAAGATTATGGAGGCACTCCTTAAGGAAAGGATTGTGCAACACCTGGAATCCATAGGAGCACAGGATCCAAGACAGCATGGGATTACAACAGGAAGGTCCTGTCAAACTAATCTCATAGACTTCTTTGACTGGGTAACCAGAGTGGTGGACCAAGGGGGAGCAGTTGATATTGCCTACCTTGACTTCAGCAAAGCTTTCGATACTCTTCCACATAGAAGATTGATTAATAAGCTGGGTAGGCTCTGGGTGGGTCAGAAGTTGGTCAACTGGGTGGTAAACTGGTTGGCAGGCAGAAAACAGAGAGTGGTGGTAAAAGGCATACAGTCAGAAGAGATGCAAGTCACAAGTGGGGTACATCAGGGATCAGTCCTGGGGCCCGTCCTCTTCAATATCTTCATCAGTGACATTGCAGATAGACTGGAGGGTAAGGTTTAACTGTTTGCAGATGACACCAAGATCTGCAACAGAGTAGATGATCCAGATGGGGTGGGTAGAATGAGAAGAGATCTGGATAAACGCAAAATGGTCGAAGAGTGGCAACTGGGTTTAACCAAAGAGTGCAAGATCATGCACAAAAGGAAGAGAAACTCTGAAGCCACCTATAGGTTGAGAAGGGAATTGTTGGCAATCACAAGGGAAGAAAGAGACTTAGGCATCATCATCACAGATGATCTGAAATCATCTAAGCAGACTACTAAAGCTGTAGGTAAGGCTAGAGGGATGTTGGGGTGTATTAGTAGGTGTATCGCAAGTTGTAAGAGGGAGGAAATAATCAGTCTTTACAAGACACTGATTAGGCCCCATCTGGAGTACTATGTGCAGTAATGGAGGCTGCATCTGCAGAAGGACATTAACAAAATGGAGGCAGTCCAGAGAAGGGCAACCAAAATGGTGCAGGGACTGCATCAGAAAACATATGAGGACAGATTAAAAGAGCTCAATATGTATAACCTAGAGCAAAGGAGGGAGAGAGGTGATATGATCGAAACATTCAAACATCTTAATGGCATTAACAAGGTGAGAGTCTAACATGTTTCAATATAAGAAAACTAGCAGGACAAGAGGACACAGAATGAGATTAGAGGGAGGCCAATTAAAGGGGAGTGTGAGGAAGTTCTTTTTCACAGAAAGGGTGGTGGGTGCATGGAACAGCCTATCTCAGGAAGGGGTGGATATAAATACAGTGCAGGGCTTCAAACAGGCATGGGACAGGCAAAAGGGAGCAATAAAGATTAGTATGAATAGACAGGCCATTGACAGAGTACAGGCCTATGGCACATTCATAAGGTAGAAAAATGGGCAGATTGTATGGGCCTTGGGTCCTTATCTGCCATGAACTTATATGTTTCTATTCATTCTCAGGTGCTAATACAATGGTTTCCACTGTGTTCTGAAGTACCGTATCTCCATGTTTCATGATGTGTTCTGATCATCATGTAGGTTAGTATCCATCATTGTCCCTCATTTTGAGGGTCCGTGTCCCTCACTTCAGTGACAAAATGCGAGATCTGGTGCATGCTTCCATGACCCTGTTCACCACAAAGAGTGCTGAGCATGGCCATAGTGTATATGCTCAGTACAGATTGACAAAGGGCAAGTAAGTGAGATAAAACAGTCACGGAGAAACATATTTGTTGCACTAAATATGCATAAGGGATTTGCATGGTCCAAAACAAAAAGGATAGGCTTCACAACACAGAGGCCCTTCTTCGTACATCTGGAATGGGGGATAATGACTGACTATATTCTAGGCATTTAATGCAATAGGCAAACAATACTTTACCGATTAATGGCGACCTAATGACAAAAATTAAAAGCCATTAAACAACTTGCAAAAGGATCAAAATTAATGAGTTTACCTAATTTTTATGGGAATTCAAATAAAATGTGTCTTTTTTTTTTTTACTCCCCTCCTCGTCGCGACCCCCTTTCTCTTTGGGAGACACTCTACAGCCTTTTCAGCCCTCGCTCACCTACCTGGTGGCCATTGCAGTCCATCCTCCATGGAGCCGTGGTTATCCCCCCAGGCAGGGTATGGGGTGGGGGCCCATGCACCCCAAGATGTCTATCTTTTCGTCGGGATGCTGTCTCTGGGCAGGTAGGGGCATTGAGGGTCGGGGCCTGGTGCTCCGTCTACCAGGAGGCCGCGAGGTGTTTTTTCTGGTGTTCTCTCGTGATGTGCGTGTCCCCTGAAGTCAAGGCGCTAAGCATGACGTCTAGCCCTCCTTGTTGGAGCCGGTCTTGTTATACCTCGGCCTCCACCCGAGGTCAGACAAGACCGAGCTCTGGTTCCCCGGAGAGGACAAGCAGTCCCTGGGACGCCAGCCGTCTCCCCGGCCGGCCATCCAGCTTCCTGGGCTCATTCCTGAACCTGGTCTCATGCCGCAAGCGGAAATTCAACTGGCCAGCCGTACCGCCCAAATAAAATGTGTCTTAATGACTAATTGCTAGCAGTAGTATAAGAAATAGAAACTAATGTGTTTTTAGATGAGATTTGCACCAGCGTAGCTGCTGCTGCATGGCAAGCATGTGACATGTGAACCTGATGTGATGTTTAAATTATATTCACGCAAGTTTAACTGATGCACTCATGTCAAGCCTGCAACATGCAAACCTGATATAATTTTGAAGGCGTTCACTCAACTTACCTGCTGCACATGTAAGCTTGCAGCATGCGAAAATGATTTGCCTTTTAGACCTGGTTCACATATGTTCACTTAGTGTATATGCAGCCGCAAACATTGCACAATTACATGTGGCATGCATTCTGCATGTACACAGCACACCTATATTTCTGTAAGGGTTTGGGAGTACATATATTGTCTGCCTGATAGGATGTGCTACTACCAGAAATTCCAGGCTTTGATCTGTAATAGGACCCATCTCATAAGCAGGCATCAAATATGTATACATTTATTGATTATATTGAACAGTTGTATCCAATTTTAAACCAACATAAAAATTTGTATCAGACAATTATCTAAAATGTTCCCTTTTATGATCCTCGGTGTTAAGAATAACTATTGACTCCCCTTATCCACTGGTTTTACTATAATATGCAGACTTTCATCTAGTTCTTTTAGTGCCATTCATTCTGCATTAGTAATTTGGAATAATCTAATGCATAAAGTTCATCTCTACATTTTTCAAGTTCACGCAAAGGAACCTTTTCAAATGTGGCAACAGTCTGGACATAATATGGCACAAAGGTCAAGAGATTCTTGATATTACTATCAGTTGGTATTTGCATGGTGTTATTCAAATCCAAACTGTCACTTAGTTGTTACTACTATTTATTGTTGCATCATCATGATCTGTCCATTATGTTTTGCAAAATGGACCAGAAGACTTAACTTCCTCGAAAACATTTTTATGTCCACAAAAGATCAGACTATCTTGCAGTGCACGAAGGTACAACACTCAAGCCCCTCTGTAAGCCCTGTTGCTGTGTAAAAGTTAAAGTTATGACATTTAAAACTTGCCTCTGCCTCTGCCCCAATAGGTCTTCAATTCCCTCAATCTAGAGTTCTGCATCTGTGATCTCAATTTCTGCTGCAAATGTTGGTAGTGATAGCTTCATTTGGGATGCGTGTTTAAACTGAAGTCTGTGTTTCTTTCCACACCACCTTGTTTTTTTGTAGAAGCTGATTCCTCTTGAAATTGAACATTCCGGGGGCTGTGTCATGGTCGTGCTGTGTCCCGAGTTGTCTCCTCTTCTTGTTCCATTTCTTCTTGATCTAAAAAATCATCTGCAGAGTCTGTTCCTGACTCAGATGTAAAGTGGTCACGTGTCATGTTCAAATCATCATGCCGTTTCAAAGTAGAACAAGTTTTATTTATAACATTAGTCCCAGTCTTGGAAGATGCCATAACCACTGTATGGTCTACTGTACATTAATTGCATTTAACTTTTGTTGTAGCATGTTATTTGAATCATTCCTATGTTTATTTTGCATTTACCTGCTTTTTGATTCTAGGTGAAAACCTGGTTCTTCAGGTAGTCTTGTGTATATCTTTAAAATTTAGTTTGCTTTATTTTTTTCAGTCTTGTGTCTTCCTCCTGTAAAGCTCATATGTATGGGTCTGTCTTCTCCATAACCAGGCCATTTGATTACTTTTAGACCTGGAAGAGTTCTATCAACTCATACGTAAGCTTCCAAAGTAATTTTGTGCCAGTGATTTCTATGGGCACGTATTGCTGCATTTTTGAGGGTATCCCATCATGAGTGCTTTCAAAAGGGGTGATTCAATCATGGTGCCTGTGCACAGGGCTACCTGGCAGGGTAGTGACTAGATACAGGGGTAGGCAAATATAGCGACGGAATGTCGCTCAGTATACACAAGAGCGCGGTGGGTTGGAACCAGCCTAAGCGACGGTGGAAGGGAGGGAGAATGGTGGGGTGGTAGCAGTGAGCTGCCAAGCTGACCATGTGGTGCGGTGGGTTGGTGGCAGGCTGGGGTTGGGAGGTGCTGGGTCTGGTTCTGGGAGCAATTGTATTTTTGTGCTGGGGTCATTTTAAAAAATGTTTTAATTTTGCACCACACCTGACAAGCACCCACCATGGAGTTGAGGAATCCTTCAGTGGGGGTGGTGGGGGGGTGCAGCACCTATATAAAAAAGAAAACCGTAGGTCGTGAGCTCCCTCTGGCAGTTCATAGCCAGTGTACATCGCCAAAATAAATTTTCGAATGATTTACACTGCCCAAACAGCTAGCGCTATTCCATGATTACTATTATCAGAAGGAACCATATTCAAGCTGCTGAAATGCACTAATTATATCTGAACTGACACAGGAACTGTATCCAATGATTGTTGATCACATGGAGGTGTTTGGGCTTCTATCCCAAACTGTTCTATTTCACCCATATCTTGGAAAATAACTGAAGCTAGGGCCCCACTGGCATCTCCCAATTGAAAGCCTCCAAAAATGGATGACATTCCTGTCACCGTCCATTACCGCTACACAGTGACTGAGGTAAAAACAGAAACACCAGCATAAAGCACTCCAAGTCTGTATTGAAATTCTTAATTCAGGCTGCCTAAAGATGTGTGTGTGCTGTGGGCTGGATAATAATTACAGTCAAAATATGCAGAATAACCACCCCAATGGCTGGATGTGCTAGACAAAATTGCAAATCAACCAAAACACTCCCACACCATCCACCACCACTCAAAATAAGCAGAACCTGAAACCAAAAAAATAGGTCCCTTCTGTGTCTCTGCTTTTGTGAGAGGTATGATTCACTAAGCACTTTATGGAATAAATAAAGCACTTTATTCAGTCTCTTTTTTGGTTTTAATTTCTGTTTATTTTGCGTGGTGGTGGATGGTGCGGGAGGGTTTTTGTTTGATCTGCAGTTTTGCCTGGCACATCCAGCCATTGGGGGCAGTTACTCTGCAGTTTTTGACTGTTATTATTAGCCTGCCCATGGCAACCACCTCTCTTGGCAGACTGAATTAAGAATTTTAATATAGACTTGGAGTGCTTGGTGCCAGTGTTTCTGTTGTTACATCAGTCACTGTGTGGCGGTAACCAACGGTGAATGGAATGTCTTCCATTTATGGAGGCGTTCACTTAGGAGACACCAGTGGGGCCAGACACATTTGGGATAGAAATCTGACCCCTAATGTGACCAATAATCGACAATCATCAGATACAGTTCATATGTAAGTTTCAGATATAATCAGTGCATTTCAGCATCTTGAATATGCAGCAATATGTGCCCATAGAAATCATTGGCAAAAATTACTTTGGAAGCTTACGTGCAGTTGATAGAGCTCCTCAAGGTCTGAGAGTAATCAAATGGCCTGGTTAAGGGAAGATAGACCCATATTTATGGATGATTGGTGTTCCAGAAGCAAGCTTCTTCTATGCTCTTTGTTCTTTGTCTCATTAGAGACTATGTGGCTCAGAAAATCACATTGGGAGCAAAACTGAGGGAGTGTGAAGAAGCTATTAGTGCATTCAAAAACCATCCTGACTTCTGTGATTTTGAGATTAAATTATTTCAAACTTTACAGGAAGAAGACATGAGGCTGAAAAAAAATAAAGCAAACCAAATCTGAGAGAGATCGCCAGGACTACCTGCAGAACTGGGTTTTCACCTGGTATCAAAAAGCAGGTAAACACAAAAATAAATCTAGGAATGGTTCAAATAACATGCTACAATAAAATTTAAATGCAACTAATGTAGACCATACAGTGTTTATGGCATCTTCCAATACGGAGACGAATGTTATAAATACAACTCGTTCTGTTTTGAAATGGCATGATGAATTGAACATGGCATGTGACCACTTTACCTCCAAATCAGGAAAAGACTCTGAG
Organism: Neoceratodus forsteri; assembly: GCA_016271365.2. NCBI lineage: Eukaryota > Metazoa > Chordata > Ceratodontiformes > Ceratodontidae > Neoceratodus > Neoceratodus forsteri. The sequence continues at coordinate 863,033,377 of CM028137.1, read as the reverse complement.
GATGATTTTTTAAATCAGGAAGAAATGGGAGAGGAAGAGGAGACAACTCGGGACACAGCACTAACATGACGCGGCCCCAGGAATGTTCAATTTCAAGATTAACTGGCTTCTACAAAAAAAAAAAAAACTGGGGTGGAAAGAAACACAGACTTTGATTGAACACACATCCCAAATGGAGTTATTACTACCAACATTTCCAGCAGAAACCAAGATCACAGATGCAGAACTCCAAATTGAGAGGAGGGAAGACCTATCGGGGCAGAGGCAAGTTTTAAATGTCATAAATCTTTCTGCCATAACTTTAAATTATACACAGCAACAGACCTTACAGAGGGGCTCGAGTTTTGTACCTTCATGCACTGTAAGAGAATGATCTTTTGTGACATAAGAACGTTTCTAGGAAGTTAAATCTTCAGGCTAATTTTGCAAAACATAAATGGACTGACCATGATGATGCAACAGTAAATAGTAACAACTTAAGAGACAGTTTGGATTCTAATAACACCATGCAGATACTAACTGATAATAATATCAAGAAGCCTCAACTTTTGCACCATAGTATGCCCATACTGTTGCCACATTTGAAAAGGTTCTTTTGAATGAACTGGAAAAACATAGAGCTGAAACTTATACATTAGATTATTCCAATATGACTAATGCAGAACAAATGGGACTAAAAGAACTGGTTGAAAATCCACATATCATAGTAACACCAGTAGATGGGGGGGGGGGCAATAGTTATTCTTAACACTTAGGATTGTAAAAGAGAACATTTTAGATAATTGTCTGATACCGGTTTTCATGTTGGTTTAAAATTGGATCCAACTCTTAAATATAATCAAGAAATTGATACATATTTGATGCCTGCTCATGAGATGGGTCCAATTATAGACCCAAAACTGGAATTTTTGGTAGTAGCACATCCTATCAGGCAGACAATATATTTGCTCCCAAAGATACACAAAAGTACAGTGGATCCCCCACTACACCCAATAGTGTCTGGCACAGGCTCACTGACAAGGGTCCCTTTCTAAATTTGTGGATAAACATGTTAGTCACATAATACCTACCTTAAGATTACATATTAAAGATACTACACAGATTTTGGGCATCCTGGGGGATCTTCAGATGGAAGATGACTGGATGTTAGTCACTTTGGAAATCCAATCATTGCATACTAATGTGCCCGGTAAAGAAGGTCTGGAAGCACTTAAATTTTAGATGCAGGAAGTTACTCAATATTCTGTGCCCTTTATGGATTTATTGTGTTAGCTATCTGAATTTGTTCTTACCATGAATGCTTTTTTATTTCAGGTCAGTATTTCCTCCAGGTAAGGGGCATCTATGGGGCTACTTTTGCCCCACATATGTCAATCCTTACCTTGGATTATGGGAATTATGGTACATTTATGATGAAAATGTCAATCCTTTTTGGGAAAGTGGTTTTGTGGAAGAGGTTTTTGGATGATGTGCTGATGGTGTGGTGGGGAAGTGAAACAGAATTGCTTGAATTTGTGTCATTATATAGAAGCATCAAATCCAAATCTAAAATTTACTGTAAAATATGACAAGTTTAATGTACACTTTTTGGATCTGGATATTCATAGGATGCCTGATGGTACAGTTGAGACTGATCTCAATAGAAAAGTCACAGATCAAAATAATATTCTCATGGCAAATATTTGTCACCCAGCCAGCAACATCCCCAAATCACAATTTATGAGAATTAAGAGGAATTGTTCTAACCAGAAACTTATACCAGCAGATCTAGATAAATGAGTCAGATATTATAATATGAGTCTTATTAGACAAGCACTGGATCATGGTGACAAAATATCCTGGACAGAATTATTGACATATAAAAATAAAACAAATTCTATGGGTGATCAGATGATTTCTGCACAATATACTGTGCTAAGAGCTATATTATTAGAGAATGTTTGAACAAATGCTGGCACATTCTAGAAGCAGAACCAGTCTTATCCACTGTAGCTACTACTTCCTCTAAAATTACATGCCAACGGCTGCTAGTCAGGGACACTGGTTTACGGGATTGAGAAAGGGCATATTCCGTTTGTACATTGTAAAACGATATTGTCACCGGTGTCTGCTAAGCCAAAATCCAGTTTTACGGTGTTTGGTTTGTGTACTTTATTTAACAATTTTAACTCTGCTAACATGCATTTTAGTAATTTTGACCTCCACTATTACACATCCTTCCATCCTTGTACCAATTTAAAGTTATTTTAGGCACAAGATGTGATGACAGCAGCAACACTACAGCCCCCATCCCTAAAGTGTGATAGCAGCACCAACACAGCACTACGGCCCCCATCCCTCTGGTGTGATGGCAGGAGCAAAGCACTATGATCTCCCTCCTCAGGTGTGACAGAAACAGCAGCACTGTGGCCCCATCCCTTGGTGTGATGGCAGCAGTACTACGTTCACCGTTCCTCAGGTGTGATGGCAGTATCAGCACTATGGCCCCCATTGCTCAGGTGGGACGGCAGCAGTATTACATTCCCCATCCACCAGTGGTGATGGCAGAAGCACTACAGCCCCCACCCCTTCGGTGTGCTGGCAGTAGCAGCAATGCAGTCCACATCCCTCAGGGGTGATGGCAGTAGTGACAGCACTATGATCCCCTTTCTTCAACACCCACATCCCACATGCACAAGTTACAAATGACTTGGTCTCTTTGCTTGTTAGAATTCAGATGTGAATTAATCTGAACCATCACCGCTAAGGTGGACTACCTTTGTTTTTCCTATCTATAATTTAACTGCCTGAATTGGATTTCTGCCTGTGACACCGCTGACCAGGGTTAGGGAACATACTTGGGTGTTGGAGGGCCAGCTGGTGGGTGAAGGCTTAAATGTCCAACAACCACTCACCTTCTCCTATCGGAGGGGTGGGTTCACTGCTCAGCATTTGCTGGCCCTGGTGGAGGCCAGAGGCACTGACAACGTGTCAGCCCTCACTGCAGGAGGGAGCGTGATGGACGTTGGTTTGTGCCTTGACATCATGTGGCTTGTCATGCTCCAAAGAAAATGGGAAAACACCCGCTGACCAACCAAGAACAGCTGTTGGTCCCTTAAGCAGGAAGCCCCAGACATGTGTCCGTTCTGACCCCTGTCATGCCCAGGATACACAGGGAAGCTCTTTAGGACAATTCTCCTGCCGAGTAGCCTCCCACAGAGGTGAGGGCCCACTCAATGAAGGGTTACTTTGGGTTACCTGGTAGCACAGCAGTAAGGGGCAGTGGATGGTGGTCGGGACTCAGCAGCAGTGGTAGGGGGCCTTGGCAAGCTTGAAGGAGTGAATTGCCAGGGGGTAGGAGGAGCAAAAAAACTGCTGAATTTGCTTCTTTGAAATAAAGTGTCTTCACCTAAAAAACTCACAAGTGATTAGTGGAGGTAGTTCAAATTGGATTTATGCATCTCGCAGACATGTGGATGCTTTTTTTTTTACTTGGTGTCCATGAAAAAGGTGTCTCCCAGTTTTCATGTCTTTGTTCAGATGTGAATTGAGCACTACTCTGCCCACCAGCATCATACAGCCCCTGGGGTCTTATCTTCTGTACATCATTGACTGTGCTTTCAAAACCCACTGGTCAAACATAAGTACACTTAAATACTTAACATTTACTTTTTGTTGAAACAGTTTATCAGAAAACTTTCTGTTGTCACAGGCCCTGTCCACACTGCAGCCCGAAAACCCTTCTGTAACGTTACCGACGGTGTAAACCGCATCGGTAATGGCGTGCGTTTACACTGGTAACATTACAGGATGCATTTTCGTAACCGTTGTAGAAACCACAACGGTTATGGAACCGGTCCCGCCCTGGGACCGTTACCAGTGGTAGTGTGGACTGCCGGTAGCAGTCCCTACGGGGAACAAAGTGCGCCTGAAAGGTATTAGGATCGCTGCTGTAACGGTCGCCCGATCCCGATGTGTGGACCGTGGTGCCATTCCCCGTAATGGACACCGGGTGTGGATGCACTGCACCGCTCCGCGGCCGTAACGGATTGCATCCGTTACCGGGCGCAAGCGGTGTAGTGTGGATGGGGCCACAGAGACTGAAACAGCAGGTGGGAGAAAAGGTGCAAATTATCCAATTCACCTAAATGGGGTGCTAACTGTGAAGTCTTTTCATAAGTAGTAAGGCAGTTTCTTCTTTGTGAACATACTTTAATTCAGACTAGTTTTCATTCAAACAACTGAGGATTTTGATGGTCCTACTGATTATAAACTTGAATAAGCTAGTTGGTAACAGTGATCCTCATTTAGCAATCTACAACCTAGATGCTTATATGCAAAGAATACAATAAAAACCTGACTAAAATCTAAAAACAAGCTTATAAAAATGTATCTGAACATTTATCTTTACCTATACAAAATTATTTCAGCCCAAGTAAAAGCGGGTAAATTACACGGTACCTGACTACTATTCTATGATATAGTAAACATATGTTGGTATTTTTTTTTTATATTCTTTGTAAAGCAGATAAGGCCCACTAGGCAGAACTGTCTGTTTTCAGGAGTGACCTAGAAGCACTGGGGAGGTTAAGTGACTTGCTTGGAGTCACACAGTATGCAAGTGGAGGTGGTGGGAATCAAACCCAAGTCTGCTGGATGTACCCAGTTCATTCACTGTTTGTTACTCTAACCACTAGGCATGGGTGGTTAAACCGAATGGCTGATTACAACAAAGAAGTGCAGGTGATTTCCTTACTGACTCTATATGCAGCAAAGCAGAAAGAATGCAAAGCACAGCACCATTCATTTTAAGATGCTGAAATCTGGGTCAGTCCACTGGCACTACGGTAGCACTATTGCTTGCAATGCCAGCGACCCAGGGTCAGAAGTGAACTCGGTTTGCTGGAGGTCTGGCCAGGGGGTAGGATCGAGCACCCGGGGGACTGCTCTCCTCCTCTGAGGAGGAGGGTGAGCTGCAGGTCCTGCTACTTTACCACCACCTGTGTGACCATGAGTGGTGATGCAATGGTGCTGCAGAGTGATCAGGAGGGGAGGATGCTAGCCGGGATCTGGAGCAGTGGCATGTCTCTATGTGACCTACCGCTTTGGATCTCCTCTAGTGCCGGTGCCCTCAGGGACAGAGACAAGAAAACCAGGAACAATCGCCCCACATTGACCACTGGCAGAAAGGACCCAGGTGCCCCAGACTTCATAACCAGGCTCCACGAGGGACCCCCTTCACACTCCACACTAAGGGAGTGTGGAGGGGTGACCAGGGGTCCCCTCCCTTCCCACCTGGGGGAGACACAATCCAGGCAGGATAGGGGCAGTACCACAGGAGCTCATGAGCATTACCTGGGGTGAAGCTAAGGGATACCCAGTCTAGAGATCTCTGAAAAGTGGAGACTGATGTTGTGAGAAGGGGACATAGAAAGAGAAAATTAAAACAAATTAAAAAAGATGCTGAAATCTTAGAGATTCTGTGCAGTGACATGCAATTTCCGTGAGGCGCCGGTACAAGAATTCAAAATCCGCAAATCAAGCAGGATTCCGTGATTGTTACCGGTGTTACCGGTTAAAATGGAAAACCAGGGTCCCTGCTGCTAGTATTAGAGATATGCTGGTATACAGCTTCTTACCTGTGGCGAGTCTGAAATTGCATTCATGGTTGTCATATAACCAATAGGGTGTTTTTCCTGTGGGGCAAGTGTTTATTGTCCACACATTGTTTAAACTAAAGAATTCAGTACGGTGAATAACAGGAGAACATTTTTGATCAGACAATTTATCAGCTGTAAGACAAGTGCAGTATTATATTTAGCAACTTGTAGTTGCTCCTCATTTTATATTGGTAACACTAAGGGTGGGATATTCAAAGCAGTTGTGCAATGCGCAGCAAGTGCGCGCCTGTGCAACTGTGAAAATGTTTCCAGAAGCGAAATTAGTGGCAGCAAATCCGCGGCACAAGTACCAATGCACAATGGTAATGAATGCATGTGCAAGTGCAGGGGCGTAGCCATGAATAAGCAGTGCATTGTGATATTCAGCAGCAGGTGAACAGGCGCGAGGTAAGCAGGACATGCGAGCATGCCGAGCCCATAAAAGAAGGAGCAAGCGATGGAAGAGGTCTTGCACCACAGGAAGTCTGAAGAGGGAGAGTGAGGGGCAGGCAGAACAGCTGAAGGGGAGCCAAGAGTGAGAGGCAGGCTGGGAGAGGCACAGATGTGGACCAGGGTGCCAGAAACAGCCAGAGTCAGGGGTGTGAGTGTGTGTGTGTGTGTGGGTGAGTGTGTGTTTGTGTGTGTGTGTGTGTGTGTGTGTGTGTGTGTGTGTGACAGTGAGACAGGGTGCAAGGCAGCATACAGTGAGCCAGTGATACTCAGCACAGAGGGGCTGCACATGGGCACAGAGGGTGGGCGGCAGGAGGCTATGGACTGCAGGCCAGGCAGCTACAAACAGGAGTGTGCCCACTGCAGGAGCACAGATAGCAGCCCACAGCCGGGGAGCAGGGAGGAAGCCGCCTGGGACGACAACCCTGGACATGGCCAGTGCCACATTCCAGATGGAGGCAGTAATGAGGGGTGTGAGGAGGCAGCTTGCAGACCAGTGTGGTCATGGAAGGGCCCATCAGCGGTACACCCGGAACAGGTGATACCATGCCCGCATCACCTTCAAACAGTATAGTGATACAGAGATCGTGGGTTGGTACTGCCAGAACTGGGCAATTCTGAGGCGGCTCTGTGAGCTGTGAAGTGAGGAGATGCAGGCACCCACAAGAAGGAGCCTCGCCCTGTCAGAGGAGATGAAGTTCACAGCCATCATGTGCCTGCTCACCATGGGTACCTTCCAGAGACCAACAGGGGACACCACAGGCATAACCCAGTCGCTCATGCCATGGCTCCTCACACATTCCTCAGTGCACTGCTGCCACATGCTGTGGAGTACATCTGTTTCCCCAGCACACAGGCAGAGTGTACAGCAAACATGCAGGAGTTCCACAGGATGGCATGGTTGCCTGGCGTGCTAGAGGCCATCGACTGCACCATGTTGGCATCCGCACACCACCTGGCCTGGAGGGTAGCCTACATAAACAGGAAGGGCTACCCCAGTGTCAACTGCCAGGTGGTGTGCAATGCCAGGGAACACATAATCAATGTCTGTGCCACACACCCTGGAGGAGCACATGATGCCTTCATCCGGCACCAGTCAGCACTGTGCCAGAGGTTCGAGAGTGGGGACATCCCCACTGGCCACCTAGTCGGTGAATATGCTGTGGATGAGATATGCTGGGATAAGCAGGGCAGGGTGTGGGGGATGCCAGGCCATGGGTGCCAGGGGGTGTTGCCAGGATGGTGGGGGGTGCAATGACACAGTCCACCATGCTAACCAGACATCTCTACTCACAGGTTACAGTGGCTACCCACTCCAGCCATGGCTGTTCACCCCATACCGGCGCCCGTCGACCCCTGCACAGGAGCAATACAATGAGGCACATGCCAGCACACAGAACATCATCGAGTGGGTGTTTGGGCTGCTGAAGGCTCTGGTCCATTGCCTGCACAGGTCTGGCGGTGCCCTACAGTACAGCCCCTCAAAGGCCTGTGGCCTATTCCTGGCCTGCTGTATATTACACAACATGGCCACCGACTATGGGATAGCTGTAGTGGTTGAAGAGGGGGACAGCAGTGGGGACGATGTGGCCAACCAGCCTGGTGATGGGCAGCCCCCCCAGGCAAAGGGAATCCCAGCTAACCAGGCTGGCCCAACTGCTCAGGGAGACACTCGCTGAGGAAAATTATGGAGCACGCAAGTAGGTGGACATGGCCACATGCAAGGGCCAGGGCCCAGGGCACAGTGGACAGGCAGGCAAGGGTGTGCCCCATGCCGGGGGCAGTGGGAGGAGGGCATGGACAGGCATGTGGAACCGACACCGATGCAGTATGCAGCAAGCCCACACACCCCACACACACACGCACACACACACACACACACACACACACATGCACACAGGACCCACATGCCACCACCCAGAGGCAGGCACTTGGCATGTGTCAGACACTGAGCAGTGCTGCACAGTGGCAGTCTGAACTGTGCTGGCATCATCATGCACATGCCACAGTGGCCAGCAGCTGGCTGGTGGGTACATGGGCCGTGTGCAGTGCCGACACGGATACTACAGCTAAGGGACAATGCATGCATTACCCAAATCAATGTGCACACAGGCAGCAGCATACGGTGGACATGGAGGTGGTGGATTCAGGAACACCACATGGTAGCATGGCCGCCGCAGACACATGGACATGGTCCCCCAAGGGTGATACTGCAGGACCATGAACGGGTCCTTGCAGGTGTATGCAGGCCCCCAAACATGCCTGCTCCAGGCATGCTGAGAATGCCCACAGCGGACCGCAGCATTGACACTGTGGGGGTCTCATGACACCGGGCCCGAGGGGTGGAGAATGCACTCCACGGTGTAAGCGGCGGACAGCCATGCACTAGGGATGCCAGTGGTGCCAGACCAGCTATGACCGCAGTAGCCAGCCAATCCATGGCTGTGGCTGTGTCCACCCACATATGTGTGTTCTCAGCCAGAAGCAGGGTGAAGTCCTTGCCCTGCCACTCAGCTGCCTGGTGCAGCTCCACATGGAGTGCGTGCACCCCTGCCACAACCGGCACCTGCTGCTCAATGGAGGCCCGGAGCAGACTGGTGTGCTCATCCAAGGGGTCGGTGCCTTGGGGCACTGTGCCAACCCACGGGTGTATCCCGACCCTATGGCCCAGCATCCCGTGAAGGTGAGCGCCGCACAGTGGGTCCCTCCTGGGGCTGGGTGTCATGCAATGCACCAATGGCAGGCACTGCCCCAGGTCCCACCTTAACACCACCCATCCGCTGCTGCATCCCTTCTGGCTGCTGTGCACAGGGTAACACCAGCACGGCTATACCACCACCACCAGTACCATCACCACCACTGCCAGCTATTGCTGCACCAGTGGCAGCCACAGCTACGCTGACCACAGTGGCCATTGTGCAGACATCCACCACTGGGCCACCGACTGTGCTGCCATGGCAGGAGTGTGGTATGGGTGCCTACCCTACAGCCACAACATTGCTGTCTGTGATGTAGATCTCGTCGTCATCAGAACTGGACCCCGCCCTGAGCTGTGTCTCAGCACACAGGATACCATGCCTGGCGTCATGCTGAAACGTGGCCTGGGCCTCATCCGCATCCACGCCACAGGCATCTGGACATACAGCGGTGCTGCTCCACAGTCAATCTGAGCCACGGTGTCTGGTGGAGGTGGATGTATGGTCTTCTGGGTCCAGGACTGCCCCCACAGCCGACACCCCCACCCCTGCCACTGCATGCAGGTGCTCAGGAGCTGAAAGGGAACACAGATGCATTAGTGTTGCTGTCACTCACCCCTGCCCCCCTCCCCCATCACAGCCATGCCTACCATGCAGTGATGGGCTGCCACCTGTCTGGAATCCTCCACCGGGCATGCCCTCAACCACGCTGCGCTGCATAGTGGCCACTACCAACTCCTTCTGCGACGTGAGGGTGGGCACATCAGGACTACCCCACCTGTGGTGGCACACGCTGCCCGGATGGCTGCCATCTTCTCCTTGATCCGCTTCCTGTCAGTGCCGACTTTCTTTTGCAGTCCTGCACAAACCATTGGTGGCAGCCCTGCTGGTTCACAGCATGGGCCACACCCTCCCATGCCATTGCCAGGCCTGTGGAGTGCCTGTGGAGCCACTCAGGATGGTCCAGGTATGCTTGGAATACGACATCAGACTCCGCCCTGGTGAAGTTGGGCCTGCGCTTGCATGCAGACACACGCTCCTCAGTCTCCTCTCATTCAGACATGCTTCTTCCTGTGGGTGGACATGTGCTAGTCTGGCCTGGTATGTCCCCCCCTCAGCCTCCCATTCCATTGTCCGGCCAGCCCCGTGGTGTGTATCTTACCTGTAAGGGTTGCAATACCATTCCTTAACTCATTGTCTCCTAGCAGACATCTGTAGTTGTCAATAAAATACACTGGTGTGTCCTGAGGACATCTGCAGAAGTCGGCTACTGACTCCCAGTGTGCCCTTGCAATGTCTGGAGAAGTCACTTATATATTTTAATATATAGTGTAACAGAATATAATATATATTTGACCGCATAGCACCGTTGGAAAGGTAATTTTATGCTGAACAACTTTTTCACTTACATTTTGTGCATATCATGTATACTTTAGGAGTTATTTGCATTTGTTTATGGTATGGTGTGTATGGCTTATGTTGCCTGTTTTAGTGAAAAAAATATTTTTTTTGCTGTTTCAACCAGCTTAAAAAAAAAATTACACATTAATATTTGCATACCACCATTGAGAAGGTAATTTTGTGCTGAACAACTTTGCCACTGGTATTTTGTGTATATCATGTATACTTTAGGAGTTATTCACATTTGTTTATGGTATGGTGTGTATGGCTGACATGTTTTCCATCAAGATTCACGTAAGCAGCTTGAATAAAATTCACTTTTTTGGCACTTCAGCAGGTATAAAATAAAAACCGTATTGTTTACAACTGGTTGCATAGCACCACTGGAAAGGCATTTTTGTGCTCATCAACTTTCACACTGATACTTTGTGTGTATCATGTATACTTTTGGAGTTATACGCATTTGTTTATGATATGGTGTGTGTGGTTGAGATTCATCCTCAAATCTCACAAAAGCAGCTTGACTAAAATGAGGAAAAATTATGTTTATAGTAAAAATATATATTTTTTAACAAACATAATATTAAGACACCATCTAATGTCTGTATGTTTAATTTGGTGTTGATATTTTACATATTTTCCAACAAAAAATGGCTTATGTTGCCCTTTTTTAGTGAAAAAATTATTTCGTTTGCTCTTTCGACCAGCATAGAAAAAAAAACAAAATTGCTTATTATTACATGCATGCCACCATTGGAAAGGCAATTTTGTGCTGAATAACTCTGCCACTCATACTTTGTGTCTAGCATGTACAGTTTTTGAGCTATTAGCATTTGTTTGCGACATGCTGACTATGGCTTCATTTTGCTTAGAAAGGCCCAGGATTCACTGTTAAAAGTATACAGGAGATTCAGGAGGCAAGTGGTACAATGAGTTAACCTGTGCATTCCACTGGTGCCTTTATAGCGCATTGCATGCAAATGAGGCGTTGCGCAACTGTAATGACATGAAAATGCACCTGATACACTGCGGACATGCTAATCAGCTGCTTTGCATATAGCGGCTGAACATCACGTGGTTGTGCATTGCGCACTGGAGCTGGGCATGCATAAGTCAAGGCACAACATTGTGACTGTCCATGCCATGCACATGCGCATGCCACCATCACATATGCCAGTAGCGCAGCATACACAACATGCACAATAGGCAGTACAGCTCCCGGTCACATTGCATGTGTGACACCTGGCGCGCTGTATGGCCTATGGCGCCCTGGTGCCACTATGCCAATGTCACCCTGGTGCCATTTCATTGATGGCACCCTGCATGATGGGTAACATGGTGCCCGTGCACAATGGGGCCATGTATTGTGGCTCCCACAAGTCTGTACCGCACAGCATGCCAGCCTTGCCCAATGGCACTGTGGTGCAGGGTGTGTGGCCTGACCCTTGACCTCACGGGTGACCTTTTCCCCCTGTAGGCACCCTGCGGCATGTGGCAGTGCTGCCTTGACCAAGCCGTGCATCTCCATGCCTGCACGGTAGGCGGTGACAGCGCATAGTGGTGCATGGCGTGCATCCCCAGCACGTGTGGCACATGTGCTGCTGGGTGCCATTTTACCTTGCCAAGAGAGATGCAGACATGCCGTGCAGAGCAACACCCCATGCCCCTAACTGGACACAGATTGAGCGAGTCAACCTGGTGGCCCTAGTGGAGCCACATGCTGGCACCCTGTATGGGCAGGTGCCCCTCAACAGGCCTCGGACAGACGTGTGGCAGGAGGTGGCCATGGCCTGGAGGAGGCCACAGGTGCTGCACCACATGGTGGCCACCACCAACTCTCCTGCTGCATGAGGGTGGACACGTCAGGCTGACCCCACCTGTGGCGGCACACGCCGCCCAGACGGCTGCCACCTTCTCCTTAATCTGCCTTCAGTCCATGCCAACTTTATTTTTGCAGTTCTGCACAGACCATTAGTGGCAGCCCTGCTGGTTCACAGCACGGGCCACACCTTCCCATGCCATTGCCCGGGCCTGTGGGGTGCCTATGGAGCCACTCAGGAGTGGCTCCTGGTCCAGGTACACCTGGAATAGGGCATCAGACTCTGCCCTGGTGAAGTTGGGCCTGCGCTTGCATGCAGATCCATGCTTCTCAGTCTCCTCTCATTCGGACATGCTTCTTCCTTGGGGTGGATATGTGTTAGTCTGGCCTGGTATGTCCCCTTAGCCTCCCATTCCACTGTCCAGCCAGCCCCACGGTGTATCTGACCTTTAAGGTTGCAATACTGTTCCTTAACCTGTGCATTCCTCTGACACCTTTATAGCACATCCTTGCAAATGAGGCATTGTGCAACTGTAATGACATGCAAATACAACTGATGCGCTCACGGACATGCTAATCAGCTGCTTTGCATATAGTGGCTGAATATCACATGGTTGCACATTGTGCAATGGAGTTGGGCATGCACAAGTCAAGGCGCAACATTGTGACATGCACAACAGTCCATACCATGCGACATGCATGCTGCCACCATCATGCTTGTAGATGCGGCATACACAACATGAATGATATGCAGTACAGCGCCCTTCGCTATTGCACGTGGTGGTGCTCATGTGCTGTATGGCCTACAGTGCCTGGCACCACTATGCCAATGGCACCCTGGCACCATTACAACAATGGCACCCTGCGCGATGGGTAACATGGCGCCTGTGCACTATGGGGCTGTGTACTGTGACTCCCACATGTCTGTACCGTGCAGCATGCCAGCCTTGCCCAATGGTGCTGTGGCGCAGGGTGTGTGGCCTAACCCTTGACCCCACAGGTAACCTTTGCCCCTGTAGGTGCCCTGTGGCATGTGGCAGTGCTTCCTTGACCAAGCCGTGCATCTCCGTGCCTGCGCGGTAGGCAGTGACAGCACATAGCGGTGCATGGTACGCATCCCCAGCATGTGTGGCATGTGTACAGCTGGGTGCCATTTTACCTTGCCGAGAGAGATGCAGACATGTCATGCAGAGCAGCACCCCATGCCCCTAACTGGACACAGGTTGAGCTAGTCCACCTGGTGCCCATGGTGGAGCTACATGCTGGCACCCTATATGGGCAGGTGCCCCTCAACAGGCCTCAGACAGAAGTGTGGCAGGAGGTGGTTGACAGCCTGGAGGAGGCCACAGGTGCATGGCACACTGGGGATCAGTGCAGGCATCACTACAGGGACCTGCAGTGGAGAGACCCAGAGCGGCTACGGGCACTACAGGCACATGTCCGGAGGGGTGCCATGCCACAGCCAGGTAAGTGCACAGTGCCTGTGCCCATTCCCATCCATTGGTCCATGGGGAGGTGCTGTTGGCACGCCATGCTGTGGGGGAGGCTGGGGCTGTGCGCCCTGTTGGGTGTGGTGGTACACCATGGCTGCCCTGTGCCACTGCACCACTGGCACACTGCACAGGGTGTCACACTGTGCAGGAGGGCCCTGTGATGTTGCTCGTTACTGATGTGTCCATCTCAATGCTTTCCTCCTATGCCCTGAAGATCAGAGGTGGGCTCGCCTCGCTGGCAATGTGGCCAGGCCTGGTCAGGCCACTGCAGGGGGCAGTGCACCAGTTGCAGGCCACATGGGCATGCTGGCTGGATGGTCACAGGGTGTGCCACAACATGCAGGTAGGCACATTTTCATGCTTCTATGTTGTGCATGGTGGGCAGCAGGGGTGGGGGTGGGACACAGCCCTCTGTGCACCTGGCCCCCTCCAGCTGTGCACTGCCTGCAGTGTCCAATGCACCACAATGCAGCTATCACACATGTGGGTGGCTGCTGCAGGTGGGCTGTGGGTGCACCCAGGTCCTGGCTGTGCCACTGCCAACCGCCTGCATGGCCATGTCGCCTGCCTGCCATGGCGGTGGTGTGCTGCACATGGGCAGTGTTGGTGTGCAGTGTTCTGCATGGCTGTGGGTGTCCAGGTAGGCAGCTCGTGTGGGTGCACTCACTGTGGGTGGTTGATAGCCCACCAGGGGGCATATGTCACCGATACCCGCTGCGCACGGTGGGTGGGCTGCAGCATTACAGACATGCACTCATAAGGTGTTCACTCCTTTGTCCTAGGTGTCAGGCCCATTGATGTCCATGCATGGCTACTCCGGCAGATCCTGTGGGTTTTGACTGCCACGCTACAGGTGGTACAGCAGCTGGCACTGTCACAGCACAGACGGCGGTGCAAATGCCGGCATCTGCCTACAGTGGGGCATGGATGACCATAGGGCACATTTGCCAGAGCAACATCCCCTTCCCTGAGTTACCTCCCTTGGCCTCCCTTGTTCTCTTCCTTTGCCCTTGCCCCTGCCTCCACCTTCCTTCCCTGACCTCCTTGTCTGTGGGTGGTCCCTCCTTCCCCCTACCTTGCACATATGTATATAGTTTTGTTATGCCTGTTGCAGTACATTATTTCTGGTAACCCATCTGTGTCAGTGCCTGCTTTGCAGCTGGCATGTGGAGTCATGCTGCAGTGGTGTGCTTGGCCACTGTGTGGTGCATCAGGGGTGTACGGGGGGTTGTACCTGGTGGTGTTCCACCATGGGTTGGGTGTGGGTGAGGCTGTGGCCTGTCCTTTCTGGTTGTGCGGGTATGTCTTGTGTGCTGTTTGCCTGTGTGTTGCTGGCTTTTGTCCTGGTGGCATGTCACCAGCCTCCCTGTAGGGGCTGCCAGGACTGTGTCAGGTGTCTGCCACCCTGCCACTGTGCTCCACTGAGGTGCACATGGGCAGGGGCCTACTGCCTCCCTCATGCTCACTGGATGGTGTGTGGCCACGTGTACCTACCGTGCCTCACCCCTGGTGCACTCTGCACCTTGGTGGTGGGTACTCCTGCCCCTGTGGCATGCCACCTGCTGTGCCTATTGACTTTCCATGTATGTTCTGGTGCATGCTCCTCTGCACCTTGCACATCAGTGGCTGCTGCTATTGTGCTACTTGGCTTGCTCCCCTTCGCATCCCTGGTTGCACTATGGTGCTTCAGGACATGCTCCCTAGCGCATCCCTGGTTGCGCTATGGCACATCCATGCGATATTCAGTTGCATTGCACAGGTGCATCCTGTCATGTGCAACCTTTAAATATCACGCCTGATGTGCCATGGCACACTGTATTTGCGCTGCACCCATCTTGTGCCTGCTCTAGCACATTTCTGAATATCCCACCCCAAGTGTTTATTTAAAATAGAATAGGAGAACATTTAAGCTTTATCAGACTTCAGGATTCACATGCTGCACTTGCATTACATATACAGGAAAATCAACATCTAGAGACACACAAATTCAGATTCCAGGCACAGAAAAGTATCAGTGGAACCGTGGAGAGGATTTGATTTTACATTACACAAAAGAGAGGCCTATTGGATTTATAAACTAGAGGGATTATGGTTTCCAGGTTTAAATGATGGTATAAACATACCTTTATTTTTGAGGGACAAATAAGGTTTTCTATTCAAGCATGTTTAGAAATTTATGATGGGTATATGAATATGTTATTGTTAAAATATTTAGGGTGATCCTATATGATTTAAGAATTTAAAATGAGTTAATAATATGTAAAACTATTGTTTATTCTACCCCTATCTTTTTAATTCTTCTAAATAAAACATAAACCTTATCCCCCTTCCCATATTGCCTTTATTAGTCATCTCTTTTAAACCCTTCCGCCCCGACCCCGTATCCTTGCTTTAACTTTCCTCTAACCCAACATCTATCAGTATTATTACATTGATAGAGTGCATTCAGTAGTTTTGTTTTTAGACAATAAAAATAAAATTTGTAACTGACAAGACTATAGATTTTAAAAGAATGAAAAAGAAAATGTGATGATTGAACAAATATATAAATGGTCATATAAAATGCATATATCGTGCACATAAAATATTCATTTTTCTTTTATATCACTTTTAGGTTATCACAGTTCTATGTCAGAGATATAGATGTATAAATATTTATTATTTTTATTATGTTTCATTGTTCAGATATTAATTGTTTGCACTTAGTCTGTGTATGTATATGTGTAGATCCCTTTAAGAGCCACATTTAAAAGTCAGATCATACATCTTCTCAGACACCCTTGATGATGTGTTGAGCGAAACTGGTTGGAGGCATTAGTTGCAGGGTTCCTGCTGGTGTCTCTGCTTTTGTGAGAGGTTTGATTCACTAAGCACTTTATGGAATAAAGAAAGCACTTTATTCAGTCTATTTTTTTGGTTTCAGAGTCTGCTTAGTTTGAGTAGTGGTGGATGGTGTGGGAGGTTTTTTGTTTGAGTTGCAATTTTGCCTAGCACATCCAACCATTGGGTGTGGTCACTCTGCAATTTTTGGCTGAGGAACAAGGCCAGAATCTGACTTGATGCATCCTTCAGAATTGCAAGACAGGTCAGAATGCCAGGTTGCACACAAAGTCAATGACAGAAAGAATTGTGAAAACAGTCATGCATAAAGCAGGGTCAGACTAACCTGATTTTTTTTCTTTGACTGGATGACCAAAGTAGTAGACAAGGGCATGTTGTTGATTTGCTGTACTTAGACTTAAGAAGGCTTTTGATTTGGTACAGCACAAATTTTTCTTCAGAAGGATGGGAGACCTAGGTGCAACTAAAACCGTAATGAACTGGGTGGGTAGTTGGCTAGACTGGAGGCAGCAGAGGGTGGTGGTCAACAGGGTTAAATCAGAGGAAAGGAGGTTATGAGTGGGTTCCACAGGTATTTTCCTAGGTCTGGTCCTCTTCAACATGTTCATTAGTGACATTGGTGAGGGAATCCAGGGCAGGCTGTGTCTTTTCACAGTTGACATAAAATTATGTGGAAGGTGGATAGTGATGAGGGAATACGTGATATACAGAGGGACCTACAAAACTTAAGGGTGGTCAAAGGTCTAGCAGTTAAAATTCAGTGCCAAAAGTGCAAGGTAATGTACCTAAGGAGAAAGAACCCCAAAACAGAGTACTGAATGGATGGATGGGTGAGACTTGGGACTACAGAAAAGGAATTGGATCTAGGAGTTGGTTAGATGGTTGGCAGGCAGAAGTCAGAGGGTGGTGGTAAATGGGTGTATTCTATGGTAAGGGGAACAGAGTGGGTACCCAAAGGGTTGGTGCTGGTACCCCTCCTTTTACAATACACATCAGAGATATAGCAGAAGGTCTGAGGAAGAATGTGCCTATTCGCAGACGATACAAAATCTGCAATAGGGTGGATACACCATGAGGGGTGGACAAGGTGTAGACAGGCATACTCACTGTACACATTTGTGTACAGTTTTGTTGAGTGCCTGTCACAAACCATAAGCCACTTTGTTAATATTATCATTCTAATCTGTAGTATTTGGGTTAGTGTAGGCCACTGAGGAGTGTCCAATACATGTATAACCTCTTTAGAGAGTGGAGGAGTCATCTGACAACAATCTGACTTGTTTGGAAGGGGGTGCCATTTGGAAAGGATGTGTACATTTTTTAATTGGGAGGGTGTAACTGTTGGAGACTGTGTACAAAATGAAAATTTCTGGCTACACTCCTGGGGGTGGAGGCCATGAAGCATGACTTAAGGACCCTAGAGGGGTGGTCAGAAATTTGGCAATTAAAATTCAGTGCCAAAAAGTGTGCTGTGATGCATCTGGGGTGCTAAAACTCACAAAGAGCTTATACTCTAGGAGGGAGGAAATCAAAATATCAGAGCAGGAAAGGAATCTAGTGATTATAGTATCAAGCAACCTTAAGGTGGGTAGCCAGTGTAGCAAGGCAGTGGTAAAGGCTAATGGAATGTTGGCATGCATTGGGAAAGGCATAACTAGCAGAAGGAGGAGGTGCTGATGCCTCTTTACAAGGCCATGGTGAGACTACATCTGGAGTGCAGGGTCCAGTTCTGGAGACCACACCTACACAAAGACACTGATGGGATGGAAATGGTTCAGAGAAGAGCAACCAAGATGGTGCATGATATGCAGGGAAAACTATATGAACAGAGGTGTAAGGAATTGGATCTGTATCCATTGAAGACTAGAAGGGAGAGGGGGGACATGATTGAAACTATTGAATATGTAAAGGGGATCAATAAGGTGAAGTAGGGGATCTTGTTCAGAAGAAAGGAGGGGGCTACATCTAGAGGTCATAGCCTAAGATTGGAAGGTATATGATACAAAGGCAATGTGAGGAGGAGATTCTTCAAGGTGAGAGTAGTGAATGTCTGGAATAAACTACCAGAAGAGGTGAGGGAGGCTGAAACAGTGGAGGGATTTTAAGAGGGGATGGGATAGACATATGGGATTGGTAAGTGAGGGAAGGGGAAGGCCCGTATGAATGGAGATGGGGAAGGGCAGACTCGATGGGCCGATGTGGTCCCATCAGATTTCTGTGTGATTCTGTTAGTTATCATCAGTAACTCCTTAAACAAATGAACCAGTGTAGCAAGGCTATAGTAAGGCTAACACAATATTGGGATGTGTCAGAAGGGGTATTGATAGCAGAAGAAAAAGAAATACTTCCGGTATAGATCCCTGGTGAGACCTCACCTGGAGTACTGCCCAGTTTTGGAGCCTCACCTCAGAAAGGACAGAGATAAGTTAGAAACAGTGCAGCACAGATTAATAAAATTATTCAGGGCTAGCAGGGCAGATCTTATGAGGAGTGCATCAAGGCATTAAATATGTATTCACTGGAAACCAGACTGGGAGAGAAGAGATATGATAGAGACCTTCAAGTTCCTTAAAAGAATTAACAAGGTAAATTGTAGGGAATTATTTACCCTGAATACCCACTATAGGTCATGTGGTCAAGAGTGGAAATTAACAGGAGGGAGGTTCAGGAGGGATGTGAGGAAGTGCTTCTTTACAGAAAGGGTGGTGGAACCTTGGAATAGTCTGTTGGCCGAGGTAGTAGGTGCAAACACAGTCAGGGTATTCAAACAGGCATGGGACAGAATGAGGGGAATAGTAGTCACCTGGGGTGACAATACCAGGTAGGAGAATGGGGATAGGATGGGCAGGGTTAGTACCCTGGAGGAACAATAGGTTCCAGGGATTACAGGGAGTATGGGCAGACTGTAAGGACCTCTGGTCTTTTTCTGCCGTCATGGTTAGATTATGTTCCTGTGTTTCTATGACTGTGACCATAACATGAACAATGACAAAGCAAAGGTAGGCAAAGACCAGCAGAAAGGGAAACCACCAAAAGATGGTGAACTCCAACCCAACAGTGAGAACATCAATGTAATAAGGACAAGCATCGACAGGCCAATGGGAGCCATAGCCACCTAGAGCTAGGGGGCTGGGCAGATAACCAGGAACTAATGAGGTGTATACAGGACAACCAGACAGCATAACGACAAGTCAAAGGCAGACCTAATGACTTAAAAATGAACACAGCCATCCACAAAAGAGGGGGACTGGATATGGTATGGTGATTCATAGCTTTATGTCCTACATTATTTTTCCCTCTACACTACTGTACAACTGGTGGGTTTGCTCCAGGTTTCATGTATGCATGGGGTGATGTTACTTACTTCACCCTCTGAAACTTGAGACCAGAAAATGTTCCTTATGGAGTTTACAGATCTCACTGTCACAGTGTTTTGTGATGGAACCTCCAATGACAACTACAGTACTTGTTTTTACTCTCCTTTTCTGCCTGTGCTTCATTGTTTGCTTGCTCTATAACATTACCGACACTCCTATTTTTCTTTGGATTCTAAGGCTGCATTCTATTGTTAGTTTGGAACGAATATTATTATTGGTAGTGGAAAATATTTCTGTCCTTCTCCCCTTTAGACCCTCTAGAAGATTCAACTGTTGTCCACTTAAAATCATTATGTTGGTTAACTAGGATCTGCAGTTTATCCAGTAGGTAGGGAAATGGGCAGACTGGGTGGGCCAAGCGGTCCCATCTGCCACAAAGTCTATGTTTCTGTCACTATCCAGTAAGGTATTATCTGCCTCCATTCACCCTCTACTGAGATTCACACCTTTATGATTTCCTGCCCTTCTTCGTTAGTCCCCATTATGACTTTATTGATAACATTTTCCAGTTTCCTTATGCTCTTAGATTTTCTCAGCTCATCTTGTGTGGCTTTAAATCATTTTTCTAATTCCTGTACTTCTGAACGTAGGGCAGGTTGGGATAAGTGGATAGTCACGCCATGTAGTGTAAGTGTGCATCAGACAAGACTGACATTTAAATATGGTGGCTATAAGAATATTGACAGTCTCCTCCAGAGTATTTATTTTATTAGTTTCCACTGTTATACAGTGTTCTGTTGTAGGATTGACTGATTTTGTTATTTATTTATTTATTGAAATGTTTCACCAGGAAGGGTACAATGAGCAAATTAATGCTCATCTCACGACATGTCCTGGGGGAAGGGGGAGTGGTATTTACAGCACATTAAATATACCAAAAAATAATGCATAGTACAGTACAAAAACAGGAGCATAAAATACATGACAGTCAATGATTACAAGCAAAACAGTGCAATCGTACAGGGGATACATGATAATGCAATACGATGGGGAGGGAAGCATGAGTAACAAGACACATGTAGTAAGTGCTAGGTAATTAAGAGTGATAGGTGGAGGGAGGGAGGGAAGGAGGTGGTAGGGGAGAGCAGTATACAAGGAGGGGGTCAAGAGCAAGAACAGTTAGGGATCAGATAGCAAGGCAGTGTGTTTACAAGACAAAGAATGAATAGATTTACTTGCAGATTTTAGGTGTAACAAAATATCATGGCCTGCTCCACTGCTTCCCCAATTGACATGGCAGACACAAGCAGTGTGCCTTTGCCTCTGCCTCACATCAGTTCCACCCACATTCATCGCTTGGCAGTGGCTCCTCATACTGGCATACCAGAATTGCTGCTGGTTGAGACTTCCAGTTTTGATTTCACAAGTATTCCCCAAATGTTTCAAAAGGCTTAAAGTGGCTAAAATGCTGCTCCACCGCTACTTGTGTGCAGCTCCAGGAGTATAATACCCAAAATATGGCTCTAGTGGTTGCTGTGGGCATTCAATTTTCTCAGACCAAGGCAGGTCCTCCTACCACCACCAATTCCCTTCAACCTCTTACAGAGTCTCCCAGAATAGATAGATTAGATATGAGTTATACTGTAGATGGACAATTTTTTTTCTCAATTTTTGCTAAGAGGTTGCAAACACACACAACCCACAGTATACAGTATGTCTCCATAACCACTGGCAAGCAGAGGTCTGCCATCAGTTACCTAGCTGCTCCTTGAGATATGCTAATGATATCATCATTTACACCAGTTCTTCTTCCATTGATGAAATTAACTCACATTCAAATTCAGATTTTGAAAATTGGAATTTCTTGATAGATCAAACACCACCTTCTGCACCGCAAAACAAAACACAGCGTGGATTTAGGTGAGGAAGATCATTCCAAACCAATGTGATATATGTTTTTGATAAAGTCAGTACAGCATTGGATTCTGGCATACCTGAGGATGTAATTTTTTTATGTTTGATGCATGCCTGCACATCTAATGTTTAGCTTCATTGAAAGGGGATTAGTAGGGTGTGTCACTGCAGAGCATATTGCAGTTAAAAATAGCAGGGCTCGGCAGTTCAGACCAATGACCACATGCTCTGAGCTTGACGTCACCACTGCCTGCATGACAAAAAATTTTGTGCATTTCAAAGATCTGAAACCACCCAATCAGAGGGCTTCAGTCTTTTGATTTGCATGATGCTGGCTGGTCAACAAGCAGCTGATCAGCTGTCAACACCAGCAGCCTGTCTAGGTTACTGGCACAGAGTTGGACCACAGTACCTGATTTTAGCTAAATATCTTTTAGGTACTAGAAGGAAAGCTGAACTCAGAAACCTAGATAGTTTTTTTTGAAATGAGGGCTAAAATGTATTTTAATCACTCTTCAGAAGTAGAGTCATGATACTGGTATGCACATTTGCATATATATATATATATATATATATATATATATATACACAAATATATATATATATATATATATATATATATATATATATATATATATGAATATGCATACCCACATGCCCAGTGTCACGGATCCACTTTTGGAGTGTGATTACAGTACTTTTAGCCCTTGTTTTTAAACATTAACTAGTTTCCGGAGTTCAGCTTTCTTTCTTGCACCTAAAAACATTTTTATCTGAACCCGGGTATTAAAAATTCTTATTTTGTAATGTAGGTGGAGCAGGGTGACCTACCCCGCTACAGCTTCTTTCTCCCCATCCCCTCCAGGTGGGTCACCCCCTACTCTTTCTCATCTTTATATATGTAAATGGAGCATTGTGCCACCCTCGCTACTGCTTCTTTCTCTCCGTGCCCTCCAAGTGACTGTCTTGCCCTGCCAGCCTTCCCATCTGTATACACATATATTTTAATTTTAGTGGAGCAGGGTGCCTACCCCCACTACCACTTCTCTTGATATCACCATCCCCTACAGGTCACCCACTACCATTCTCTAACATGCCCAACACTGGGGTGCCCAGTCCTAGTGTTGGAATGCAGTCCATCCCTCAATGTTTTTTTTTTAACCCTGTAAAAAAGGAAAACATCCATTGATGTCTGTTGCATTGTTAGTTCCCCCCCACGTGACACTCCCACTCAGCACTACCCCCCCAAGCCTTTACTTACTTAACAGGGGTCTAATAGGTCTTCACTCTTCAATGCTGGATTGCACACTGAGGCAATCAGGTATGCAGTTCAATATATTTCAATGGGGTTTCGAACTTAGTGGCATAACTTGACCATTTTTGGATATTTTTGCCCCACATTTCCAATATACTTTTTTTGTGACCCTACCTCATGAACAGTTACAATGACGTTAGGCAAATCTGTCTGAAAAGGTAATATTGTTGCCACTGCTTGAAATCACCTTCTGGGCTGGAGTTGAACATTTTCTCTGCCCTTATTCATGAGGAGTGGTCATACGAAGGCCATGTTGAAAATTTTGTGTAGAAATATTAAAAAACAACAAAGTTATGGCCCTATGTCGAAATTTGCAAACACAGGGCCAGATATACAAAACTTTGTGCTGGGGCAAACCATTTGCACAGGGTCAGTGTTGGTTAGCGAGGTCCGCTTATATTCAAAAGGTTAAATAGCGCACTAAACTGCATTAGTGCCATGCCGGGCAAAATTAAAATGTATACAAGGGGCAAAGTGAGGGTGTGTGTACATGAATACAGGTGCAGTGCTATATTCAGTGAATAGCACTGTGCAAAGTATTTTTGTGCGACGTAGCACAACACTTTGAGAGGTGCGAATTACCACCCAGGAAAAGGTAGTCTTAACTCTGGGCAAACCAGCTTTGCATGACTTTGTGGCTTTGTGTGACTTTTGTGTGGCTTTGTGCTAACCTAACCAGTAAGTATGACACATAGAAATAAACCAGACAGAAAGGAAACACGCTGCTCATGGATGGCATCCATATGATGCCATCATCTGCCTCCATCGCCACCATACCAGGCAGTAAGTGGTGATTTGGCTCCTGGTGGACACCATGGCATTGCAGCCATACATCATACACATCTGCAGACCATCCTTCAGTGGACTCCAACAGACACCAGCACACACATGCAGCACTGTGGGCATGGAGGGTGTTGAGGGAGGGTGTACAGTGGCCAGGCTGCACCACAGACTGGGTGCAGCCACAAGGCTGGGACTAAGCCACGAGTGCACATGGCCAGTATTGGGAATACCTCAACACCAGTGTGCTAGTCTGATGATATGTGCCCCTCAGCCACATACCGTACATCTGTACAGACACCACGCACACATAGCCAGCTGTGTATATGTCACTGTGAGCATCCCATGCCAGTGGTGCAACATCTGTGGTTCACACAACAGTATAACAGTAATGTCCACTATCAGTAAACACCTGTAAGTTGGGCCTCTCGCTGTGTACAGTGCAGTGCTCATCTCTGCCCTACACACCATAGGCATTGCTGTGTCCCTCACACTACTGGCCCCCTTGCTACTGTAGTGTCTGCTGTGCATTGTAGCATGAACTACAGTTTGACAATTGCATGCAGCACCCTCACCTGTGCTGTGTAGTCCCCTGGGGCACAATATTCTATGCTGTCCTGTATAAATGTAGTCTGCAGCTATCACCATGCACTGCCAGACTGACCTACAGGTGGAGCTGTGGATAGACCCAGCCAGCCCCTGTACTTCCAGACTGACCTACAGGTAGAGCTGTGTTACCCTGCAATAGTGCTGGGCAAACTGCATGCAAATCAGATCATAATGAGATGATAACATGGATGTTTGCCCACAGACTACCTAAGCAGCCTTATTTGCATGTCACCTTTGAATATAGCAAAGTTTTGCCCTGGGCAAACATGATTGCACCAGACAAGCGGCTTAGCTCCACACTAACCTGCGCAAAATGTGTTTCGTCATGGCATTATTCAGAAACATTGTACATTTTGCACAATGTGCTTTCACATATGCTGCTGCTTGCAGCTTTACTGACTCACTCCTTAGCTAGCACACACATTGGCCATAGAGTTCACCTTTACCTTCCTTTACATCTCTGTAAACTGGGATGCTGTTGTGGTTTGTACTTCCTGGTTGCTATATCCAGAACTGTCTTATTCCCGAGCTATTTTTGCACTGCACTTCCAGCCTAGTTTGCCCGGCTTCCTTAGCATGCTATATTCAGCAGGTTTAGTACCAGGGCTATCCCTTTTGAATATAGCAGGCTATTGGTTCCTGGCTAATTTAGCATGCTGGGCTGTGCTAATTTAGCCCCAGGGCAAAGTTTTGAATATCTGGCCCACAGGCTTGTAATGCTAGTAATTATCAATATGTGGACTTCAGATTTTCAACATAGCCATTTCTTCACAGCACCTCATGAATTTGACAGTTGTCATTTTCAAATCCTGGCCAAAATGTGTTTTCATACTCCAAAAGATGATTTCGCAGTCGCTGCATGAAATCATCTTTCAGGCAGAAGTTGAAATTTTCTCTGCACTCGTTCATGAGGTGGTATCATAAGAAGGCCATGTTGAACATTTGCTGTAAAAACATTACAAAAAAAAAAAGTTATGAGCCTATGTTGAAAGGGTCATAACTTTGTCATTTTCAATCATTTTAACTCAAATATTCAACATCGCCATTTCTTTACATCACCTCATGAATGTGACTGGTGTCATGTTTTTCAAATCATGGCCAAAATTTGTTTTCGTGCCTGTGGTACAGAATGGTATTTCAGTGGGGATTTGAAAATTGTCACCTACCAGATTCATTATGTGGGTAATAAGAAGGCTATGCTGAAAATTTAATGTACAAATATGATAAAATGCCCAGGTTATCAATGAATGTTACACTGTTTCAGAGGTCACTCATAACTTCATTAATTTTCAATATTATGACTCTAAACTTTCAACATAGCCATTTTCCCACACCACCTCATAAAAGTGACATGTGTCAATTTCAAAATCCTAGACAAGATGTGTTTTTACACCTCTGGTACGAGATGACATTTTGGCCAATGTACTACTAATGGTACCTGTCATGTCTATAAGATGTATCCTAGAACAAGCATTTTCAAAACTTGTGGTCACAATTAAAAAAAATGAAACAAATTGTTTAGCATGCATAAAATAGAAACATAGAAGCTGACGGCAGATAAGGACCACAAGGCCCATCCAGGCTGACCATTTTTTCTACCTTATGAATGTGCCATATTCCTGTACTCTGTCAATGGCCTATTCATTCATACTCATCTTTATTGCTCCCTTATGCCTATCCAATGATTGTTTGAAGCCCTGCACTGTATTCATGTCCACCACTTACTGAGGTAGGCCGTTCCATGCATCCACCACCATGTCTGTGAAAAAGAACTTCCTCACATTACCCCTTAATCGGCCTCCCTCTAATCTCATGCTGTGTCCTCTTGTCCTGCTATTTTTCTTATATTGAATCATGTTAAACTCTTTCACCTTGTTAATACCCTTAAGATGTCTGAATGTTTCGATCATATCACCTCTCTCCCTCCTTTGCTCTAGGACATACTTATTGAGCTCCATTAATCTGTCCTCATATGTTTTCTGATACAGTCCCTGCACCATTTTGATTACCCTTCTCTGGACTGCCTCTGTTTTGTTAATGTCCTTCTGTAGGTGTGGCCTCCATTACTGCATGCAGTACTCCAGATAGGGCCTAACCAGTGTCTTGTAAAGAGGGATTATTACCTCCCTCTTACGACTTACGATACCCCTACTAATACACCTCAGCATTCCCCTAACCTTACCTACTGCTTTAGTGGTCTGTTTGGATGATTTCAGGTCATCTGTGATGATGATGCCCAAGTCTCTTTCTTCCGTAGTGATTGTAAGCAACTCCCCTCCCAACTTATAGGTAGCTTCAAGGTTTCTCTTCCCTATGTGCATGATCTTGCACTTCTTTGCGTTAAACCTCAGTTTTTTATCTTTCTAGTCTTTACTTCATATAAATAAATTATACAGTATCATGTCAAGAATTTATTCTTAAATAATCTAATTAGACTCATTACCTTGAATGGTGTTGTGCAGTACTTTCCTTCTTGTGCCCAGCATGCACAAATGCTATTTCACATAAACCCCTGCAGCATTTGACTTGATAGTGCTTGCATTACTCTTTGTATCTGGTGAGATTAGCAATGTCAGGTTGAGTGTTTTTATAGTAGGTACCAGAAGACGAGCTGGTGAGCTTCAACAATGTCTCAGAGCCAATGCATTTTTTAACACATACTCCCTCCCTGCCTCTCTTTTAATTTCAAAAATCCTGAGAACAGATCACAGATCAAATTGGGGGTGAGTGGTTGATGTGCTTGACTAACATAAGCCAATCAATGGAAGGGGAAAGGGTGGAGAGCACAAGGGCAGTGAAAAGACAAAAAAAAGTACAATGACATTAAGAAATAAATCATAAGTTTCCCAACTCCATTAGTCTTAAAAAAAACAACTGCTACCAGATACCACACACAACAGCCAGACGTCAAGAGGAGCTTGTAATATTTAATGGGCATATATAACAGCCACAGTTAAAAAGCTGCAAACTGTCTCCATCTCATATTTTTTTTGTGAAGGACACCACAGTTGAAACAGTAAACTCACAAATAAATATACAATGATGGCAGCTGGCGTCAATGAACATAATGTGCCTCAAGGGGAAGATGGAGGATAGGGGGTGCTTCAAAACCAGCAATTGTGTCAGATTTTTTTTCCTTAATTATGAAAAAGGCAGCCCCTCTCACTCCAGATTGCCACTGATACATACAATATCTATTAGCGAATACACTTGCTAATCAACTGTCTCCACCACCAATAATCAGTACATTTTAGCCCTTTGGCAGTGGGTCAGATGCTTGTTTGCTGCAGTAACCCCACCAATACATCCAGACTGAAAAGGTTATAGTTCACAAATGTTACAAAATCATGAAGCCATACAAACAAGCTCTTTGTTATAGCTAAATGTGCTCTGAGCATGAAACACACTGTGTGGAAGGTGTGTGCTTAACATTGTAAAAGTAATCCCAATGCCATATGAAGCCACTTTCTACAAACACCCACAAAAAAACCCTGATATTAGACAGCAAACACTATGAACTCCTGCACAGGGCTACTATACAAGCATAAACATTGCCTAACTGCTGAAGCCTTTAACCTTGCTATCCAGAGCTCTGTTATCTCAACTATCGATTACAGGCTCGTTATCTATGGATCCGCTACTGATACTGCACTCCAGAGCATAGCTGTAGCCCTTAATAAGGCATGTAGACTCCTTATTTCAGCTGCCCACCTTTCTCACACATGTGACATTTAAAAGCAGGCTAACTGGCTCCAGCTATCTGGCAGGCTAAAGTACCAGACCTGCATCCTAGCTAAGAAGACATCACTGGGCCTTATGACCCCTGGAGTCCAATCAATATTGACCCTGCAGCATGTTTGCCACTGAACTAGAAGATCGGACTGTCTAAACTTTACAATAGCCCACTGCCGGACCTCTCAAGCTCAGCTGCTCTACCTTGTCAGAGCATCCACCTAGTTCAACTTGCTACCTACAGAAATCTCCAACATTGCCATGATTGGTGCTTTTAATGTAAACTATGTCAACACCTCATAGCTAGTGCCTTCTGTGATTGCTTCTTATCATCCCTCCAGGCTTACTACCCTCAAGCATCCTCCTCACTGCCTCAGCTCCTCCTCCTCCTCCTACCCCATTACTGGGTATAGGATGAATCTGTCCTCTTCCTTTCATCCCCATTCCTCCTCCTTGCTATTTCCCATCTACCATACCCAATGCAGTGCCCTCCCTATTTCTCCCTCCCTCTCTCCCCATACCACCCCTCACCACCACTCTTCTTCTTTTCCCACTAACCCCACTCCTAACAAAGCTTCACTGAGCTGCCTATAACTTGTACTGTATAATTAACTCACAACACAATTCCTTGACAATGCCTTTGGCTGCTAATATTGTAGCCTTATTTGTCTTTTTTTTTTTGTAAGTTCCATTGTAATGATCATGTTATGTTTTGTACCTTATTGTCCTTATTGCCTTGACGTGAAACCTTTGTAAAAGAGCCCTCAGCTCTAAGGTGTCATCCGAAATACAAATAAAATAAAATAAAGAAATAAAATAAAGAAACACAAATCAAAACCACTCTTATTTAATAGGCAGCAGATGAGTGACTGAGGTCAATTGTCAAATACACCTGTTTTCCACAACAGTATGATATGCAGTACAGATCAGACTGTTATGGAAAATGGCTAGATTTGACAATTTATCTCAGTCACCCAGTCTAAGATCTGGCACTTCAATTACCTACATGAAAAAAAAAATTAATTAGCCAAAAAAAGCTAATCTGAGCCACTCTGAATTAATAGGCAGCAGCGGCAGTACAAATTATACTATTGTGGAAAATGGCAGGATTCGACAATTTACCTGAGTCACTCAGGATTTGGAACTGTGATTACCCACAAATAAATAAAAATATTAGGCAGCAAACACAGATCAGAACCACACCACTCTTAATCCATTCCTTCCAGTAGCACCATATGGCTTCAGACCCATCCACTGTTTAA
This sequence comes from Neoceratodus forsteri, assembly GCA_016271365.2. Lineage (NCBI taxonomy): Eukaryota > Metazoa > Chordata > Ceratodontiformes > Ceratodontidae > Neoceratodus > Neoceratodus forsteri. The sequence goes on along the minus strand of CM028137.1, from coordinate 863,004,109 downwards.
CCCGACCCAATATGGCCACACTGGATAAAATGAGCACAGATGCAGAACAGATCATACTTTTGTGTAAAAAGGCAGGATTTGATCATGAATTTATTATCTCAGGCACTTCTATTACCTGCCAACCAACTCAGTTTGACTACCAGTATGCAGTGTTCCCACTCCAACTAGTGGCTGCTGTGTGCTGATATTTCATTGGCTTGAATGAAGAATTAATTTATTGGTTCCCCAGTACTACTTGCAGAGAGCACCCACCACCTATAGTAATATTGGGAGAAGCATACATGAATTATATATTCAAACTTACATAGTAACCAGGCAGGCAGATTAAACTGCACAGAAATTATTACCATCATAATATTGGTATACGATCTTTGTTCACAAGCAGCTGATAGTAATGCACAACTCAAATTTCAGTTTCTGTGCTGCATATATTGATTGAGAGTAATATACACAGGCTATGTATACATTAATAAAAAATACATTAGTGTCAAAATGTGGGGCAAAATATATGTGGCCCACCGGGAATAACAGTTGAGTGGCCATGGCCAGTCCGCCCCACGTTTAGCCTCTGCTCTCTTCCCTGTCCCATGCTTCTGCCTGGTAATAGATTAAAAGTCTGTTCCCTCATATAGGCATATTAATACATGCTTACTAGCAAATTAATTCATTAGATGTGCTTGAAATTCTATGTGCATCTGTGACTATAATGCTATTTCTGTCGAACAGCTGCATTCCTATTTAAAAAGAGTTTATGTGCCAAGTGTTATGACTAAAGGTATCATTGGTGAAACCAAGTGACAACTTTCATGCTAATTACAGTACCTGATAATTAATTTGGTAAGACTAGAACAATTAAAAATAAAAAAGTAACAATCCAGCATGCAAAACTACTTCATTTTTGTTATCGAGACTTAATGGTAGTGGTGGTGGGAGGGGGGGACTTGTTCATCGCAAATTATCTCAAGCATCAGTCAATTAGAATGAACATGTGTAACTATTAATTGAGGTTATGCATCTGTTACAAACAGTTCACCATCAGAATTGCTAGCATAACAAGAAATCTCTCTTTCCCTTAGAAATAATTTATACACCGATGATTTGTGGAACAGAGTTCACAGAATATTAAATGGCAGGCTACTGTACAAATACAGTGATTGCATGAACAATGAATTTCAGGAAAACAAAGTTATTTAAAGGAATCAATATAAACTTGCATAATAGTGCATGTGGGTGGTTCGTGGGGAAGGTTAATATACTCAGGGTAGATTGCAGGTGACTATGCAATGAGTATTCTTTAAATACAGAATGTATGACTCGAGAAATATAATATATCTGTATTGCAATATAATGCAGCGACTGCAGGTGTGTCGATAATCATGCATGCTATTATATTTGATGTAAATAACACATGGGGGAAATATTTAAATTTGTATAAATGGTGAAATGATGTATTGAAAAACCTTTTGAACTGTGTATACCTAAATGTATGAATTTAAAAATTGAAAACTAATAAAAAATAACATTAAAAAAAAATTCACATTTTGTGTGCACATAACCAGTGTGATAAATGGAAACATGTTTCAATTACTTTTCTTGAAAGCTCATATTACATACTGGTTGCTCAATCAAGCAGAGTCGGACTATACCAAGTAGCTGGGTATTGGTAGCAACAGTGTAATATGAAGGAGGATGCAATGTCAACAGACCATGAGTAGGAAACTATCAAGGGCAATGGGGGTATGATAGTGTGACAATGGAGAAAGAGGGCCAGTGAGAGAAAACGCCTCTTAGAATCTAATATTTTCAGTAAGAGCAAATTCATATCTCGCCACAACTGAACATCCAGTGCTCCAAAACAATTTCAAAACATGTAGTTTTAGCACATTTTGTATTACTTTTCCAGTGTCAGCAGATGTCAGATGACTAACCAAATCACATAACACACTTAAGTAAGGGCATTGTCAAGTACTATTATGCATATAAATTACATAAGACTAAAAAAGATCGTAATCAACAGGAATGCAGATGAATTTATTCAGCTCTTATACCAAGCTTCTCAGGGAAAACAAATGGCAGAAATATGTTTGTGCAAGCAACATAATAATAGAATTAGGTTTAGCAAAATCTCCCACCTTGTTGGAAAGGAAGGAGGAACAGTCTTTTGGTGTTATGAGACAATTTTCCCTATTTGGACTGGGCAGCATACACCATGGAGAACTGCTTAACTCTTCACTGTGTGTTTATGCTGCTTGCATTCTACAAGTAAACCTGATTGTACTTGAATCACATGCATGACTGTAGCTGCTAATAATATTAAACATTTAAAAAACTAATAAGTAAAGCAACCTAAAAACATGCATTATCTGTGAAAGCAAATACTGTACTAAACAAACTCTAGCAAGAACCAATATGGCTGCACAATGATGGTAATGGTGGTGAGAAATGTGTAAACTAACAATTTTACACTAACCACTGGGCCATCTAACTGCACTTTCTAATTGTTGTGATACATACACACACACACACAAACACATATACACATATATGCATATAAATTAAAGTGCACTGTCTATTTACATTTTTACAGATTAAAAACAATATCAAGGGACCATTTTCTTCTTGTCAGGCTCCAAGGGACATCGGAGGGTGAGTAGTTGCCACTAGACACCTCATTTAAATCGGCAATGACATGCATAAGGCTGAAACCGATCTAGATAGTGAGGGAATGTAGACCAGCAATTTTTGCACTAACCGCTGAGCCACCTAACTCTACTTTGAAATTGTTGTGATACACACACGCACACACTTACTAATACATATATGCATATATATATATATATATATTTCCAGTATAACATAGCAGTACACTGTACACATACACAGAGATTAACATACACACACACACACACACACACACACACACACACACACACACTAACACACATACACTGCCTTATATGGCATTCATTTGCTTATACAGCTAACCCTAATTTTTACTGTGTTAGGATAAGTACTGTGTTTTGCACTAACTCGTAGTAATCTATGCACAACTGGGTAACTAGGAGACCAGGAGGTGCAGTGAGTGTGGCCTATCTGGAGTTCAGAAAGACCTTCAACACTGTCCCCCATAGAAGGTTGATTAACACACTGGACAGCCTGGGGTGGATCCTAAAATAGTTCTGTGGGTGGAGAACTGGCTGAATGGCAGGAGTCAGAGGGTTGTGGTAAACAGGAAGTAGTCTGGAAAGGGAGAGGTAAATAGTAAGGTGTTGCAGGGGTCGGTGTTTGGGCCAGTCCTCTTTAATGTCTTTATTGGGGACATTGCAGAGGGCTGGTGGAAAAGGTATGCCTCTTCACAGATGATACAAATGTATGCAATAGAGTGGACACACCAGGGGTTGTTAAAATAATGAGTGAAGACCTTAAAAAACTGGCAAAAATGGTCTTGAGAATGGCAGCTGAGATTCAATGCAAAGAAGTGTCGGATCATGCACATAGGGCAATAGAACCCACTGGCAAAGAACAAACTGGGCCTGGAGGTACTGACATTCACAAAGCAGGAAAGGGACCAGGTAGTTCTCATCTCAGAGGACCTAAGAGAAACTAGGCAGTATGATAAGGCAGCTGGAAATGCTAGCCAGTTGCTTGGATGCACAGGGAGAGGTATCATGAGTAGAAAGAGGGAGGTCATCTTGCCTCTGTATAAGACACTCATGAGATCGCACCTGGAATACCATGCCCAGTTCTGGAGGCCCCATCTAGAAGAACACAAACAGAGTGGATGTGATGCAGTGGAGGGCAACTAAAATGGTGCAGATCCTGTGGAATAAGACCTATGAGGAAAGACCAAAGAAACATAGAAACATAGATTTGATGGCAGATAAGGACCACTTGGCCTACCTAGTCTGCCTATTTCCTACCTAATGGATAAGCTACAGATCCTAATTAACCAACAGCCTGCTTCCTCCTACCCCCACTAGAATTGCTTTATGTCTGTCCCATGCATTCTTGAATTTCACTGTTTTTGACTCCACGACCTTCTCAGGAAGGCTGTTCCATACATCTACAACCCTCCATGAAGAAATACTTCTCACATTACCTCTGAGCTGTCCCCTCTATCTTCAAATTGTGCCCCTTGTTCTTGCACATCTCTTTTCTGAAAGATGCCATCCTCTTGCACTTTGTTAATTCCCTTGAGATACTTGAAAGTTTCTATCATGTCCCCCTCCCTCCTTTCCTCAAGACTATACATATTAAGCTCCTTTAATCTTTCTTCATATATCTTCTGGTGCAGACCCTGCACCATTTTGGTTGCCGTCCTTGGGACAGCCTCCACCCTGTCTGTGTCTTTGTGGAGATGAGGTCTCCAGAACTGCACGCAGTACTCTAGATGTGGTCTTACCAACTGTCTGTACAGAGGGATAACAACTTCCTGTTTTCTACTGGTGATGCTTCTCCCTATGCATCCCAGTATTCCCAGCCCTCCTTACTGTCTTCTCACATTGCTTTCCACATTTAGGTAATCTGAATAACTACTCCCAGGTCCCTTTCTATTTTTGTTGCTGTCAGTATTTCACCCCTATTGTGCACTCTTCCCTGGGTTTTTGTTTCCCAAGTGCATTTGCAATTGTTTGGGTTGACTCTAAGCTGCCATACATTTGACCATTCATCCAACCTTGCCAAGTCCCAGCCCATCCTTTACACCCCACCTGTGTACCAACCCTGTTGCAGAGCTTTATGTCATCTGCAAAGAGACATACTTTTCCTTCCAGGCCCTCTGCAATGTCACTTATAAAGACATTAAAAAGGACTGGCCTCAGTACTGAACCCTGCGGTACCCCACTAGTAACTCCCCCCTTTCTTCACTGTGGTCTCCATTTACTATTACCTTCTGTATCCTGTTGTCCAGAGAATGTTTTACCTAGGCTACCACACTGGAACCCACTCCCAGTCTAGCTAATTTGTTTATTAATCTTTTGTGTGGGACAGTGTCAAATGTCTCACAAAAATTTAGGTAGGCCATGTCCACAGCCCCTTCTTGGTCTACTACTTTGGTCACCCAGTCAAAGAAATCAATTACAGTCATCTGACATGACCTTCCTGCTGTGAATCCATGCTGCTTTGGGTCCTATGCCCCACTTGCCACTAGGTACTCAACAATTCTTTCCTTCAGAAGTGATTCCAATTTCCCCTACCGCTGAGGTCAAACTGACAGGTCTGTAGTTTCCTGCCTCTGTCTTGCTCCCACTTTTATGAAAGGGAATCACATCTGCTCTTCTCCAGTCCTCAGGCACCATACCATCCTCCCATGATTTGTTAAAAAGGGTAGTCAGTGGTGTTGCTAGTTCTCCCCTTAGTTCTTTTAGAATTCTGGAGTGAATCCCATCAAGCCCCATTGCTTTGTCCACCTTCAGTTTTAGGAGTTCCTTCAGAACCCTTTCTTCTGTGAAAGGGTTGATATCAACCCCCCTATCCAGAGTGCTTCTATTGACTGGATTAGGTACCTCCCCCTCCTCTTCCTTTGTGAATACTGAGCAGAAGTATTCATTCACTATCCCTGCTTTTCTCACTGTCCCTCTCTGCCCAACCACCCTCTTCTTTGTTCTACCTCAGTATCCCTGCCTTAGTCTTTCTTTTCTTCCTAATGTACCTATAAAAGGTTTTATCCCCCTTCTTAACAGAGTTGGCTATATTTTTCTCAGTTTGGGATTTTGCTATTCTGACTACCTTCCCTGCTTCCTTCTGCTTTAACTGGTACAGTTCTCTGTCCTGCTCCTTCTGTGTTTCCTTATACTTCCTAAATGCTATCTTTTTCTCCCTAACCTTCACTGCCACTTCTTTTGAGAACCATAGTGATTTTTTCTTTCATTTTGATTTGTTTATTTGCTTCACACAAAGGCTTGTTGCCTCTGTGATGACAGTTTTGATGTTTTCCCATTGTTGCTCCACCCCACCTTCTTGCCTGTTTGCTACTGCTTTTCTAAGGCACTCTTCCATTTTGACAAAATCAGCCCTCCTAAAGTCCAGTAGCTTCACTTTTGTATGGCTTGACTTTACAGCTAAGTTTATCATGAACCACACTGTTTGGTGGTCACTTATTCCCAGAAGGCTATCCACTTCTAGCTCTAAGATCCTCTCTCCATCCCCATTTGAGAGTACCAAGTCTAAGATTACTCCCTCATGAGGGTTCCAAAACTTGCTGTCTGAGGCATGCTCCCTGTAGGGCATCGAGAATGGCCCTGCTGTTGCATATGGCTGCAGCAAAGGTGTTCCAGTTAACAACTGGTATATTCAGGTCTCCCATCAGCAATATCTCCCCTTTCTCTGCCATCCTAAGGATGCCATCTATCATTTCCTTGTCCATTTCCTCTCCCTGAGATGGGGGTCAGTATACAACCCCTGTGCAGATTGTGGTGCCATTTCCAGTCTTCAGCGTGACCCACAGTGCCTCCTCTCCTCCCTGTTTACCCTTTAGTTCCATTGCTTTGATACCTTCCCTTTCATAGAAAGCAATTCCTCCTCCTCTACCCTCCCTGTCCCTCTGGTAGATTGTATACCCTGGTATGTTGACAGCCCAGTCATGGTTCTATGTGTACCATGTTTCTGTGACTCACGATATCCAGGCATCCTTTGTCCATCAAGGCTGCCTGTTCAGAAAGCTTGTTACCTAGACTATGGGCATTGGTACTGATTACCTCCATTTTTATGCCATTATTCCTTTTTGCCCCATCTCTGTCCTTACTGCCTTTGTCTTTTCTCTATTTACCCCTGCCCTTCTCCCTATCGACTGCTCTATCTTGGTGTTTACCTCACTAACTACATTTTTTTGGGGGGAAGGGATAGGATTTTCCTTCTCCTTTTCAGTGCCTCCCCCCTTTGCTAGTTTAAATGCTTGCCAATGAAGCATTTAAACCTATCACCTAGGATCCAAGTTCCCCTCCTGGGAAGATGCAGACAATCATGCCAGTATAGGCCTGTATCCCTCCAGGTGGAGCCCCAGTCCCCAGTGAAGCCAAACCCTGAGCTCTGCACCAGTTTTTCAACCACTGATTGAATTCCATGGTATGGAGTATCCAAATCTCACCCATACCAGAGGCAGGCAGCACCTCCAAGAAAGTTTACGTGCATGCTACTTGTCTAAAGTCCCTATCCAACTCCAAAAACTCCTCCTGCACTGCTCTGAGCCCTTTCCAAGCCAGGTCATTTGTCCCTAGGTGGACAATGACATCCAGCTCCTCCCTGTGCAGCTGCTCCCGTGATCCTGAGAATTAGCTCCTGTCACTCCAAGCCATGGTGCAAGGCAGGCACCTTACTTCCTCTCCCTCCCTCCCCAGTTCTACCCTCTTATTAATGGAGTCTCCTGTCAGAGTTGTTTCCTTCCCTGTGGGTCCCATGCCACCCTTCTGTGGGTCTCCTTTGTGGAGGTTCCCAGCATCTACCTTGGTCTTCACTGTAGGTGCTCCATAGAGGAACCACACTCTGCCAGAATGGCATATGAACTGTGAAGAGGTACAACTGGAGGGATGTGCCTCTGTTCCACCAGTCTCACCCTCCCTGAGCCCACTGTGGTCCAACTGCTCCTCTTTCTTGGCAACCTCTGAGGCAGCGGTGGTGGCCCTGATGGTCCCTGGGTGGGAAAGGAGGTCCCCCGAATCCTGGCCAACTCAGCCTGGAGATGTGCAACCTTCTCCTCAGCCCAGAGAGGTGCCTGCAGATGAGACAATGCCGTATCCTCCAGAATGTCTCCCAGAAGACTGCTGCTCCACAGCCACTGCACCACTCCCATCATGTCTTTATTTGTGGTCCCTTAACTGTTGATTTGTATATTTACTCTTTCCTCTCTTTTTTTTTTAGAGTTAAATATGTATTTTTTAGGAGTTAAATATGTATTCCCTGGAAGAAAGGAGGAGGGGACATGATTGAGACATACAAATACATCACCAGTATAAACAGAGTGCAGGGAGGAGGCATCTTCCAAAGTAAGAAATGCTCCAAGTCAATGGGGGAAAAAAATGAAGTTGGGGAGGCTCTAGGGAAATGTGAAAATATTTTTTCACAGAGAGGGTGGAGGATGCCAAGAATAGCCTACCAGAGGGTGTTAGGGCTAAAGGGTCACAGAATTTAAAAAAAGAGGATAGACACAAGAGTCTCCTGGAGGCAACGGGGCTCCAGAGTTCAGTTTGGGCATGAGGCCTCACACTAGATAGGGACTAATAGGGCAGACTGGGTGGTGATGTGATCTCACCACCCATCTCAACCTCCACTGATCACCCACAACCTCACACTCTCAGACCTCCCCCACACTCTCACTCACTGGAACAGGTCCCAGTGTGAAGATCCACTCTCATCGATGACACATCTTCTGTTGAACTGGTGAATACTATTTGAGAAATAAGGTAAGTGCACTTCACTGCATTTTAATCAGTTTTCAACTGCACTTTCCTTATTTCTCATATAGCAGTCACTGCTTCCAGAAGCAAGATGTGTCATCCATAAGAGAATGGATCTTCACTGGGATCTTTTCAGGTGAGAGAGGATGCATGTGAAAGGTCTGTGAGCTGTGAGCTGCAGGTGCTCAGTGGGAGGATGGGCTAGGGGTGAGGGGTTGCATCAGTGATGGACCTTTTTAAAGATTAAAAAAGACATTGAGGGACTGTATTCTTCTTTTCAGGCTCTGAGGGACATCCGATGGTGAGAGGCGGGTGGAGTTGACAGTAGACACGTCAGTTAGATCAGCAATGACATGCATAAGGCTGAAACTGATCAAGATAATGGGGGAATGTAGACTAGCAGTTTTTGCACTAACCACTGAGCCACCTAACTGCAATTTCTAATTGATGTGATACACACACACTGACTAATACATATACACATATACTGTATGCATATATATTTCAGTATAACATAGCAGTACACTGTCTAAACACATTTTTAGAAATAAAAAAAATATATTGAGGGACTGTTTTCTTCTTTTCAGACTCCAAAGGACATTGGAGGGTGGGCGGTTGCCACTAGACACCTCATTTAAGTCAGCAATGACATGAATAAGACTGAAACTGATCTAGATAGCTGGGGAATATGGACTAGCAATTGTTACACTAACCTCTGAGCCACCTAACTGCACTTTCAAATTGCTGTGATACACACACACTGACTAATACTGTACATATACATATGTGCATATATATTCAATATAACATATCAGTGTATTGTCTACATACACAAAGCTTTGTCTCACACGTTAACACACATACACTGCCTTATATGGCATTTTTTACTTATACATCTAACCCTAACTTTTATTGTATTTAGGATAAGCTCTGTGATTTGCAGTAACTCACTGTACTAATCTACAGCATGACAAGGTAACTAAAGTAGTGGATCAGGGAGGTGCAGTGGATGTGGCCTATCTGGACTTCAGAAAGGCTTCAACATCATCTCCCATAGAAGGTTGATTAACAAACTTTGCAGCTTAAGAGTGGATCCTAAAATAGTTCTGTGGGTGGAGAACTGGCTGAATGGCATGAGTCAGAGTGTTGTGGTAAACAGGGAGTACTCCAGAGATGAGAGGTGATGAGCGGGGTGGTGCAGGAGTTGGTGTTGGAGCTGGTCCTCGTCAATGTCTTGATTGGGGACATTGCAGAGTCAATGGAGGGGAAGGTATGCCACTTCACAGATGACACAAAGGTATGCAATACAGTGGACATGCCAGCGGTGTTGAAAGAATAAGGGAAGACCTTATAATACTGGAAAAATGGTCTCAAGAATGGCAACTGGGATTCAGTGTAAAGAAGTGCAGGAGCATGAACATAGGGCAAAAGAAACCTAGCAGCAAAGTACAAACTAGGTGGGGAGTTACTGACACTCACAAACAGGAAAGGGACCTGGGAGTTATCATCTTGGAAGACCTAAGAGAAACTAGTCAGTGCAATAAGCACCTGAAAGGCTAGCCAGATGCTTGGATGCATAGTGAGGGTATCACGAGTAGAAAGAGGGAGGTCATCTTGTCCCTGTATAAGACACTCTTGAGACTGCACCTGGAATACTGCATGCAGTTCTGGAGGTCCCATCTGAGAAAGAACATTTTATTTATGTCTTCGTTAACTGGGTAAGTGTGCTTACCCAATGGACCATTTTCAGACATGCCCCACAAGGTGGCAAAAACATAGTCCATCAGCCGTAAATTTACATAGACAGTAGTACCTATTACACAGTGATGAACAATAGACAAAGGTCAAAACATGAGTCAAACATGTCTGTAGAAAACCTCAATATGAAGTCAATAGGGTACAATGTATACTGAGCTGAGGCAGCAGTAACAACTCAGACTACAGAGGATAAATGGTACAAAAATAACTGGTAGTAACTTTTATAATTCGGAGCAAAACATCCATTTCTCCTGAACTGGCTAACAGACAGGCTTGATAAGAAGACCTTGTAGGTCAAGGAGAAAGGAGGAAACCAGAGACAGTTAGGAGGTCAAGATGGGATAGGACAGAAATGCATAGCACCTGGGGCGGTTGTGGACACTACTTGTTGTCCAGGACAAAATCGCATGTGGATTCAGATAGGAGCCAGGCTCTTAGGTTAATTTTGAAGGACAGGTGGGAGGGGGACAAGTGAATAGGCAGCAGTAGATGTTCCACAGGGTGGGGGCAGAGACAGAAAACTTTAGTTCCATTAAAGTGGAGACATGTGGTACTTCCAGTGGAGGGACTGAGGATATCCTGAGGCACCTGGAGGCAGTCCTGTGAGTGAGCAATGGGGAATGGGGACATCTGATTGAACCTGAGCGCATTGTCCACAACACAGCCCATAGCACACTCAAAGTGACCTTGCAGACGGAGCCACCCTTGGGACTGGTAGAGTGAACAATGGTGGGTGGAGAAGGGGGCTTGAAGAACAAAGCGACAGACAAAGTTGTAAGTTGTGATTAGTCGAGAACGTAGAGTGGAGGACACAGAGGAATAGATAGGGGAGCAGTAGTCATGAAGGGCAATAGGTTACCTTGTGCAATAGCAAGATGAGTCGAGGGGACAGAAGCTGCTTATTACGTAAGCAGCACCTAGATTTTGGCATTTTCCACACAGTGTTGCTTATGTGGTCAAAGAAGGTTAGTGAGGGTCAAGGGTAACACCTAGGTACTTGAAAGAGGGACATTTTCATGGGGGGACCACTGGGGTACATACCAGGAGGGAGGAAGTGGTTTTAGTGACCTTGGCAAGTAAAGGTTTTGAGCCGAAGAGCGTAGCTTTGTGTTTTTTCATTGACTAGGACCCTACTGGAGAGAAACCAATAATGTGCAGAGGCATAGTTACATGAGAGGATGGATGAGATGGAATCAAGTGACTTATCGCTGTGATAGAGGACTAAGTCGTCGGCATAAAGATAGGAGTGAAAGTTTAGGCTGTCAGCAGCGAGAGCAGTGATGAACATGGAAAAAAGTAGTGGGCCAAGTATAGAACCCCTTGGGGACTCCCATATGGATAGGAAGTGTAGCAGAAAAGTCTTTACCTATTTGGACAGCCTGAGAGCTGCTGAAGAGGTAACTGCAGAACCACTCCATAGAATCAGGGGAGCAGCCAAACTGAAGTATTGTGGAATGTAGAAGATGGTAGTCAACAAGGTCAAAGGCCTTAGATAGGTCCACAAACATTGCTCCAGTGGCCTTGCCCATATCCATATGTGTTAGAATATGATCAGAGAAAAGGACTAGTGCAGAGGAGGTACTATGATGCTTCTGGAAACCATGCAGGAGGGGACATAGGAGGTTATACTTCTGTGGATGTTACAATAGCTGGTGGTGGATGTTTCTTTCCAGTAATTTGCCGAGGTGTGGGAGGAGTGAGATGGGTCTATAGTTTTCAGGGAGAGGGGATCATCTACCTTGAAGACAGGTACCACTTGTGCAACTTTCCATGCATCAGGCACAGTGGATGATGAGTTGGCCAGGTTAAATATGTAGGTAAGTAGTTTAACAATGGCTGAGGAGATAATCTTGAGAAAAAATGGGGCAGAGTTCATCACTGCCAGGGCTGCCTCTGGCTGGTAAACTCTTTAGTAGCTTAGTAGTGACTCTCTGCCCAGTGGCCCTGAAATAGAAAGGGAGTGGTAGGGTGTAATTTAAAGCATTGGGAACTCTGTCTGGTTGCTTCTTTAGGTCAGGGGGAGGCTGAGGGGGAGCTTACTGAGGTAAGAGGAAAGGTCACTGAACATTTTATTGAAGGTATCTGCAATCATAACCGGATCAGAGACAAGGCCAGAGGAGTATGAGAGTTGGGAAATTTGCTTGTTTTCCTTGGGGTTTAGGAGCGACCCTATGGAGGCCCAGAAAGTACGAGGATTACTAAGGGAAGCTTGTTGCTAGCCACGGTAAAATGTGCACTTTAGGGAATTTGCTGCCTATTTGCAGGAATTGCACAGTTTTCTATACACATTCCAGAGCTGTGGGGTGGGGGATGATTTAAAGGCTCTCCATTTATGATCCCTGTCCTTCAGAAAGAACATAGACAGTGTGGATGTGGTACAGTGGAAGGCAACAAAAATGGTGCAGGGCCCGTGGGATAAGACTATGAGGAAAGACTAAAGGAGTTAAATATGTATTCTCTGCAGGAAAAGGAGGAAGGGGGGACATGACTGAAACATACAGATACATCGAGTGGGTGTAAACAGAGTACAGGAAGGAAGCATCCTCCAAAGTAGAAAGCTCCACGTCAAGGGAACAAAATGAAGTTAGAGGAGGAAGGCTCAGGGTAAATGTGAGAAAATATTTTTTCACGAAGAGGTAGTGGACACCTGGAACAGCCTATCAGAGGGGTGGTAGGGGCTAAAATGGTCACAGAATTTAAGAAGGAGTGGGATAGACACAACAGTATCCTAGAGGTAAGGGGAAGGGCTCAAGAGTTCAGTTTGAGAAAGAGGGTTTATTCTCAATAAATAGGCTAACTAAAAATAAACAGTGATTATTACTTTATTTTGTGATTTATGTGTTTGTTAAAGAGGGAGATAATGTACAATATAAATTAATAATAATCAATGTCTTACTGTTGGGCAGGGAAACAAAGTCAGGGGAGCTGCTCGGCAAAGAGATGCTGACGCCCAGCAAGCTATACAGACTTACGGTGGCAAACAATACAGATTCTTAAAGCAGCAAAACTAGTTTTCAATTCTCAATTTGGTCAACTATCTGTAACAGAGAAACAGAAACACCATTGGGTGACTGTAAACTTTACTGTGAGAAAATAGATGCTCTTTCTGTCAATAAAATAAGTCTCACCTCAGATTCTCTGCTACTTTTAATGGTACCCAAAGCCAAAACACAAAAGACCAGAATCAGAGCATACTCCATTGACCATGCACAGAAGCTGTCAAGTTTGCTAAGTGTGGAACAGCCTTCCAGAGGAGGCAGTGGGGTCAAAAACAGTGGGGGAATTCAAGAAATCATGGGACAGACATAACGCAATTCTAGTGGGGGGTAGGAGTAAGAAGGCTGTTGGTTAACTAGGATCTGCAGCTTATCTGAAAGGTAGGGAAATGGGCAGATAGGGTGGGCCAAGTGGTCCAAGTGGTCCTTATCTGCCCGTCAAAGTCTGTTTCTATCTGTATGTGTCAAGTGGCACAGAAGATTTGAATTCAAAATAAAATGTCTGTCTTCTTTTTATCGTGCTCCCCAAACGAAGTCACCCTGCACAAGCAGGCACAAACCCTACTATAAATATATATTTTTTTCATTGGAAATCAATAAAAAATAATAATTCTGCCCTACCATCCCAGCTCTACTCAACAAGCACAAGTGCAAGCATAAATATAACCAAAGTGAAAGTGCAATAAATCTGATGCAGAGGCTATTTCTCCTTTTTTCTATAAAGTACCCATAATCTTCCCTTACAGTGATTTCCAAAGGATCTACAATGCGGTTTGACAACTAGTTCGTCAACGGCATCACAATAACTAAAGTTATATCATCCTCAAATTACGGTTGACATAAACCAGAAAGAAACCCAGTCCTTTTATCAGGGGCTTTGCCCCCCCCAAATGCCCCGTACTAAATATAATAAACTCCAAGTCAGAGTTGATTCAGAGAGGGGTTGCAGGACCGGGAGACAGAGTGCCGGGGTCTCGGGTGGACCATTACAGCGAACTGCCGATGTTGTCTGCATCTACGTATTCACTGTAATGGTGTTGCTGTTGGGTGGGCATACCATTTCTAAACACTCCAAAGATCGCAAAGCACAGAAAGTACGGTCAGCTCACAATACAGTACAGATCACTGAATTGATCAGCTGGTAGTGCAACCACATTGTAGTGGATACTTCATATACTAGACATATGCTGGACAAAATCACTATGCACACAGGTGTCAGCTATAAACAGGTTAGAAGTGTAATATCCATAGTTTACCCTGCTGTATTCTTCCTTCTTTTGAGATTGCAGGTCAAGGGATCACTCATAAACATGGTATTTAGGCTTATTTTGTAAACATAGTGCTGGTCATGGTAGATATGGAGATTATTCAACTTCCATACATATGGGCACAATATATGAGGGGTAAAGCCGCTTCAGCGTGTACAGTATTTGCAGCGTGTCTCCTGGCCACCATTGCCCCTATTGAAAAAATGCCAGCTGCATCAATAGGATTCCAAATATTTACAGGTGATAAGGTACTGAAACTATTAAATGTGTAATAATGACTGTAGGGGTATAGAGGGTACTGGAGCCCGAACTGTATCCAGATCCTATAACTAGGTACCATGTGATAAGAGCTAAAACAAAATACCCGAGTGTCACAACAGGCGACCACAAATTGCAGAAATTTTTTCACTGATCAGCACATCTGCTACATAAACAAAAGTAACGGCACAGCACAAAAATAAAAGTAAACATACAGAATCACAATATTTATGTGGGGAGCTGCACCCCCTCACCCCCCATTATTATATAACCAACTCCAGAGGGGTGGACACTAAGGAAACAAGGGAGGGGGCTAGCTGGTGGGGTGGCAGTGTGCAAGGGGAGAACGTAGGGGGAGCAAACTGCGGGCGGTGGTACACACAGTTGGACATGTAAATCCACTCCCCAAAAAAGAAAAGTACAACAATGATCAGAAAAATAAACCCCACACCAGTAATGAACCATGGACCACCATTGTCGCAGACCACAGCCCTACCCACCATGCCAGATGGCAAGCTCGATCAGCCATCCCAAACAAACCCCTATAACTTTCTTCTGCATTCTCCCATGTACCTTCCCTTGCTATGCCATACTTAGCTGTCTTCAGATTCACTCTCCTTCCCCTCGTTATTCTGTAACTGTAGCTCTTAACCCAGTCACTCCAAACTAACAAAAGAAGGGATCACAGATCTCCAGGTAGAAGGTCACCTGGGGTCCAGTGACCATCACATGGTATGGTTCAATTTGGCTACTACATCTAAATCATCCCATTCCAAGGCAAAATATGGGACTTCAGAGGAGCTGACTTTGATAAGATGGCCAACAGAGTTAAGCTAGCCCTGGCAAAAGAAACACAGGTGAGGAGGTACAGGCAAAGTGGGCAAGCATTAAGGATACAATACTTGAAGCAACATCCCATTGTGTTAGACAGAAAAGGAAGTGCAAAGAAGAAGGAAACCACTTTGGTTCTCAAATACAGTAGCAGAAAAGGTCAGAGCCAAAAGGCTGGCCTTCAGAAAATATAAGGGAACACAGCGGGATGAAGATGGGAGGCATACCAAACTGCCCTAAGGGAAGCAGGTAAGGCAGTAAGGCAGGCAAAGTCCCAAACTGAGGAAACACTAGCACGAACAGTAAAGAAGGTGACAAGACTTTCTATAGATACATTAGTGAAAGGAGAAAGTCCAGAGGGTATTGCTAAGCTTAATGGAGAAAAGGGAGCATGTGAGGAGGAGGACCCTGTAAAGGCATCTATCCTAAATAGATACTTTTGCTCAGTATTTACTGAAGAGAAGGTAGGGCAGGGCCACAGCTCAGCATCATGGACACAGGGGGAGGAGGTGAGCACTACTCCTTCACAAGAAAAGGGTCCTACAAGAGCTTGCTAAGCTCAGGGTGGATAAGGCAATGGGACCTGATGGCATACATCCCAGGGCTAAGGAGCTAAAGGAGGAACTAGCAGAGCCATTAGCAGAATTGTTTAGTGAGTCTCTGAGCACAGGAGAGGTCCCAGAAGACTGGAGAAGGGCTCATGTGATCCCGCTCCACAAGAGTGGTAGCAGGGAGGAGGCGGGGAACTACAGACCAGTCAGTCTTACCTCAGTAGTGGGCAAGATTATGGAGGCACTCCTTAAGGAAAGGATAGTGCAACACCTGGAATCCATAGGGCACAGGATCCAAGACAGCATGGGTTTACAAAAGGAAGGTCCTGTCAAACTAATCTCATAGATTTCTTTGACTGGGTAACCAGAGTGGTGGACCAAGGGGAGCAGTTGATGTCGCCTACCTTGACTTCAACAAAGCTTTTGACACTGTTCCACATAGAAGATTGATAAATAAGCTAGGTAGGCTCAGGGTGGGTCAGAAGTTGGTCAACTGGGTGGCAAACTGGTTGACTGGCAGAAAACAGAGAGTGGTGGTAAATGGTATACAGTCAGAAGAGATGCAAGTCACAAGTGGGGTACCCTCAGGGATCAGTCCTGGGGCCAGTCCTATTCAACATCTTCATTAGTGACCTCGAGATGGACTAGAGGGTAAGGCTTGTCTGTTTGCAGATGACACCAAGATCTGCAACAGAGTAGATGATCCAGATGGGGTGGGCAGAATGAGAAGAGATCTGGATAAACTAGCAAAATGGTCAGAAGAGTGGCAACTGGGATTTAATGCAAAAAGTGCAAAATCATGCACATAGGGAAGAGAAACCCTGAAGCCACTTATAGGCTGGGAGGAGTTGCTAGCAGTCACAAGGAAGAAAGAGACTTGGGCATCATCATCACTGATGACCTAAAATCATCAAGCAGACCTCTAAAGCAGTAGGTAAAGGCTAGGGGGGTGTTAGGGTGTATTAGTAGGTATCACAAGTCGTAAGAGGGGTAATAAATCACCTGTACAAGACATTGGTTTAGGCCCATCTGGAGTACTGCGTGCAGTATTGAGAGCCACACCTTCACAAGGACATTAACCAAATTGAGGCAGTCCAGAGAAGGGCAACAAAATGGTGCAGGGACTGCATCAGAAGACATATGAGGACAGATTAACGGAGCTCAATATGTATACCCTTGAGCAAAGGAGGAGAGAGTGATATGATCGAGACATTTAAACACCTTAAGGGCATAAACAAGGTGAAAGAGTCTAACATGTTTAAATATAAGAAAATTGCAGGACAAGAGGACACAGCATGAGATTAGAGGAGGCCGATTAAGGGGAATGTGAGGAAATTCTTTTTCACAGAAAGGGTGGTAGATGCATGGAATAGCTTACCACAAGAGTGGTGGCTATGAATACAGTGCAGGGCTTCAAACAGGCATGGGATAGGCATAAGGGAGCAATACAAATGACTATGAATAGATAGGTCACTGACAGAGCAAAGGCCGATGGCACATTTATAAGGTAGAAAAAGAAATGGGCAGACTGGATGGGCCTTGCGGTCCTTATCTGCCGTCAACTTCTATGTTTCTATGTTTCTATGTAAGTCACTCAAATTGAGTGGCTCATTTTGAGTTACCTATTTGATGGATTACCATAATTAGGGTTCCCATTGTTCTTCTTTAATAAGAGTGGCTGGGAATTTTACAACAAGCCACAGAAGACAAAATCATGGTAGGTGCAATTTATATAGACCTTCACCACTTCAGATCATAAAATACTACTAAGTTACCGCCCATCGGCCTGTCAACAGAGAAACCAAATGTTTTCAAGAGTACTAAGTAGGGCATAAGCAAAAAGTATCTTTAAAAGAGTACCAGTCTAACTTGAGAGAAACAATATTAGGGGCACCACAGGGATTAATACTGGGCCCCTTACTATTAAATTTATATATAAATGATTTTACATCTGAGGACCCAAAAGTACATTTTCATCTGAATATGAATGATACAGTTATCTTTGTGAAAGGAACAGAACAAAGCCAGATACAAGAAACACTTTAGAAGGCATTTGAAACATTACAAATGTGTTTCACAGAAAACAAATTGGTATTACATGCTAATAAATCAAAAGTAATGTTCTTTAAACAAAGAAATAAGGACCTGGGACATGAAGACATACTGAGCTTAGCCACAAGGACAGTATCAGTTTGCAACAAGTTGAAGCATACAAATACCTTTGGAATATGGGTACATAACCAGTGTAAATGGAGTACACACATAAATAACTTGACAAATATCATAGGCAGAAATTTGGTATGCTATATAAAATGACAAATGTGCTAATGCAGTCAGATTTAAAGCAGCTAATGCAATGATAATAACAATATTTGGTTATGGAGACATACTTATGGGGTGGTGGTGGTATTGAGCACTGACCTTGTTAAAAGTACATGTGATGTACAATCTATTTGCCAGATTTATCTTCGATGCCACACAGCATACCCATCATTGTCTTTTGTACAGTGAATTAAACTGGTTGTGGTTAGAAGAGAGAAGACAACTGTGTTTAACAGAACCTGTGTTCAAATGTCATTAAAGCAAAGTTCCAAATTACATATGTGATAAGCAAGCAATAGCACATGACGAGGTGTAGGTTATCTCCTGATAAGAGCATGCCCAGGGGTGCTATAAGGCATGAGGCGCTTTTTCTCTTTCAAGAACTTGCTACAGCACATGTATACCCTCCGATTCTTCCTGAAAGTTAATGTATAACAGCATTCTGAAATTGTATTTACCCTTGGCTAAGTGCAAAAGGGCAGTAATAGCTTCAATTTTCCTTATTCAGTCACATAGTTTACTCCAATCTGTCAGTTGTGGAATCTTGTCTGTAAACCATTTCTGTGTTAGCATTTCCTCTGCTACTGCTGTCATTGTAAAAAAACAAATATTGTTTGTTTCCTTTACTCATACATATTGAGGGAGTTATTCATTCATTCATTCATAAAATTTTATTCAGGTTTGTGAAAAGGATAGTTGTTACAATTCTCCATTGAGCTGAGCTCATTTCAAAGGAGGTCCTCAGTTATAGCACCATGTTTTCAAAAATCAAGGGGCTTGGCAGTTCTAGCATGATTTTGATTGAAGTTGCTACTGTAGTCCAATACAGTTTAACATTTGATCAGCTCTGAAAAATTTGATATGAGGATCCTCTTTCTCCACAACCCCTTCAACATGTGTCTGTATTATTATCACTGAAGTGTTTAGATCTATTTGGTGTAATAACAAAATCATGCTGTTGTCTTCCATGAAAACTCTCTCCAGGAGCCCAAGGTAGTGGCCTTGTGGACCCATTGCCAAATATTCACCACTGTTTCTGGGTAAGGGCAATCTCTGCTTCTGTTTCCCATTTGTGCTGTATCTGCTCAATTCTTGCTTTATCTGTATTTCCCATTAAAGGAAAGCATAGCTGAAATCCTCCCCTTGTAGTGAACTTCGATACATAGATCAGTATTTCTGAGTACACTGTTAATATTCATAGAAACATAGAAACATAGACGTTGACGGCAGATAGTGACCGCAAGGCCCCATCCGCCCGGCTCATTTTTTCACCTTATGAATGTACCATAGCCTTTTACCTGTCAATGGCTTATTTATTCATACTCATCTGTATTGCTCCCTTATACCTATCCCATGCCTGTTTGAAGCCCTGTACTGTATTCATATCTAGGACTTCCTGAGGTAGGCCATTCCATGAATCTACCAACCTTTCTGTGAAAAAGAACTTCCCCACATTAAACCTTAATTGGCCTCCCTCTAATCTCATGCTGTGTCCTCTTGTCCCGCTATTTTTTTTATATTGAAACATGTTAGACCATTTCACCTTGTTAATGCCCTTAAGATGTTTGACTGTTTTGATCATATCACCTCTCTCTCCCTCCTTTGCTCTAGGGTATACATGTTGAGCTCCATTAATCTGTTCTCATATGTTTTCTGATGCAGTCCCTGCACCAGTTTGGTTGCCCTTCTCTGGACTGCCTCCATTTTGTTAATGTCCTTGTGCAGGTACAGTGTCCAGTACTGCATGCAGTACTCCAGATGGGGCCTAACCAGTGTCTTGTAAAGAGGAATTATTACCTCCCTCTTACAACTTGTGATACCCCTACTAATACACCCCAACATCCCTCTAGCCTTACCTACTGCTTTAGTGGTCTGCTTGGATGATTTCAGGTCATCTATGATGATGATGCCCAAGTCTCTTTCTTCCCTTGTGAATGCCAGCAACTCCCCTCCCAACCTATAGGTAGCTTCAAGATTTCTCTTCCCTATGTGCATGATTTTGCACTTCTTTGCATTAAACCCCAGTTGCCACTCTTCAGACCATTTTGCCAGTTTTTCCAGATCTCTTCTCATTCTGCCCAACCCATCTGGATCATCTACTCTGTTGTAGATCTTGGTGTCATCTGTAAACAGGCAAACATTATCCTCCAGTCCATCTGCAATGTCACCAATGAAGATATTGAAGAGGATTGACCCCAGGACTGATCCCTGAGGTACCCCACTTGTGACTTGCATCTCTTCTGACTGTATACTGTTTACCACCACTCTCTTTCTGCCCTCCAACCAGTTTGCCACCCAATTGACACTTCTGACCCACCCTGAACCTCCCCAGCTTATTAATCAATCTTCTATGTGGAACAGTATTGAATGCTTTGCTGAAGTCAAGGTAAGTGACATCAACTGCACCCCTTGGTCCACCACTTTGGATACCCAGTCAAAGAAATCTATGAGATTAGTTTGATAGGACCTTCCTGTTGTAAAGCCATGCTGTCTTGGATCCTGTGCTCCTATGGATTCCAGGTGTTGCACTATCCTTTCCTTAGAGTGCCCCATAATCTTGCCCACTACTGAGGTAAGACTGACTGGTCTGTAGTTCCTCCTCCTCTCTGCTGCGACTCTTGTGGGAGCAGGATCACATGAACCCTTCTCCAGTCTTCTGGGACCTCTCCTGTGCTCAGATACTCACTAAACAGTTCTGCTAATGGCTCTGCTAGTTCCACCTTTAGGTCCTTTAGTACCCTGGAATCTATGCCATCTGGACCCATTGCCTAGTCCACCTAAGCTTAGTGAGCTCTTGTAGGATCCTTTCTTTGTGAAGGGACTTGTGCACCTCCTCTCCCCTGCATCCATGGTGCTGAGCTGTGAGGCCCTGCCCTACCTTCTCCTCAGTAAATATTGAGCAAAAATATCTATTTAGGATAGATGCTTTTCATTGGTCCTCCTCCTCCTCCTCCTCACACTCCCACTTGTCCCCTTTGATCTTAGCAATACCCCCTATGAGCTTTCTCCTTTCACTAATGTATCTATAGAAAGTCTTGTCCCCTTCTTTTACTGTTCGTGTTAGTGTTTCCTCAGTTTGGGCCTTTGCCTGCCTTACTGCCTTCCCAGCTTCCCTTAGGGAAGTTTGGTATGCCTCCCTATCTTCGTCCGCCTGTGTTCCATATATTTCCTGAAGCCCAACCTTTTGGCTCTGATCTTTTCTGCTACTGTTTTTGAGGACCAAAGTGGTTTCCTCCTTTTTTCGCTCTTGCTTTTCTTCCTAACACAATGGGATGTTGATTCAAGTATTGTATCCTTAGCTTGCCCACTTTGCCTGTACCCCCTCACCTGTATTTCTTCTTGCCAGGGCTAGCTTAACTCTGTTGGCAATCTTATCAAAGTCAGCTCCTCTGAAGTCTCATATTTTTGCCTCAGAATGGGATGATTTAGTTCTAGTGGCCAAATTGAACCATACCATGTGATGGTCACTGGCCCCAGGTGTCCTTCTACCTGGAGATCTGTGATCCTTTCCTCATTAGTTAGTCAGCACTAGATTCAGGATAGACCTGTCTCTCGTGGATTGTTGTACCAATTGTTTGAGCCCCTTCCCTTGCAGGGAATCCACTATGTGTCTAGTTCTGGCAGGTGTTCCTGCTGGTACTGACCAATCTGTATCTGGCATGTTGAAGTCTCCCATTATCAAAACCTCCCTTTTTGCTGTCATGTTTTGTATATCTTCTAACAGTAATGTGTCTATGTCCTCCCCGTGGTCTGGAGGTCTGTAGACAACCCCAGTTTGTATGGCTGTCCCACTTCCTGTTTCCAGTGTGACCCACAGTTATTTTGGCTCCTTACATGTATTCTGAATTTCTGTAGCTTTGATATTTTAATTGACACAAAGGGCCACCCCCCTCCTTTTTGCACCTGGGTCTCTTCTGAACAGTACATAGCCTGGTACTGAAATCTCCCAAGTGTGGTTACTGGTGAACTATGTCTTGCTAATGGCTACTATGTCCAGATTAGCCTCTGCCATTGTTTCCTCAGGTCTGGGATTGTGTTTCCCAGTCTACAGGCTTTTGTGTACATGATTTTCCATTGGCTAGATTTCACTGCATTAGTTGTGGGACGAGGTCTTGCTTTTCTACTGTGCTTCATATGGGAAGCTGGACCTTTTTCCTTACCAGGTGTTGCAAATGAACTACAAACATGCTGAACTCCTGTTTGATCAGTAGCTGAGGGGGAGAGGTGTTCTTCCCATTGGAGGTATCGGGTGCTGCACCCCTGTCCCCATTTGCTAGTTTAAATATTCTGCAAAGACATCAAACTTCTGCCCCAATGTACTGACTCCACCCTTAGTCAGATGCAGTCCATTGAATTTAAAGGACTTTCACACCCAAAACTTTGCCAGTTACCTACAATGTTGTGTCCTTTTTCCTGGCACCAGTCCTTGAGCCACATGTTTAGCTTCCCTATCTCCCCTTCTCTGACCTTCCATTCATCTGCCTCCCTCTCTCTGACTGGCAGGATCTCAGAGAAGGAGATGCCGGATGAAATGGATGAATTTGTCTCCCAGCCTGGTCAAGTGTTCCTTGGTCTCCACAAGTGACAGGCTGGCAAGATCGATAGTCCCTATGTGTACCAGGTCATTGATGTTTTCTCCTGCTTTCTGCATGATTTTAGCAATGCAGTCAGTGTATCTCCATGCTGCTGTACCTTGGAAGACATCTGACCATTACCCCTGGCTGGAGGTAGGTATCAACTCACTGAATCATGGAGTCTCCTATGATTAGAAATGTTTTAGATTTTCTTTTTGTTTTTTTTGTTTTGGTCCCTGTTTTGGACAAGCTTTGTTGTGTTAGCTCCTGTGCTGCAGTGTCCTGCTCTGCAGTGTCCTCTGCCCCTTTGTTTGATTTTGGAGATAGAGGCAGATACCAGTTTGTAGGTTTTATATGGTTTGTGGAGGTAATACGTTGGTGAGTGTTGAGAGACAGTGCACCCAATTTACTCCTCCTAACCACCTGCCAACCTCCCAGACCAACTACCCTCCATGGTCAAGGTGTTTCAGTTGGATGTTGGGGAAATGCTGGGCAGCTCTTGTAATATATTTCCTTCTGAATATGTGATTTGAGGTGCACAATCTCTGCCCATGCTGCCCGGAGCTGAGCCTTAGATCTCAGATGGTCCAGCTTGTAGGACAGCATCCTAAATCCTGTATAACTGCCCTTTTGAAAAGTGTCCCGCAGCACCTGCAGTTACTAATATCCATTTCAGTCGAGTTGCCGAGTTTATAACCTGGTCCGAGTAATTAGAAGGAAAATAAAAGCAAAAATGTGATTTTTTTTAATATATATATTTTTTTGTTTTGTTTGTTTGCTTTTGTATAACTTTTTATAACAAGTTAAATTAATTGTGCCCTTGTAAGTGATGTCACTTTGTGGATACCTCCACTGATCCTCCCCTTCCTGCTTTGCTACAGGAAATGTCACGACTGTGCTACTCTATAAAAGGAATGTAGCAGAGGGTGGTTTGGGATGGGGTGTTGGTGGTTGGGCACTACCCCTGCCAAAAGAAGAACCACGGATGAAAGAAACAAGGAGGTAAGCACAGAAACAACCAACAACAAATGCAGTCGCCTAGCCCTCAGTCTGTATCTGGTATGTGCTCCTGTAATTAGCCCTGAAAGCTTAGCCTAATGATAGATAAAATGTAAAACCTGTAAGCACCACCTGTAACAATTTCACAGAAGATATACCCTGCAAAATACACTTTGCTTCACTAAAAAAGTAACAAAACCTTAAGTACAACCTGCAGAACACTTTAACAGAAAATATACCTTGCAAAAAATAATTTGAATCTGAGAAGATTACAGCAGTAATCTGTAAGCACAAAACAGTAACAAACCTGTAGGCACACCCTATAACAATGCAGCAGAAAGTATACCCTGCAACAGCAATTTCAATCAGAGAACAATAAAGCAGTACAATTTAAGCAAAAAATAGTAACACACAGTAAATCTGCCTAGCCATAAGGCGTCTTAATTTTTTCCCTTACTCTGATAATGTTGTTCCTTGTTTTGTCCTTACAAGCAAACCTAGAAGAAAATAGTTCAGGTGAAGCCAGGTGCCTTTGCCAGCAAACCTAGTCTTCCATCTCAGTCCCTGGTAGAGATGCAGCAAATTTAAATTCCGCTGGTGAAGGGCCAGCGAAGTGGCCAAATTCACCTGGTGGAGCAATTTGCGAAATTTTGCTGCCTATGGCTGAATTTCACCTAGGTGAAATTTCACCTTCCAGGGGCAAAATTACGCCTTCTGCAATGAAATGTTGC
The DNA here is from genome assembly GCA_016271365.2 of Neoceratodus forsteri. Taxonomy (NCBI): domain Eukaryota; kingdom Metazoa; phylum Chordata; order Ceratodontiformes; family Ceratodontidae; genus Neoceratodus; species Neoceratodus forsteri. Next base: position 862,979,431 of record CM028137.1, on the reverse strand, counting down.
CTTCTTAGGGCGAAATTCAGCCTCCCACGGGTGAAATTTCACCACTAAAGGCAGAATTTCACCATGGAAGACAAAATTTCACCGTTTCGTTGGGTGCAATTTCGCCACTCCACCAGGTGAAATTCCACATTTTGCTAAGCGAAATGGGCGTGATTTCACAGATTGCTCCATGGAGCGAATTTCGCTCACTTCACCCATCTCTAGTCCCTGGTGATTGTTTTTGAAGGAAGTCCCTACTCTAAAAATATCAGAAATGATCTTCATAAAAGAAATCAAGTTCTTGTTGTGCTTGCCTAAGATTTTTAAAGGTATCTTCCATGAGAAACTAAGATATGCAAGTCCATTTCATTCCCATTGTTTGAACATGCTATATTTGCAAACTGGGTAAAACCCTGATCCGTGCTGAGTGGAAATGCAAGCCCACTGTTGCTCTGTTGTCTGATTTCTACTTTTTAAAGGTGTCCAGTATTTTAGTTATGCTTGGTCTGTTAATTCCTAATGCTTGCCAAGTCCTTTGTGTCTTTGATCCAGGGTAGGATTTTTAGTAGGTATACTGTGAAGTACTTTGATTTCCAAGGGTATCCAGCCCACTTCACCTGAATCTATATTTATCTTTATAATGTATGGGGGGGGCCTTATTACTAACTGAAGTCAAGCAGATTACAACCTTGTTATGCCATCATTATGATATCACTCTTTTGTTAAACATTCTTAAGTATGTCATATCAATGGTATAACAAAATGGAATGCTCACAACATTCAATGTTCCACTTGAGAAAATATTTAAAATGTTGGTATTAAGTTAATTGATTTGTGCCAGGCTGTACCAATGAATAATGTTGTGAAGAACACACAATAAATATTATTGAGGAATCTTTCTGCGTGGCTTATGACTACTTAAGTAAATTACTCAGAAAAATAATTCAATCTGCGATTACACAATCTTGATAGCCCATGCACTATAAAATATGATGTATGGTCTTTGGTTAATAACCGCTGAAAACACTTCTTGAGAGGTTGCCATGACATCTGAAAACCTTTCCAGCTATGCTTTCAAGGTTCAGTGATGTCATGGCAACCTATCACAATGTTTACAGTGTGGTTATTAAATTCAAAGACCATACATTATCCTTGAGAGTTACTCTTGGCATGTCTGTAGGACTCCTCCGAGTGGTATTTAAAACTGGGAAATCGCCATCCCTCCCACTTCTTTTTGTGATCAACACTTCCACTTAATATGTGAACATCTATATCCCAAACAAATCTGCCAATTACAGTATTTTCTCAACTCTACGAAGTCATGTACTGGGATTTGCAATTTAGGGCCAAGTATAAAAGTAAAACACATACTGTAGGTAAAGTGTTCGTTATTACTGACTCTAACCTGTTAGACAAGGACATTGGCAGTGTCTGCCATCTACAGCATTAAGGTCTGCAATGGCAGCTTGCCTAAGTGATACAAAGTTAGTTGAACATAGGGAGGCCAGGTCTGTGGAAATTTGATTTTCTAAATATATCTTACCTTGGATTTGACCTATTTTTATGGAATTAATCTTCTGCTCTGTAGTATGTTGATGCCACTGATGTGTATGATATCAGTTTTATATTTCTTGACTTTAAAGTCTGATGTTTCTATATACTTTGATCAGTTGTAGAAATGGAATAATTGAGTCCCATGGAGTGTCTTGTACACTAAAGTGTCATTATAAGGATTTGCAGTGATTATATCCCTGTCTTGCTATGCTTTCTGTCTCCACACTATCTCCTTCCACTTTGTCTTAGCGCCACTGACAGTGGCTTCATACTGGTGGCAAATAGTAAGGGGGAAAGGGTTTATTAGAGAATACTCATCTTGTCCCTCTACTAATTTGGAAAACTTCTGACCCTCCCCGTTGATGTTCTGTATACCATCTCAAGCCATTCTAAAAACTCTTCTCCAAACTACAATCTACCAATTTCTGTTTTTATGTTCACTTGAATGCATGTGCAAGGAACGTCTTGCAATAGTACGACTTTTGGAGGTGTGTTACCCTCCTCACAAATTCAGTGCTCAGTGTAGCAGGTGCGACCCTACTGGAACAATATATGCTGAGCTGTGTATGACAGCAGTTCAGCTGTGTTGGTCTTCAATTCTAATAAAAGGTCTGCTGCAATCAGTGGTGTAGCGTGTATGCAATTTGCATACTGATGTCAACTGAACTGCTGTCATGTACAGCTCGGGATTAAATCACTCCTGCTTCCTCCCTCTGCTAATGTCCTCCCCCTCCCTCATTAGTGTTCTCCCTGGCCCCCATATTCTGTGCTGAAGGGGGTGCCCAGTCCCCCTTGGCTCATGCACCCCCAGCACACTGTGTGGCTGACAGGGGTGCCCAGTCTCCCATTGGCTGCAGCCCACCCCCATCAAACCATCAGCTGGCATGCTGGGAGCCCACCCTAGTGTGTTCATGCCTCCCCCCACACACACTGTATGGCTGGCAGGGGTGCCCAGTCCCCACCAGCTCCAGCCCCCCCAACAAACACATAGGTGGCATGCTGGAAGCCCACCCCAACATACTAAAAGTGTCAATTTTTTGCTTTTTTTTAATTCCTGTGAAAGAAGAAACTGTCCCTCAATGAGTCCCTGGTGCCCCCACCAACCCATGCCCATCCTCTGTGCATCCACCTTCCCACACACCTAACCCCATACTTACCTCTGGAGCCCAGCTCGATGATCTTCAGTAGACCAGGAACACGTCTGCACTCTTCAAAGCCGACCGTAAACTGAGGAAATGCTGGTAAGCTGTATAATGGCATAAATAGAGTTTTCCCAACTCAGGTGGATATCTTGGCTACTTTTTCAACTTTTGGCACCAAATTTTCAACATGTGGTTCTTGACACCCCTTCTCATGAATTCAGCCACTGTCATGGCATTATTTGGTCCTAAAAGGTAATTTTGCAATCACTTCATGGAATCACCTTTTGGGACTGACTAATGAAATGACAGTGTCAGTGTTTATGAGGTTGCCTCTCAAAAAGTCTATGTTGCAAATATGGTGAAAAAATTCCAAAAAATGACTGTGTTCCGAGCATGCATTGTGCAGTTTCCATGCATGCTCATATGTTCAAATTTGTAATATTTTCCTCCAAAATTTTCAATTTAGGCATATTTCCACACCTCTTTATGCACAGCAAAGCTGTCATGTTTCACATCCTGGCGAAATGTGTTTTGCACTTCCTGTGCAAAAAGCGTGGTCTCTGTTGGAAATCAGTGTTTCTATAGAGTCTTAACTACAGTGACACTGTTCATGAGTAGAGGTCCTAAAACGCCTATGTTGAAATTTGGTGACAAAAGTCTATAAATGGCTGTGTTACAAGCATGCATTGTGCAGGTTCGCGCACACTGTAAGTTTGTGGAATTTGTAATATTTTCGCTCCAGATTTTCAACATTGCCATTTTCCCACATCTCCTTATAAGCAGTATAGCTGTCATTTTGCACATCCTGGCCCAAATGTGTTTTCACATTTCTGGCATACAATAGTGTGGTCGCTGTGGGAAATCAGTGTTCAGTACAGAGTAAGAAAATCACAGTAATGCTGTTCATGAGCAGACATCCTAAAATGCCTATGTTGAAAATTCGGTGAAAAAATTCTAAAAAATTACTGTTTAATGAGAGTGTGTTGCTCAGTTTCTATGCGCATTCGTAACTTCGCGAATTTGTAGTATTTTCACTCAAGATTTTCAAAATTTGCATTTTCCCACAACTCCTTACGAACAATACACCTGTCATTTTTCACATCCTGACCAAAATGTGTTTTCACACTTCTGGCACAGAATAGCGTGGTCGCTGTGGAAAATCAGTGTTCAGTACACAGTAAGAAAATCATGGTGACAGTGCTCATGACCAAAGGTGACAAAATGCCTATATTGAAAATTTGGTGAAATAATTCCACTGAATGACTGTGTTACAAGCACGTGTTGCACAGTTTCCACACAGGCTCGTACCTTTGAGCACAACCAGGGCGTTAGGTTTCCTAAGACAGACACTTAAGAAGTATGAGAGTGAAATGTTAATCAGATGCAAGAGGTACTCTGTTGGGATATGGATGCTGAAGGGACATGGATACAACTGGAGTGGAGGGCCTGCATCAATGCCAAATACCAATGCAAATACCTGCAAGCGAGCGTTCTGCATTGGCAAATTCTTGTTTAATTAGATCCTGTTTAAGCAATCAAATGCCTTTTCTGCAGTTAATAAAAAGGTGATTTAGGTACTGTTAAGGGGGTAGATAACCCATTTTCAAAGTTAGTTTTATCCTGTCTTATCACTTTTTGCACATTCCTACCTTCTTTCTGTATTTGTCCATAGTTCCCTTGTTTGATTTGCTCTTAAACTGTCTTAAGTATTTATGTTTTTGACCTTATTTCATGTCTAATTGTGTTTCCAGCCACAATGGTTTCAAACCTTTGCTCTCATTTTCCTTTTAAGGATATATTTCTCTTCTAGTTCCAGAATCTTTCATTTTAGGAGCCTCCACTGATCATGCACAAAGTTTTCTTACTTTCTTTGTGCCATATCCAAACAACTAGATCCCCTGCATGTTATTACTGCACATCTTCCAGCTCTGCAGGTATAATACAGTATTGCCCATTTCTGATATTAGTTATGTAAGCCATAATATCAACAGGGTGGACAGTATTGGGTTATACTGGATCACCCAGGGGTGTAATGAGGTCCAACACCACAGGCAGAGGCGTTATAGCCCTTTAAGGTCCAATTTTGCCTAATACTGCCCACCCTGGAGGGTACTATTGCACTAAGAAAATAGAATTTAAACTAAATGCTAGAAAAAAGTTGCAAAAACTTAAAAACATACTGGAAGAACATGATTTTAATGAATAACATATTTTATGTAAAGTAATTCCTGTTTTTCTGTCATCAGCAGTAGAAGGCACTGTTGTGTTTTGTGTTGTGCCAGTCTGTTGAAGGGGCTGTCCCCCCCCCCCGGCAGCAGAGTGTATCTGTCATTCTTGTTCTCAATCCCACTTTCCCTTGACCCAAGTGTTTCGGTTAAGAAGGTTTCCAACCCCTCAACTGAGCTAACAGTCTTTTTTTTTTATTATTACTCCTCTCCACCCATAGCTGGAATAGCAGTATCTTTTCACAGTATCATGATTTGGAGATGGTATAATGAAGTAGGAAGCTGTAGCGCAATTGGGATTGGGAAACAGGAGTAACAGCAATTTTTACTTTAAATAACCCTGGTTTACAGTGAGCGCTACTGTGAATGCATGTGGCTGCTTGTGCTTGCCAGTGTTTTCTCTAATGAGCGTGACTCCATTACATCACATAAGTGTGCTACAGAGGAGTAGTGCTTATGTTCACTATTGTTGTGTAAAAAATATTGCAAATGTAAACCCAGTGAGCCAATTGGGTTTCTAAATGGAACAGGGGTACCTCTCATTCTCTAAGCAACAGAAACAATGATGCCCCTTTCAAAAGTGAACATTCCATGGCTCATTGATTTTTGGATAAATGGGTTGACAGGCACAGGCACTTGTTATTTACTGGTCTGTTGTCTTAAACATGCCTGAGAAGTGGGTGCTCTCAGCCAGTCTGACAGCAAAGGTTTCTTCAACCCATGTTTCTAATGTAAATTTGACAATGATATTATAATCACTCCAAATCCTAGTCAATGGTCCTATTGTTTTACAGTTTTATATTGGTATCCATTTTACATTAAACTTAGTCCGGTATTCTTCTCTCCCTCATTTCCTAGATCACATATTCACCAAGGTTGCAGTAATTTAAATCTTTCATAAATGCAATCCCTGCTCAACTGCTTGAGCTTCCTACATGTCCTTTTATCTCACCATGGTTATAATCATCCATTATAACTACCATGCAACTCCTAACATTGATGCATTTTCAGTTTCTTTTGCTAACTCATTTTCACTTAAGTAGTCATTGTCCAATGGCCAATAACATGCTCCATTTATGATTGTTTTCCCATTGATGCTTTTTGCTCATATTCACTTTTTATGTTGGCTCGCATGCATGCGCAGCCAACGTACTGCGATACTAGCAGATCTGGAGGCACGGTCACTGTTGGGTGAATGCAGGGCATGCATCAGTAGGTGAGTCCCTCATTCCCCAATCAGCCAGAAGCAAGGGCCGACACCTTGCATACCTAATGTGGCCACCAGATCTGAGAAAAGGTCCGCTGCAATGAGAGCAAAGCTCTCATGCAGCATGACCACAACATGCCTCCAGAAGTGCAGGCAACATGGCGGCAGTGACTGCCGCTTCCTGTCACAATGCCGACGCGGGAGCCCACTCTCCATCAGCATTATGTAACCCCCCTCCCACTTTTTCTGTGTGCCAATGGGGGTCCCTAATCCCCATCGGCATCATGTCACCCCCCCTCTTTTATTGTGTGCTGATGGGGGTGCCAAATCCCCCGTCAGCTACAGCTGCCCCCAAAAAGACTCTGGTGATTCCAGTGGCATGCTGGGAGCCCACCACAGCATGCCACATGCCCCCTGTCAAAGAAAAAATGGTCCCGTTATTTATTTATTTATTTTTGCCTGTGGGAAAAGAAAACGGTCCCTCAGTGGTCTCCCTGTACCCCTCCCACACCCCGTGCCCACCCACTGTGCACCCTGCCTACCCTTACACCCCCCTCACCCCACACTTACCTGTGGAGTCTGGCACGACAATCTTCGGTGGACCGGGAACACGTCTGCACTCTTTAAAGCCGACCGCAAACTGAGGAAATGCCAGTAAGCTGTATAATGGAATAAATTGTTTTTTTTTTCAACTTTGATGCATATCTCAGACATTTTGGGGAATTCTGGCACCACATTTTCAACATGGGTTTTTTTGGACCCCTCCTCGTGAATTCTGCCACGGTCATGGTGCTAATCGGCTACGAAAGGTGATTTCTAGGTCACTGAGTGGAATCACCTTTTGGGACCAATTAATGAAATGACAGTGCCAGTTTTCATGAGGTGGGCTCTCAAAAAGCCTATGTTGCAAATTTGGTGGAAAAAAATCCAAAATAATGACTGTTTTATGAGCGTGCATTGTGCAGTTTCTATGCACACTTGTAACTTCACAAATTTGCAATATTTTCACCCCAGATTTTCAACATTGGCATATTTCCACACCTCCTTGTGAACAATACAGCTGTCATTTTTCACATCCTGGCCGAAATGTTTTTTCGCAGTTCCAGTGCAGAATAGCACGGTTGCTGTGGGAAATCCATGTTTGAGCCACATTATGAAAATGACAGTGACACTGTTCATTAGCAGAGGTCCTAAAATGCCTATTTTGAAAATTTGGTGATGAAAGTCCATAAAATGAGTGTTTCACGAGCATGCATTGTTCAGCTTCCACGCATACTTATAACTTCGTGAATTTGTAATATTTTCACTCCAGATTTTCAAAATTGGCATTTTTCCACTCCTCATTATGAACAGTACAGCTGTCATTTTACATATCCTGGCCGAAATGTGTTTTTGCATGTCCAGCGCAGAATTGCACAGTTGCTGTGCGAAATCAGATTTTGGGAAGTTTGAGGAAATGATGGTGACACTGTTCATGAGCAGAGGTCCTAAAATGCCCATGTTGAAAATTTGGTGCCGAAAGTCCATAAAATGACTGTGTTGCAAACGTGCATTGCACAGTTTCCACGCAACCTTGTAACTTCGCAAATTTGCAATATTTTCATTCCAGATTTTTAACATTTTTCCACAACTCCTTATCAACAGTACAGCTGGCATTTTTCACAGCCTGCCCAAAATGCATTTCCACAGCTGTGGTGCACAATGGCATGGTCGCTGTGGGAAATCACCCTTTGGGACACATTAACAAAATCACAGTGCCACTGTTCTTGAGGGGAGGTCCCAAAATACCTATGTTGAAAATGTGGCTAAAAAACTCCCACAAATAATTGGGTTACAGACGTGTGTTGTGCAGTTTCTATGCATGCTCATGACTTCACCAATTGTTCATTTTTTCACTCCAGATTTTCAACATTGCCATTTGTTTACACCTCCTCATGAACAATACAGTTGTCATGTTCCGCATTCCTGCCCAAAATTCATGCTTCATCAAATGGCATAGCCGCAGTGCAAAACCACCTTTCAGCTTACAAACTGATTGTGCCGCTCTTCATGAGGTGGGGTCACAAAAAGCCCATGTTGAAAATTTGGAATAAAAACACCAACACGACTATGGTGTTACAGTTTCCAACTGTGGCACACCATCCTGTACAGACTGACAGGCGTCAGGGGTGTGACTTGAGATCATTGGCTGTAATGTTCATGCCATTCCACACCCACCCCCACCCTGCAGCCAGTGACAGGCATCGTGGTGTGCCTTGCAGTGTTCAGCCACAAAGTTCACCCCATTCTCCTATACTGCACCCACCTCAGCATATTTCCTTATGGAATGGGGTAAGTATAATGCTCAAAGTTCCCAAAGCACACCACAACACTTGTCAGTGTCTACAGGGTAGGGTGAGGTACAATGGCATGAGCGTTATAGCTGACAACCCAAAGGCACACCCCCAATGCCTGTCAGTCTCTACAGGGTGGGGATGGGGTTGGCTTTAGTTCAATACTTCACTGCCATTCCTATTATGTGTCTAACTCTGGCACTACCAATGCCAATGCCAGCAAGACAGCATTCGGCATTGACAAATGCTTGTTCTCATTATTGCAATCCAAGCCCCTGATTTGTTTTCCTTTTTTTGTTACTAAATTTTATTGTTTTTTTCAACACACATTACATGGTACAAGATTGAAATGGTAAATATGATGCACAGTACAGTTACAGGTTCAGAGAAGGTGTACAGTTTGATGTTAAACATCCAGCTTAAAAGCAAAATAGCAATTAAGTGTATAAAAGGAGCAGCACCTGCCAAGGGAAGGAGGGCCTAAAAGCAGGTGGATATAATGTTTGTATATTCCGCTTTGCCATACCTACAGATCCTGTGGTGACTTCTCTGACCTGAAAACAGAAAACATAACAACCACAAAGGAGCAGGCAACAATTCTAAAATAAAACCTCAATTAGCATCTATGGATCACACATATTAGTCTAGTCTATAGCAAGACAGTCATCAGGTAGCTTCTAGGGAGTTGTGCAGAGTAGTGACAATAGTTACAAGGTGTGTACATCAACCTGTTCCTATTCTGGGTTTTAGATATGTAATAAAGGGATCCCAGCAGGAGCAATATTTAGCTAATGTGTTAGTTATAACATGCATCAAGTGGTTTAATGATGCCAACTGGGTAAGTAAATGAAATAATTCTGAGAGAGAAGGGACTTCAGTACTTCTCCAGCGGCATAGTATGACTCATTTTGCCTTGATGCTAAGCAGAGCAAGCCAGTGTTGTTGATGTGCAGGACATTGGCGTTCCTGGGATGGATGCTGAGTAGCCATATTAAGGGCTCTGGCCTTACCTTGGAGCCGATAATATGGGTGGGCAGCCAACAGACAGCCATCCAGAAGGGAATTCGCAGATGACATTGCCACAAGATATGATATAAATCCTCCACCTGGGTTTGGCACCTCCAGCAGAGATTGTTATCCATAAATTTAAATTTATAAAGCATATCTGGTGTCCTGTACCAATGGTGAAGGATTTTGTTCTGCATAAATTTATTCCTCATGTCTGGGTAGCTAACACGTGCTAGTTTCCAGCATAAATTCCACTGGGCATCCTCAAAGGTGATTTTCAAAGCTTTTTCTCATCTAAATTTAGACTCCAAGGACTAAGAAGAGATACCCTCCTAAAGCAGCATAAATCTACTGGTCTGTCCCTTAGGGAGTGAAAGCCACCCTGTAAGCTTCTCAGAGATGGAGGCATTGACTTGGTGCAACCTTAGATAGGCAGTTAAAGAGCTGCAGAGCTGCAAATACCTCCAAAAATCTGATTTCCCCAACCCTTTCTCCTTGCTGAGTTATTGAAAGAGTGCAGCCCTGTCCATCTTATACAAGACATCTGCCAATATGGCAATGCCTTTTTGCTCCCAGTGACTCCATGAGATGGGCTTGTTTTCTACCAGAATATGCATATTGTTATGTATTGGAGTTTGAGAAAGGGGTCTAGGGTTTACTTTAAGCCTTGTATGCACTTTGTTTCAGGTTTTGACTAATGAAGCAATTGTCGTGTATGCTGTCAGAGTTTTGGGGAGAGGATTGTAGATCAAAAGAGGAAGACTATACATCTGAGCCATAGATTTTTCTGTATGTAGCCACTGATGGGAATCAGAAATCACACTGGTGAACCATTTTAATGTTCAGGCAGTTGAGCATGCCCATTTATATCCCTCTAACCACAGGTCCCAGCCCCCATCCTTCCAATGGGATCTTAAGTTTATTCCTGCTGTAGCAAGGTTTCTTCTGCTCCAACAGAAAGTTTCCAATAACGGCATCTATAGTCTGAAACCACTTAGTGGGAAGCTTCAAGGGTATGTGAGAGAGGGGGTATAAAATCTTGGGGGCTGAAATAATTTCAAGGGCTGAGATTTTCCCCGCAAAGGTAAGATTTAAAGCCCTCCACCTGTCTAGCTCAGTTTTGAGCTCTGCTACAAGTGGCTTCAGGTTTAGGTCCCACATTCTGGATATATCTGGGGAAAAATGTACCCCAAGGTAGACTACTGATTCTTATGCCCACATCAGTCTGAAAGGGGCTACCAGATCTATGGTACAGGTATGGTTAAAGGGGAGCACTTCTGTCTTGGATCTGTTTATCCTCAGGCCAGAGTATCCTTCAAAATTAGATAGAAGAGTAAGGAGGACCAGGAGCGAAGTTTGTATATCAGTCATGGGTACCAGCAGATCGTCTGCATACATGAAGGTATCATATGATGATGTGTTCCCAACAGGAACACCTCTGCTGTAGAGGTGTTGCCTAATGGCAGCTGCCAGAGGCTCTTCCATTAAGATGAAAAGCAGAGAGAATAACAGGCAGCCCTGTCTAGTGCCCCTACCCAACAGAAAGGGTTCAGACAGGACTGCATTGGTCAGCATTTTGGCCATGGGTTGTTGGTCGAGTGCCATGACCTAGCTCCTGAAGCGCTACCTGAATCCCAAATGTTGTATGGCCAGTATTAGGTAGTCCCACTCCAGGTAGTCGAAGGCTTTTCAAAGTCTATAGCTGCGCTGGAGTGGAAGTAGCTAGCCCGATGCATGAGATTGACCATAGAGCGAATATGATCTCTGTTGTATTGGCCAGGGACAAAGCCCACTTGTGAGGGATGAATAGCGTCAGGAGTAGCAAATTCACTCTAGAGGCCAAGATCTTAGCAAAGAGCTTACTGTCAGCGTTGATCAAGGAAATAAGTCGGTAGCTTGAGGGCAAGGTAGGGTTTTTCCCTTTTTGGAGGATCACAGTAATAACCGCTTCTCAGAGAGTGGGGGGACTATTCCATCAGTAATGGCTTCCTTAAACACAGAGCTGAGGAGAGAGGAAATTTGAGTGGAAAGAAGCTGCCAAAGGTCGACAGGGAAGGCACTCCCCCCCCCCCGGGGCTTTGCCAGAGTTCATAATTTTTAAGGCAGCTTCCATTTCTACTGGGGGAGATGGGCAGGTCCAGTATGGCTTCCTGTGGAGGGAGAGCTTAGGGAGTTGAAGGAAGGAGGAAAAAAAACATAACTTTATCTGGGTTCATAACCCTAGTGGAGGTGTATAAGGCCATATAAAATCTCTTACATAAGCCAGTCCGATGGTGCTGGATGCCACACCTTGCACCATGCGGTGACCTGGGTTTGGGAGTAAGCTCAGGCCACCAGGTGTTGGCCGGGGGAAGACAGGCTGGAGTGTCTGACTAATGCTTGCTTTCTCCGGGGGAGGGAGGGTCTTTCAACCCGGCAAGTGGTGACCCCTGGCAGAGGCTGGGGGCATGACAGCAAGCTGGAGTCTCTGGGGTTTTATTGGTCACAGGCATAAGCCAGCGACCAATCAGCCTCAGGGGCTGCTCCTTCAAGGAAGGAGTGGGAGGGACATTGCCGACATCAGCGTATGCGCCATGACGAATGGGCCTGCAACATCCTACAAAGAACACAGGAGAAACACCCCATTGCAGCCGGGAAGATGGAGTGCCAAGCTAGGTCCTGATGTGAAGTGCCTACCTGCAGCCTCAGAACCCTGACAAGATTAGCAAGATTCGGGTGTTGCCTCCCCCCCGACTCCACCCAGGGTGATTCCGAGGCCGGATGGAGGGACCGGAGACTGTAAAGTAAGGCACTGGCAGGGACAGGCTTAATGGGCGACTCCTGATGGTGTGGCTTTAGTGGGGTCAACAGTCAGGAAAAAAAAGAAATAAAAAAGAAGTAAATATTAGCCGGAATATAGCTATGCTGGAGACTTATTTGGAAAAAGATCAGGTCCCACAGGTACTGAGAGTAACAAAGCAACTCTCCTGTGGTCTAGAAGCATTTAGGAATAAAGAACCATGGATCAGAATTTCAGAACAGGCCTCTATTGAATATACAAAATTGGCAATTAAAGAAGACAGTGAGAAGTTTGAGTTATTGACTGCAGAAATTAAAGAGCAGAGATTTGAAATTGTGAAATATAAAGACCACAAGGATTTTGAGAATTTGGATGGATAAGGCACTTAAAAGTAACATCCAGAGACATGAGAAAGTTGTTGGAAAGGAAAAGAGAAAAATTGATGAGACAATAAAGCCTACAGAGAGGGTGCAGCATTCAGTTTACCCACTAAACAAGAATATCAGAGGTCTCACAGTAGAGGGTGCTGTAGAAGCAGGAAATATAGCCAAAATAGAGCTACTGACCACACAGTACAGAAAAGTCAGTAAACTGTTACCATTGACTTAACTAAAAAACAAACAAAGCAGCCTTTTTTGGAACAAAGGAAGGAGAGGCAGAAGAAGCCACAGGAGAGGAAAGAGAGAACATAAACAGCAGAAAAAGAGCATTGACAAACAAATCAACATACAGATAATAAATCTTTCTAAGTTTGAAATTACAGCTCACAGTGTTCTCTGCTAAAGAAGGGTCTGAACCTTTCCCTACACCACCTGTTAATCGTTTTGGTATCTTTGTGGATTTATTTAAACTCTTTCAGAAGAAGAAATTAAAATATTATTTTGAGTTGAAGAAACAACAGTCAAGGCTTACAGAAATGGGTACTTGGAATTAGAATGAGATCTGGGTGAGAATTTGGACTACCTTTTTGAATTAATAGAAACTAATCCACAGACTTTGTCAGCAGAGGAATTAGAGGTACCTGTAGATGATATTGACTTTGCAATACTGTTGGAACTTTTTGAAGAGCAACAAGAGGCTCAAACACAGTTGGAACAGGAGAATAATGAATGGGACATTTCTGCTTTAAGAAAGATGTACTTTAAATGTAAGTCTACTTTTTGCCCTGTTGCTCATAATAAAAATATTGATGTGTTTGAGAAGACAGTAACACAGCAAGTAAGGGAAATAATTAGCAAAGTACAGAATCCCAGATTAGGGAATTTAACATCACAGGAGAAAGTAGCACTAAAGCAGTTGTCAGAGGATTTGGATTTGATTATAAAACCTGCTGACAAAGGTGGAAATGTGATGCTTATGGACAGGGAGAACTATCAGAAGATGGTAGAGAAACTACTGAATAACAGATACATATATCACATTAGGAAGTAACCCACTAGTAAATACAGGAAGGAACTGTTAAAGTTGTTAGAAAGAGATATGCTAGAGAATGAAACATAGAAACATATGAATTGTTAGCAGATAAGGACCGCTAGGCCCATCCAGTCTGTCCGTAGGCCCTATACATGTATGCATCCTCTCACCCTAAGTGGTCAATGGCTTTTCATAACTCCCTTCCCACCCAAGGTTTCCCTGTGATTGTCCCAGGCATGTTTAAACCCCTCCACTGTGCTTGCCCTAACCACCTCTTGTGGCAGATTATTCCAAGTGTTCACCACCTTCTTTGTGCAGAAAAATGTCCTTACCTTACCTCTTAATCTCCCTCCCTCCAATTTTATATTGTGCCCCCTCATTCTGGTATCTTTTCTACATTGTAAAAGATCTTCCAACTGCACTTTCTTTATGCCCTTGAAATACTTAAAAGTTTATATCATGTTGCTCCTTTCTCTTCTCTTCTCTCCTCTCCTCCAGTGAGTACATATTGAGGTCTCTTAGTCTCTCCTCATTTGTTTTGTGGTGCAAACCATGTACCATCTTTGTCGCCCTTCTCTGGACAGCCTCCACCATGTTTGTGTCCTTACGCATGTGTGGTCTCCAGTACTGCACACAGTACTCCAGGAGAGGTCTTACTAATGTTTTATACAATGGCATCACCACATCCTGGCTCCTACTAGTAATACCTCTGCCTATGCACCCCAGCATGCCACTGGCCCTCCCTGCGGCCTTTGCATACTGCTTTGATACTTTCAGTTCATCAGATATGATAACCCCTAGGTCCCTCTACTCTTTGGTGATGATAAGCATCTCACCCCCATCCTGTATGTCTCCCCAGGGTTCCCCCTACCCAGGTGCATCATTATCTTGCATTTTTGCATTGAACCTCAGTTGCCACACCTCCGACTATCTTTCAAGCTTCTCCAGGTCCCTCTTCATTATCTGCGCCACTTCTGGAGTATCCACCCTGTTGCAGAACTTGGTATCATCTGCAAATAGGCAGACCTTTCCTTCCAGCCTCTCTGATCACCAGAGAAGAGTTTAATTACTTATATAATGACACTTCCACTCTACCTACATTTTACTCACTACCCAAGATACACAAAAATCTGCAGCAGCCACCAGAGAGATCAATAGTCTGGGGGGGGGGGGCTCACTTACAGCACCACTTTGTGAGTTTATACATCTGTTTCTCCAGAGTTGTGTTAGGACATTGCCAGCATGCCTAAAGGACATAAGTGGAGCCATTTCTATGTTTAAGGGGTTGGAATGGACAGAAAAATACAGCTGGATCTCTATTGATGTAAATGCACTTTATATTTTCATCAAACATGAATTAGGTCTGACAGCCATTGAACATTTCCTCAGAAAAGCACCAGATAATCTACAAATACCCATAAGGTTTATTTTGGAGAATCTTCAATTTGTCCTCACTAGGGATGTAAGCTTGTCATGGATGAGGTTTTAATGACTCATTGTTTGTTCATGAAATCATTAGTAAACAGTAGTAAATGTTGTGGCACTGTCATCATTGCTATATTCTGATGACACTAGTGGAAATCATGAAGTCCTGAATTAAGATCAGACGTCATGGAATCAATGACGTGTATGACTGCCATGACAAACTTACATCCTAGTCCTCACCCATATTTTTTTGAATTTAATGGGGAATTTTATGAACAAAAATATGGCACAGCAATGGGGCCATCTATGGCCCCCTCATATACCAACCTCTTTGTGGGATATTGGAAACAGGAAGTATTGATGAAAGAGGGTGTAAACCTATACAGAGAGAATATTGTTAAATGGGGTAGATTTATCAACGACTGTTTGTGTGTATGGCAATGAACCCTGGAGGAAACCAATGAATTCATAAAATGGCTGGGCATGAATGACTGGAATTTGAGATTCACACATGAGATAGATAAACAGCACATTAATTTTCTGGATGTGACATTTACTTGTGATATATATACAGGTAAGATAATTACTAAGGGGTTCAGAAAACCCACAACAACAAATACCTTACTCCACAGTGACAGCTTTCATCCATGTAAACTAAAGGACTCCATCCCTTATGGGCAGCTTCTCAGATTAGGAGAAACTGTACAGATAATGAAAACTTTGAGACTCAAGCAAAAGAACTTAAGGATAGATTCAAAGCTAGGGATATAAGGAACGGATTTTGAGGCAAGCCTATGATAAAGTAAAGGGCATAACACAGGATGAGCTACTAAAGAAGAGAATGAGTGAGAGTGGGCAATCTTTTACCTCAGTAACTTTTCTATACAATTCAATGAAGTAGCTGGACAGGTAGGGCATATTATATGGAAGAACCAGGACATTTTGAAACATGATACTGTGCTTTGCAGGGTTTGCAGGATAAACCTAGAATTACTTTCAAAAAAGCCTCAACATTAAGAGATCACTTAGTACATAGTCAATTTAAAAACAAGTGAGTGACCCGACATGGCTATCTATGCATCCAAAAGAGGCATACAAATGTCATAGATGTAATGTTTGTCAATATATGAATGTGGGAAAGGAGTTTATAAGTGGAGCATCTGGCAACAAAAATTAACAATTAAAAAATTTATCACATGCACCACTACTTTTGTGGTATATGTGTTGTGTTGTAGCTGTGGTTTTCAATATGTGGGTAAAACTATTACAATGTTAAAGGAAAGAATACAAGAACATATATGTTCAATTGTGAACAAAAGACTGGATACCCCTGTGGGTAGACATTATATCCAAGCACATAATTCCAATCCAAAGTGCCTGAAATTTATGGGCCTTGAATGTGTGAAACTCCCCCCTAGAGGTGGGGACAGGAAAAAATTGCTCTTAGAAAGGGAAGGATTTTGGATTTATGAGCTGGATACAGTGAAACCCAAAGGTCTTAACGATTACTGGGACTTGAAATCTTTTCTGAAATCGAAGAAATTTTGAACAATGGTGTACATTTATAGCCTAACCATAGCCTTAGTAAGTGATTTAGTTGCCTGTTAGTTAATTCCATTAAAGTAAGTACACAAGTTATAATGAAGGAAGCTTTTACAGGAACTATGGCAACTTTCATTTTGTTATTTATCTGTTTGCCATTCCCCTTTTTCAGGATGATGTGTTTTCAGCGCATATGGCCATTTAGTCCCTGGACAAAAGTCTAGGATTCTCAGTAGTGGACAAATGGTTTCAACGACATGTAGTAGTTATTGTAATTGTCACTCCAGACAAAATGTAGCTGTATTACTCATCACGGTATATGCTGAACTGAAGGCAGAAACATTATGCTTAGTACAGGAAACTGATGGGTGCGATAATTTATTAAAACATGGAAAACTAAACAGTCAGGGACAGATAATGTACTTTATGTGACTGATGGTAACTGAACTGAAGGACAGAAATCAATATTTAAGGAAGATTTCATTACGAAAACTAGTGCTGTTAACTAAAGGGCAGAAATCATTAATTAAGGGAGAAAACAAGTAATACTGGATAACTCATGCTGAAAACATTCTGCTTAG
This sequence comes from Neoceratodus forsteri, assembly GCA_016271365.2. Classification (NCBI taxonomy): domain Eukaryota; kingdom Metazoa; phylum Chordata; order Ceratodontiformes; family Ceratodontidae; genus Neoceratodus; species Neoceratodus forsteri. The sequence goes on along the minus strand of CM028137.1, from coordinate 862,962,243 downwards.
TGCAGGAAACTGCTGGGTGCAGTATTTAAAACTGTTCCTTTATTTATTAAAACGGGGAACACTGAATAATCGGGGATAGATAATATGCTTTAAGTGACTGATGGTAACTGAAGGGCAGTGCTTTATGTAACATTGATTTCAATCACAGAGGCTATATCCATCAAAAATGTTTTGGGACTACGTGATTCCACATCAAGGCAGATAGATTTTACACCTTGTTGAGGTGTACATATTTACTGTTTTTTCTTGGAGCCTGCTGTCCTAGCTCTATTGCTGATGCTGCAGTGCTACAGCATGTAGCTCTTGGAACAACTTCCTCGCCAACTTTGCTCTTGTCAGGTGGCTGATATTGGCAGTCCATGCGAAGACATGGTGCCAAGCCTCAGTGGCATTATTACTACATGGTAAATCATTCAGTACTCTGTTGTGCTGATTCCAAAACTGCAGTCGAATCTGGGCTGCCTTTGCTACTTTCTGTTTCTTGCAAGCCTGCCAATATAAACATCTTCAAAGTAGTCAAATAAGCACTCAAATTTTCAAAATCGGTCATCCTGAAGCACCTCAAAGTAACGCTCTACATCTTCTGTGGGGACATAAGCCAATCCCAACAAACATCAGACCTTTTGAGCAAACTTAGGGTCCTGTACATATCTTTGCTGCATTCCTTCTCCTTGTACATGTTGCCATTTTGCTTGACCCAGGTGGAAGTTGCACCCCGATAGCTCTGAAGATGGAAACATCTCACCCAATACCTTGATTGCAGCAATTTCAAAATCAATCATTATACTGACAGGACTTATGCAGCTACCAAGCAATGTTTTAAGATGTACAAACAAGTTCCTATACACCTCCTCACTACGGCCTGACAATAAGGCATACATGCAAGGCTAGTTGACCCCTGGACAAGTGTGTGTATAGTGTACAATTGGTCATCTTGCTGTGGTGCTACACTGAATGTTCCATCACAGAACCAGTGTTGATGTTCCCTTAGCACCTCTAAGTCAGACTCGCTAGCAAAGATAATCAAGTCATCTTCTTGAACCTGTATAAACAGTTCCCCATTAACTGTCTTAGCAAATTCTGAGATGTCAGAATCATTGGGGGAAGATAACTGCCTCTGTCTATACACATCTCGCCACATCATTTCTTGATTTGGCAATAAGTGTGCGTTTCTAAGATCTACATCTTGCAGTGCCTGCAGAACTACACTTCTGGTGCACTCCTCTGATTCTGCAGCTTTGTGTTTCATGCTGCTGCGCACCTTAATTACTTGTGCATGACCATGTATGGAAGCATGGTTATGCTTAGTGGGGACTTTGACTATCCTATCCCCCAGGGTGTGCATGCGAGCCCTGCATGTCCATTGCTCGCATCTCCAGATTATTTTCCCATCTGATCCATCCTTTTCTTTTGTGTATAAAAAAATTTCCAAGCAAAGCTTCTTCTTCCCTTTCTTCGAAGGTAACGAAGCCCATGTCAGCAATCGATGAATGCATGAATGCTCTCTGCATTGCTAACCTGACCTTAAGTAAAGTAGGAACGCCTGAGCGACATTTACAATTAGTTGCTACTGGTCATCTGATGTCATCGCCAGTGCAACAGGACAGGTACAGAAAAAACAAAACAAAACATGACAGAAGGCAACATTTTCTATTATGATGATGATCTCATCATTATAGTCACGGTTACTACATGACTGCGACTACTATGCCTGCAAGTAATGTACCATGCTACATTTTCACCGCTATCAATTGACCTCACCGAAATATACTGCGACATTTCGTCCATGAACCTGTTTTCAGATGTAAGGCATGTTTAGACGCATGACAGGATAACCATTATCAGATATTCTGACACCCTTTATGGATATTGAAATCTCCTAAACCCTCTCTCCCCTCCAAGCCACTCACCCCCATCCCCACCCCCTACCACCTCTTCTGTTTCCATCTGGCTGTGTAACATTAACTTTGTAAAAATGGAGTTCCTTAAAGGCCATATAATAATTAAAAATAAGTAAATGTTGCCAGTAGCGTGATTGGCCCACATGAATTGTATGTATTAAGTTTAAGTTTAAAAAGTAATTTAACTTTTATCAAACTGGAACTTATTTTTTTATAGTGATACAGTACAGGAATATTAAGTTACATTAGTTAATTTTTTACATGAATTGAAATGATAACCTACTGCCACCTTAATTATTTAATTGTCTAAGAGCTAGCTAAGATGTAGCAGTGATGTCAGGTGCTCTATAAATTGTAATAGTGTGTTCTCTAGGGCCACGACCCCTGAGGAAGGCAAGGTGCCAAAGTGCTGGGGCAGTGTGGCACATGCTGTTTTTCATGTACAAGCTTGGAATCAAATTTCCTACTTAACAGGAGTTAAGTTGTTTGATACTTCTTCTTGTGTGACTGGTTAATGGAACACTGATTTCTTATTTATTATTAAATTTTGGTGACGGTGAGCCCTCTGGGCCTGGAGTCCCTTTTTCAGAAGCGACCAGGTTTTCATGGAACAGAAAGTGAAATGGTGAACATGATTTACATGAGTTACAGGCAAGATACAGTATGGTACAGAATATTGAGGCAGTGAGCATGAGTTACATGTTTTACCAGTAACATACAATCATGATACATGAAAAGTAAATAGGAGAGCTGCAAAGTTGATATATAGTACTGGACCAACCAGAGTCAGGAGGCGGTCTGGGAAACCTTAAAGTCTGAGGAGTGGTCTCAGGGGTTGATGCAGTGGCAGGTACTGGCTGTGACCATGTGGGCCTTGAGCCTAGTGTGGAAACTTTTAATGGAGGTGCTTCCTGCACACGGGAGGAATGTGTCCACAGGGTGGGAGCAGTGTGGGCAAATGACTTGCCACTGCGATTGGTTCTTATTCTGGGGACTTGTAGGAGAGTTTGTCCCACAGAGCGGAGGGCCAGGGACTGGACTTTAAGGCAATGAGTCCAGAGAGACTGGGGAGGAGCTGGGCTGATTAGTTTGTAGGCTAGGCATAGCAAAGGGTACTGGAGGTGGGTGTCTAGTGATGGCCAGTTGAGTAGTGATTGGGTATCGCAATGATGAGTCCTAGGGTTTACCAGGGAGGCAAAGTGTGCCACCTTGTAGTACAGCACTTGGAGTCTGTTCTTCTTGGTCTTCGCCATCCCATATACAACTGGGGCGGTGTATGTGAGTGTCGGGATGAGGACACTGGTGGCGATGGCGACCCTGGCTTCCGGTACCATCTGGTCTTTTAATCGGTAAAGGGTACCTAGTTTCCCATGTATAGTTTGGTGACTTTGTCCACATGGTTCTTAAGGGAGAGACCCTGGTTCAAGGTGAGGCCGAGTTATTTTAGGAAGGGTACTACTACTATGCAGGTGCCGGCCGTGGAGGTGAGATGTAGAAGTTGTTTTCTGTCCTGACTGAGGGATCTGAGACCAAACAACATGGCTTTGGTTTTGTTCGTGTTAAGGACCATTCTGTTCTCAATGAGCCAGTTCTCAAGGGATTGTAGGTCATCTTGGAGTAAGGAACTGAGGTCTGCCAGGTTGGCAGTGGAACGATAGATGACAGCGTCATCCGCATACTGGATGACAGTGCTTCCACCACAGTGGTCACTTAGATCATTAGTGAACAGGGAGAAGAAGAAGAGGGGTCTGAGTATCGATCCTTGAGGCACCCCTCTTTTTAGTGGAAGTGAGTTGGATATGGCATCCTTCCATTTTACCTTCTGTGTGCAACGGTTAGGTAGCTTTCAAACCACCTTAGAGCATGGCAGTCGAGGCCTATGTTGCCCAGCCTGGCTGAGCAGGTTGTGATTGACCAGGTCGAAGGCCTTGGACAGGTCTGTGAAGACCACTCCAGTAGGGACCCCTTGTCCAGTCTCGTAGTACTTCTGTAGAGAATTTGGTAAGGGCAGTATCAGTCCCGTGCTTGGTCCTGAAGCCGTGCTGGGAGGGTGCCAGAAGTTGGCGGACCTCCAAGTAGTCTTGGAGTTGTCCGTAGATCAACCTTTCCTGGAGTTTTGATAAGATGCAGAGGAGGAAGATTGGCCTATAATTGCCAATGGACTCCTGGCGGCCTCCCTTGTGGATGGGGACCACATGGGCCTGCTTCCACTGTTCAGGGACTGCACCCTCTATCAAGGAATTGTTGATGAGCCAAGACAGAGGTCTGGCCAGGGCAGTGGCACTGTCCTTCAGCAGCCTGGGGTGAATCCCATCTGGACCCCTGGAACCTGAGGTTTTTAATGTCTTAAGTAGTGGGAGAACCTCTTTTGGCTTGACCAGCCTAAGGTGAAAGGATGGGCATCCTAGGCTAGGAGTGCCTGTATTGGGGTCAGTGTTGGGGGTGGTAGACCAGCCTTGTACACATCAAGGTTGGTGAAGTGGTGGTTGAGTAAAGTGGCAATTTGGAGCTAGTCTTTCAACAGTTGTCCGTTGACTTCAATGGGACCAGGCTCGGACCTGCCTTTCCCTTTTAACAGCTCATTAATGTGAGCCCAGAAAAGTCTAGGGTTCCCAAGGTTTTGTTTTCTGGAGATGCATGACATGCTCCCTTTTGGCAGTTTTTATAGCCAGTTTACACTTGTTTCTGAGGGTTTTGTAATTCACAAGGTCGGCTGGTAGGGAGGAGTGCTTGAACTTCTTTGAACTGGTTTCTACTGAGGTTGACTTCCTTTCGACCTAGCGCACCCACTGGTTATTCAGGCACAGGTAAGCACTCTGTTTTGAATTAGGAGATCAATTTAGCAGGGGGCATTAAACAAACAGTAGCTGATGCTGGGGTCCTGTCTAGCATTTCTTGCATGAAATCATCAGTGATTCCTTCATGAGTGTAACAATCATACCATAAGTAAACCTGCGAAAATATTTCAAAACACGTTGCCTGGTCATTAACCATCATACATATACTGAAAGGGCAAATGGTCCATAAGCTACATAAACTATTTACACCATCTGTACCTCAGTCAGATGTCAGTCCAGCTAGTTGGAGAGAGATAGTAAGGCTGGCAAGCCAGTTACCAAGGCCACCTATTTCTCCCTTGCAGGGGGGACATTATCCCTTTGGTCAAATCAGGAGACCCCACTGATTGAATAACTATAGGCCAATCTCACTGCTTCCTGTTTTATCCAAGCTGCTTGAAAAAATTGTCAACTCTTAACTAAGGGAGTACTTGGATCGTGAAAACATCCTTAACCCAGTCCAATCGGGTTTCAGACCTAAGCACAGTACCATGTCATCTCTTTCCAAAGTGTCGAATGACTGGCTAAAAGCCCTGGACAGCAAACAGCACATCTACTGTATGCACTCTTCCTTGACCTCAGCAAGGCATTTGACATGGTTGATTATTCCATACTTCTTGATACTCTGGGTAGCATCGGTCTAACCTCTGCTGCAGTAAAGTGGTTCTGCTGCTACCTCACAGATCGTAAACAGCAAATTAAAGCTCAAGGTGAATTCTCCCCACTAAAATTACTGCCCCAAGGCATCCCACAAGGTTTCATTTTGGGGCCTATCCTCTTCACTCTTTACATCAACCGCATTGACTCTGGCCTGCTTGCAGGAAACTTTCACCTCTTCACAGATGACACAGTGCTTTACACAACCAACCCACCTCTGGACACTGCTTACAAGGAGCTACAGCAGAATTTTATCATCCTCCAACAAAACCTGCTGAATCTGAAGCTCTTGTTAAATGTGAAAAAAACAAAAGCCATGATTATCGCTCCATCCTCCTCCCACAATACGGAGACACCTGGTACCCCACAGATTATCACTCTCCTTAGTGAATCATTAGAGCTAGTGAATATATTTAAATATCTGGGAGTCTGGTTGGATAACAAACTCACCTTCAGTGCTCATTTAAATGAGTTAACAATAAAGCTAAGGCAGCGCCTCGGTATATTCTACTGCATAAGATGCTTACTCACCCTGGAAGCTAGAAAGCAGCTGGTTCAAACAACCTTTCTTCCCCTGATTGACCACACTGACTTCCTATACAGCCATTGCCCCCAGTATGCACTACAAAAGCTTGATACACTCTATCATAGCGCATTGAGATTTGTTCTTGACTTGCCCTTGCAGACTCATCACTGCTCATTGTACCAAGCATTAGACTGGCCATCCCTCTCCATGAGGAGACAAATAAATGCCCTCATGTGGCTATTTTGGGCTCTGTCTAACAAATTACCACCCTTTATATGTGACTTGTTTGAACATTCAAAAGGTGTATACGGACTAAGGAACTCCTTTGTCCTCCTCAAGATACCACGGTCAAGGACACATCTTGGCTCAACTGCCATAGCTCCTCTTTACCAGCTCAGGAATAACATGCAAAATCACTTAACTCTCTCCTTGCTGCCCAGCCACTATACATTCAGATGGCTGCTCTACAGATGCCTGAAAATGGCATGTGACTGCTTCAGGTAAAGCATTACCCTGCTGGACTGCGTCCCTAACTTCTGGATATCCCTGGCCTTCTTATTCCGCTGTCAGCTGGCATCGCTCTAGGGTAATCTCCCCCAACTACCTTCCTCCTTTCCCGAGTTAAATCCTCTGGGGTCCTTCTTCAAGTAGGCTGCCCTCTTCCCTCTCCATTATGTGTCTGACACCTTCTCTTCCCACTGCCCTCCTCTGTGTCCTTCCTTCCTCTCCTCCCTTTGTACTCTACAGACTTCAACCTGTATATGCTGCACTTTCAATACCTGTATTTGCACTTGCCTTACATGTTCTGCTACAGCTAATACTGACCTTGTATCCTATAACAGCTGTTGATGCAGTGGCAGGTTCTGTATTACTGTCTGCTGTACTATGAATTGTTGTCTACTGTAAACAAATTTGTACTATGTGTACAGGACCATCTTGAAAATAAGCTTGCTCAATGATGTAACTGCCTGGTTAAATAAAGTCTGATTGATTGGATAGAGCAAGTCCTCTACCAGCTGAAAACAGCTAAGCGCAGAACCAAGGGCAGCCTCGGGACAGCCAACACACTATGGGAAAAGTGGGGGACGGGTACACCTATACCTGCGCCTCCTGAGTTGCAGACATCTTCTTGGGGTATTTATGTAGGAGAGGAGCCGGTGCTATCATGGCGAAAGAAAGGCCCAGGGGTACCTGTCGGTTTGCACCCTTCAGCAGCTAAACAGGCCAGAAAACATGACAGACTTAGAGTTGGGGGCCTGTCGTCCTCCTAACTAGGGACAGGCCCATCCCACTGGTGATGGCAGAAAAGTCAAGTGGGGGCAAAATAGCCTCCAGGCCTGAGGGGCAACTGCTGTGGGTGGAGTGAGGGCTATGCAGGAATGCTCTTCATATGTAAAATAGAGAGTCCAAGCCAGTGCTCTTTGAGAGATGTATCTCATATTTTATTATCCCACTGGCAACATGGTTAGCAAGCAGACTGGTAACCAAAATCATCAAATAACCCAAAGTATCAATCGTGAACAGTTATGAGAGTCTCATCACTTATAGTCAAAAAACAGCAAGCGGGGGCGTACACCGTCGAGCTGAATGGACACCTAAGCCCTGCGCCTCAGGAACCTCACCATAAACCCGACTAAAGCCCGCTTCATTTCTGCTTTTTGGCATTACCTGATGAACGGGTACCTCTCGGTGTATCCTGTGCTCCAAGCTGGCGTGCCGTTTCCAATCTGCTGTCGGTGAGGGAGGTGCAAATTGCGATTGCCATTTCTGTCCTCCTGAATGTGGAACACTGCCTAGTACATTAATGAAATGGAGCCCATAGCGTCAGTGTCTCAACAAGAAGGCAATTTAACAGAAATTCGGCAAATGTTTGCCGAAATCCTCTCCCGGATGGACAGGATGGATCTAGCTACGAAAAAAAAACATGGCAGACATAGTAGATCTGTCCCAATGGGCCTGCATTGCAAAGCACAAACTTGCTGAAGTGGAGGACGGCTGGCATAAGGCTGGGGCTAAATTACATGAACAAGAATGGACTGTGCAGCTTCTGTGGGCAAGAGTTGAGGATCTAGAAAACTGTAGTAGGCAAAACAATTTACAGTTTGTGGGATTCCCAGAGAGAAGTGAAGGGAATGATGTGGTGTTATTTTTGCAAACTGAGTTACCACCTTTACGGGACTGGCACTATGAGGGGCCACCTAAGATAGATAGAGCCCATAGAACCCTGGCCCCTTGCCCGGCCCCTGGGGAACGCCTGTGTACTATTTTAGCTCATTTTCTTAGGTTCCAAGACAGGGAACTGATTACTCGACTGGCTAGACAAAAAAAAGAGCTTATTTGGCAAAGCCATAAGATTCAAATCTATGCAGACTACTCCCAAGAACTCACAGCACGTCGTAGGGCCTTTACAGCTGCCCGTAGAGCCTGAGCTGAATTGGAGCTGAAATACTCCCTGAGATATCCTGCTTCTCTGAGGATTATAATAAATGGTTCACCATGGCTGTTTGATAATCCAGCAGCCACAGAGAAGTTTCTAGCAGAGCAAGCTCCCAAACTTACTTGGGGTTCACAGAGGGAAATACCCCCATCTAGGACTGTTTCAGTGGGGCCCACCCAGATGGAGATCTCTCAACAAAAGCCATCAGCTTCTACCCGTGTGCCCACCACCTCTCATGCCGTACCTCAAGTCTCCTCATCTCAGACCCCTGCATGACTGGCCCTTCAGAAATCACCGGGGAGCAGGAAAAAGAATAGAAGGAGGGCTCGGATCGAAGGGGCCCTTATCGAAAAGACTCCCAGGCTTCGTTCTCGGAGCTGCAGTGTAAGTCCTGGATCAATAGCCTCTCACTCGTCCTTCACTCCTGATATGAGTAATAATAAATATAAGGCCCTGATGGACTTACCCTTGATGGTACGCTTAAGCTTCCACGCGCCTAGACAACTACATTCCAGAGAAGCTAAACTCCATGCAGCAAGGGCCCTCTCCTGAGCAGGGGACTCTAATCCTGTTTCTTTGGACATTTGCATTTCAGCTGACACATCCGAGTCACCATTTGTCCACTTCAAAGGGTCAGCTATTTCTTCTCCTGGACCAGTGGGGTGAATAAATAGAGAGCCCTCTCTTCTGATTATTGTTTCCTCAGGATGTATTAATGGGCTGCACTGCCAAGCCCCTCCTTCCTTTCTAATTTAGGGTGTGATAATTCTGTGTTTTTCTAGGTGTCTTTTTTTTTTAACTCTTATTCATGCCTTAATATGTAGTTGGGCTATAGGGACGCTCATGTTGTTACCCCAGGGTGGGTTCATAACTGGTTGTTTTCACTGCCCCCTTGGCACAACTCGGTTGTGCTAGGGGTGGGATGCCCACCCTACCTGAGATGATTTCCCCCCTCTGATACAATAAAAGGGGTGGAGTGGACCCCGAGCCATCCAGAGGGATAAAGGGTCGGGTAACAGTCTTATAGATCTCATAAGCAGAAATGTTTTCTTTCCCCTTGTTGGATGGGGATGATATGCAGAGAGATTTCAGGATGTTGGGGTGTTCTATCTCTACTGCTGGAGTTGCTTGTATTATACCCCCCAGCGACCTCCGCTGTATTCTGGGCCACTAGTAGACCGATGTTCGAAGTGGAAGCTGGTCTGTTCTGGGAAAGTTTTTTGGGAGTGGGAGGGGGGTGAGTTTTTTTTCGTTTGTTGGGAATGTTATTGTTATTGTAGTTATTCTTTTTTCTTCTTCTTCAGGCACAGTGTTACAAAGTTAAGGTATGTGCATGGTTATACAAAGTTAGTAGTTCTGGCAATCTGATCTATATGAAGGTGATTAGAATTACGGTGTGTCCTTGCTGGGGGAAAGATTTCAGGAGCTATTTTCCCCTGTCCTGGTGTTCTTGGCTGTTTACCCTTTTGGCCATGTTCTTTTTCAGGCCAGATGGAGACTAGATTTATCTCCTGGAATGTCAGGGGACTTAACTCACTTATTAGAAGTAAAAAAAATTTTGATGCATTTGAAAAAACTGAGACCCATGGTGGTATTCCTGCAAGAGACCAAATTATCATCTGGAGAAGCAAAAAAACTCTGTCAGGGTTGGGTAGAGGAAGAAATCCATAGTGTGGCCTTGACTCATAAACGAGGGGTATCTATATTGTTACATAAAAATTTAGGGTGGAAATTCAAGAGACATATTCAGGAAAACAAGGGAGATGGATCATGGCTGAACTGGAGACAACGGAAGGCCGTCTAGTTCTATCCAATCTCTATGCCCCAACCAGGACTGTCCCTCTTTTTTTCATACATTTAATCAAACTCTTATGGATTTCAATTCAAATAGGGCTCCAGTCTTATTGGGAGGAGATTTCAATGTGACTCTTGATCATAACATGGACAGAAGCAGTAAGGCTCCTGAGCCACACAGGCAAGCGAAGAAAGCCCTCTTGAGACTGATGGCTGAACATGGGCTACTCGATGCTTGGAGGGTCCTGCACCCCGGGATGCATTATTTCTCATGTTTCTCACAATCGCATGGCACCTCCAGTAGAACAGATCTTTGGCTGATTTCCTCTGAGCTCTATGATAGGGTTGCCTCTGCTCATATACATCCGATATATGTTTCAGACCATGCCCCATTAGAGATACTGTTTAAATTAGGACTGGATTCTCCATCTTCCTCCTCCTGGTGGCTTGACCCTCTCCTCCTAGAGGATGAAGACTTCCAACAGTGGCTGGGCCTTGAAATAAGGGACTACTGGACTAATAATGATAATAATGAAGTCTCTGATACGACCCTCTGGGAAGCCTTCAAAGCAACGATAAGAGGCAGAATAATTGCCTTTTCAGTAGCTAGGAGACATCATCGAGAGGCCGACCAGAGGGCCCTGGAGAGACAATTGCACCAGTTAGAGAAACAGTATAAATCCCTCCACTCCAAGACCCCACCTGCATCCTTGCTTGCACAATTGGCCGGTACCAGACTTTTATTGAACACTCATCTATCCCGACAGGCTGAATTAAATATTAAACGGATTCGACATGCCTATTGGGGGGGGCCAGTAAACTCCTGGCATATCGGCTTAAACAACAACAAATTTCTAAACAAATACAGGCTTTGAGAGACCATAAGGGTATTCCCTGCTACTCTGGTTCACAGGTAAACACAATCATGACGCAGTTTTATGAACAGCTATATGCCTCCCCTCACCCTCCAGACCAATACAAAATTCAAGGTTTCCTGGCCTCACTGCCTATCCTTAAGCTCCTCCCCACTGAGGCCAAGTCATTAGAGGCTTCGATCATGCTGGAAGAAGTGGATAAGGCTATAAAAATGATGAATCTTCGTAAAGCCCCAGGGTCTGGTGGACTACCTATCGATCTATACAGAGTCCAGGGAGTTAATCTTGCCCCATATTTGCTTCCGGCCTTCAAACATTCGCTGTTTGCTGGATGTCTCCCCCCAACCATGAGAGAAGCCACCATTACGGTTCTGCCAAAAAAGGGGAAAGATCCACTTTTTTGATAATAATTTTTATTGTTTTCAAATAAAATCACAGACAAAACGGAAGACATCATGCCGTATACAGTCACATTTTCTGTACATAGATACATTTGGCCACCTTACATCTTTACATATGTCCATAGCACTAAAACAGTAGATGGGAGGAAAGGTTTAGTGGGTAAGCGAGGGAAAATGAGGGGTACATAGGTTTGACAGTTTATTAATTAGCTCCACATTATTAAATTCCCTAACTGTGTATCTCTCTACTTCAAGAGCATGGAAAACATTATTCAGACATTTGACTGTAGACATAACATGTACAATGAGTTCTGTGTGCTCAAAGGGTGGTTAACTCACTTCTTACTAAGGAGCTTCCCCGACCATGGATTGACACCCAGAGGCAAGTACTAGATGCAAAGAAAATACTCTACCCTAGCTTCCCCTAAGCCTATTCATTAACCTATAAGGGTACCCACCGGGACAAGGTGCCATCACAAAAATATATCTTACCGGGCATTGACACCTCAACAAAAATTCTGTGTCTCTGTGGCCAAACCCATCTCTTTCTGTGGTTTCTAAAGTAGATTGGATAAGAGTGTGCATATGTTCGGTAAGGATCAATCTGGCCTGGAACACAACAAAATGTATCCCAAGCTTAAATCTGTACTTAGGTGAGTTAACCACTCTCTATAACTTGTATATATGACCATGTATAAATTATGGGATGAGACTCATAGTTATAATCTCCAGACCAGCAGAGAGGTACCGAAGGTTCCTCTCATGTTTTTAGAACCCCTTATGAGGATTTCCTAGTAGTGTTACTTTTTTACTACTATAAGGCCGTGATGGTAATCAACCTATCCCTGTTGGACACTGGGCCGCATTCAGATATTTAAGATAGGGTTCCCAACAGGCTTCGTAGGTGGAAAGTTTAGTCTTCTGTAGGTAAGATATCTTGCCTAACTTGGCCACGGCAGACAGAGACCCCAAAACTTCTGACACTGTGGGAGTTAGAGGGGTTCTCCAGTTGCATAGAATAGCTCTTTTTGTTTGTAGAGCCAAAAAAGCCAACCATCTGTACCTCAATAGGGGCAGCTTGGGCACATCAACACAGATCCCCAAAAGAAAGAAGAGAGGGTCAAGGGGAATTGATTGTTGTAAAACACTGGAGGCAATTTTTGTATTTCCTGCCAAAGGAGCTGGAGCTTTGGACAAGACCACAGGACGTGCACTAGATCCCTCCTGGCTCCTGACATCTCCAGCAATTATCCTGTTCCAGTACTTTAGCTTTATAAAGGATGACTGGAGTTCTGTACCAGGAGTGTGCAATTTTATTTTGGATTAATCTGGACTTGGCATCTGTATACCAGGTATGTGTATCCACCCACGCTTTATCCCAGGCCTCCAGTTGTATATGGGTTTGCAGCATCTTTTCCCATCTCTGCCTTGATTCATCTGACTGAGATGGAAGAGTATCTCTAAGAGTAGCATATATACGACCTGCAAGGCCCTCTAGAACAAAGTAGCCACTTGGCCAGGAGAACCTTTGTCATGACTCAAGCTGGGAGATAAGAGATGTGGGTGCGTCCCTGAGCTGCAGATATCTCCAGAAGTCTGAGTCGCGGATACCCATAAATGTCGTAGGAATGAAAAGTCTGCATAGCTTTATGTTCAGGGTTAACAGATCACTCATTTTAGTTATGCCCAACTTCACCCAATGTTTCCATATAACTCAGCTCCTCCTATAGTGATAGCTGGATTTTGCCAAATCGGTATGTGAGAAAGTGGGAGGGTCTAACCTCATCTTATGGTGACAGCTGAACCAGTTGGCTCTAGATGCAATTACGGTGGGCGTAAATAAAGTCTACACTTATTTTACTGGCCCCAGCTCTTTTAGGACTGCTCCTCTGTACAAAAAGGGAAGAGGGATTATACAGGCCATAATGTCTATTTCCAGTTGTAATCCATTGCGGTGAGAGGGGTGAAGGGTGCGTGGTGCCTATTTGACCGCTTGAGCCATGCTATGAACGCCTGATGGTAGCCCTCCGCCAGGAAGATTCCAACTGCCCTTCTTCCAGTGTGACCTCAGTTTAGATCGACTAAATCTAGGTTTAGATCCCTCCCATAGAAAATCCCCAATTAATTTATCAAATATCTGAAACCATTGTTTTGGTAAGGGAACAGGCATATGCATCAGCAAATAAAAAGTTTAGGAGCTGAGATCATTTTTACTGCTGCAATTTTCCTGCTAGAGTAAGCTTAGAAATCTCCACCCTATCGAAGTCTGTCTTAATGGAGGTAAGGAGGGGCTGTACATTAGCTTGTCATATTGTCTCCAAAGATGGCCAAGAAACTCCCAAATAAGTAACCCTTCCGGTGCTGAGAGTCAAGTATCTACAGGTATCATTAGCTGTACACAACGAGAGTTGAGATGGAGTACTTCTGTCTTACTCTGGTTCACTCATAGACCTGAATAAGATGAAAAGGTTTCTAGGAGGGTAAGAAGGGGAGGGATAGCCTTATGAGCATCTTCCAACAGGAGAGGAAGGTCATCAGCATACATAAAGATTGTATAGCGCGTATTCCCCACTGACAGACCTTTTATCTCCGGTTGACTTCTGATAGCTGCAGCCAGGGGTTCGACAGCCAACACAAACAGCAGGGGGGAGAGTGGGCATCCTTGCCTCGTACCTCTGCCCAAAGGGAATGGAGCGGAAAGCATTGAATTTGTGTTAACCCTAGCTAATGGGCCTTCATATTTGGCTTTTATCCTAGAAAGAAATGTTTCCTCTAACCCAAAATGGGACAAAGTCATATACAGGTAGTCCCATTCCATGGAATCAAATGCCTTTTCAAAGTCAACCGTGACAGCAGCTGTAGGTGTATGTAGGGACTTGGCAATGGGGATCAAGTTCAGCAGCGTTCTTAAATGATCTGAACTATGCTGCCCAGATATAAATCCCACCTGCGATGGGTGTACAAGAAGGTTCAGTAGGGGGTTAAGTCTGGAGGCTAGGCTTTTGGCATACAGCTTACTGTCCAGATTTATAAGTGAGATCGGGTGATAATTTCCCAGGTTAGTGGGGTCCTTTCCTTTTTTGGGAATAACCACTATGATTGCCTCCTACATAGAGGGCAGTAAGGTACCTTTAGTTTCTATCTCCTGGAACACTTGGGTTAGTAGGGGTGAAATAGTAGAGGCCAGAATCTGGTAAAAGTCAGCCGTATAGCCGTCACTACCTGGTGGCGATTTCCCTTTTTTTCAGGTCTTGAATGGCTGCAATCATTTCCTCTCTGGAAATGGGGAGATCAAGAAGTTGTGCTTGTTCCCTCTTTAATTTAGGCAATCCCAAAGTATTAAAAAAACCCTGTGTGTCTTTACTAGGGCGAGTATGTGTGGAGGAATAAAGGTTTTTGTAGAAGTGGGACGTAATATCATTAATATCTCTAGAGGAGGTACCCAACTCCACTTGTTTGTTCCTCAACCCCGAGATATATCTGCTGGCTTGCTGTTTACGAAGTTGATAGGCAAGTACTTTACCCCCTTTGTCCCCACCTTCCCAAAAGGTGTGTTTAAGGTGAAGGATAGCTGCTTCGGCTTTTCTATTTAGAATTTGGTTAATTTCAAACTGAATACTCAAGATGGATTTACCTATTGATGATTGAATAGATGGGGAGGGCATAGCTTTGAAAATATTCTCAGCGTCGCCAATCTCTGTTCAGATTGACCAAGCTGTACTTCCCTTTGCCTACGTTTGGTTGCAGCAAACCCCATAATGCTACCTCGTATGGTGGCCTTAACAGCTTCCCACGTATTACCGGCAGAGGTATCGCTTATAGGGTTCTCAGCAAGAAAAAGGGAAACCTCCCTATTAACCCAGAGAGTAAAGTCAGGGTCTTTCACTAGAAGCGGGTCCAATCTCCATTGTTTAGTCGGGGTAGCCACCGGATCCCAATGAATCAGAAGCTGGACTAGGGCATGATCTGAAATGCAGCAGGGAAGAATTGAAACATCAAGGGTTTTAGTTGTCAATTTGGATGAGCCGAGCCAAAAGTCCAGATGGCTGTATGAGACATTTGCTGCTGAATGAAACGTATAATCTCTTACCCTTGGGTGAAATAACTGCCACAAGTCTGTAAGCCCTTGGTCAGTAATCATTTGCTGGAAAGCCCTCCCACTTCTAAGGTGTGTTTACTTCCCCCCATCGTTCCTATCCAGGAGAGGTACCAACATGAGGTTAAAATCCCCACCAATTAATAGGGGGCAATGTGGGGGGTTAAATTCCAAAATTATTTCTGCCAGGTAATGAAAAAACTGAGGGGTGTCTTCATTGGGGGCATATATATTACACAGGGTGAGTGGGCCAGTGGGCATACTATAAGTAGCTAATACCCATCTGCCATCTTGATCTGAACGGGTCTGTTCCAGTGTCCAGGCTAGAGACTTGTGGACCAAGATGAGAACCCCATGCTTCCTAGTCTGGGCATTGGAGTGAACTTGTTGCCCAACCCAGTCTTTCTTCATACAGGTGAAACCCCCTTGCAAATGGGGGTTCCTAAAAGCTTCCCCGGAGCTTGGGTAAATGCTCCGTGCCTGGTTGGAGTTTGGCGTTAAAGCCGTTTAAATGGGAAGCCAGTGAGTGCTTTGAAAGGCCTCCGTATACTGTCTCTTTAAGGGCTGCTTTGGGTTGCAGTCATGATTGATCAGGGAGGGGGGTTTGAGTGTTGCTATGCTCAAGTCCCGCCCGGGGCTGCTGATTTTTCACTCCATTTCTACCATCGCTAGTGGTGCAGGGGGAGCTCTACAAGAAGATGTGAATGTTGGCTTTAAATACTGGGAAATAGTAATGATAATGCAGCTGTTCTAACTTGCCTTCTTTTGCAGCAAACACTGTTTCGATTGTTTCCTCCATTTTGGTCCAGAACTGCTGAATTGGGCCAATCAGTACCTTGGGACCCTACAAAGTCGGTTGACCAATAGAGGAACTGTTTGTAATTGGGAAAGGCATTATGGGCTATGGCACTTTTTCGCACCATTGAGAGCAGGAGGAAATGACTGGCATGTGCATCCGGCCAATGAAAGCGGGTCGCACCCGAACTGAGAGGAGAGCTCCTTGCTGTTGGAGATGAGATGCGTTGTGGCTGAGGTGAGAGAGGAGCTCTGTGCTTCTGCGCTGTGAAAGTGTGCCTGGAAGTGAGAGTGAAAGCCTGAAGCAGCCATTTTCCCATGAGAGGAGTCGGATTAAACCCACCCGTGCGGGGTCAGAGGAGGCTGTGTCCTGCACAGCTACCCACCAGGCTCGACCTGTTTGGAGGACTGGAGAATCTGCTAAATTGCACTTGGTCCATGGGAGGAGTGAATAAAGCTGCCATTTGCAGTGCTTCATTGACTGTGAAATCTGGAGAGCCTAGCAGCAGCTGCCTGGTGTGGTACCCCTCTGCTATTGCTGTTTGCCATATAAATGTGTGAGGAGGCTCGTGGAGTTCAGGCTCAGCCCTGCTGGTGGTGAAGGACTCTGTCTTGTCTGGAGGTTGTGAGTACTAAATCGGGTAGCTCCTGCTAAATGCGCAACAGAGGTTCCAACTGGCATTGCTATACTGCTGACTGCTTAATTAAACTTTTCTTTTCTTCTCTGTGTGAAGGGCCCCTACCAGCTGCCACGTTTGGACTAGCCATTAGGGCTTGGGTACCCAGGGACAGTAAATTGTAGGGTTAGGCCTGCACAAGAGCCCTAGATATGTAGGAATAGTGTAAGCCAATCAACCTGATTTTCCCCTTTCCCTTGTTATCTGCCCTTCTAATAAATCAGATTGCTGTGCTATAACTACACCCTGGCTGGTTTGTACTCTTCAGATGAGCTGCTACATGGTGACCGTGATATAACTGTACCTTACTTTACAGGGGGTCCCCGGAGTGAGCTGGAATATATTAGCGAGGGGTAAGTGTACTGGTGAACAGAATTGTTGGCACCCAGTGTGAGTCACTAGTGGGACAAAAGGGGGGTTGCAGTAGCCCAGAGGGCTGTAACTGAGGTAGTCTTAACTGTACTAACCCCGACCTCTGGGTGGAGGCACCCGTCAACAGATCTGGGCCCCTCACCCTGCCTCTGTGGGGGCAGACAGGTAGTAGCCCTAGGTAGCACCTGGGGTTTACAAATTGAGGCACGCTGGGATTTACGCCCCTAGTGGCTCAGTGAGGAAATACATCAGAAATGGAGAAAATGGAAGGGAAGGGTTAGTTGGAAAAATTAAACTGGGACCCATTAAAACCATGGTACACAGATTGATGGGTTGGGGTGAAGCCAAAGAGCTAGACTCCCAGAAGATTGTATTATTGTTAGATGTGCCCCTGGGTACCTCAACTCTGTTGCCGAGAGAATAAAGTGTTTGGGTAAGGTTGAAGTGAAAGGCTGTATGGCTGATCTGCTTGACAAGACACTGCAGGTGTTACTCCTATGCAGTGTGGCCATCGACCCTGAGAAGGTACCTCCTGTGATTTACCCAGAGAGTGCGTCCCAGGGGTGGAGGCTAATTCATATCCGAAGTGGGTCAGTCACCCTGTGGGTCTCCCCAGATGAACAGTTTTAAAGACAAACTGCTTAAATTGTTAGCTGTGGAGGGGAAGACTACCCAGGAGTTGTTGCAAGCCTTGGATTTGTCCAGTGATACTACCCCTCAGGATTTCCCAGGCACCTCCCCTTGCCCACCCAAAAGTTCCGTGCTGGCTTCTTTGCCCCTAGCAGTCCCCTCCATACAGCTCGAGTCCTACCATAAGTTAAAACTTTTCTCTGGCACGATACCAGTGCCTGCCGGGAAGGATGACCTGGAGGCTTGGATGGACTATGCCACCCCTTTGGTCCAGGAGTGGAAATGCTCTGACGGGGAGAAAAGGAAGAGACTGATGGAGAGTTTGAGGGGTCCTGCCTTGGAAGCCATTAGATTCTTCCAGGCCACTAGTCCGGAAGCCACTGCTGCAGAGTATCTCTCTGCTTTAGAAGGGTTTTTTGAGAGTACAGAGACTGGTGAAGATTTACTATGGAAATTCAGGTCTGCTAAGCAGTGGAGAAATGAAAAACTGTCCGCTTTTGTTACTAGAGTGGAGCGGGCATTGCAGAAGGCTTATAGAAAGGGGAATCACTGCTACAGCCCTGAATCAGGTTCGGTTAGAACATGTTTTAAGTCTGCCAGATCCTCTAGTGTAATGCTGCTGAAACTCAAGTTGCATGATCGTGAGCCACCCACGGAATATTGTCAATTGATGAGGGAAATTCGGGAAGTGGAGACTGATGGAGAGGGGTGGGAACCCTGTGTGGGGGCAGTGAACCCTAGTGGGACCCCTGGTCTAACACCCTAGGAGACTGGCTTGCCTGGAGGGTCCGAGGGTCCCCAGACTTCCCAGGTACTGTGGGGATGCAGGTTGTTCCTCTGCCCCTACGTGGAGGGTGAGTTGAGGCGCTGAGATCAGGAATTTATGGGAATTGGTGAGGGACTTAAAGCAGTCTACTGTGTACCCTATTTGGCCTGGGACCCCTGAGTCATGTAGAGCCCCAAACCCTAGCCCTAGAGAGCTTTCTCACTCCCCTCAGGACCCCCTCAGAATAGTGATCCCCGGGACCCTACATTTTGTTATCACTGTGGGGAAGATGGGCATTTCCAGCCTGAGTGTCAGAGGCCGGAGAATTTAAGGAAAGTTAACTGCAGACTGATCGCCCGACACCGCCAGACCCAGTCTCGGGCCCCCAAGAAAAGTTTTGTGACTCAGGCCCATGCCCGCCGGGCTACCAGTGCTGCTACCCCCAACTGGTCTGATGTGGTTGGGCCGTCTATGGAGACCTGGGTGCGGGTAAATGGAATTCCTACTGGAGCTGTACTGGACAGTGGCTCCCAGGTGACCATCATGTTTCAGGACTGGTACCAAGCACACTTATCTGAGGTGCCCTGCAGCCTAACTGGTCTACATGTATGGGGTTGAGTGACAAGGCCTATCCATATTTGGGGTACATCTGTGTCTGGTTATCCCTCCCTGCATCTGTGAATGGAATAGATGAGCAAGTGAAAACCTTAGTTTTAGTTTGCCCACCCACTGGACTGTACTGATGGGGTGCCCTTGTTGATTGGGACAAATGTACACATGTTTGGATGATTGCCCCAGTTGTGCTCAGAGAAGCGAGTGTTCCAGACTGGGTGAGCTTTGAGCATACCTGCTGTGATTCAAAAGGTCAGGGCCACTCAGAAGAAGGATAGTCTGGAGGAACCCGAAGGTCCTGTGGAGGTGGTGTGGAAAAAGGATCCGGCCCCATGGTACTTGCCCCAAATGCACAATGTGTTCTGCATGGAGAGGTACGACTAAAGACAGATGTCAAGAATAAGTTTTTGATGCTGGATGCACCTGTGGAGGGAGGATTACTTGAGGGGTTGTTGCTCAAACCCAGCATTCTGCTGGCTAGAGCCCATGCTTACGTTAAGAGGGTGATGGTTCAAGTGCACAATGTGTCTGATAAAGAGATTCGAATACGAAGAGGGTGTACCCTGGCTAGCGTTCATTGTGCAGATACTGCTGTACTACCAAATAGAAAGAGTTCCCGGACGGGTGATAGAGTTACTCCTGTTCTGTTTGACTTCGGTGACTCCCCGTTGCCTGCTGACTGGAAACGAAGGGTCAGTGAGAGGCTTGCCAAGAGGGACCAGGTTTTTTCCCTGAAGGAGTGGGATGTAGGATGTGTACAAGGGGCTGAGCATCACAGTCAACTGCACGACGAGAGACCTTTCCGAGAGAGATCCCGATGTCTGACTCCCACTGACATAGATGATGTAAGGTGGCATCTGCAAGAAATGTTGGCTGCTGGTGTAATTCAAGAGTCTAAGAGCCCCTATGCCTCCCCCTTCGTAGTAGTAAGGAAAAAGAATGGGGCAGTTCAGATGTGTGTAGACAATCGCACTTTGAATAGGCGGACCATTCCAGATCAATATACCATGCCATGCATACAAGACGCCTTGGATTGTTTGAATGGTAGTAAGTGGTTCTCTGTGTTGGATCTTTGGAGCGGATACTACCAGATCCCGATGGCCCCAGACGATCGAGAGAAGACTGCTTTCATTTGCCCCTTAGGCTTCTATGAGTTTATTCTGATGCCTCAAGGAATTTCGGGTGCCCCAGCCACTTTTCAGCGCTTGATGGAATGAGCTGTGGGGGACATGACCCTACTCAAGTGTTTGGTCTATTTAGATGACGTTATAGTGTTTGGCCGATCATTGGAAGAACACTAGCAACGATTATTCAAAGTCCTGGATTGGTTGGAGGATTTCGGCCTTAAGTTGTCTATTGACAAGTGTCAATTCTTCCAGACTTCCGTGAAATATGTGGGCCATATAGTGTCCACTGAGGGCATAGAGACTGACCCCGGCAAGGTGGAGGCATTGACCACTTGGCCTCAACCAAGGAATTTAAAAGAGCTGCAACAATTCCTATTTACGAGTGATTCGCCCCCTCCTTAATCTCACTCAGGGGCACCCGCCTACTCACAAAAAGTATAAGAAGGGTGTGTACACTGACCTGGAAAAGAAGTATTTTCGGCCAAACAATATGTTCGGGGATCAATGGACTGCTGAGTGTGAGGAAGCTTTTCACGACATCATATATCAACTTACTCACGCTCCAGTACTGGCCTATGCTGACCCAGTCAAGCCCTACACTCTTCATACTGATGCCAGTCTACAAGGATTGGGGCTCGCTATACCAGGAGCTTTCGAATGGGCTGAGACCTGTAGCGTTGCCAGTAGAAGTCTAACACCTTCAGAAAAAATTACCCTGCACAAACTAGAGTTTCTGGCTCTAAAAGTGGGCCATTGTTGATCAGTTTCATGGCTATTTGTATGGTACCAAGATATTAGTAAAGACTGATAACAACCCTCTGACCTATGTACAGACCTCTGCCAAATTGGATGCTACTGGGCATAGGTGGCTCTCTGCCTTGGCTACTTATGATTATGCTGTAGAATACCGGCTGGCCTAAACCATATAGATGCGGATGCTCTCTCTCGGAGGCCTGCATCCCAGACTGAATGGGTCCGGTTGTCTGAACCTGACATAAGAGCCCTCTGCCAGAAATTTGGCAAAGAAGAACAGGCGTCTCTTGATACAGTGGACTGTGTGGTAGATTGTCTGGGGCCACTGGAAAACTGTATACCTGCTGCTTACTGTCATTTCTCTGCATTAGACACCAGCTCCCTGCCACAACTCAACAATGATGATCTCCAACAGGCTCAATCCTGTGATCCTATGATAAGAACGGCCGTAGAGGTTTTGCAGGCTGGAAGGGATGTATCCAAACTACGTTCCACTGACATACGGACTGCTTTGTTGTATAAAGAGGGGCCCAAGTTAAAGCTGATCAACCAACTACTATATAGAGAAACTGAATAAGGAGGGTCGGGTACACCGACAACAACTGGTGCTGCCAGTGGTTTTTAGAGAGCTAGTCCTCAGGTCATTGCATAATCAAATGGGGCATCTGGACATAGATCAAACACTTGACCTGGTACGGGCTCGATTCTATTGGCCGAAGATGAGTGCGGATGTGGAACAGTATGTCAGGACTTGTGGTCGGTGTTTGCAAAGAAAAACGTTACCCCGGAGAGCTGCTCCTCTGGTCAAAATTACTATTAGTGCTCCTATGGAACTGGTCTGTATTGATTTCCTGAGTTTGGAGCCTGATCTGAAAAGTGTCAGCAACAGATATGGCTTGGAGAGACAGGAAGCGCATCCTCAGGATCACGAGAACAGCTGCATGGGAGTCTGAGCTGGACATCATTGTCCACCTAGAGACAAATGACTTGGCTCAACATGAGATTAGAGCAGTGCAGAAGGACTTTCGAGAACTGAGGAGGAGCCTAAGACAAGTAGCACACACAGTATCCTTCTCAGAGTGCTGCTGCCAGTCCAATGGCATGAGTGAGGCTAGGTACTTTGCACCATGCAGTTTAATGAATGGTTGAAAAATGGTGTGGAACACAGGGTTTTAGCTTCATTGGTTACTGGGTTCCACCTGGAGGAACACCAGCCTATACTAACAGGATGGTCTGCATCTGTCCAGGAAGGGAACAAGTCTTTTGAGCAATTGGTTTAAATGCTTCATTGGCAAGCTTTAAACTAGTCAAGAGGAGAGTACTGATAAGCAGCAGGAAAATCCCAGCCTCTCCTACAAAACAGGGTACTAAATGAGAAAAGACCAAGGTAGAAAGGTCAGTGGGGATGCTGCAACTGAAGGTAAGCAACAAAAATGGAAAGCAATGAGTACCAATGCCCGTAGTCTGAGTAACAAGCTTCCTAGAATTAGTGGCCTTGATGGAGGAGGAACATCTGGATATCGTGGCAGTCACAGAAACATGGTTCACAACAAAACCATGACTGGGACGTAAACATACCAGGATACACTATCTACAGGAGGGACAGAGAGGGTAATATAGGAGGAGGAGTAGCTCTTTACTTAAGGAAGGAATCAAAGCAGCAGAACAAAAGGGAAAACAGGGAGGAGAAGAAGCACTGTGGGTAAATTTGGGACCGGCAATGGCACCACAATCCGCACAGGGGTTAGTATACAGAACTTCCTCTCAGGGGAGGAAATGGACAAGGAAATGATAGAAAGTATACTTAGTAAGGCAGAAAAAGGGAGATATTGCTGATGGGCAATCTGAATATGCCAGATGTTAACTGGAGTGCAGTTGCAGAAGCCACTTGAAGAGTGGGTTATTCTAGATGCCCTACAGGGGCATGCCTTAGGACAACTAATATTGGAGCCCACTCAGAGGAGCAATCTTAGACCTGGTTCTTTCAAATGGAGATGAAGAGGATCACAGATGTAGAAGTGGGTAGCCATCCGGAACTAGCGACCATCGACAGTATGGTTCACAATAAACACAGCAATAGAGTCAAGCCATACAAAGGCAAAGGTACTGGACTTTAGGAGGGCTGACTTTACAAAATGGTGAGTACCTAAGGAATGCACTAGCAAATGGGCAGGAAGGAGAAGTGGAAGAACAATGGGAATAATAAAACTGCCATCACAGAGGTAACTAGCCTTTGTGTGAAGCAAATAAACAAAATTAAGCGATGTAAGAAACCACTATGGTTCTCAAAGGAAGTGGCAGTGAAGGTTCGAAGAAAAGAGAAAGCTCAGGAAGTACAAGGAATCACAGAAAGAGCAGGACAGAGAACTGTATCAGTTAAAGCAAAAGGAAGCTGGGAAGGCAGTCAGAACAGCAAAGGCCCAAACTGAGGAAAAGATAGCCAACTCAGTTAAGAAGGGGGATAAAACCTTTTATAGGTACATCAGGGGCGAAGGAAGACCAAGGGAGAGGATAGTGAGGCTTAATAAAGGGGGGACGGTGGGCAGAGGGTGACTATGAAAATGCAGAGATACTAAACAAATATTTTTGCTTAGTATTTACAAAGGAAGAGGGGGAGGTAACTAAAACAAACAGTATAAACACTCTGGATACAGAAGTTGATACCAGCCCATTTACAGAAGAGAGGCATCTGAAAGAACTCTTAAAACTGAAGGTGTACAAAGCAATGGGGCTCTGATGGATTCATCCCAGAATTCTAAAAGAACTAAGGGTGGAATTAGTGACACCACTGACTACCCTGTTTAACAAATCATGGGAGGATGGGTGGTACCCGAGGACTGGAGGAGGCAGATGTGATTCCCCTTCACAAAAGTGAGAGCAAAGGCAAAGCAGGAAACTACAGACCTGTTAGTTTAACCTCAGTGGTAGGCAAAATGATGGAATCACTTCTGGAAGGAAAGAATTGTTGAGTATCTAGAGGCCAGAGGGGCACAGACCCAAGGCAGCACGGATTCACAGCCGGAAGGTCATGCCAGACAAATCTGATAGTAGTTATTTGACTGGGTGACCAAGTAATGAATCAGGAGGGGCTGTGGACATGGCCTACCTGAACTTTGCAGCAAGGCATTTGACACAGTCCCACACAAAAGATTAATATACAAGTTAGCTAGCCTGGGGTGGGTCCCAAGGATGACAGCCTGGGTAAAAATTGGCTGGAGAATAGGACACGGAGAGCAATAGTAAATGGAATCACTCTGAAGAAAGGGGTACTAGTGGGGTACCTACAGGGTTCAGTATTAGACTGGTCCTCTTCAATGTCTTTATAAGCGACATTGCAGAGGACTGGAAGAAAAGTATGTCTCTTTGCAGATGACACAAAGATCTGCAACAGAGTTGATGCACAAGGTGGAGTGGAAAGGATGAAAAGGACTTGGCAAGGTTAGAGGAATGGTCAAATGTATGGCAGCTTAGATTCAATGCTAAGAAGTGCAAGGTAATGCACTGGGAAACAAAACCCAGGGAAGAGTACACAATGGGGATGAGATACTAACAACAACAAAATGGAAGGGACCTGGGGGTAGTCATATCAGATGACCTAAAGGTGGGCAAGCAATGTGAGAGGGCAGCAAGGAGGGCTGGGAGGATACTGGGATGCATAGGAGGCATCACCAGTAGAAAACAGGAAGTTATTATCCTCTGTACAGACAGCTGGTCAGACCCCATCTGAGTACTGTGTGCAGTTCTGGAGACCCAGTCTTCAAAAGACATAGACAGGATGGAGTTGTCCAGGGAGGGCAACTAAAATGGTGCAGGGTCTGCACCGGAAGACATATGAAGAGAGACTTAGGAGCTTAATGTAGCCTCGAGGAAAGGAGGAGAGGGACATGATAAAAACTTTCAGTACCTCAAGGGAATCAACAAAGTCCAAGAGGAGCATCTTTCAAAAAAAGAGGTGCAAGAACAAGGGGCACAATTTGAAGATAAGGGGGCAGCTCAGGAGGTAATTTAAGGATATTTTTCACAGAGAGGGTTGTGGATGCATGGAACAGCCTTCCGGAGGAGGTCATGGAGTCAAAAACAGTGGTGGAATTCAAGCATGCATGGGACAGTCATAAGGCAATTCTAGGGGTGGGGTAGAAAGAAGCAGGCTGCTGGTTAACTAGGATCTGCAGCTTATCCAATGAAACGGAAATGGGCAGACTGGGTGGAATGGCGGTCCTTATCTGTAAATCAAATTCTATGTTCTATGTTTCTATACTGGTGGTCACTGATCATTTTACACGTATGCAGGCTTCCGACCAAGGATCGAAAGAGCAACCACGGTGGCTAAGATATGATTGAGAACTTTTAAGTCCACTTAGGGCCCCACAGTGGATTCATTCCTGACCAGGAAGGGACTCTGAGAGTTGTTTGATTAAAGAGATGCTATCTTTGTTGGGGGTACGAAAATCATGAACCACCCCCTATCATCCGCAGGGAGATCCTCAGCCTGAAAGGTTTAATCGTACATTGTTTGACATGCTGGGCACCTTACAATCAAAAGATAAATCGAGATGGAGCCAACAGATCAGCACTTTAGTTCACACCTACAATTGTACGAAAAGTGATGCCACAGGGTTTTCCCCCTATCGACTGATGTTTGGGAGAGAGGCTAGATTGCCAGTGTATGTGTGTTTTGGGGTTTCCCCTGATGGGGTGTGAGCAGAAAACCATCTACAGTACGTACAGAGATTAAAGGCTCAATTAAACCATGCTTACCAACTGGCCCAGACTATGGCTGCTAAACGAAATCTGGCTAACAAGGAGAGATATGACAAAAAAGTGAAAACAGTAGAGTTGAGAGAAGGGGATAGAGTGCTGTTGAGAAATCTGGGACTGCATGGCAAACATAAGATTGCCGACAGATGACATCACCTCCCCCATATTGTTGTGCGACAGCTGGCAGATCTACCTGTATATAAAGTGCGGCCTGAAAACAATTCGAAATATGTGAAAACCATACATAGAAATCACTTGCTGCTGACTGGGCAGATCTTGACTGAAGCTGAACCTTCCACTGCCACTCCTTCCCGGCCTGTGACTAGATCTGTTGCTAAGAGAAGGACCAAGTCCGTGCAGCCTTCGACAAGTCCCCCAAGAGAGCCATATCCCACTCCTCTTGCAGAAGAAGATGATCAACATTCAGTGTCAGAAGATAGTGAAGGTGATATTGAATACTATACCTCTTATGAACTGAGTCAATTGTTTCGGGGCAATCCCCTTGTTAACTCGGGAACTGAAATTGGCCCGTCTGTACAGATTGAGCCTTCTACTTTGTCCCCGGAGGAAATGCCTCCAGAAGATGAATGGGGTAGCAGACAAGCTCAAGGGGCTGAGTCTTTAGGCCTGGCTGAACTGTCTGGCCTGGCTGAATTATCTGACTTTTCAGAAGAAGAGAGTGAGATGGGGGAACAAGCCAGGGCTATGCCCGAATCAGAAGAATATGTTGAATGCCCTGATGGTTCCCCTCTAGTGCCTAAACCGCCCCCAGATGAGCCCAGTGGGGTGGGTTCAGGGATAGAAGGTCAAGCCCCTAATAGTATTATGAGCACTGAACCTGTTCCCTTGAAGAGATTCCCTCTTGCTAATGTCACTGATACTGAAGTGAGTCAGGGCCTGGTTTAGGATCCCCGAGACCCTAGACTGATCCAGCCACAAATACGGCCAGTAATAAAAGTTGAGCTATGAATCTCTGGGTCAGCCAGTGGACCTGCCCTTAAATATGGTTC
This sequence comes from Neoceratodus forsteri, assembly GCA_016271365.2. Lineage (NCBI taxonomy): Eukaryota > Metazoa > Chordata > Ceratodontiformes > Ceratodontidae > Neoceratodus > Neoceratodus forsteri. Next base: position 862,935,219 of record CM028137.1, on the reverse strand, counting down.
ACAAGGGGTATATGTGTCCCGAGTTCTTTGCCTAAGTTAGCCTTTGGGATAACTCCAGACTGTTAGTGGTGCCCTTTGAGTATGGCGGCCCCTGCCTCGGGTACCCGCTAGTAACTAGGAAAAGAGGATTCCTCAGTCCGGGTGTCACGAGCAGAAACCAATGACCTGGGTTAAAGAGGAACAAGACTTTATATGTATAATGTGTATAAACTATAGTACACTGTGAAGCAATATTCATGTATGTAAGGTAAAATGTGATATAGTGTTAATTGGGTTGTTCGCCTAAGTGCCTCAAGGGTAAATGCTTAACGCGGGACGTAAGTTTTTCCAGGCAGAGAGGTGTAACCCCTTACAAATGGGGGTTCCTAAAAGCTTCCCCAGAGCTTGGGTAAATGCTCCGTGCCAGGTTGGAGTTCGGCGTTAAAGCCGTTTAAATGGGAAGCCAGTGAGTGTTTTGAAAGGCCTCCGTATACTGTCTCTTTAAGGGCTGCTTTGGGTTGCAGTCATGATTGATCAGGGAAGGGGGTCTGAGTGTTGCTATGCTCGAGTCCCGCCCCGGCTGCTGATTTTTTGCTCCATTTCTGCCATTGCTAGTGGTGCAGGGGGAGCTCTACAAGAGGATGTGAATGTTGGCTTTAAATACTGGGAAATAGTAATGATAATGCAGCTGTGCTAACCTGCCTTCTTTGCAGCAAAGACTGTTCGATTGTCTCCTCATTTGGTCCAGAACTGCTGAATTGGGCCAATCAGTACCTTAGGACCCTACAAAGTCGGTTTACCAATAGAAGGAACTGTTTGTAATTGGGAAAGGCATTATAGGCTATAGGCGTTTTTCGCACCATTGAGAGCAGGAGGAAATGACTGGCATGTGCACACAGCCAATGAAAGCGGGTCTTTCCCGAACTGAGAGGAGAGCTCCTTGCTGTTGGAGATGAGATGCGTTGTGGCTGAGGTGAGGAGAGGAGCTCTGTGCTTCTGCGCTGTGAAAGTGTTCACGCGGGCAGCACGTGAAGGCCTGAAGCAGCCGTTTTTCCCGTGAGAGGAGTCGGATTAAACCCGCTAGCGTGCGGTCAGAGGAGGCTGTGTCCTGCACAGCTATCCACCAGGCTCAACCTGTTTGGAGGACTGGAGAATCTGCTAAATCACACTTGGTCCACAGGAGGAGTAAATAAAGCTGCCATTTGCAGTGCTTCTGTGACTGTGAAATCTGGAGAGCCTAGCAGCAGCTGCCTGGTGTGGTACCCCTCTGCTATTGCTGTTGGAGTTTGCCATATAAATGTGTGAGGAGGCTCATGGAGTTCAGGCTCAGCCCTGCTGATGAGTGAAGACTCTGTCTTGTCTGGAGGTTGTGAGTACTAAATCAGGGTAGGTCCCTGCTAAATGGCAACAGAGGGTTCCAACTGGCATTGCCATACTGCTAACTGCTTAATTAAACTTTTCTTTTCTTCTCTGTGTGAAGGGCCCCTACCAGCTGGGCAAACCAACAATGACAACATGTCAACAGCCCTGTCCCAATCAGAGGGACTGGGCATGCAACAACATGCACATTCAGTCACTTCATTACCAGTCTAGCATTGCTTAAGCACTTTGGATGTATGAAAGCGCTATATAAATACAGATTCTCCTTCTTATTCAAAGAAGCAAAGGCTTGTAATGGGCAGTTAAAATGGAAACATTGTAAATGGCAACACTGACACAGTCAATGAACACATCGATAGAACAAGTCCAGCAGAAGAAGCTGGAGGGCACCACTGACTCTGCAAAAATGGGGGCTGAGGAGCAAGTCAAACAAAAAACTTCCCACACCATCAACCACCACTCAAAGTAATCAAAATCTGAAACCAAAAATAAACTGAATAAAGTGCTTTATTTATTCCATAAAGTGCTTAGTGAATCATACCGCCAACAAAAGCAAATACTCCAGCAGGAACCCTTCAACTAATGCCTCCAACCGGTTTTGTTCAATGCATCATCAGGGAGTGCCTGAGATGATGTGCAATCATACTTTTAAATGTGGCTCTTAAAGGATCATACACATATACATACATAGACTAAGTGCAACCAATTAATCGCGAACAATGAAACATAATAAAAAATAATAAATATTTATACACACATATATATATATCTCTGACATAGAACTGTGATCACCTAAAAAGTGCTGTAAATTAAAAAATGAATATTTTATGTACGCAATATATGCATTTTATATGACCATTTATAAATTTATTCAATCAACAATTTTTCTTTTTTCATTCATATATATTATAATGGCACAGTCACGCCCCTATATTTAGGGTTATGAAGGCACTTCTATGATAAACTCAAATTTTGCATGTTAATAACATTGGACCTGTTCAACATAGTTGCATGAAATTTGGTATGAAATGTGAGGCATGGCAGATCTCTTGATCTGCCAAATTTCATTGGTCAGACTTACGGTCTCTGCACCAAAGCGCTGAAAAATGCACTTTTAGCCAGTTATGTGGGCAGTTTGGGGATTTTTGCCCTTGGCACTGCTTGGCTGTTTTGGGCATGCCACTCTGCAGGTTAGCTTGTCTGAAAAAGCTTCAGTGGCGAACATGCCACTTTTCATTTAGTGAAAAATATTAATCCATTCAAAAGTTATTGCTGTTTTAAGTTCCCATTATAAGTCAATGGGAAAATTTATATAGTTGTTTCGAACAAAGAATGGGGTTTTGGACATCTGGTCCCTCCTCACATTTAAAGAATTTGCAGTCTTATAGTCAAAGAATCTTTGACCCTGAGAATTCTTTGATTGCAATAGCCTCCATTTTGTCTTAAGCTTCCAGTCGGAAAACGCAACTATCTTGGCTCAGGAGTGACTCCTGAAGTAAAACTTGGATGGGTTTTGCTCAGGGGACTTCACTCTATTGAGCCATGCCTTTGATTTTGTTCAAATTGGTCATAAAATAGAGTTTCACACATTTTTACTCTTTGATCATGACTCGCTAACAATCTTTGTTCGCGAGGCTGCTAATTCTTTGATCGCAAGATTCTTTGACTGCAATCTTTGATTGCGAGGGAGGGACAAGATGGCCAGTTGAAAAAAGCAAATTTCTCAGCTCAGGGGTGGGTTATTAACACAAATGAGGGTGAGTTTTGCTCAGGGGGCTCGTTTTTTTGAACCATGCTGGTGGTTTCATGCATTTATGTCTAAAATTTGAATTTCACCTTTTTTTATTGTTTGATCGCAAGCCTGCAAATTCTTAGATCGAAAGATTCTTTGATCATGATCTTTGATCGCGAGGAGGGACTAGATGTCCAGATTTTAATGCAACAGATAGGCCAATTTTAACAATTTTAACTTCAAATATGTCAGAAACGGTTTGGTCTTTTTACTTGAAATTTGGAGGTGTTGATGGCATGTCCTATAGATGTGAATTATGGTATTTATGTGTTGGACAACACATTTTCTGTGAAATATTGCATGGCACACACTTTACATTTGGCGGACCAGCGTTTTCCATTCTCATACTGGCTTGAAATTTATACAGTAGCTAACCTTACTGCCATGGATCTACTTTTCAGTCATTAGGTGTCTCAGATCTTAACAGGTGCAGAAGTCTGCCACTCTAACGAATGAAAATCTCAAACTTTCAAATGTTGTATTCGAAAATGCTTTCGTCTTTCATATTGAAATTTGGAGAGTCTTCAGGAGATGTTCTGTTCATGTGAATTTTGTGTTTAGGTGTTGGAAAATTAATTTGCTGCAGAGATATTGCATGACACACTGTATATTTTGCTTGCAGCATTTTGCATTGTGGTAGTCGGTTCAGATTTATAGGATGCCTAAGCGTTACTGCCATAGAGGTAATTTTCAGTGGTTACGTGTCTGACCTGTAAACAGTTGTTGAATTATGCCACTCTGATGACTTTGCTAAATGCATAATTTAGGGTTAAACACAAAAAAGTAAGGAAATTAAACTTTTAGGTTGACCCTCCCCTTGGACCTACCCATCATCCGAGATTGACAGCTGATGGGCTTGGGGTTGTGAGCCTAAATCTCACCCCATACTTCTTTTCTGTGGCTTGTGAATATGATTACACATGGAATGGGGTGAGTTGGGCTTTACAGCTAAGGAACCTAACCGATCAGCTGTCAATCTCGGGATGATGAGCAGGTCCAAGGGGGAGAGGTCAACCTAAAAGTTTAATTTCTTACTTTTGTGTTTTGACCCAAATGATGCATTAACAAAGTTTTTAGTAGAATATATATATTTATACCACTGGGGTGAGAGCTTTCTCAGCAGGATATCCTGTGTTATTTCCACTGCAATGAGGATAAATCCTGATGACATCAGCAGAGTGAGGATATCGACATTTATCCATACTCTGCTGATGTCACCAGAGTGAGGATAAATGCACTACAGCTTTCATTCTAGAAATGCTTCTTCGAAAAAGTTTCTCTTTCTCACTGAAGCTGCAACTTACTCAATCAGCTTTGCAAAGACTCTCACCTGTGTCCCATTGTGTTTCTAACATTGCTAGCCCATTACTATGCTGACCTCAGCTTCAAAACAACCTGAATTCTAAATGAAAGTCTTTTACAAAGCAGGTTCTGTTTCTCAGTGCTACCTGCAGCAGTTCCCCTTTCTCACTGAGCCTCTGACTCACTCAATTAACTTTGCAAAACACACTCACCTGTGTTTCTGACTCCCAGTCCATTCAGAACACACACACTGACAGCACACACAGAATGCACAGGAAACACACAGACTCAGAAAAATGTTCCTGCAGCTCTCACCCTGTGGTATAAATCACACACATGATGGGCAGATCATGGGATATGGAAAATATTCTCCTCCTGCCTCGTGAGCTGTGTATTTTCACTTGTGCCTTTGGCACTCATGAAATACACAGCTCACTCTGGGAGTGATATTTTCATGTATCCTCCTGCCATCATGTATCTATATATATATATCATTCTGTCAGTTACAAGTTTTTTTATTGTCTAAAAACTACTAAATGAACTGCATCAATTTAATAATACCGATAGATGTGTTAGAGGGAAAGTTAAAGCAAGGATATGAGGGATGGGAAGGTTTAAAAAGTGACTAATAATAAAGGCAGTATGGGAAGGGATAAGGTTTATGTTTCATTCAGAAGAGTTAAAAAAGGTGGGGTAGATTAAACAATAGTTTTATATATTGTGAACTAATTTTACATTCATAATTCATATAGGACCATCCTAAATATTTTAGCAATAACATATTAATGTACCCCTATCATAAATTTCTAAACATGTTTGGATAAAAAACCTTATTTATCCCTCAGAAATTATGTCTATACCATCATTTAAACCTGGAAACCATAATCCCCCTAGTTTATAAATCCAATAGGCCTCTCTTTTGTGTAATGCAAAATCCAAATCCCCTCCCCACGGTCCTGCTGACACTTTCTTCTATGCCCTGGAATCTGAGTTTGTGTATCTGGTGATGTTGATATCCTGTATATGTAATGCAAGAGCATTATGTGAATCCTGAAGCCTGATAAAGCTTACATATTCTCCTGTTCCATTTTTAAATTAATGCTTAGTTTTACCAATCAGGAATGAGGTTCAACTACAAGTTGTTACATATACTTCTGCACTTGTGATACAGCTGATAAATTGTCTGATCAAAAATGTTGTCCTGTTATTCGCTGTACTGAATTCTTTAGTTTTAACAAAGTGTGGACATAAACACTTGCCCCACAGGAAAAACATCCTATTGGCTAGATGGCAACCATGAATGCAATTTCAGACTTACCATAGGTAAGATGCTGTGTACCAACATATCTCTAATATTTGTAGCCCTTTTGTATGTAATTTTAAGGAAGTAGAAGCTACAGTGGATAAGGCTGGTTCTGCTTCTAAAATGTGCCATCATTTGTTCAAACATTCTCTAATAATATAGCTTATAGCAAAGTATTTTGTCACAAAAATTGGCTGATCACCCATAGAATTTGTTTTATTTTATATGTCAATAATTCTGTCGGAATTTTTTCAACATGATCCTGCACTTGTCTTAAAAGACCCATATAAATCCTTTCCTGAAATCTCTGACTCATTTATCTTGATCTGCTGGTATAAGTCTCTGGGTTAGAACAATTCCTCTTAACTCTCATGAATTGAGATTTGGGGATTAACTGATGGTGTGGTGGGGGTGACAGCTATTTGCCATGAGAATACTATTTTGATCTGTGATTTTTCTATACAGATCATTCTCAATTGTGCCATCAGGCATCCTATGACTATTCAAATAAAAAATGAACATTAAACTTGTCATATTCTACAGTAAATTTTACATTTTTGATGCTTGAAATATGCCACAAATTCAAGCAATTCTGTTTCACTTCTTCATCACACCATCAACACATCGTCCAAAAACCTCTTCCACAAATCCACTTTCCCCAAAAAAGGATTGACATTTTCATCATAAATGTACTGTAATTCCCATAATCCAAGGTAAAGATTGACATATGTGGGGGCAAGAGTAGCCCCCATGGCTGTCCCCTTTACCTGGAGGAAATACTGACCCTGAAATACAAAAGCATTTATGGTAAAAACAAATTCAGATAGCTTACACAAAAAATCCATAAAGGGCACAGAATATTGAATAACTTTCTGCATCCAAAATCTAAGTGCTTCCAGACCTTCTTTATGGGGCACATTTGTATGCTATGACAGGATTTCCAAAGTGATTAATATCCAGTCATCTTCAATCTGAAGATCCCCCAGGACACCCCAAATCTGTGTAGTATCTTTAATATGTGATCTTAAGATAGGAATTATGTGATTAACATGTTTATCCACAAATTTAGAAAGGGACTCTGTCAGTGAGCCTGTGCCAGACACTATTGGGCGTCATGGCGGAGCCACTGTACTTTTGCTTATCTTCCCTTACAGAGACAATTGTATGAAATGTTTTCATGCTGCACACATAAAACTACCCAAGTGATATGCATGTTGCAAGTATGATTTAAATGTTAAATTGGAAATGATTGCATGCATATGGCATGCATGCAGCAAGCATGTATGGAAACCATGATTTTTATATTAAATTGGGAAAGACTGCATGCACGTGGCATGCCTGCAAAAAAGCAAGTGGTCACTGATAACTGCACATGTAAAAGTTAAGTGACTTGCTCAGGATCACACCATACACAAGTGGAAGTTGATGAGATTCAAACACAGGTCTTCAAGAATTCAAGTCTCCTGGCTTGCAGTTCAGTGCCTTTAACAACTAAGCCATACTGTCTGCACACATACTGCTGTCTTGTACTTAAATACATGATGTATCTGAATACATCTTTATGCATGCGGTAAGCTTGTAGCCAGTGTATGCTTTTCAGTTTTCTTCTCTCCTTCATCTCATTTTCACAGTTGAACTGTAGCAACATACCAATGGAAACACATGTTTTCCCACCCCAATACACAAATATACCCACAAAACCACTTAATTACTTCTGTCTGGCCTGTACTCCTACTATTTTTTCTCCATAGTTTTGAATGCTTGCATGCAAACAGACTTTAAAGTGCAAACACAAACATAGCAATAACATGACACACACACCCACCACATGGCCAGTCCCCAATGCACAATCTGTGGCGGGTATGGCCATACTGCTACAGATAACCCTGCAAGTATAAATATAGGTAAAAAGTCTGTTACTTGAGAACTAGGGAGCCAGAGGTAGGTGTATATAAGAGATGATGGCCATGGGTCCGAGTGCTGGGGTATACCCCCTTGAAATTAATGGAGTTATTTTCTATTATTGTTTTATACATTATGACAGTGAGTTGGAGAATAATGAAGGCCACTGTTCGACTAACAAGGCCCTTATTAGTCGAATGGTGACCTTCATTAATCTTCAACTATCCATCAATAATGTATAAAATAGTAATTAAAAAATACCCCCATTCATTTCAATGGTGCACACCCCTGCAGTTTCCTTTGCCCTTCATCATAATGTGCCTGAACATGGGGATGTAGAGGTCAACTTCACAGGGGGGGCATAAGCCCTGACTATAGTGGGGCTCCAATAGTCTGTGTATACCATACTGCTTAACTGTCTGTGACTGCAAGGGACAGGTCTAGAATGTCTGTAACATCTCTAAAAGGTACAACTTATTTGGTTTGACTGAAATGTGATATGCAAATCAGGAAACATTAAAATGTATAAGATTCATCTGTATATACCCCAGAGCAGTGTATCAGATTTTGGCTTAAACCCACCTAGTTACTAACCAATTTTTTCCTGGTTGAAGTTCAGCCCCCCTCCCCCCAGAAAAAATAACTTTGTCCTGATTTTTCTCCATGACTCCATTCCATTCAATACCCATCCCCTATGGGTCATGAAGATACCCAAAGGTGAAAAAATGTGAAAAACACATCAATAGTTCAGTCCTTCCTCTTTCCAATCCTCCAGTAAAACAAATGATTTACTTTTACTTACCCAGCCATATGGCCAGAACCTGCAGCCTGGCACAGTGGTGCCACCAGCCCAGTTTTAGTCTGCTTCCCTCTGTCCTTCACCAGAAGCTGGATGCTAGAACTGACCATCACAGGTCCCTAACATGGTCCACAATCAAGTCAACTCACCATACAAATCCATCCAACCTGTGTTTTCTCCTTCTTGCTTGGTTGCTGCTGTGGCTGCTGCCACAACACTTATCAAGGCCTATGAAGGCCACCCACACTGCTGTCACCACTGCTGCTAAGCATAGCTTGCTGCGTGAGGGTCTGTGCTGTTATTTTTTGTAAAGGCGAGTCTAGTAGAGTAAGTAGGTAGCCAAGTCTTGAGTTATCTTCTAGTTCACCATCTGCCCTTCAGACACCAGGGGAGATGGAGACTCACTAAGAGTAGAACAAAAATATCACGGCCACAACACTGCAGTTGAGAGTTCAGTGCTCAGTGACTCCTCCAAGCTGTACTGTTCAGTCTGTCTTCTCTGTGATTGGAAAGACAGTGTCGCACTTGCAAGGCTCATGTACTCTTTCTTGGCTGGAGCTCATCCACATCACATGTGATTGTGCCACTGCTAGAGAGTGGACAACACAGTACAGACACAGTCAAGTCTGGAGAGTACCTGCAGTGTGAGCACACACAGGCCAGGTGGACACTTATTGTGTAAAAGATTAGATCCAAATTTAAAGCCATTACTGCCACACTATGAGAACAACCTAGGCACAAATACAGGGGAGGGCAACTGCATCCTCTGCCCTACCTAAATGGCACCCCTACTTAATAGTGTAGACATTCCAAGGCAAAATATGGGATGTCAGAGAGCTGACTTTAATAATAAGATGGCCAACAGAGTTAAGCTAGCCCTGGAAAGAAGAATTACTGTTGAAGGGGTACAGGCAAAGTGGTCAAGCATTAAGGATGCAATACTTGCAGCAACATCCCATTGTGTTAGAGAGAAAGGCAAGAGCAAAAAAAGAAGGAAACCACTATGGTTCTCAAGAATAGTAGCAGAAAACATCAGCGCCAAAAGGCTTGTCTTCAGAAAATAGAAGGAAACGCAGTGGAATGAAGATAGGTAGGCATACCAAACTTCCCGAAAGGAAGCAGGATGGCAATAAGGCAGTCAAAGGCCCAAAGCGAGGAAACACTAGCACAAACAGAAAAAGAAGGTGACAAGACTTTCTATAGATACATTAGTAAAAGGAGAAAGTCCAGAGGGGGCATTGCTAAGATCAAAGGGGATAAGGGGGAGTGTGAGGAGGAGGACCAAAGAAAAGCATCTATCCTAAATAGATACTTCTGCTCAGTATTTACTGATGAAAAGGTAGGGCAGGGCCCACAGATCAGCTCATGGGCACGGGGGGAGGCAGGTGTGCAATAGTCCCTTCACAAAAGGAAGGGTCTTACAAGAGCTCACTAAGCTCAGGGTGGACAAGGCAATGGGACCTGGTGGCATTCATCCCACGGTACTAAAGGAGCTAAGAACGAACTAGCAGAGCCATTATCAGAACTGTTTAGTGAGTCTCTGAGCACAGAAGATGTCCCAGAAAACTGAAGAAGGGCTCATGTGATCCAGCTCACAAGAGTGGTAGCAGGGAGGAGGCAAGGAACTACAGACCAGTCAGTCTTACCTCAGTAGTGGGCAAGATTATGGAGGCACTCCTTAAGGAAAGGATAGTGCAACACCTGGAATCCATAGGAGCACAGGATCCAAGACAGCATGGGATTACAACAGGAAGGTCCTGTCAAACTAATCTCATAGACTTCTTTGACTGGGTAACCAGAGTGGTGGACCAAGGGGGAGCAGTTGATATTGCCTACCTTGACTTCAGCAAAGCTTTCGATACTCTTCCACATAGAAGATTGATTAATAAGCTGGGTAGGCTCTGGGTGGGTCAGAAGTTGGTCAACTGGGTGGTAAACTGGTTGGCAGGCAGAAAACAGAGAGTGGTGGTAAAAGGCATACAGTCAGAAGAGATGCAAGTCACAAGTGGGGTACATCAGGGATCAGTCCTGGGGCCCGTCCTCTTCAATATCTTCATCAGTGACATTGCAGATAGACTGGAGGGTAAGGTTTAACTGTTTGCAGATGACACCAAGATCTGCAACAGAGTAGATGATCCAGATGGGGTGGGTAGAATGAGAAGAGATCTGGATAAACCGGCAAAATGGTCGGAAGAGTGGCAACTGGGGTTTAACCCAAAGAGTGCAAGATCATGCACAAAAGGAAGAGAAACTCTGAAGCCACCTATAGGTTGAGAAGGGAATTGTTGGCAATCACAAGGGAAGAAAGAGACTTAGGCATCATCATCACAGATGATCTGAAATCATCTAAGCAGACTACTAAAGCTGTAGGTAAGGCTAGAGGGATGTTGGGGTGTATTAGTAGGTGTATCGCAAGTTGTAAGAGGGAGGAAATAATCAGTCTTTACAAGACACTGATTAGGCCCCATCTGGAGTACTATGTGCAGTAATGGAGGCTGCATCTGCAGAAGGACATTAACAAAATGGAGGCAGTCCAGAGAAGGGCAACCAAAATGGTGCAGGGACTGCATCAGAAAACATATGAGGACAGATTAAAAGAGCTCAATATGTATAACCTAGAGCAAAGGAGGGAGAGAGGTGATATGATCGAAACATTCAAACATCTTAATGGCATTAACAAGGTGAGAGTCTAACATGTTTCAATATAAGAAAACTAGCAGGACAAGAGGACACAGAATGAGATTAGAGGGAGGCCAATTAAAGGGAGTGTGAGGAAGTTCTTTTTCACAGAAAGGGTGGTGGTGCATGGAACAGCCTATCTCAGGAAGGGGTGGATATAAATACAGTGCAGGGCTTCAAACAGGCATGGGACAGGCAAAAGGGAGCAATAAAGATTAGTATGAATAGACAGGCCATTGACAGAGTACAGGCCTATGGCACATTCATAAGGTAGAAAAAATGGGCAGATTGTATGGGCCTTGCGGTCCTTATCTGCCATGAACTTATATGTTTCTATTCATTCTCAGGTGCTAATACAATGGTTTCCACTGTGTTCTGAAGTACCGTATCTCCATGTTTCATGATGTGTTCTGATCATCATGTAGGTTAGTATCCATCATTGTCCCTCATTTTGAGGGTCCGTGTCCCTCACTTCAGTGACAAAATGCGAGATCTGGTGCATGCTTCCATGACCCTGTTCACCACAAGAGTGCTGAGCATGGCCATAGTGTATATGCTCAGTACAGATTGACAAAGGGCAAGTAAGTGAGATAAAACAGTCACGGAGAAACATATTTGTTGCACTAAATATGCATAAGGGATTGCATGGTCCAAAACAAAAGGATAGGCTTCACAACACAGAGGCCCTTCTTAGTACATCTGGAATGGGGATAATGACTGACTATATTCTAGGCATTTAATGCAATAGGCAAACAATACTTTACGATTAATGGCGACCTAATGACAAAAATTAAAAGCCATTAAACAACTTGCAAAAGGATCAAAATTAATGAGTTTACCTAATTTTTTATGGGAATTCAAATAAAATGTGTCTTTTTTTTTTTTACTCCCCTCTTCATGCGACCCCTTTCTCTTTGGGAGACACTCTACAGCCTTTTCAGCCCTCGCTCACCTACCTGGTGGCCATTGCAGTCCATCCTCCATGGAGCCGTGGTTATCCCCCCAGGCAGGGTATGGGGTGGGGGCCCATGCACCCCAAGATGTCTATCTTTTCGTCGGGATGCTGTCTCTGGGCAGGTAGGGGCATTGAGGGTCGGGGCCTGGTGCTCCGTCTACCAGGAGGCCGCGAGGTGTTTTTTCTGGTGTTCTCTCGTGATGTGCCGTGTCCCCTGAAGTCAAGGCGCTAAGCGCCGACGTCTGGCATATTGCCCCCTCCCCTTGTTAGACATCGGTCTTGTTATACCTCGGGCCTCCACCCGAGGTCAGACAAGAGCCGAGCTCTGGTTCCCCCCCCCGGAGAGGACAAGCAGTCCCTGGGACGCTCAAGCCGTCTCCCCCCGGCCGGCCATCCAGCTTCCTGGGCTCATTCCCGAACCCGGGTCTCTGGCGTCGCAAGCGGAAATCCAACCGCTGCGCCGGTGGGCCGGCCCTAAATAAAATGTGTCTTAATGACTAATTGCTAGCAGTAGTATAAGAAATAGAAACTAATGTGTTTTTAGATGAGATTTGCACCAGCGTAGCTGCTGCATACGTGGCAAGCATGTGACATGTGAACCTGATGTGATGTTTAAATTATATTCACGCAAGTTTAACTGATGCACTCATGTCAAGCCTGCAACATGCAAACCTGATATAATTTTTAGAAGACGTTCACTCCAACTTACCTGCTGCACACATGTTAAGCTTGCAGCATGCGAAAATGATTTGCCTTTTAGACCTGGTTCACATATGTTCACTTAGTGTATGCGAGCCGCGTGCAAACATTGCACAATTAAGCATGTGGCATGCATTCTGCATGTACACAGCACACCTATATTTCTGTAAGGGTTTGGGAGTACATATATTGTCTGCCTGATAGGATGTGCTACTACCAGAAATTCCAGGCTTTGATCTGTAATAGGACCCATCTCATAAGCAGGCATCAAATATGTATACATTTATTGATTATATTGAACAGTTGTATCCAATTTTAAACCAACATAAAAATTTGTATCAGACAATTATCTAAAATGTTCCTTTTATGATCCTGGTGTTAAGAATAACTATTGACTCCCTTATCCACTGGTTTTACTATAATATGCAGACTTTCATCTAGTTCTTTTAGTGCCATTCATTCTGCATTAGTAATTTGGAATAATCTAATGCATAAAGTTCATCTCTACATTTTTCAAGTTCACGCAAAGGAACCTTTTCAAATGTGGCAACAGTCTGGACATAATATGGCACAAAGGTCAAGAGATTCTTGATATTACTATCAGTTGGTATTTGCATGGTGTTATTCAAATCCAAACTGTCACTTAAGTTGTTACTACTATTTATTGTTGCATCATCATGATCTGTCCATTATGTTTTGCAAAATGGACCAGAAGACTTAACTTCCTCGAAAACATTTTTATGTCCACAAAAAGATCAGACTATCTTGCAGTGCACGAAGGTACAACACTCAAGCCCCTCTGTAAGCCCTGTTGCTGTGTAAAAGTTAAAGTTATGACATTTAAAACTTGCCTCTGCCTCTGCCCCAATAGGTCTTCAATTCCCTCAATCTAGAGTTCTGCATCTGTGATCTCAATTTCTGCTGCAAATGTTGGTAGTGATAGCTTCATTTGGGATCGTGTTTAAACTGAAGTCTGTGTTTCTTTCCACCACCTTGTTTTTTGTAGAAGCTGATTCCTCTTGAAATTGAACATTCCGGGGCTGTGTCATGGTGCGTGCTGTGTCGAGTTGTCTCCTCTTCTTGTTCCATTTCTTCTTGATCTAAAAAATCATCTGCAGAGTCTGTTCCTGACTCAGATGTAAAGTGGTCACGTGTCATGTTCAAATCATCATGCCGTTTCAAAGTAGAACAAGTTTTATTTATAACATTAGTCCCAGTCTTGGAAGATGCCATAACCACTGTATGGTCTACTGTACATTAATTGCATTTAACTTTTGTTGTAGCATGTTATTTGAATCATTCCTATGTTTATTTTTGCATTTACCTGCTTTTTGATTCTAGGTGAAAACCTGGTTCTTCAGGTAGTCTTGTCGATATCTTTAAAATTTAGTTTGCTTTATTTTTTTCAGTCTTGTGTCTTCCTCCTGTAAAGCTCATATGTATGGGTCTGTCTTCTCCATAACCAGGCCATTTGATTACTTTTAGACCTGGAAGAGTTCTATCAACTCATACGTAAGCTTCAAAGTAATTTTGTGCCAGTGATTTCTATGAGCGCGTATTGCTGCATTTTGAGGGTATCCCATCATGAGTGCTTTCAAAGGGGTGATTCAATCATGGTGCCTGACACAGGGCTACCTGGCAGGGTAGTGACTAGATACAGGGTAGGCAAATATAGCGATGGAATGTCGCTCAGTATACACAAGAGCTGGGTTGGAATCCAGCCTAAGCGACGGTGGAAGGGAGGGAGGATGGTGGGGTGGTAGCAGTGAGCTGCCAAGCTGACCATGTGGTGCGGTGGGTTGGTGGCAGGCTGGGGTTGGGAGGTGCTGGGTCTGGTTCTGGGAGCAATTGTATTTTTGTGCCAGGTCATTTTAAAAAAAATGTTTTAATTTTTGCACCACACCCTGACAAGCACCCACCATGGAGTTGAGAATCCTTCAGTGGGGGGTGGTGGGGGGGGTGCAGCACCCCATATAAAAAAGAAAACCGTAGGTCGTGAGCTCCCTCTGGCAGTTCATAGCCAGTGTACATCGCCAAAATAAATTTTCGACGATTTACACTCGCCCAAACAGCTAGCGCTATTCCATGATTACTATTATCAGAAGGAACCATATTCAAGCTGCTGAAATGCACTAATTATATCTGGAACTGACACAGGAACTGTATCCAATGATTGCTGATCACATGAGGTGTTTGGGCTTCTATCCCAAACTGTTCTATTTCACCCATATCTTGGAAAATAACTGAAGCTAGGGCCCCACTGGCATCTCCCAATTGAAAGCCTCCAAAAATGGATGACATTCCTGTCACCGTCCATTACCGCTACACAGTGACTGAGGTAAAAACAGAAACACCAGCATAAAGCACTCCAAGTCTGTATTGAAATTCTTAATTCAGGCTGCCTAAAGATGTGGTTGCTGTGGGCTGGATAATAATTACAGTCAAAAATTGCAGAATAACCACCCCCAATGGCTGGATGTGCTAGACAAAATTGCAAATCAACCAAAACACTCCCACACCATCCACCACCACTCAAAATAAGCAGAACCTGAAACCAAAAAAATAGGTCCCTTCTGTGTCTCTGCTTTTGTGAGAGGTATGATTCACTAAGCACTTTATGGAATAAATAAAGCACTTTATTCAGTCTCTTTTTGGTTTTAATTTCTGTTTATTTTATGGTGGTGGATGGTGCGGAGGGTTTTGTTTGATCTGCAGTTTTGTCTGGCACATCCAGCCATTGGGGCAGTTACCTGCAGTTTTGACTGTTATTATTAGCCTGCCCATGGCAACCACCTCTTGGCAGACTGAATTAAGAATTTTAATATAGACTTGGAGTGCTTGGTGCCAGTGTTTCTGTTGTTACATCAGTCACTGTGTGGCGGTAACCAACGGTGAATGGAATGTCTTCCATTTATGGAGGCGTTCACTTAGGAGACACCAGTGGGGCCAGACACATTTGGGATAGAAATCTGACCCCTAATGTGACCAATAATCGACAATCATCAGATACAGTTCATATGTAAGTTTCAGATATAATCAGTGCATTTCAGCATCTTGAATATGCAGCAATATGTGCCCATAGAAATCATTGGCAAAAAATTACTTTGGAAGCTTACGTACGAGTTGATAGAGCTCCTCAAGGTCTGAGAGTAATCAAATGGCCTGGTTAAGGGGAAGATAGACCCATATTTATGGATGATTGGTGTTCCCAGAAGCAAGCTTCTTCTATGCTCTTTGTTCTTTGTCTCATTAGAGACTATGTGGCTCAGAAAATCACATTGGGAGCAAAACTGAGGGAGTGTGAAGAAGCTATTAGTGCATTCAAAAACCATCCTGACTTCTGTGATTTTGAGATTAAATTATTTCAAACTTTACAGGAAGAAGACATGAGGCTGAAAAAAAATAAAGCAAACCAAATCTGAGAGAGATCGCCAGGACTACCTGCAGAACTGGGTTTTCACCTGGTATCAAAAGCAGGTAAACACAAAAAATAAATCTAGAATAGGTTCAAATAACATGCTACAATAAAATTTAAATGCAACTAATGTAGACCATACAGTGTTTATGGCATCTTCAATACGGAGACGAATGTTATAAATACAACTCGTTCTGTTTTGAAATGGCATGATGAATTGAACATGGCATGTGACCACTTTACCTCCAAATCAGGAAAAGACTCTGAGGATGATTTTTAAATCGGAAGAAATGGGAGAGGAAGAGGAGACAACTCGGGACACAGCACTAACATGGCCGGCCCCAGGAATGTTCAATTTCAAGATTAACTGGCTTCTACAAAAAAAAAAAAAAACTGGGGTGGAAAGAAACACAGACTTTGATTGAACACACATCCCAAATGGAGTTATTACTACCAACATTTCCAGCAGAAACCAAGATCACAGATGCAGAACTCCAAATTGAGAGGAGGGAAGACCTATCGGGGCAGAGGCAAGTTTTAAATGTCATAAATCTTTCTGCCATAACTTTAAATTATACACAGCAACAGACCTTACAGAGGGGCTCGAGTTTTGTACCTTCATGCACTGTAAGAGAATGATCTTTTTGTGGACATAAGAACGTTTTCTAGGAAGTTAAATCTTCAGGCTAATTTTGCAAAACATAAATGGACTGACCATGATGATGCAACAGTAAATAGTAACAACTTAAGAGACAGTTTGGATTCGAATAACACCATGCAGATACTAACTGATAATAATATCAAGAAGCCCTCAACTTTTGCACCATAGTATGCCCATACTGTTGCCACATTTGAAAAGGTTCTTTTGAATGAACTGGAAAAACATAGAGCTGAAACTTATACATTAGATTATTCCAATATGACTAATGCAGAACAAATGGGACTAAAAGAACTGGTTGAAAATCCACATATCATAGTAACACCAGTAGATGGGGGGCAATAGTTATTCTTAACACTTAGGATTGTAAAGAGAACATTTTAGATAATTGTCTGATACCGTTTTCATGTTGGTTTAAAATTGGATCCAACTCTTAAATATAATCAAGAAATTGATACATATTTGATGCCTGCTCATGAGATGGGTCCAATTATAGACCAAAACTGGAATTTTTGGTAGTAGCACATCCTATCAGGCAGACAATATATTTGCTCCCAAAGATACACAAAAGTACAGTGGATCCCCACTACACCCAATAGTGTCTGGCACAGGCTCACTGACAAGGGTCCCTTTCTAAATTTGTGGATAAACATGTTAGTCACATAATACCTACCTTAAGATTACATATTAAAGATACTACACAGATTTTGGGCATCCTGGGGGATCTTCAGATGGAAGATGACTGGATGTTAGTCACTTTGGAAATCCAATCATTGCATACTAATGTGCCCGGTAAAGAAGGTCTGGAAGCACTTAAATTTTAGATGCAGGAAGTTACTCAATATTCTGTGCCCTTTATGGATTTATTGTGTTAGCTATCTGAATTTGTTCTTACCATGAATGCTTTTTTATTTCAGGGTCAGTATTTCCTCCAGGTAAAGGGGGCATCTATGGGGGCTACTTTTGCCCCCACATATGTCAATCCTTACCTTGGATTATGGGAATTATGGTACATTTATGATGAAAATGTCAATCCTTTTTTGGGGAAAGTGGTTTTGTGGAAGAGGTTTTTTGGATGATGTGCTGATGGTGTGGTGGGGAAGTGAAACAGAATTGCTTGAATTTGTGTCATATATAGAAGCATCAAATCCAAATCTAAAATTTACTGTAAAATATGACAAGTTTAATGTACACTTTTTGGATCTGGATATTCATAGGATGCCTGATGGTACAGTTGAGACTGATCTCAATAGAAAAGTCACAGATCAAAATAATATTCTCATGGCAAATATTTGTCACCCAGCCAGCAACATCCCCAAATCACAATTTATGAGAATTAAGAGGAATTGTTCTAACCCAGAAACTTATACCAGCAGATCTAGATAAATGAGTCAGATATTATAATATGAGTCTTATTAGACAAGCACTGGATCATGGTGACAAAATATCCTGGACAGAATTATTGACATATAAAAATAAAACAAATTCTATGGGTGATCAGATGATTTCTGCGACAATATACTGTGCTAAGAGCTATATTATTAGAGAATGTTTGAACAAATGCTGGCACATTCTAGAAGCAGAACCAGTCTTATCCACTGTAGCTACTACTTCCTCTAAAATTACATGCAAAACGGCTGCTAGTCAGGGACACTGGTTTACCGGGATTGAGAAAGGGCATATTCCGTTTTGTACATTGTAAAAAACGATATTGTCACCGGTGTCTGCTAAGCCAAAATCCAGTTTTACCGGTGTTTGGTTTTGTGTACTTTATTTAACAATTTTTAACTCTGCTAACATGCATTTTAGTAATTTTGACCTCCACTATTACACATCCTTCCATCCTTGTACCAATTTAAAGTTATTTTAGGCACAAGATGTGATGACAGCAGCAACACTACAGCCCCCATCCCTAAAGTGTGATAGCAGCACCAACATAGCACTACGGCCCCCATCCCTCTGGTGTGATGGCAGGAGCAAAAGCACTATGATCTCCCTCCCTCAGGTGTGACAGAAACAGCAGCACTGTGGCCCCCATCCCTTAGGTGTGATGGCAGCAGTACTACGTTCACCGTTCCTCAGGTGTGATGGCAGTATCAGCACTATGGCCCCCATTGCTCAGGTGGGACGGCAGCAGTATTACATTCCCCATCCACCAGTGGTGATGGCAGAAGCACTACAGCCCCCACCCCTTCGGTGTGCTGGCAGTAGCAGCAATGCAGTCCACATCCCTCAGGGGTGATGGCAGTAGTGACAGCACTATGATCCCCTTTCTTCAACACCCACATCCCACATGCACAAGTTACAAATGACTGGCTCTTTGCTTGTTAGAATTCAGATGTGAATTAATCTGAACCATCACCGCTAAGGTGGACTACCTTTGTTTTTTCCTATCTATAATTTAACTGCCTGAATTGGATTTCTGCCTGTGACACCGCTGACCAGGGTTAGGGAACATACTTGGGTGTTGGAGGGCCAGCTGGTGGGTGAAGGCTTAAATGTCCAACAACCACTCACCTTCTCCTATCGGAGGGTGGGTTCACTGCTCAGCATTTGCTGGCCCCTGGTGGAGGCCAGAGGCACGACAACGTGTCAGCCCTCACTGCAGGAGGGAGCGTGATGGACGTTGGCTTGTGCCTTGACATCATGTGGCTTGTCATGCTCCAAAGAAAATGGGAAAACACCCGCTGACCAACCGAAGAACAGCTGTTGGTCCCTTTAAGCAGGAAGCCCCAGACATGTGTCCGTTCTGACCCCTGTCATGCCCAGGATACACAGGAAGCTCTTTAGGACAATTCTCCTGCCCTGGTAGCCTCCCACAGAGGTGGGAGCCCACTCAATGAAGGAGTTACTTTGGGTTACCTGGTAGCACAGCAGTAGGGGCAGTGGATGGTGGTCGGGACTCAGCAGCAGTGGTAGGGGGCCTTGGAAGCTTGAAGGAGTGAATTGCCAGGGGTAGGAGGAGCAAAAAAACTGCTGAATTTGCTTCTTTGAAATAAAGTGTCTTCACCTAAAAAACTCACAAGTGATTAGTGGAGGTAGTTCAAATTGATTTATGCATCTCAGACATGTGGATGCTTTTTTTTACTTGGTGTCCATGAAAAGGTGTCTCCCAGTTTTCATGTCTTTGTTCAGATGTGAATTGAGCACTACTCTGCCCACCAGCATCATACACAGCCCCTGGGGTCTTATCTTCTGTACATCATTGACTGTGCTTTCAAACCCACTGGTCAAACATAAGTACACTTAAATACTTAACATTTACTTTTTGTTGAAACAGTTTATCAGAAAACTTTCTGTTGTCACAGGCCCTGTCCACACTGCAGCCCGAAAACCCTTCTGTAACGTTACCGACGGTGTAAACCGCATCGGTAATGGCGTGCGTTTACACTGGTAACATTACAGGATGCATTTTCGTAACCGTTGTAGAAACCACAACGGTTATGGAACCGGTCCCGGCCTGGGACCGTTACCAGTGGTAGTGTGGACTGCCGTGTAGTCCCTACAGGAACAAAAGTGCGTAGCCGAGCTGCATTAGGATCGGGCGCTGCTGTAACGGTCGCCCGGATCCGATGTGTGGACCGGTGGTGCCATTCCCGTAATGGACACCGCCGAGGTGTGGACACACTGCACCGCTCCGCGGCCGTAATGGATTGCATCCGTTACCGGGCGCAAGCGGTGTAGTGTGGATGGGGCCACAGAGACTGAAACAGCAGGTGGGAGAAAAGGTGCAAATTATCCAATTCACCTAAATGGGGTGCTAACTGTGAAGTCTTTTCATAAGTAGTAAGGCAGTTTCTTCTTTGTGAACATACTTCAATTCAGACTGGTTTTCATTCAAACAACTGAGGATTTTGGATGGTCCTACTGATTATAAACTTGAATAAGCTAGTTGGTAACAGTGATCCTGCATTTAGCAATCTACAACCTAGATGCTTATATGCAAAGAATACAATAAAAACCTGACTAAAATCTAAAAACAAGCTTATAAAAAATGTATCTGAACATTTATCTTTACCTATACAAAATTATTTCAGCCCAAGTAAAACGCAGGTAAATTACACGGTACCCTGACTACTATTCTATGATATAGTAAACATATGTTGGTATTTTTTTTTTATATTCTTTGTAAAGCAGATAAGGCCCACTAGGCAGAACTGTCTGTTTTCAGGAGTGACCTAGAAGCACTGGGGGAGGTTAAGTGACTTGCTTGGAGTCACACAGTATGCAAGTGGAGGTGGTGGGAATCAAACCCAAGTCTGCTGGATGTACCCAGTTCATTCACTGTTTGTTACTCTAACCACTAGGCATGGGTGGTTAAACCGAATGGCTGATTACAACAAAGAAGTGCAGGTGATTTCCTTACTGACTCTATATGCAGCAAAGCAGAAAGAATGCAAAGCACAGCACCATTCATTTTAAGATGCTGAAATCTGGGTCAGTCCACTGGCACTACGGTAGCACTATTGCTTGCAATGCCAGCGACCCAGGGTCAGAAGTGAACTCGGTTTGCTGGAGGTCTGGCCAGGGGTAGGATCGAGCACCCGGGGACTGCTCTCCTCCTCTGAGGAGGAGGGTGAGCTACAGGTCCTGCTACTTTACCACCACCTGTGTGACCATGAGTGGTGATGCAATGGTGCTGCAGAGTGATCAGGAGGGAGGATGCTAGCGGGATCTGGAGCAGTGGCATGTCTCTATGTGACCCTACGCTTTGGATCTCCTCTAGTGCCGGTGCCCTCAGGGACAGAGACAAGAAAACCAGGAACAATCGCCCCACATTGACCACTGGCAGAAAGGACCCAGGTGCCCCAGACTTCATAACCAGGCTCCACGAGGGACCCCCTTCACACTCCACACTAAGGGAGTGTGGAGGGGTGACCAGGGGTCCCCTCCCTTCCCACCTGGGGGAGACACAATCCAGGCAGGATAGGGGCAGTACCACAGGAGCTCATGAGCATTACCTGGGGTGAAGCTAAGGGATACCCAGTCTAGAGATCTCTGAAAAGTGGAGACTGATGTTGTGAGAAGGGGACATAGAAAGAAAAATTAAAACAAATTAAAAAGATGCTGAAATCTTAGAGATTCTGTGCAGTGACATGCAATTTCCGTGAGGCCCCGTACAAGAATTCAAAATCCGCAAATCAAGCAGGATTCATGATTGTTACGGTGTTACGATAAAATGGAAAACCAGGGTCCCTGCTGCTAGTATTAGAATATGCTGGTATACAGCTTCTTACCTGTGGCGAGTCTGAAATTGCATTCATGGTTGTGTCATATAACCAATAGGGTGTTTTTCCTGTGGGGCAAGTGTTTATTGTCCACACATTGTTTAAACTAAAGAATTCAGTACGGTGAATAACAGGAGAACATTTTTGATCAGACAATTTATCAGCTGTAAGACAAGTGCAGTATTATATTTAGCAACTTGTAGTTGCTCCTCATTTTATATTGGTAACACTAAGGGTGGGATATTCAAAGCAGTTGTGCAATGCGCAACAGGGTGCGCCTGTGCAACTGTGAAAATGTGCCAGAGAGCGAAATTCAGTGGCAGCAAATGCGCAGCACAAGTACCAATGCACAATGGTAATGAATGCATGTGCAAGTGCAGGGGGCGTAGCCATGAATAAGCAGTGCATTGTGATATTCAGCAGCAGGTGAACAGGCAGCGAGGTAAGCAGGACATGCGAGCATGCTTGAGCCCATAAAAGAAGGAGCAGCGATGGAAGGAGTCTTGCACCACAGGGGAGTCTGAAAGAGGGAGAGTGAGGGGGCAGGCAGAACAGCTGAAGGGGAGCCGAAGAGTGAGAGGCAGGCTGGGAGAGGCACAGAGTGTGGACCAGGGTGCCAGAAACAGCCAGAGTCAGGGGTGTGTGAGTGTGTGTGTGTGTGTGTGGGTGAGTGAGTGTGTGTGTTTGCGTGTGTGTGTGTGTGTGTGTGTGTGTGTGTGTGTGTGTGTGACAGTGAGACAGGGTGCAAGGCAGCATACAGTGGGAGCCAGTGATACTCAGCACAGGAGGGGCTGCACATGGGCACAGAGAGGTGGACGGCAGAGGCTATGGACTGCAGGCCAGGCAGCTACAAACAGGAGTGTGCCCACTGCAGGAGCACAGATAGCAGCCCACAGCCGGGGGGAGCCAGGGGAGGAAGCCGCCCCGGGGGGGGGACGTACAACCCTGGACATGGCCAGTGCCACATTCCAGATGGAGGCAGTAATGAGGGGTGTGAGGAGGCAGCTTGCAGACCAGTGTGGTCATGGAAGGGCCCATCAGCGGTACACCCGGAACAGGTGATACCATGCCCCGCATCACCTTCAAACAGTATAGTGATACAGAGATCGTGGGTTGGTACTGCCAGAACTGGGCAATTCTGAGGCGGCTCTGTGAGCTGTGAAGTGAGGAGATGCAGGCACCCACAAGAAGGAGCCTCGCCCTGTCAGAGGAGATGAAGTTCACAGCCATCATGTGCCTGCTCACCATGGGTACCTTCCAGAGACCAACAGGGGACACCACAGGCATAACCCAGTCGTCTGCGTCATGGCTCCTCACACAATTCCTCAGTGCACTGCTGCCACATGCTGTGGAGTACATCTGTTTCCCCAGCACACAGGCAGAGTGTACAGCAAACATGCAGGAGTTCCACAGGATGGCATGGTTGCCTGGCGTGCTAGGGGCCATCGACTGCACCCATGTTGGCATCCGCACACCACCTGGCCTGGAGGGGGTAGCCTACATAAACAGGAAGGGCTACCCCAGTGTCAACTGCCAGGTGGTGTGCAATGCCAGGGAGCACATAATCAATGTCTGTGCCACACACCCTGGAGGAGCACATGATGCCTTCATCCGGCACCAGTCAGCACTGTGCCAGAGGTTCGAGAGTGGGGACATCCCCACTGGCCACCTAGTCGGTGAATATGCTGTGGATGAGATATGCTGGGATAAGCAGGGCAGGGTGTGGGGATGCCAGGCCATGGGTGCCAGGGGTGTTGCCAGGATGGTGGGGGTGCAATGACACAGTCCACCATGCTAACCAGACATCTCTACTCACAGGTTACAGTGGCTACCCACTCCAGCCATGGCTGTTCACCCCATACCGGCGCCCGTCGACCCCTGCACAGGAGCAATACAATGAGGCACATGCCAGCACACAGAACATCATCGAGTGGGTGTTTGGGCTGCTGAAGGCTCTGGTCCATTGCCTGCACAGGTCTGGCGGTGCCCTACAGTACAGCCCCTCAAAGGCCTGTGGCCTATTCCTGGCCTGCTGTATATTACACAACATGGCCACCGACTATGGGATAGCTGTAGTGGTTGAAGAGGGGACAGCAGTGGGGACGATGTGGCCAACCAGCCTGTGATGGGCAGCCCCAGGCAAAGGGAATCCCAGCTAACCAGGCTGGCCCAACTGCTCAGGAGACACACACGCTGAGGAAAATTATAGACAGCAAGTAGGTGGACATGGCCACATGCAAGGGCAAGGGCCCAGGGCACAGTGGACAGGCAGGCAAGGGTGTGCCCCATGCCGAGGGCAGTGGGAGGAGGGCATGGACAGGCATGTGGAACCGACACCGATGCAGTATGCAGCACATGCCCACACACCTCACACACACACGCACACACACACACACACACACACACACACACATGCACACAGGACCCACATGCCACCACCCAGAGGCAGGCACTTGGCATGTGTCAGACACTGAGCAGTGCTGCACAGTGGCAGTCTGAACTGTGCTGGCATCATCATGCACATGCCACAGTGGCCAGCAGCTGGCTGGGTGGGCACATGGGCCGTGTGCAGTGCCGACCACGGATACCACAGCCATGGGACACGCATGCACACACCAAATCAATGTGCACACAGGGCAGCAGCATACGGTGGACATGGAGGTGGTGGATTCAGGAACACCACATGGTAGCATGGCCGCCGCAGACACATGGACATGGTCCCCCAAGGGTGATACTGCAGGACCATGAACGGGTCCTTGCAGGTGTATGCAGGCCCCCAAACATGCCTGCTCCAGGCATGCTGAGAATGCCCACAGCTGACCGCAGCATTGACACTTCGTGGGGTCTCATGACACCGGGCCCGAGGGGTGGAGAATGCACTCCACGGTGTAAGCGGACAGCCATGCACTAGGGATGCCAGTGGTGCCAGACCAGCTATGACCGCAGTAGCCAGCCAATCCATGGCTGTGGCTGTGTCCACCCACATATGTGTGTTCTCAGCCAGAAGCAGGGTGAAGTCCTTGCCCTGCCACTCAGCTGCCTGGTGCAGCTCCACATGGAGTGCGTGCACCCCTGCCACAACCGGCACCTGCTGCTCAATGGAGGCCCGGAGCAGACTGGTGTGCTCATCCAAGGGGTCGGTGCCTTGGGGCACTGTGCCAACCCACGGGTGTATCCCGACCCTATGGCCCAGCATCCCGTGAAGGTGAGCGCCGCACAGTGGGTCCCTCCTGGGGCTGGGTGTCATGCAATGCACCAATGGCAGGCACTGCCCCAGGTCCCACCTTAACACCACCCATCCGCTGCTGCATCCCTTCTGGCTGCTGTGCACAGGGTAACACCAGCACGGCTATACCACCACCACCAGTACCATCACCACCACTGCCAGCTATTGCTGCACCAGTGGCAGCCACAGCTACGCTGACCACAGTGGCCATTGTGCAGACATCCACCACTGGGCCACCGACTGTGCTGCCATGGCAGGAGTGTGGTATGGGTGCCTACCCTACAGCCACAACATTGCTGTCTGTGATGTAGATCCCATTAAGTCATCAGAACTGGACCCCGCCCTGAGCTGTGTCTCAGCACACAGGATACCATGCCTGGCGTCATGCTGAAACGTGGCCTGGGCCTCATCCGCATCCACGCCACAGGCATCTGGACATACAGCGGTGCTGCTCCACAGTCAATCTGAGCCACGGTGTCTGGTGGAGGTGGATGTATGGTCTTCTGGGTCCAGGACTGCCCCCACAGCCGACACCCCCACCCCTGCCACTGCATGCAGGTGCTCAGGAGCTGAAAGGGAACACAGATGCATTAGTGTTGCTGTCACTCACCCCTGCCCCCCTCCCCCATCACAGCCATGCCTACCATGCAGTGATGGGCTGCCACCTGTCTGGAATCCTCCACCGGGCATGCCCTCAACCACGCTGCGCTGCATAGTGGCCACTACCAACTCCTTCTGCGACGTGAGGGTGGGCACATCAGGACTACCCCACCTGTGGTGGCACACGCTGCCCGGATGGCTGCCATCTTCTCCTTGATCCGCTTCCTGTCAGTGCCGACTTTCTTTTGCAGTCCTGCACAAACCATTGGTGGCAGCCCTGCTGGTCACAGCATGGGCCACACCCTCCCATGCCATTGCCAGGCCTGTGGAGTGCCTGTGGAGCCACTCAGGATGGTCCAGGTATGCTTGGAATACGACATCAGACTCGCACCTGGTGAAGTTGGGCCTGCGCTTGCATGCAGACACACGCTTCCTCAGTCTCCTCTCATTCAGACATGCTTCTTCCTGTGGGTGGACATGTGCTAGTCTGGCCTGGTATGTCCCCCCCTCAGCCTCCCATTCCATTGTCCGGCCAGCCCCGTGGTGTGTATCTTACCTGTAAGGGTTGCAATACCATTCCTTAACTCATTGTCTCCTAGCAGACATCTGTAGTTGTCAATAAAATACACTGGTGTGTCCTGAGGACATCTGCAGAAGTCGGCTACTGACTCCCAGTGTGCCCTTGCAATGTCTGGAGAAGTCACTTATATATTTTAATATATAGTGTAACAGAATATAATATATATTTGACCGCATAGCACCGTTGGAAAGGTAATTTTATGCTGAACAACTTTTTCACTTACATTTTGTGCATATCATGTATACTTTAGGAGTTATTTGCATTTGTTTATGGTATGGTGTGTATGGCTTATGTTGCCTGTTTTAGTGAAAAAAAAATATTTTTTTTGCTGTTTCAACCAGCTTAAAAAAAAAATTACACATTAATATTTGCATACCACCATTGAGAAGGTAATTTTGTGCTGAACAACTTTGCCACTGGTATTTTGTGTATATCATGTATACTTTAGGAGTTATTCACATTTGTTTATGGTATGGTGTGTATGGCTGACATGTTTTCCATCAAGATTCACGTAAGCAGCTTGAATAAAATTCACTTTTTTGGCACTTCAGCAGGTATAAAATAAAAACCGTATTGTTTACAACTGGTTGCATAGCACCACTGGAAAGGCATTTTTGTGCTCATCAACTTTCACACTGATACTTTGTGTGTATCATGTATACTTTTGGAGTTATACGCATTTGTTTATGATATGGTGTGTGTGGTTGAGATTCATCCCTCAAATCTCACAAAAGCAGCTTGACTAAAATGAGGAAAAATTATGTTTTATAGTAAAAATATATATTTTTTTTAACAAACATAATATTAAGACACCATCTAATGTCTGTATGTTTAATTTGGTGTTGATATTTTACATATTTTCCAACAAAAAATGGCTTATGTTGCCCTTTTTTAGTGAAAAAATTATTTCGTTTGCTCTTTCGACCAGCATAGAAAAAAACAAAATTGCTTATTATTACATGCATGCCACCATTGGAAAGGCAATTTGTGCTGAATAACTCTGCCACTCATACTTTGTGTCTAGCATGTACAGTTTTGAGCTATTAGCATTTGTTTGCGACATGCTGACTATGGCTTCATTTTGCTTAGAAAGGCCCAGGATTCACTGTTAAAGTATACAGGAGATTCAGGAGGCAAGTGGTACAATGAGTTAACCTGTGCATTCCACTGGTGCCTTTATAGCGCATTGCATGCAAATGAGGCGTTGCGCAACTGTAATGACATGAAAATGCACCTGATACACTGCGGACATGCTAATCAGCTGCTTTGCATATAGCGGCTGAACATCACGTGGTTGTGCATTGCGCAATGGAGCTGGGCATGCACAAGTCAAGGCACAACATTGTGACTGTCCATGCCATGCACATGCGCATGCCACCATCACATATGCCAGTAGCGCAGCATACACAACATGCACAATAGGCAGTACAGCTCCCGTGTGCTATTGCATGTGTGACACTCATGCGCTGTATGGCCTATGGCGCCCTGGTGCCACTATGCCAATGTCACCCTGGTGCCATTTCATTGATGGCACCCTGCATGATGGGTAACATGGTGCCCGTGCACAATGGGGCCATGTATTGTGGCTCCCACAAGTCTGTACCGCACAGCATGCCAGCCTTGCCCAATGGCACTGTGGTGCAGGGTGTGTGGCCTGACCCTTGACCACGGGTGACCTTTTCCCCTGTAGGCACCCTGCGGCATGTGGCAGTGCTGCCTTGACCAAGCCGGCATCTCCATGCCTGCACGGTAGGCGGTGACAGCATAGTGGTGCATGGCGGCATCCCAGCACGCGGTGGCACATGTGCTGCTGGGTGCCATTTTACCTTGCCAAGAGAGATGCAGACATGCCGTGCAGAGCAACACCCCATGCCCCTAACTGGACACAGATTGAGCGAGTCAACCTGGTGGCCCTAGTGGAGCCACATGCTGGCACCCTGTATGGGCAGGTGCCCCTCAACAGGCCTCGGACAGACGTGTGGCAGGAGGTGGCCGATGGCCTGGAGGAGGCCACAGGTGCTGCACCACATGGTGGCCACCACCAACTCCTCCTGCTGCATGAGGGTGGACACGTCAGGCTGACCCCCACCTGTGGCGGCACACGCTGCCCAGACGGCTGCCACCTTCTCCTTAATCTGCCTTCAGTCCATGCCAACTTTATTTTTGCAGTTCTGCACAGACCATTAGTGGCAGCCCTGCTGGTTCATAGCACGGGCCACACCTTCCCATGCCATTGCCCGGGCCTGTGGGGTGCCTATGGAGCCACTCAGGAGTGGCTCCTGGTCCAGGTACACCTGGAATAGGGCATCAGACTCTGCCCTGGTGAAGTTGGGCCTGCGCTTGCATGCAGATCCATGCTTCTCAGTCTCCTCTCATTCGGACATGCTTCTTCCTTTGGGGTGGATATGTGTTAGTCTGGCCTGGTATGTCCCCCTTTAGCCTCCCATTCCACTGTCCAGCCAGCCCCACGGTGTGTATCTGACCTTTAAGGGTTGCAATACTGTTCCTTAACCTGTGCATTCCCCTGACACCTTTATAGCACATCGCTTGCAAATGAGGCATTGTGCAACTGTAATGACATGCAAATACAACTGATGCGCTACGGACATGCTAATCAGCTGCTTTGCATATAGTGGCTGAATATCACATGGTTGCACATTGTGCAATGGAGTTGGGCATGCACAAGTCAAGGCGCAACATTGTGACATGCACAACAGTCCGTGCCATGCGCATGCCTGTGCTGCCATCATGTATGCTTGTAGTGCGGCATACACAACATGTGCGATAGGCAGTACAGCGCCCTTCCGCTATTGCACGTGTGGTGCTCATGTGCTGTATGGCCTACAGTGCCCTGGCACCACTATGCCAATGGCACCCTGGCACCATTACAACAATGGCACCCTGCGCGATGGGTAACATGGCGCCTGTGCACTATGGGGCTGTGTACTGTGACTCCCACATGTCTGTACCGTGCAGCATGCCAGCCTTGCCCAATGGTGCTGTGGCGCAGGGTGTGTGGCCTAACCCTTGACCCCACAGGTAACCTTTGCCCCTGTAGGTGCCCTGTGGCATGTGGCAGTCGCTCCATTGACCAAGCCGTGCATCTCGTTGCCTCAGCGGTAGGCAGATGACAGCACATAGCGGTGCATGATGCATCCCCAGCATGTGTGGCATGTGTACAGCTGGGTGCCATTTTACCTTGCCGAGAGAGATGCAGACATGTCATGCAGAGCAGCACCCCATGCCCCTAACTGGACACAGGTTGAGCTAGTCCACCTGGTGCCCATGGTGGAGCTACATGCTGGCACCCTATATGGGCAGGTGCCCCTCAACAGGCCTCAGACAGAAGTGTGGCAGGAGGTGGTTGACAGCCTGGAGGAGGCCACAGGTGCATGGCACACTGGGGATCAGTGCAGGCATCACTACAGGGACCTGCAGTGGAGAGACCCAGAGCGGCTACGGGCACTACAGGCACATGTCCGGAGGGTGCCATGCCACAGCCAGGTAAGTGCACAGTGCCTGTGCCCATTCCCATCCATTGGTCCATGGGGAGGTGCTGTTGTACGCCATGCTGTGGGGAGGCTGGGGCTGTCGCCCTGTTGGGTGTGTGGTACACCATGGCTGCCCTGTGCCACTGCACCACTGGCACACTGCACAGGGTGTCACACTGTGCAGGAGGGCCCTGTGATGTTGCCCGTTACTGATGTGTCCATCTCAATGCTTTCTCCTATGCCCTGAAGATCAGAGGTGGGCTCGCCTCGCTGGCAATGTGGCCAGGCCTGGTCAGGCCACTGCAGGGGGCAGTGCACCAGTTGCAGGCCACATGGGCATGCTGGCTGGATGGTCACAGGGTGTGCCACAACATGCAGGTAGGCACATTTTCATGCTTCTATGTTGTGCATGGTGGGCAGCAGGGGTGGGGGTGGGACACAGCCCTCTGTGCACCTGGCCCCCTCCAGCTGTGCACTGCCTGCAGTGTCCAATGCACCACAATGCAGCTATCACACATGTGGGTGGCTGCTGCAGGTGGGCTGTGGGTGCACCAGGTCCTGGCTGTGCCACTGCAACCCGCCTGCATGGCCATGTCGCCTGCCTGCCATGGCGGTGGTGTGCTGCACATGGGCAGTGTTGGTGTGCAGTGTTCTGCATGGCTGTGGGTGTCCAGGTAGGCAGCTCGTGTGGGTGCACTCACTGTGGGTGGTTGATAGCCCACCAGGGGGCATATGTCACCGATACCGCTGCGCGCGTGGGTGGGCTGCAGCATTACAGACATGCACTCATAAGGTGTTCACTCCTTTGTCCTAGGTGTCAGGCCCATTGATGTCCATGCATGGCTACTCCGGCAGATCCTGTGGTTTTGACTGCCACGCTACAGGTGGTACAGCAGCTGGCACTGTCACAGCACAGAGCGGTGCAAATGCCGGCATCTGCCTACAGTGGGGCATGGATGACCATAGGGCACATTGCCAGAGCAACATCCCCTTCCCTGAGTTACCTCCCTTGCCCTCGTTCTCTTCCTTGCCCTCGCCCTGCCTCCACCTTCCTTCCCTGACCTCCTTGTCTGTGGGTGGTCCCTCCTTCCCCTACCTTGCACATATGTATATAGTTTTTGTTATGCCTGTTGCAGTACATTATTTCTGGTAACCCATCTGTGTCAGTGCCTGCTTTGCAACTGGCATGTGGAGTCATGCTGCAGTGGTGTGCTTGGCACTGTGTGGTGCATCCAGGGTGTGCAGGGGGTTGTACCTGGTGGTGTTCCACCATGGGTTGGGTGTGGGTGAGGCTGTGGCCTGTCCTTTCTGGTTGTGCGGGTATGTCTTGTGTGCTGTTTGCCTGTGTGTTGCTGGCTTTTGTCCTGGTGGCATGTCACCAGCCTCCCTGTAGGGGCTGCCAGGGACTGTGTGTCAGGTGTCGTTGTTGCCACCCTGCCACTGTGCTCCACTGAGGTGCACATGGGCAGGGGCCTACTGCCTCCTCATGCTCACTGGATGGTGTGGCCACGTGTACCTACCGTGCCTCACCCCTGGTGCACTCTGCACCTTGGTGGTGGGTACTCCTGCCCCTGTGGCATGCCACCTGCTGTGCCTATTGACTTTCCATGTATGTTCTGGTGCATGCTCCTCTGCACCTTGCACATCAGTGGCTGCTGCTATTGTGCTACTTGGCTTGCTCCCCTGTGCATCCCTGGTTGCACTATGGTGCTTCAGGACATGCTCCCTAGCGCATCCCTGGTTGCGCTATGGCACATCCATGCGATATTCAGCTGCATTGCACAGGTGCATCCTGTCATGTGCAACCTTTAAATATCACGCCCGATGTGCCATGGCACACTGTATTTGCGCTGCACCCATCTTGTGCCTGCCTCTAGCACATTTCTGAATATCCCACCCCAAGTGTTTATTTAAAAAATAGAATAGGAGAACATTTAAGCTTTATCAGACTTCAGGATTCACATGCTGCACTTGCATTACATATACAGGAAAATCAACATCTAGAGACACACAAATTCAGATTCCAGGGCACAGAAAAAGTATCAGTGGAACCGCGCGTGGAGAGGATTTGGATTTTACATTACACAAAAGAGAGGCCTATTGGATTTATAAACTAGAGGGATTATGGTTTCCAGGTTTAAATGATGGTATAAACATACCTTTATTTTTGAGGGACAAATAAGGTTTTCTATTCAAGCATGTTTAGAAATTTATGATGGGGTATATGAATATGTTATTGTTAAAATATTTAGGGTGATCCTATATGATTTAAGAATTTAAAATGAGTTAATAATATGTAAAACTATTGTTTATTCTACCCCTATCTTTTTTAATTCTTCTAAATAAAACATAAACCTTATCCCCCTTCCCATATTGCCTTTATTAGTCATCTCTTTTTAAACCCTTCCCCCGCCCCGACCCCCGTATCCTTGCTTTAACTTTCCCTCTAACCCAACATCTATCAGTATTATTACATTGATAGAGTGCATTCAGTAGTTTTGTTTTTAGACAATAAAAATAAAAATTTGTAACTGACAAGACTATAGATTTTAAAAAGAATGAAAAAAGAAAATGTGATGATTGAACAAATATATAAATGGTCATATAAAATGCATATATCGTGCACATAAAATATTCATTTTTCTTTTTATATCACTTTTTAGGTTATCACAGTTCTATGTCAGAGATATAGATGTATAAATATTTATTATTTTTTATTATGTTTCATTGTTCAGATATTAATTGTTTGCACTTAGTCTGTGTATGTATATGTGTAGATCCCTTTAAGAGCCACATTTAAAAGTCAGATCATACATCTTCTCAGACACTCCTTGATGATGTGTTGAGCGAAACTGGTTGGAGGCATTAGTTGCAGGGTTCCTGCTGGTGTCTCTGCTTTTGTGAGAGGTTTGATTCACTAAGCACTTTATGGAATAAAGAAAGCACTTTATTCAGTCTATTTTTTTGGTTTCAGAGTCTGCTTAGTTTGAGTAGTGGTGGATGGTGTGGGAGGTTTTTTGTTTGAGTTGCAATTTTGCCTAGCACATCCAACCATTGGGTGTGGTCACTCTGCAATTTTTGGCTGAGGAACAAGGCCAGAATCTGACTTGATGCATCCTTCAGAATTGCAAGACAGGTCAGAATGCCAGGTTGCACACAAAGTCAATGACAGAAAGAATTGTGAAAACAGTCATGCATAAAGCAGGGTCAGACTAACCTGATTTTTTTTCTTTGACTGGATGACCAAAGTAGTAGACAAGGGGCATGCTGTTGATTTGCTGTACTTAGACTTAAGCAAGGCTTTTGATTTGGTACAGCACAAATTTTTCTTCAGAAGGATGGGAGACCTAGGTGCAACTAAAACCGTAATGAACTGGGTGGGTAGTTGGCTAGACTGGAGGCAGCAGAGGGTGGTGGTCAACAGGGTTAAATCAGAGGAAAGGGAGGTTATGAGTGGGGTTCCACAGGTATTTCTCCTAGGTCTGGTCCTCTTCAACATGTTCATTAGTGACATTGGTGAGGGAATCCAGGGCAGGCTGTGTCTTTTCACAGTTGACATAAAATTATGTGGGAAGGTGGATAGTGATGAGGGAATACGTGATATACAGAGGGACCTACAAAAACTTAAGGGGTGGTCAAAGGTCTAGCAGTTAAAATTCAGTGCCAAAAAGTGCAAGGTAATGTACCTAAGGAGAAAGAACCCCAAAACAGAGTACTGAATGGATGGATGGGGTGAGACTTGGGACTACAGAAAAGGAATTGGATCTAGGAGTTGGTTAGATGGTTGGCAGGCAGAAGTCAGAGGGTGGTGGTAAATGGGGTGTATTCTATGGTAAGGGGGAACAGAGTGGGGTACCCAAAGGGTTGGTGCTGGTACCCCCTCCTTTTTACAATACACATCAGAGATATAGCAGAAGGTCTGGAGGGAAGAATGTGCCTATTCGCAGACGATACAAAAATCTGCAATAGGGTGGATACACCATGAGGGGGGGTGGACAAGGGTGTAGACAGGCATACTCACTGTACACATTTGTGTACAGTTTTGTTGAGTGCCTGTCACAAACCATAAGCCACTTTGTTAATATTATCATTCTAATCTGTAGTATTTGGGTTAGTGTAGGCCACTGAGGAGTGTCCAATACATGTATAACCTCTTTAGAGAGTGGAGGAGTCATCTGACAACAATCTGACTTGTTTGGAAGGGGTGCCATTTGGAAAGGATGTGTACATTTTTAATTGGGAGGGTGTAACTGTTGGAGACTGTGTACAAAATGAAAATTTCTGGCTACACTCCTGGGGGTGGAGGCCATGAAGCATGACTTAAGGACCCTAGAGGGGTGGTCAGAAATTTGGCAATTAAAATTCAGTGCCAAAAAGTGTGCTGTGATGCATCTGGGGTGCAAAAACTCACAAAGAGCTTATACTCTAGGAGGGGAGGAAATCAAAATATCAGAGCAGGAAAGGAATCTAGTGATTATAGTATCAAGCAACCTTAAGGTGGGTAGCCAGTGTAGCAAGGCAGTGGTAAAGGCTAATGGAATGTTGGCATGCATTGGGAAAGGCATAACTAGCAGAAGGAGGGAGGTGCTGATGCCTCTTTACAAGGCCATGGTGAGACTACATCTGGAGTGCAGGGTCCAGTTCTGGAGACCACACCTACACAAAGACACTGATGGGATGGAAATGGTTCAGAGAAGAGCAACCAAGATGGTGCATGATATGCAGGGAAAACTATATGAACAGAGGTGTAAGGAATTGGATCTGTATCCATTGAAGACTAGAAGGGAGAGGGGGGACATGATTGAAACTATTGAATATGTAAAGGGATCAATAAAGGTGAAGTAGGATCTTGTTCAGAAGAAAGGAGGGCTACATCTAGAGGTCATAGCCTAAGATTGGAAGGTATATGATACAAAGGCAATGTGAGGAGGAGATTCTTCAAGGTGAGAGTAGTGAATGTCTGGAATAAACTACCAGAAGAGGTGAGGGAGGCTGAAACAGTGGAGGGATTTTAAGAGGGGATGGGATAGACATATGGGATTGGTAAGTGAGGGGAAGGGGAGGGCCCGTATGAATGGAGATGGGGGGAAGGGCAGACTCGATGGGCCGATGTGGTCCCATCAGATTTCTGTGTGATTCT
Organism: Neoceratodus forsteri; assembly: GCA_016271365.2. Lineage (NCBI taxonomy): Eukaryota > Metazoa > Chordata > Ceratodontiformes > Ceratodontidae > Neoceratodus > Neoceratodus forsteri. The sequence continues at coordinate 862,900,091 of CM028137.1, read as the reverse complement.
GTTAGTTATCATCAGTAACTCCCTTAAACAAATGAACCAGTGTAGCAAGGCTATAGTAAGGCTAACACAATATTGGGATGTGTCAGAAGGGGTATTGATAGCAGAAGAAAAAAGGAAATACTTCCCGGTATAGATCCCTGGTGAGACCTCACCTGGAGTACTGCCTCCAGTTTTGGAGCCCTCACCTCAGAAAGGACAGAGATAAGTTAGAAACAGTGCAGCACAGATTAATAAAAATTATTCAGGGCCAGCAGGGCAGATCTTATGAGGAGTGCATCAAGGCATTAAATATGTATTCACTGGAAACCAGACTGGGAGAGAAGAGATATGATAGAGACCTTCAAGTTCCTTAAAAGAATTAACAAGGTAAATTGTAGGGAATTATTTACCCTGAATACCCACTATAGGTCATGTGGTCAGAGTGGAAATTAACAGGAGGGAGGTTCAGGAGGGATGGGAGGAAGTGTTTTACAGAAAGGGTGGTGGAACCTTGGAATAGTCTGTTGGCCGAGGTAGTAGGTGCAAACACAGTCAGGGTATTCAAACAGGCATGGGACAGAATGAGGGGAATAGTAGTCACCTGGGGTGACAATACCAGGTAGGAGAATGGGGATAGGATGGGCAGGGTTAGTACCCTGGAGGAACAATAGGTTCCAGGGATTACAGGGAGTATGGGCAGACTGTAAGGACCTCTGGTCTTTTTCTGCCGTCATGGTTAGATTATGTTCCTGTGTTTCTATGACTGTGACCATAACATGAACAATGACAAAGCAAAGGTAGGCAAAGACCAGCAGAAAGGGAAACCACCAAAAGATGGTGAACTCCAACCCAACAGTGAGAACATCAATGTAATAAGGACAAGCATCGACAGGCCAATGGGAGCCATAGCCACCTAGAGCTAGGGGGCTGGGCAGATAACCAGGAACTAATGAGGTGTATACAGGACAACCAGACAGCATAACGACAAGTCAAAGGCAGACCTAATGACTTAAAAATGAACACAGCCATCCACAAAAGAGGGGGACTGGATATGGTATGGTGATTCATAGCTTTATGTCCTACATTATTTTTCCCCTCATACACTACTGTACAACTGGTGGGTTTGCTCCAGGTTTCATGTATGCATGGGGTGATGTTACTTACTTTCACCCCTCTGAAACTTGAGACCAGAAAATGTTCCTTATGGAGTTTACAGATCTCACTGTCACAGTGTTTTGTGATGGAACCTCCAATGACAACTACAGTACTTGTTTTTACTCTCCTTTTCTGCCTGTGCTTCATTGTTTGCTTGCTCTATAACATTACCGTACACTCCTATTTTTCTTTGGATTCTAAGGCTGCAATTCTATTGTTAGTTTGGAACGCAATATTATTATTGGTAGTGGAAAATATTTCTGTCCTTCTCCCCCTTTTAGACCCTCTAGAAGATTCAACTGTTGTCCACTTAAAATCATTATGTTGGTTAACTAGGATCTGCAGTTTATCCAGTAGGTAGGGAAATGGGCAGACTGGGTGGGCCAAGCGGTCCTTATCTGCCGTCAAAGTCTATGTTTCTGTCACTATCCAGTAAGGTATTATCTGCCTCCATTCACCTCTACTGAGATTCACACTCTTTATGATTTCCGGTCTCTTCTTCGTTAGTCCCCATTATGACTTTATTGATAACATTTTCCAGTTTCCTTATGCTCTTTAGATTTTCTAGCTCATCTTGTGTGGCTTTAAATCATTTTTCTAATTCCCTGTACTTCTGACACGTAGGGCAGGTTGGGATAAGTGGATAGTCACGCCATGTAGTGTAAGTGTGCATCAGACAAGACTGACATTTAAATATGGTGGCTATAAGAATATTGACAGTCTCCTCCAGAGTATTTATTTTATTAGTTTCCACTGTTATACAGTGTTCTGTTGTAGGATTGACTGATTTTGTTATTTATTTATTTATTGAAATGTTTCACCAGGAAGGGTACAATGAGCAAATTAATGCTCATCTCACGGACATGTCCTGGGGAAGGGAGTAGTATTTACAGCACATTAAATATACAAAAAAATAATGCATAGTACAGTACAAAAACAGGAGCATAAAATACATGACAGTCAATGATTACAAGCAAAACAGTGCAATCGTACAGGGGATACATGATAATGCAATACGATGGGGAGGGAAGCATGAGTAACAAGACACATGTAGTAAGTGCTAGGTAATTAAGAGTGATAGGTGGAGGGAGGGAGGGAAGGAGGTGGTAGGGAGAGCAGTATACAAGGAGGGTCAAGAGCAAGAACAGTTAGGGATCAGATAGCAAGGCAGTGTGTTTACAAGACAAAGAATAGATAGATTTACTTGCAGATTTTAGGTGTAACAAAATATCATGGCCTGCTCCACTGCTTCCCCAATTGACATGGCAGACACAAGCAGTGTGCCTTTGCCTCTGCCTCACATCAGTTCCACCCACATTCATCGCTTGGCAGTGGCTCCTCATACTGGCATACCAGAATTGCTGCTGGTTGAGACTTCCAGTTTTGATTTCACAAGTATTCCCCAAATGTTTCAAAAGGCTTAAAGTGGCTAAAATGCTGCTCCACCGCTACTTGTGTGCAGCTCCAGGAGTATAATACCCAAAATATGGCTCTAGTGGTTGCTGTGGGCATTCAATTTTCTCAGACCAAGGCAGGTCCTCCTACCACCACCAATTCCCTTCAACCTCTTACAGAGTCTCCCAGAATAGATAGATTAGATATGAGTTATACTGTAGATGGACAATTTTTTTTCTCAATTTTTGCTAAGAGGTTGCAAACACACACAACCCACAGTATACAGTATGTCTCCATAACCACTGGCAAGCAGAGGTCTGCCATCAGTTACCTAGCTGCTCCTTGAGATATGCTAATGATATCATCATTTACACCAGTTCTTCTTCCATTGATGAAATTAACTCACATTCAAATTCAGATTTTGAATGGAATTTCTTGATAGATCAAACACCACCTTCTGCACACAAAACAAAACACAGCGTGGATTTAGGTGAGGAAGATCATTCCAAACCAATGTGATATATGTTTTTGATAAAGTCAGTACAGCATTGGATTCTGGCATACCTGAGGATGTAATTTTTTTATGTTTGATGCATGCCTGCACATCTAATGTTTAGCTTCATTGAAAGGGGATTAGTAGGGTGTGTCACTGCAGAGCATATTGCAGTTAAAAATAGCAGGGGCTCGGCAGTCTAGACCAATGACCACATGCTCTGAGCTTGACGTCACTCACTGCCTGCATGACAAAAATTTTGTGCATTTCAAAGGATCTGAAACCACTCCAATCAGAGGGCTTCAGTCTTTTGATTTGCATGATGCTGGCTGGTCAACAAGCAGCTGATCAGCTGTCAACACCAGCAGCCTGTCTAGGTTACTGGCACGGAGTTGGACCACAGTACCTGATTTTAGCTAAATATCTTTTTAGGTACTAGAAGGAAAGCTGAACTCAGAAACCTAGATAGTTTTTTTTGAAATGAGGGCTAAAATGTATTTTAATCACTCTTCAGAAGTAGAGTCATGATACTGGTATGCACATTTGCATATATATATATATATATATATATATATATATACACAAATATATATATATATATATATATATATATATATATATATATATATATGAATATGCATACCACATGCCCAGTGTCACGGATCCACTTTTGGAGTGTGATTACAGTACTTTTAGCCCTTGTTTTTAAACATTAACTAGTTTCGGAGTTCAGCTTTCTTTCTTGCACCTAAAAACATTTTATCTGAACCCGGTATTAAAATTCTTATTTTGTAATGTAAGTGGAGCAGGGTGACCTACCGCTACAGCTTCTTTCTCCCCATCCCTCCAGGTGGGTCACCCCTACTCTTTCTCATCTTTATATATGTAAATGGAGCATTGTGCCACCTCGCTACTGCTTCTTTCTCTCCGTGCCTCCAAGTGACTGTCTTGCCCTGCCAGCCTTCCCATCTGTATCACATATATTTTAATTTTAGTGGAGCAGGGTGCCTACCCTACTCACCACTTCTCTTGATATCACCATCCCCACAGGTCACCCACTACCATTCTCTTAACATGCCCAACACTGGGGTGCCCAGTCCTAGTGTTGGAATGCAGTCCATCCTCAATGTTTTTTTAACCCTGTAAAAAGAAAAACATCCATTGATGTCTGTTGCATTGTTAGTTCCCCCACGTGACACTCCCTACTCTCCTACCCCCAAGCCTTTACTTACTTAACAGGGTCTAATAGGTCTTCACTCTTCAATGCTGGATTGCACACTGAGGCAATCAGGTATGCAGTTCAATATATTTCAATGGGGTTTCGAACTTAGTGGCATAACTTGACCATTTTGGATATTTTTGCCCCACATTTCCAATATACCTTTTTTGTGACCCTACCTCATGAACAGTTACAATGACGTTAGGCAAATCTGTCTGAAAAGGTAATATTGTTGCCACTGCTTGAAATCACCTTCTGGGCTGGAGTTGAACATTTTCTCTGCCCTTATTCATGAGGAGTGGTCATACGAAGGCCATGTTGAAAATTTTGTGTAGAAATATTAAAAAACAACAAAGTTATGGCCCTATGTCGAAATTTGCAAACACAGGGCCAGATATACAAAACTTTGTGCTGGGGGCAAACCATTTGCACAGGGTCAGTGCTGGGTTAGCGCAGGTCCGCTATATTCAAAAGGTTAAATAGCGCACGCAAACTGCATTAGTGCCATGCCGGGCAAAATTAAAATGTATACAAGGGGCAAAGTGAGGGTGTGTGTACATGAATACAGGTGCAGTGCTATATTCAGTGAATAGCACTGTGCAAAGTATTTTTGTGCGACGTAGCACAACACTTTGAGAGGTGCGAATTACCACCCAGGAAAAGGTAGTCTTAACTCTGGGCAAACCAGCTTTGATGACTTTGTGGCTTTGTGTGACTTTTGTGTGGCTTTGTGCTAACCTAACCAGTAAGTATGACACATAGAAATAAACCAGACAGAAAGGAAACACGCTGCTCATGGATGGCATCCATATGATGCCATCATCTGCCTCCATCGCCACCATACCAGGCAGTAAGTGGTGATTTGGCTCCTGGTGGACACCATGGCATTGCAGCCATACATCATACACATCTGCAGACCATCCTTCAGTGGACTCCAACAGACACCAGCACACACATGCAGCACTGTGGGCATGGAGGGTGTTGAGGGGAGGGTGTACAAGTGGCCAGGCTGCACCACAGACTGGGTGCAGCCACAAGGCTGGGACAAGCCACGCAGTGCACATGGGCCAGTATTGGGAATACCTCAACACCAGTGTGCCAGTCTGATGATATGTGCCCCCTCAGCCACATACCGTACATCTGTACAGACACCACGCACACATAGCCAGCTGTGTATATGTCACTGTGAGCATCCCATGCCAGTGGTGCAACATCTGTGGTTCACACAACAGTATAACAGTAATGTCCACTATCAGTAAACACCTGTAGTTGGGCCTCTCGCTGTGACAGTGCAGTGCTCATCTCTGCCCTACACACCATAGGCATTGCTGTGTCCCTCACTACTGGCCTTACTGTAGTGTCTGCTGTGCATTGTAGCATGAACTACAGTTTGACAATTGCATGCAGCACCCTCACCTGTGCTGTTAGTCCCCTGGGGCACAATATTCTATGCTGTCCTGTATAAATGTAGTCTGCAGCTATCACCATGCACTGCCAGACTGACCTACAGGTGGAGCTGTGGATAGACCCAGCCAGCCCCTGTACTTCCAGACTGACCTACAGGTAGAGCTGTGTTACCCTGCAATAGTGCTGGGCAAACTGCATGCAAATCAGATCATAATGAGATGATAACATGGATGTTTGCCCACAGACTACCTAAGCAGCCTTATTTGCATGTCACCTTTGAATATAGCAAAGTTTTGCCCTGGGCAAACATGATTGCACCAGACAAACGGCTTAGCTCCACACTAACCTGCGCAAATGTGTTTGCGTCATGCAAACATTTCAGAAACATTGTACATTTTTGCACAATGTGCTTTCACATATGCTGCTGCTTGCAGCTTTACTGACTCCACTCCTTAGCTAGCACACACATTGGCCATAGAGTTCACCTTTACCTTCCTTTACATCTCTGTAAACTGGGATGCTGTTGTGGTTTGTACTTCCTGGTTGCTATATCCAGAACTGTCTTATTCCCGAGCTATTTTTGCACTGCACTTCCAGCCTAGTTTGCCCGGCTTCCTTAGCATGCTATATTCAGCAGGTTTAGTACCAGGGCTATCCCTTTTGAATATAGCAGGCTATTGGTTCCTGGCTAATTTAGCATGCTGGGCTGTGCTAATTTAGCCCCAGGGCAAAGTTTTGAATATCTGGCCCACAGGCTTGTAATGCTAGTAATTATCAATATGTGGACTTCAGATTTTCAACATAGCCATTTCTTCACAGCACCTCATGAATTTGACAGTTGTCATTTTCAAATCCTGGCCAAAATGTGTTTTCATACTCCAAAAGATGATTTCGCAGTCGCTGCATGAAATCATCTTTCAGGCAGAAGTTGAAATTTTCTCTGCACTCGTTCATGAGGTGGTATCATAAGAAGGCCATGTTGAACATTTGCTGTAAAAACATTACAAAAAAAAAAAGTTATGAGCCTATGTTGAAAGGGTCATAACTCTTGTCATTTTCAATCATTTTAACTCAAATATTCAACATCGCCATTTCTTTACATCACCTCATGAATGTGACTGGTGTCATGTTTTTCAAATCATGGCCAAAATTTGTTTTCGTGCCTGTGGTACAGAATGGTATTTCAGTGGGGATTTGAAAATTGTCACCTACCAGATTCATTATGTGGGTAATAAGAAGGCTATGCTGAAAATTTAATGTACAAATATGATAAAATGCCCAGGTTATCAATGAATGTTACACTGTTTCAGAGGTCACTCATAACTTCATTAATTTTCAATATTATGACTCTAAACTTTCAACATAGCCATTTTCCACCACCTCATAAAAGTGACATGTGTCAATTTCAAAATCCTAGACAAGATGTGTTTTACACCTCTGGTACGAGATGACATTTTGGCCAATGTACTACTAATGGTACCTGTCATGTCTATAAGATGTATCCTAGAACAAGCATTTTCAAAACTTGTGGTCACAATTAAAAAATGAAACAAATTGTTTAGCATGCATAAAATAGAAACATAGAAGCTGACGCAGATAAGGACCACAAGGCCCATCCAGGCTGACCATTTTTCTACCTTATGAATGTGCCATATTCCTGTACTCTGTCAATGGCCTATTCATTCATACTCATCTTTATTGCTCCTTATGCCTATCCAATGATTGTTTGAAGCCCTGCACTGTATTCATGTCCACCACTTACTGAGGTAGGCGTTCCATGCATCCACCACCATGTCTGTGAAAAAGAACTTCCTCACATTACCCCTTAATCGGCCTCCCTCTAATCTCATGCTGTGTCCTCTTGTCCTGCTATTTTTCTTATATTGAATCATGTTAAACTCTTTCACCTTGTTAATACCCTTAAGATGTCTGAATGTTTGATCATATCACTCTCTCCCTCCTTTGCTCTAGGACATACTTATTGAGCTCCATTAATCTGTCCTCATATGTTTTCTGATACAGTCCCTGCCATTTTGATTACCCTTCTCTGGACTGCCTCTGTTTTGTTAATGTCCTTCTGTAGGTGTGGCCTCCATTACTGCATGCAGTACTCAGATAGGGCCCTAACCAGTGTCTTGTAAAGAGGGATTACCTCCCTCTTCGACTTGATACCCTACTAATACACCTCAGCATTCCCCTAACCTTACCTACTGCTTTAGTGGTCTGTTTGGATGATTTCAGGTCATCTGTGATGATGATGCCCAAGTCTCTTTCTTCCGTAGTGATTGTAAGCAACTCCCCTCCCAACTTATAGGTAGCTTCAAGGTTTCTCTTCCCTATGTGCATGATCTTGCACTTCTTTGCGTTAAACCTCAGTTTTTTTATCTTTCACAGTCTTTACTTCATATAAATAAATTATACAGTATCATGTCAAGAATTTATTCTTAAATAATCTAATTAGACTCATTACCTTGAATGGTGTTGTGCAGTACTTTCCTTCTTGTGCCCAGCATGCACAAATGCTATTTCACATAAACCCCCCTGCAGCATTTGACTTGATAGTGCTTGCATTACTCTTGTATCTGGTGAGATTAGCAATGTCAGGTTGAGTGTTTTTATAGTAGGTACTCAGAAGACGAGCTGGTGAGCTTCAACAATGTCTCAGAGCCAATGCATTTTTTAACACATACTCCCTCCCTGCCTCTCTTTTAATTTCAAAAATCCTGAGAACAGATCACAGATCAAATTGGGGGTGAGTGGTTGATGTGCTTGACTAACATAAGCCAATCAATGGAAGGGGAAAGGGTGGAGAGCACAAGGGCAGTGAAAAGACAAAAAAAGTACAATGACATTAAGAAATAAATCATAAGTTTCCCAACTCCATTAGTCTTAAAAAACAACTGCTACCAGATACCACACACAACAGCCAGGCGTCAAGAGAGCTTGTAATATTTAATGGGCATATATAACAGCCACAGTTAAAAAGCTGCAAACTGTCTCCATCTCATATTTTTTGTGAAGGACACCACAGTTGAAACAGTAAACTCACAAATAAATATACAATGATGGCAGCTGGCGTCAATGAACATAATGTGCCTCAAGGGAAGATGGAGGATAGGGGTGCTTCAAAACCAGCAATTGTGTCAGATTTTTTTCCTAATTATGAAAAAGGCAGCCCCTCTCACTCCAGATTGCCACTGATACATACAATATCTATTAGCGAATACACTTGCTAATCAACTGTCTCCACCACCAATAATCAGTACATTTTAGCCCTTTGGCAGTGGGTCAGATGCTTGTTTGCTGCAGTAACCCCACCAATACATCCAGACTGAAAAGGTTATAGTTCACAAATGTTACAAAATCATGAAGCCATACAAACAAGCTCTTGTTATAGCTAAATGTGCTCTGAGCATGAAACACACTGTGTGGAAGGTGTAAGTGCTTAACATTGTAAAAGTAATCCCAATGCCATATGAAGCCACTTTCTACAAACACCCACAAAAAAACCCTGATATTAGACAGCAAACACTATGAACTCCTGCACAGGGCTACTATACAAGCATAAACATTGCCTAACTGCTGAAGCCTTTAACCTTGCTATCCAGAGCTCTGTTATCTCAACTATCGATTACAGGCTCGTATCTATGGATCCGCTACTGATACTGCACTCCAGAGCATAGCTGTAGCCCTTAATAAGGCATGTAGACCTTATTTCAGCTGCCCACCTTTCTCACACATGTGACATTTAAAAGCAGGCTAACTGGCTCCAGCTATCTGGCAGGCTAAAGTACCAGACCTGCATCCTAGCTAAGAAGACATCACTGGGCCTTATGACCCCTGGAGTCCAATCAATATTGACCCTGCAGCATGTTTGCCACTGAACTAGAAGATCGGACTGTCTAAACTTTACAATAGCCCACTGCCGGACCTCTCAAGCTCAGCGTTCTTACCTTGTCAGAGCATCCACCTAGTTCAACTTGCTACCTACAGAAATCTCCAACATTGCCATGATTGGTGCTTTTAAGTGTAAACTATGTCAACACCTCATAGCTAGTGCCTTCTGTGATTGCTTCTTATCATCCCCTCCAGGCTTACTACCCTCAAGCATCCCTCCTCACTGCCTCAGCTCCTCCTCCTCCTCTCCTACCCCTATTACTGGGTATAGGATGAATCTGTCTCCTCTTCCTTTTCATCCCCCCATTCCTCCTCCCTTGCTATTTCCCATCTACCACATACCCAATGCAGTGCCCTCCCTATTTCTCCCCTCCTCCCTCTCTCTCCCCATACCACCCCCTCACCACCACTCTTCTTTCTCTTTTCCCACTAACCCCACTCCTAACAAAGCTTCACTGAGCTGCCTATAACTTGTACTGTATAATTAACTCACAACACAATTCCTTGACAATGCCTTTGGCTGCTAATATTGTAGCCTTATTTGTCTTTTTTTTTTTGTAAGTTCCATTGTAATGATCATGTTATGTTTTGTACCTTATTGTCCTTATTGCCTTGACGTGAAACCTTTGTAAAAGAGCCCTCAGCTCTAAGGTGTCATCCGAAATACAAATAAAATAAAATAAAGAAATAAAATAAAGAAACACAAATCAAAACCACTCTTATTTAATAGGCAGCAGATGAGTGACTGAGGTCAATTGTCAAATACACCTGTTTTCCACAACAGTATGATATGCAGTACAGATCAGACTGTTATGGAAAAATAGCTAGGTTGACAATTTATCTCAGTCACCCAGTCTAAGATCTGGCACTTCAATTACCTACATGAAAAAAAAAATTAATTAGCCAAAAAAAGCTAATCTGAGCCACTCTGAATTAATAGGCAGCAGCGGCAGTACAAATTATACTATTGTGGAAAATGGCAGGATTCGACAATTTACCTGAGTCACTCAGGATTTGGAACTGTGATTACCCACAAATAAATAAAAATATTAGGCAGCAAACACAGATCAGAACCACACCACTCTTAATCCATTCCTTCCAGTAGCACCATATGGCTTCAGACCCATCCACTGTTTAACCCGACCCAATATGGCCACACTGGATAAAATGAGCACAGATGCAGAACAGATCATACTTTTGTGTAAAAGGCAGGATTTGATCATGAATTTATTATCTCAGGCACTTCTATTACCTGCCAACCAACTCAGTTTGACTACCAGTATGCAGTGTTCCCACTCCAACTAGTGGCTGCTGTGTGCTGATATTTCATTGGCTTGAATGAAGAATTAATTTATTGGTTCCCCAGTACTACTTGCAGAGAGCACCCACCACCATAGTAATATTGGGAGAAGCAATACATGAATTATATATTCAAACTTACATAGTAACCAGGCAGGCAGATTAAACTGCACAGAAATTATTACCATCATAATATTGGTATACGATCTTTGTTCACAAGCAGCTGATAGTAATGCACAACTCAAATTTCAGTTTCTGTGCTGCATATATTGATTGAGAGTAATATACACAGGCTATGTATACATTAATAAAAAAAATACATTAGTGTCAAAAATGTGGGGGGGGGGCAAAATACATATGTGGCCCACCCGGGAATAACAGTTGAGTGGCCATGGCCAGTCCGGCCCCCACGGTTTAGCTTCCCCTGCCCTCTTCCCTGTCCCATGCTTCTGCCTGGTAATAGATTAAAGTCTGTTCCCTCATATAGGCATATTAATACATGCTTACTAGCAAATTAATTCATTAGATGTGCTTGAAATTCTATGTGCATCTGTGACTATAATGCTATTTCTGTCGAACAGCTGCATTCCTATTTAAAAAGAGTTTATGTGCCAAGTGTTATGACTAAAGGTATCATTGGTGAAACCAAGTGACAACTTTCATGCTAATTACAGTACCTGATAATTAATTTGGTAAGACTAGAACAATTAAAATAAAAAGTAACAATCCAGCATGCAAAACTACTTCATTTTTGTTATCGAGACTTAATGGTAGTGGTGGTGGAGGGGGACTTGTTCATCGCAAATTATCTCAAGCATCAGTCAATTAGAATGAACATGTGTAACTATTAATTGAGGTTATGCATCTGTTACAAACAGTTCACCATCAGAATTGCTAGCATAACAAGAAATCTCTCTTTCCCTTAGAAATAATTTATACACCGATGATTTGTGGAACAGAGTTCACAGAATATTAAATGGCAGGCTACTGTACAAATACAGTGATTGCATGAACAATGAATTTCAGGAAAACAAAGTTATTTAAAGGAATCAATATAAACTTGCATAATAGTGCATGTGGGTGGTTCGTGGGGAAGGTTAACATACTCAGGGTAGATTGCAGGTGACTATGCAAATGAGTATTCTTTAAATACAGAATGTATGACTCGAGAAATATAATATATCTGTATTGCAATATAATGCAGCGACTGCAGGTGTGTCGATAATCATGCATGCTATTATATTTGATGTAAATAACACATGGGGGAAATATTTAAATTTGTATAAATGGTGAAATGATGTATTGAAAAACCTTTTGAACTGTGTATACCTAAATGTATGAATTTAAAAATTGAAAACTAATAAAAAAATAACATTAAAAAAAAATTCACATTTTGTGTGCACATAACCAGTGTGATAAATGGAAACATGTTTCAATTACTTTTCTTGGAAAGCTCATATTACATACTGGTTGCTCAATCAAGCAGAGTCGGACTATACCGAAGTAGCTGGGTATTGGTAGCAACAGTGTAATATGAAGGGAGGATGCAATGTCAACAGACCATGAGTAGGGAAACTATCAAGTGGCAATGGGGGGGGGGGGTATGATAGTGTGACAATGGAGAAAGAGGGCCAGTGAGAGAAAACGTCTCTTAGGAATCTAATATTTTCAGTAAGAGCAAATTCACATCTCGGGCCACAACTGAACATCCAGTGCTCCAAAACAATTTCAAAACATGTAGTTTTAGCACATTTTGTATTACTTTTCCAGTGTCAGCAGATGTCAGATGACTAACCAAATCACATAACACACTTAAGTAAGGGCATTGTCAAGTACTATTATGCATATAAATTACATAAGACTAAAAAGATCGTAATCAACAGGAATGCAGATGAATTTATTCAGCTCTTATACCAAGCTTCTCAGGAAAACAAATGGCAGAAATATGTTTGTGCAAGCAACATAATAATAGAATTAGGTTTAGCAAAATCTCCCACCTTGTTGGAAAGGAAGGAGGAACAGTCTTTTGGTGTTATGAGACAATTTTCCCTATTTGGACTGGGCAGCATACACCATGGAGAACTGCTTAACTCTTCACTGTGTGTTTATGCTGCTTGCATTCTACAAGTAAACCTGATTGTACTTGAATCACATGCATGACTGTAGCTGCTAATAATATTAAACATTTAAAAAACTAATAAGTAAAGCAACCTAAAAAACATGCATTATCTGTGAAACAGCAAATACTGTACTAAACAAACTCTAGCAAGAACCAATATGGCTGCACAATGATGGTAATGTAGGTGGTGAGAAATGTGTAAACTAACAATTTTACACTAACCACTGGGCCATCTAACTGCACTTTCTAATTGTTGTGATACATACACACACACACACAAACACATATACACATATATGCATATAAATTAAAGTGCACTGTCTATTTACATTTTTACAGATTAAAAACAATATCAAGGGACCATTTTCTTCTTGTCAGGCTCCAAGGGACATCGGAGGGTGAGTAGTTGCCACTAGACACCTCATTTAAATCGGCAATGACATGCATAAGGCTGAAACCGATCTAGATAGTGAGGAATGTAGACCAGCAATTTTTGCACTAACCGCTGAGCCACCTAACTCTACTTTGAAATTGTTGTGATACACACACGCACACACTTACTAATACATATATGCATATATATATATATATATATATTCCAGTATAACATAGCAGTACACTGTACACATACACAGAGCATTAACATACACACACACACACACACACACACACACACACACACACTAACACACATACACTGCCTTATATGGCATTCATTTGCTTATACAGCTAACCCTAATTTTTACTGTAGTTAGGATAAGTACTGTGTTTTGCACTAACTCGTAGTAATCTATGGCATAACTGGGTAACTAAGGTAGAGGACCAGGGAGGTGCAGTGAGTGTGGCCTATCTGGAGTTCAGAAAGACCTTCAACACTGTCCCCCATAGAAGGTTGATTAACACACTGGACAGCCTGGGGTGGATCCTAAAATAGTTCTGTGGGTGGAGAACTGGCTGAATGGCAGGAGTCAGAGGGTTGTGGTAAACAGGAAGTAGTCTGGAAAGGGAGAGGTAAATAGTAAGGTGTTGCAGGGGTCGGTGTTTGGGCCAGTCCTCTTTAATGTCTTTATTGGGGACATTGCAGAGGGGCTGGTGGAAAAGGTATGCCTCTTCACAGATGATACAAATGTATGCAATAGAGTGGACACACCAGGGGTTGTTAAAATAATGAGTGAAGACCTTAAAAAACTGGCAAAAATGGTCTTGAGAATGGCAGCTGAGATTCAATGCAAAGAAGTGTCGGATCATGCACATAGGGCAATAGAACCCACTGGCAAAGAACAAACTGGGCCTGGAGGTACTGACATTCACAAAGCAGGAAAGGGACCAGGTAGTTCTCATCTCAGAGGACCTAAGAGAAACTAGGCAGTATGATAAGGCAGCTGGAAATGCTAGCCAGTTGCTTGGATGCACAGGGAGAGGTATCATGAGTAGAAAGAGGGAGGTCATCTTGCCTCTGTATAAGACACTCATGAGATCGCACCTGGAATACCATGCCCAGTTCTGGAGGCCCCATCTAAGAAAGAACACAAACAGAGTGGATGTGATGCAGTGGAGGGCAACTAAAATGGTGCAGATCCTGTGGAATAAGACCTATGAGGAAAGACCAAAGAAACATAGAAACATAGATTTGATGGCAGATAAGGACCACTTGGCCTACCTAGTCTGCCTATTTCCCTACCTAATGGATAAGCTACAGATCCTAATTAACCAACAGCCTGCTTCCTCCTACCCCCCACTAGAATTGCTTTATGTCTGTCCCATGCATTCTTGAATTCCCCCACTGTTTTTGACTCCACGACCTTCTCAGGAAGGCTGTTCCATACATCTACAACCCTCTCCATGAAGAAATACTTCCTCACATTACCTCTGAGCTGTCCCCCTCTATCTTCAAATTGTGCCCCCTTGTTCTTGCACATCTCTTTTTCTGAAAGATGCCATCCTCTTGCACTTTGTTAATTCCCTTGAGATACTTGAAAGTTTCTATCATGTCCCCCTCTCCCTCCTTTCCTCAAGACTATACATATTAAGCTCCTTTAATCTTTCTTCATATATCTTCTGGTGCAGACCCTGCACCATTTTGGTTGCCGTCCTTGGGACAGCCTCCACCCTGTCTGTGTCTTTGTGGAGATGAGGTCTCCAGAACTGCACGCAGTACTCTAGATGTGGTCTTACCAACTGTCTGTACAGAGGGATAACAACTTCCTGTTTTCTACTGGTGATGCTTCTCCCTATGCATCCCAGTATTCCCCAGCCCTCCTTACTGTCTTCTCACATTGCTTTCCCACATTTAGGTAATCTGAAATAACTACTCCCAGGTCCCTTTCTATTTTTGTTGCTGTCAGTATTTCACCCCCTATTGTGCACTCTTCCCCTGGGTTTTTGTTTCCCAAGTGCATTTGCAATTGTTTGGGTTGACTCTAAGCTGCCATACATTTGACCATTCATCCAACCTTGCCAAGTCCCAGCCCATCCTTTACACCCCACCTTGTGTACCAACCCTGTTGCAGAGCTTTATGTCATCTGCAAAGAGACATACTTTTCCTTCCAGGCCCTCTGCAATGTCACTTATAAAGACATTAAAAAGGACTGGCCTCAGTACTGAACCCTGCGGTACCCCACTAGTAACTCCCCCCTTTCTTCACTGTGGTCTCCATTTACTATTACCTTCTGTATCCTGTTGTCCAGAGAATGTTTTACCTAGGCTACCACACTGGAACCCACTCCCAGTCTAGCTAATTTGTTTATTAATCTTTTGTGTGGGACAGTGTCAAATGTCTCACAAAAATTTAGGTAGGCCATGTCCACAGCCCTTCTTGGTCTACTACTTTGGTCACCCAGTCAAAGAAATCAATTACAGTCATCTGACATGACCTTCCTGCTGTGAATCCATGCTGCTTTGGGTCCTATGCCCCACTTGCCACTAGGTACTCAACAATTCTTTCCTTCAGAAGTGATTCCAATTTCCCCTACCGCTGAGGTCAAACTGACAGGTCTGTAGTTTCCTGCCTCTGTCTTGCTCCCACTTTTATGAAAGGGAATCACATCTGCTCTTCTCCAGTCCTCAGGCACCATACCATCCTCCCATGATTTGTTAAAAAGGGTAGTCAGTGGTGTTGCTAGTTCTCCCCTTAGTTCTTTTAGAATTCTGGAGTGAATCCCATCAAGCCCCATTGCTTTGTCCACCTTCAGTTTTAGGAGTTCCTCAGAACCCTTTCTTCTGTGAAAGGGTTGATATCAACCCCCCTATCCAGAGTGCTTCTATTGACTGGATTAGTACCTCCCCTCCTCTTCCTTTGTGAATACTGAGCAGAAGTATTCATTCACTATCCTGCTTTTCTCACTGTCCCTCTCTGCCCAACCACCTCTTCTTTGTTCTACCTCAGTATCCCTGCCTTAGTCTTTCTTTTCTTCCTAATGTACCTATAAAAGGTTTATCCCCTTCTTAACAGAGTTGGCTATATTTTTCTCAGTTTGGATTTTGCTATTCTGACTACCTTCCTGCTTCCTTCTGCTTTAACTGGTACAGTTCTCTGTCCTGCTCCTTCTGTGTTTCCTTATACTTCCTAAATGCTATCTTTTTCTCCCTAACCTTCACTGCCACTTCTTTTGAGAACCATAGTGATTTTTTCTTTCATTTTGATTTGTTTATTTGCTTCACACAAAGGCTTGTTGCCTCTGTGATGACAGTTTTGATGTTTTCCCATTGTTGCTCCACCCCACCTTCTTGCCTGTTTGCTACTGCTTTTCTAAGGCACTCTTCCATTTTGACAAAATCAGCCCTCCTAAAGTCCAGTAGCTTCACTTTTGTATGGCTTGACTTTACAGCTAAGTTTATCATGAACCACACTGTTTGGTGGTCACTTATTCCCAGAAGGCTATCCACTTCTAGCTCTAAGATCCTCTCTCCATCCCCATTTGAGAGTACCAAGTCTAAGATTACTCCCTCATGAGGGTTCCAAAACTTGCTGTCTGAGGCATGCTCCCTGTAGGGCATCGAGAATGGCCCTGCTGTTGCATATGGCTGCAGCAAAGGTGTTCCAGTTAACAACTGGTATATTCAGGTCTCCCATCAGCAATATCTCCCCTTTCTCTGCCATCCTAAGGATGCCATCTATCATTTCCTTGTCCATTTCCTCTCCCTGAGATGGGGGTCAGTATACAACCCCTGTGCAGATTGTGGTGCCATTTCCAGTCTTCAGCGTGACCCACAGTGCCTCCTCTCCTCCCTGTTTACCCTTTAGTTCCATTGCTTTGATACCTTCCCTTTCATAGAAAGCAATTCCTCCTCCTCTTCTACCCTCCCTGTCCCTCTGGTAGATTGTATACCCTGGTATGTTGACAGCCCAGTCATGGTTCTATGTGTACCATGTTTCTGTGACTGCCACGATATCCAGGCATCCTTTGTCCATCAAGGCTGCCTGTTCAGAAAGCTTGTTACCTAGACTATGGGCATTGGTACTGATTACCCTCCATTTTTTATGCCATTATTCCTTTTTGCCCCATCTCTGTCCTTACTGCCTTTGTCTTTTTCTCTATTTACCCCTGCCCTTCTCCCTATCGACTGCTCTATCTTGGTGTTTACCTCACTAACTACATTTTTTTGGGGGGAAGGGATAGGATTTTCCTTCTCCTTTTCAGTGCCTCCCCCCTTTGCTAGTTTAAATGCTTGCCAATGAAGCATTTAAACCTATCACCTAGGATCCAAGTTCCCCTCCTGGGAAGATGCAGACAATCATGCCAGTATAGGCCTGTATCCCTCCAGGTGGAGCCCCAGTCCCCAGTGAAGCCAAACCCTGAGCTCTGCACCAGTTTTTCAACCACTGATTGAATTCCATGGTATGGAGTATCCAAATCTCACCCATACCAGAGGCAGGCAGCACCTCCAAGAAAGTTTACGTGCATGCTACTTGTCTAAAGTCCCTATCCAACTCCAAAAACTCCTCCTGCACTGCTCTGAGCCCTTTCCAAGCCAGGTCATTTGTCCCTAGGTGGACAATGACATCCAGCTCCCTTCCCTGTGCAGCTGCTCCCGTGATCCTGAGAATTAGCTCCCTGTCACTCCAAGCCATGGTGCAAGGCAGGCACCTTACTTCCCTCTCCCCTCCCTCCCCCAGTTCTACCCTCTTATTAATGGAGTCTCCTGTCAGGAGTTGTTTCCTTCCCCTGTGGGGTCCCATGCCACCCTTCTGTGGGTCTCCTTTGTGGAGGTTCCCAGCATCTACCTTGGTCTTCACTGTAGGTGCCTCCATAGAGGAACCACACTCTGCCAGAATGGCATATGAACTGTGAAGAGGTACAACTGGAGGGATGTGCCTCTGTTCCACCAGTCTCACCCTCCCTGAGCCCACTGTGGTCCAACTGCTCCTCTTTCTTGGCAACCTCTGAGGCAGCGGTGGTGGCCCTGATGGTCCCTGGGTGGGAAAGGAGGTCCCCCGAATCCTGGCCAACTCAGCCTGGAGATGTGCAACCTTCTCCCTCAGCCCAGAGAGGTGCCTGCAGATGAGACAATGCCGTATCCTCCAGAATGTCTCCCAGAAGACTGCTGCTCCACAGCCACTGCACCACTCCCATCATGTCTTTATTTGTGGTCCCTTAACTGTTGATTTGTATATTTACTCTTTCCTCTCTCTTTTTTTTTTAGGAGTTAAATATGTATTTTTTTAGGAGTTAAATATGTATTCCCTGGAAGAAAGGAGGGAAGGGGACATGATTGAGACATACAAATACATCACCAGTATAAACAGAGTGCAGGGAGGAGGCATCTTCCAAAGTAAGAAATGCTCCAAGTCAATGGGGGAAAAAAATGAAGTTGGGGGAGGCTCAGGGGAAATGTGAGAAAATATTTTTTCACAGAGAGGGTGGAGGATGCCAAGAATAGCCTACCAGAGGGGGTGTTAGGGGCTAAAAGGGTCACAGAATTTAAAAAAGAGTGGGATAGACACAAGAGTCTCCTGGAGGCAACGGGGGCTCCAGAGTTCAGTTTGGGCATGAGGCCTCACACTAGATAGGGACTAATAGGGCAGACTGGGTGGTGATGTGACTCCCACCACCCCATCTCAACCTCCCACTGATCACCCACAACCTCACACTCTCAGACCTCCCCACACACTCTCACTCACTGGAACAGGTCCCAGTGTGAAGATCCACTCTCCCATCGATGACACATCTTTCTGTTGGAACTGGTGAATACTATTTGAGAAATAAGGTAAGTGCAATTCACTGCATTTTAATCAGTTTTCAACTGCACTTTCCTTATTTCTCATATAGCAGTCACTGCTTCCAGAAGCAAGATGTGTCATCCATAAGAGAATGGATCTTCACACTGGGATCTTTTCAGGTGAGAGAGGATGCATGTGAAGGTCTGTGAGCTGTGAGCTGGCAGGTGCTCAGTGGGAGGATGGGCTGGAGGTGAGGGGTTGCATCAGTGATGGACCTTTTTTAAAGATTAAAAAAGACATTGAGGGACTGTATTCTTCTTTTCAGGCTCTGAGGGACATCCGATGGTGAGAGGCGGGTGGAGTTGACAGTAGACACGTCAGTTAGATCAGCAATGACATGCATAAGGCTGAAACTGATCAAGATAATGGGGGAATGTAGACTAGCAGTTTTTGCACTAACCACTGAGCCACCTAACTGCAATTTCTAATTGATGTGATACACACACTGACTAATACATATACACATATACTGTATGCATATATTTCAGTATAACATAGCAGTACACTGTCTAAACACATTTTTAGAAATAAAAAAAATATATTGAGGGACTGTTTTCTTCTTTTCAGACTCCAAAGGACATTGGAGGGTGGGCGGTTGCCACTAGACACCTCATTTAAGTCAGCAATGACATGAATAAGACTGAAACTGATCTAGATAGCTGGGGAATATGGACTAGCAATTGTTACACTAACCTCTGAGCCACCTAACTGCACTTTCAAATTGCTGTGATACACACACACTGACTAATACTGTACATATACACATATGTGCATATATATTCCAATATAACATATCAGTGTATTGTCTACATACACAAAGCTTTGTCTCACACGTTAACACACATACACTGCCTTATATGGCATTTTTTTACTTATACATCTAACCCTAACTTTTATTGTATTTAGGATAAGCTCTGTGATTTGCAGTAACTCACTGTACTAATCTACAGCATGACAAGGTAACTAAAGTAGTGGATCAGGGAGGTGCAGTGGATGTGGCCTATCTGGACTTCAGAAAGGCCTTCAACATCATCTCCCATAGAAGGTTGATTAACAAACTTTGCAGCTTAAGAGTGGATCCTAAAATAGTTCTGTGGGTGGAGAACTGGCTGAATGGCATGAGTCAGAGTGTTGTGGTAAACAGGGAGTACTCCAGAGATGAGAGGTGATGAGCGGGGTGGTGCAGGAGTTGGTGTTGGAGCTGGTCCTGTCAATGTCTTGATTGGGGACATTGCAGAGTCAATGGAGGGGAAGGTATGCCACTTCACAGATGACACAAAGGTATGCAATACAGTGGACATGCCAGCGGTGTTGAAAGAATAAGGGAAGACCTTATAATACTGGAAAAATGGTCTCAAGAATGGCAACTGGGATTCAGTGTAAAGAAGTGCAGGAGCATGAACATAGGGCAAAAGAAACCTAGCAGCAAAGTACAAACTAGGTGGGGAGTTACTGACACTCACAAACAGGAAAGGGACCTGGGAGTTATCATCTTGGAAGACCTAAGAGAAACTAGTCAGTGCAATAAGGCACCTGGAAAGGCTAGCCAGATGCTTGGATGCATAGTGAGGGGTATCACGAGTAGAAAGAGGGAGGTCATCTTGTCCCTGTATAAGACACTCTTGAGACTGCACCTGGAATACTGCATGCAGTTCTGGAGGTCCCATCTGAGAAAGAACATTTTATTTATGTCTTCGTTAACTGGGTAAGTGTGCTTACCCAATGGACCATTTTCAGACATGCCCCACAAGGTGGCAAAAACATAGTCCATCAGCCGTAAATTTACATAGACAGTAGTACCTATTACACAGTGATGAACAATAGACAAAGGTCAAAACATGAGTCAAACATGTCTGTAGAAAAACCTCAATATGAAGTCAATAGGGGTACAATGTATACTGAGCTGAGGCAGCAGTAACAACTCAGACTACAGAGGATAAATGGTACAAAAATAACTGGTAGTAACTTTTATAATTCGGAGCAAAACATCCATTTCTCCTGAACTGGCTAACAGACAGGCTTGATAAGAAGACCTTGTAGGTCAAGGAGAAAGGAGGAAACCAGAGACAGTTAGGAGGTCAAGATGGGATAGGACAGAAATGCATAGCACCTGGGCGGTTGTGGACACTACTTGTTGTCCAGGACAAAATCGCATGTGGATTCAGATAGAGCCAGGCTCTTAGGTTAATTTTGAAGGACAGGTGGGAGGGGGACAAGTGAATAGGCAGCAGTAGATGTTCCACAGGGTGGGGGCAGAGACAGAGAAAACTTTAGTTCCCATTAAAGTGGAGACATGTGGTACTTCCAGTGGAGGGACTGAGGATATCCTGAGGCACCTGGAGGCAGTCCTGTGAGTGAGCAATGGGGAATGGGGACATCTGATTGAACCTGAGCGCATTGTCCACAACACAGCCCATAGCACACTCAAAGTGACCTTGCAGACGGAGCCACCCTTGGGACTGGTAGAGTGAACAATGGTGGGTGGAGAAGGGGGCTTGAAGAACAAAGCGACAGACAAAGTTGTAAGTTGTGATTAGTCGAGAACGTAGAGTGGAGGACACAGAGGAATAGATAGGGGAGCAGTAGTCATGAAGGGGCAATAGGTTACCTTGTGCAATAGCAAGATGAGCTTCAGGGGACAGAAGCTGCTTATTACGGTAAGCAGCACCTAGATTTTGGTGCATTTTCCACACAGTGTTGTTTATGTGGTCAAAGAAGGTTAGTGAGGGGTCAAGGGTAACACCTAGGTACTTGAAAGAGGGGACATTTTCATGGGGGGGCCCACTGGGGTACATACCAGGAGGGAGGAAGTGGTTTTAGTGACCTTGGCAAGTAAAGGTTTTGAGCCGAAGAGCGTAGCTTTTGTGTTTTTTTTCATTGACTAGGACCCTACTGGAGAGAAACCAATAATGTGCAGAGGCATAGTTACATGAGAGGATGGATGAGATGGAATCAAGTGACTTATCGCTGTGATAGAGGACTAAGTCGTCGGCATAAAGATAGGAGTGAAAGTTTAGGCTGTCAGCAGCGAGAGCAGTGATGAACATGGAAAAAAGTAGTGGGCCAAGTATAGAACCCCTTGGGGACTCCCATATGGATAGGAAGTGTAGCAGAAAAGTCTTTACCTATTTGGACAGCCTGAGAGCTGCTGAAGAGGTAACTGCAGAACCACTCCATAGAATCAGGGGAGCAGCCAAACTGAAGTATTGTGGAATGTAGAAGATGGTAGTCAACAAGGTCAAAGGCCTTAGATAGGTCCACAACATTGCTCCAGTGGCCTTGCCCATATCCATATGTGTTAGAATATGATCAGAGAAAAGGACTAGTGCAGAGGAGGTACTATGATGCTTCTGGAAACCATGCAGGAGGGACATAGGAGGTTATACTTCTGTGGATGTTACAATAGCTGGTGGTGGATGTTTCTTTCCAGTAATTTGCCGAGGTGTGGGAGGAGTGAGATGGGTCTATAGTTTTCAGGAGAGGGATCATCTACCTTGAAGACAGGTACCACTTGTGCAACTTTCCATGCATCAGGCACAGTGGATGATGAGTTGGCCAGGTTAAATATGTAGGTAAGTAGTTTAACAATGGCTGAGGAGATAATCTTGAGAAAAAAATGGGGCGAGTTCATCACTGCCAGGGCTGCCTCTGGCTGGTAAACTCTTTAGTAGCTTAGTAGTGACTCTCTGCCCAGTGGCCCTGAAATAGAAAGGGAGTGGTAGGGTGTAATTTAAAGCATTGGGAACTCTGTCTGGTTGCTTCTTTAGGTCAGGGGGAGGCTGAGGGGGAGCTTACTGAGGTAAGAGGAAAGGTCACTGAACATTTTATTGAAGGTATCTGCAATCATAACCGGATCAGAGACAAGGCCAGAGGAGTATGAGAGTTGGGAAATTTGCTTGTTTTCCTTGGGGTTTAGGAGCGACCCTATGGAGGCCCAGAAAGTACGAGGATTACTAAGGAAGCTTGTTGCTGACAGTAAAATGTGCACTTTAGGGAATTTGCTGCCTATTTGCAGGAATTGCACAGTTTTCATACACATTCAGAGCTGTGGGTGGGGGATGATTTAAAGGCTCTCCATTTATGATCCCTGTCCTTCAGAAAGAACATAGACAGTGTGGATGTGGTACAGTGGAAGGCAACAAAAATGGTGCAGGGCCCGTGGGATAAGACTATGAGGAAAGACTAAAGGAGTTAAATATGTATTCTCTGCAGGAAAAGGAGGAAGGGGGGACATGACTGAAACATACAGATACATCGGTGGTGTAAACAGAGTACAGGAAGGAAGCATCCTCCAAAGTAAGAGAAGCTCCACGTCAAGGGGGAACAAAATGAAGTTAGAGGAGGAAGGCTCAGGGTAAATGTGAGAAAATATTTTTTCACGAAGAGGGTGGTGGACACCTGGAACAGCCTATCAGAGGGGGTGGTAGGGGCTAAAATGGTCACAGAATTTAAGAAGGAGTGGGATAGACACAACAGTATCCTAGAGGTAAGGGGAAGGGCTCAAGAGTTCAGTTTGAGAAAGAGGGTTTATTCTCAATAAATAGGCTAACTAAAAATAAACAGTGATTATTACTTTATTTTGTGATTTATGTGTTTGTTAAAGAGGGAGATAATGTACAATATAAATTAATAATAATCAATGTCTTACTGTTGGGCAGGGAAACAAAGTCAGGGGAGCTGCTCGGCAAAGAGATGCTGACGCCCAGCAAGCTATACAGACTTACGGTGGCAAACAATACAGATTCTTAAAGCAGCAAAACTAGTTTTCAATTCTCAATTTGGTCAACTATCTGTAACAGAGAAACAGAAACACCATTGGGTGACTGTAAACTTTACTGTGAGAAAATAGATGCTCTTTCTGTCAATAAAATAAGTCTCACCTCAGATTCTCTGCTACTTTTAATGGTACCCAAAGCCAAAACACAAAGACCAGAATCAGAGCATACTCCATTGACCATGCACAGAAGCTGTCAAGTTTGCTAATAATGGAACAGCCTTCCAGAGGAGGCAGTGGGGTCAAAAACAGTGGGGGAATTCAAGAAATCATGGGACAGACATAACGCAATTCTAGTGGGGGGTAGGAGTAAGAAGGCTGTTGGTTAACTAGGATCTGCAGCTTATCTGAAAGGTAGGGAAATGGGCAGATAGGGTGGGCCAAGTGGTCCAAGTGGTCCTTATCTGCCGTCAAAGTCTGTTTCTATATCTGTATGTGTCAAGTGGCACAGAAGATTTGAATTCAAAATAAAATGTCTGTCTTCTTTTTATCGTGCTCCCCAAACGAAGTCACCCTGCACAAGCAGGCACAAACCCTACTATAAATATATATTTTTTTCATTGGAAATCAATAAAAAATAATAATTCTGCCCTACCATCCCAGCTCTACTCAACAAGCACAAGTGCAAGCATAAATATAACCAAAGTGAAAGTGCAATAAATCTGATGCAGAGGCTATTTCTCCTTTTTTCTATAAAGTACTCCGCAATCTTCCCTTACAGTGATTTCCAAAGGATCTACAATGCCGGTTTGACAACTAGTTCGTCAACCGGCATCACAGTGACTGAGTTATATCATCCTCAAATTGCGGTTGACATAAACCTGAAAGGAAACCCAGTCCCTTTTTCTATCAGGGGGCTTTGCCCCCCCCAAATGCCCCGTACTAAATATAATAAACTCCAAGTCAGAGTTGATTCAGAGAGGGGTTGCAGGACCGGGAGACAGAGTGCGGGGTCTCGGGTGGACCATTACAGCCGAACCGTCATGTCTGCACTAATGATTCACTGTAATGGTGTTGCTGTTGGTGGGCATACCATTTCTAAACACTCCAAAGATCGCAAAGCACAGAAAGTACGGTCAGCTCACAATACAGTACAGATCACTGAATTGATCAGCTGGTAGTGCAACCACATTGTAGTGGATACTTCATATACTAGACATATGCTGGACAAAATCACTATGCACACAGGTGTCAGCTATAAACAGGTTAGAAGTGTAATATCCATAGTTTACCCTGCTGTATTCTTCCTTCTTTTGAGATTGCAGGTCAAGGGATCACTCATAAACATGGTATTTAGGCTTATTTTGTAAACATAGTGCTGGTCATGGTAGATATGGAGATTATTCAACTTCCATACATATGGGCACAATATATGAGGGGGTAAAGCCGCTTCAGCGTTTTGCAGTATTTGCAGCGTGCTCTCCTGGCCACCATTGCCCCCTATTAGAAAATGCCAGCTGCATCAATAGGATTCCAAATATTTACAGGTGATAAGGTACTGAAACTATTAAATGTGTAATATGACTGTAGGGGGTATAGGGGTACTGGAGCCCCGAACTGTATCCAGATCCTATAACTAGGGTACCATGTGATAAGAGCTAAAACAAAAATACCGAGTGTCACAACAGCGACCACAAATTGCAGAAATTTTTTTTACTGATCAGCACATCTGCTACATAAACAAAAGTAACGGCACAGCACAAAAATAAAAGTAAACATACAGAATCACAATATTTATGTGGGGAGCTGCACCCCCTCACCCCCCATTATTATATAACCAACTCCAGAGGGGTGGACACTAAGGAAACAAGGGAGGGCTAGCTGGTGGGGTGGCAGTGTGCAGGGAGAGCATAGGGGAGCAAACTGCGGCGGTGGTACACACAGTTGGACATGTAAATCCACTCCCCAAAAAGAAAAGTACAACAATGATCAGAAAAATAAACCCCACACCAGTAATGAACCATGGACCACCATTGTCGCAGACCACAGCCCTACCCACCATGCCAGATGGCAAGCTCGATCAGCCATCCCAAACAAACCCCCTATAACTTTCTTCTGCATTCTCCCATGTACCTTCCCTTGCTATGCCATACTTCGCTGTCTTCTAGATTCACTCTCCTTCCCCCTCGTTATTCTGTAACTGTAGCTCTTAACCCAGTCACTCAAACTAACAAAGAAGGGATCACAGATCTCCAGGTAGAAGGTCACCTGGGGTCCAGTGACCATCACATGGTATGGTTCAATTTGGCTACTACATCTAAATCATCCCATTCCAAGGCAAAAATATGGGACTTCAGAGGAGCTGACTTTGATAAGATGGCCAACAGAGTTAAGCTAGCCCTGGCAAAAGAAACACAGGTGAGGAGGTACAGGCAAAGTGGGCAAGCATTAAGGATACAATACTTGAAGCAACATCCCATTGTGTTAGACAGAAAAGGAAGTGCAAAGAAGAAGAAACCACTTTGGTTCTCAAATACAGTAGCAGAAAAGGTCAGAGCCAAAAGGCTGGCCTTCAGAAAATATAAGGAACACAGCGGGATGAAGATAGGAGGCATACCAAACTGCCCTAAGGAAGCAGGTAAGGCAGTAAGGCAGGCAAAGTCCCAAACTGAGGAAACACTAGCACGAACAGTAAAGAAGGTGACAAGACTTTCTATAGATACATTAGTGAAAGGAGAAAGTCCAGAGGGTATTGCTAAGCTTAATGGAGAAAAGGGAGCATGTGAGGAGGAGGACCCTGTAAAGGCATCTATCCTAAATAGATACTTTTGCTCAGTATTTACTGAAGAGAAGGTAGGGCAGGGCCCACAGCTCAGCATCATGGACACAGGGGGAGGAGGTGAGCACTACTCCTTCACAAAAAGGGTCCTACAAGAGCTTGCTAAGCTCAGGGTGGATAAGGCAATGGGACCTGATGGCATACATCCCAGGGGCTAAGGAGCTAAAGGAGGAACTAGCAGAGCCATTAGCAGAATTGTTTAGTGAGTCTCTGAGCACAGGAGAGGTCCCAGAAGACTGGAGAAGGGCTCATGTGATCCCGCTCCACAAGAGTGGTAGCAGGGAGGAGGCGGGGAACTACAGACCAGTCAGTCTTACCTCAGTAGTGGGCAAGATTATGGAGGCACTCCTTAAGGAAAGGATAGTGCAACACCTGGAATCCATAGGGGCACAGGATCCAAGACAGCATGGGTTTACAAAAGGAAGGTCCTGTCAAACTAATCTCATAGATTTCTTTGACTGGGTAACCAGAGTGGTGGACCAAGGGGGAGCAGTTGATGTCGCCTACCTTGACTTCAGCAAAGCTTTGACACTGTTCCACATAGAAGATTGATAAATAAGCTAGGTAGGCTGGGTGGGTCAGAGTTGGTCAACTGGGTGGCAAACTGGTTGACTGGCAGAAAACAGAGAGTGGTGGTAAATGGTATACAGTCAGAAGAGATGCAAGTCACAAGTGGGGTACCTCAGGGATCAGTCCTGGGGCCAGTCCTATTCAACATCTTCATTAGTGACCCAGAGATGGACTAGAGGGTAAGGCTTGTCTGTTTGCAGATGACACCAAGATCTGCAACAGAGTAGATGATCCAGATGGGGTGGGCAGAATGAGAAGAGATCTGGATAAACTAGCAAAATGGTCAGAAGAGTGGCAACTGGGATTTAATGCAAAGAAGTGCAAAATCATGCACATAGGGAAGAGAAACCCTGAAGCCACTTATAGGCTGGGAGGAGTTGCTAGCAGTCACAAGGAAGAAAGAGACTTGGGCATCATCATCACTGATGACCTAAAATCATCAAGCAGACCTCTAAAGCAGTAGGTAAAGGCTAGGGGGGTGTTAGGGTGTATTAGTAGGTATCACAAGTCGTAAGAGGGGTAATAAATCACCTGTACAAGACATTGGTTTAGGCCCATCTGGAGTACTGCGTGCAGTATTGGAGAGCCACACCTTCACAAGGACATTAACCAAATTGAGGCAGTCCAGAGAAGAGCAACCAAAATGGTGCAGGGACTGCATCAGAAGACATATGAGGACAGATTAACGAGCTCAATATGTATACCCTGAGCAAAGGAGGAGAGAGGTGATATGATCGAGACATTTAAACACCTTAAGGGCATAAACAAGGTGAAAGAGTCTAACATGTTTAAATATAAGAAAATTGCAGGACAAGAGGACACAGCATGAGATTAGAGGGAGGCCGATTAAGGGGAATGTGAGGAAATTCTTTTTCACAGAAAGGGTGGTAGATGCATGGAATAGCTTACCACAAGAAGTGGTGGCTATGAATACAGTGCAGGGCTTCAAACAGGCATGGGATAGGCATAAGGGAGCAATACAAATGACTATGAATAGATAGGTCACTGACAGAGCAAAGGCCGATGGCACATTTATAAGGTAGAAAAATGGGCAGACTGGATGGGCCTTGCGGTCATATCTGCCGTCCAACTTCTATGTTTCTATGTTTCTATGTAAGTCACTCAAATTGAGTGGCTCATTTTGAGTTACCTATTTGATGGATTACCATAATTAGGGTTCCCATTGTTCTTCTTTAATAAGAGTGGCTGGGAATTTTACAACAAGCCACAGAAGACAAAATCATGGTAGGTGCAATTTATATAGACCTTCACCACTTCAGATCATAAAATACTACTAAGTTACCGTCCATCGGCCTGTCAACAGAGGAAACCAAATGTTTTCAAGAGTACTAAGTAGGGCATAAGCAAAAAGTATCTTTAAAAGAGTACCAGTCTAACTTGAGAGAAACAATATTAGGGGCACCACAGGGATTAATACTGGGCCCCTTACTATTAAATTTATATATAAATGATTTTACATCTGAGGACCCAAAAGTACATTTTCATCTGAATATGAATGATACAGTTATCTTTGTGAAAGGAACAGAACAAAGCCAGATACAAGAAACACTTTAGAAGGCATTTGAAACATTACAAATGTGTTTCACAGAAAACAAATTGGTATTACATGCTAATAAATCAAAAGTAATGTTCTTTAAACAAAGAAATAAGGACCTGGGACATGAAGACATACTGAGCTTAGCCACAAGGGACAGTATCAGTTTGCAACAAGTTGAAGCATACAAATACCTTGGAATATGGGTACATAACCAGTGTAAATGGAGTACACACATAAATAACTTGACAAATATCATAGGCAGAAATTTGGTATGCTATATAAAATGACAAATGTGCTAATGCAGTCCAGATTTAAAGCAGCTAATGCAATGATAATAACAATATTTGGTTATGGAGACATACTTATGGGGGTGGTGGTGGTATTGAGCACTGACCTTGTTAAAGTACATGTGATGTACAATCTATTTGCCAGATTTATCTTCGATGCCACACAGCATACCCATCATTGTCTTTTGTACAGTGAATTAAACTGGTTGTGGTTAGAAGAGAGAAGACAACTGTGTTTAACAGAACCTGTGTTCAAATGTCATTAAAGCAAAGTTCCAAATTACATATGTGATAAGCAAGCAATAGCACATGACGAGGTGTAGGTTATCTCCTGATAAGAGCATGCCCAGGGTGCTATAAGGCATGAGGCGCTTTTTTCTCTTTCAAGAACTTGCTACAGCACATGTATACCCTCCGATTCTTCCTGAAAGTTAATGTATAACAGCATTCTGAAATTGTATTTACCCTTGGCTAAGTGCAAAGGGCAGTAATAGCTTCAATTTTCCTTATTCAGTCACATAGTTTACTCCAATCTGTCAGTTGTGGAATCTTGTCTGTAAACCATTTCTGTGTTAGCATTTCCTCTGCTACTGCTGTCATTGTAAAAAAACAAATATTGTTTGTTTCCTTTACTCATACATATTGAGGGAGTTATTCATTCATTCATTCATAAAATTTTATTCAGGTTTGTGAAAAGGATAGTTGTTACAATTCTCCATTGAGCTGAGCTCATTTCAAAGGAGGTCCTCAGTTATAGCACCATGTTTTCAAAAATCAAGGGGCTTGGCAGTTCTAGCATGATTTTGATTGAAGTTGCTACTGTAGTCCAATACAGTTTAACATTTGATCAGCTCTGAAAAATTTGATATGAGGATCCTCTTTCTCCACAACCCCTTCAACATGTGTCTGTATTATTATCACTGAAGTGTTTAGATCTATTTGGTGTAATAACAAAATCATGCTGTTGTCTTCCATGAAAACTCTCTCCAGGAGCCCAGGTAGTGGCCTTGTGGACCCATTGCCAAATATTCACCACTGTTTCTGGGTAAGGGCAATCTCTGCTTCTGTTTCCCATTTGTGCTGTATCTGCTCAATTCTTGCTTTATCTGTATTTCCCATTAAAGGAAAGCATAGCTGAAATCCTCCCCTTGTAGTGAACTTCGATACATAGATCAGTATTTCTGAGTACACTGTTAATATTCATAGAAACATAGAAACATAGACGTTGACGGCAGATAAGGACCGCAAGGCCCATCCGGTCTGCCCATTTTTTCTACCTTATGAATGTACCATAAGCCTTTACTCTGTCAATGGCTTATTTATTCATACTCATCTGTATTGCTCCCTTATACCTATCCCATGCCTGTTTGAAGCCCTGTACTGTATTCATATCTAGGACTTCCTGAGGTAGGCCATTCCATGAATCTACCAACCTTTCTGTAAAAAAACTTCCCACATTAAACCTTAATTGGCCTCCTCTAATCTCATGCTGTGTCCTCTTGTCCCGCTATTTTTTTTATATTGAAACATGTTAGACCATTTCACCTTGTTAATGCCCTTAAGATGTTTGACTGTTTTGATCATATCACCTCTCTCTCCCTCCTTTGCTCTAGGGTATACATGTTGAGCTCCATTAATCTGTTCTCATATGTTTTCTGATGCAGTCCCTGCACCAGTTTGGTTGCCCTTCTCTGGACTGCCTCCATTTTGTTAATGTCCTTGTGCAGGTACAGTGTCCAGTACTGCATGCAGTACTCCAGATGGGGCCTAACCAGTGTCTTGTAAAGAGGAATTATTACCTCCCTCTTACAACTTGTGATACCCCTACTAATACACCCCAACATCCCTCTAGCCTTACCTACTGCTTTAGTGGTCTGCTTGGATGATTTCAGGTCATCTATGATGATGATGCCCAAGTCTCTTTCTTCCCTTGTGAATGCCAGCAACTCCCCTCCCAACCTATAGGTAGCTTCAAATTCTCTTCCCTATGTGCATGATTTTGCACTTCTTTGCATTAAACCCCAGTTGCCACTCTTCAGACCATTTTGCCATTTTTCCAGATCTCTTCTCATTCTGCCCAACCCATCTGGATCATCTACTCTGTTGTAGATCTTGGTGTCATCTGTAAACAGGCAAACATTATCCTCCAGTCCATCTGCAATGTCACCAATGAAGATATTGAAGAGGATTGACCCCAGGACTGATCCCTGAGGTACCCCACTTGTGACTTGCATCTCTTCTGACTGTATACTGTTTACCACCACTCTCTTTCTGCCCTCCAACCAGTTTGCCACCCAATTGACCAACTTCTGACCCACCCTGAACCTCCCCAGCTTATTAATCAATCTTCTATGTGGAACAGTATTGAATGCTTTGCTGAAGTCAAGGTAAGTGACATCAACTGCACCCCCTTGGTCCACCACTTTGGATACCCAGTCAAAGAAATCTATGAGATTAGTTTGATAGGACCTTCCTGTTGTAAAGCCATGCTGTCTTGGATCCTGTGCTCCTATGGATTCCAGGTGTTGCACTATCCTTTCCTTAAGGAGTGCCTCCATAATCTTGCCCACTACTGAGGTAAGACTGACTGGTCTGTAGTTCCCTGCCTCCTCTCTGCTGCGACTCTTGTGGAGCAGGATCACATGAGCCCTTCTCCAGTCTTCTGGGACCTCTCCTGTGCTCAGATACTCACTAAACAGTTCTGCTAATGGCTCTGCTAGTTCCACCTTTAGGTCCTTTAGTACCCTGGAATCTATGCCATCTGGACCCATTGCCTAGTCCACCCTAAGCTTAGTGAGCTCTTGTAGGATCCTTTCTTTTGTGAAGGGACTTGTGCACACCTCCCTCTCCCCCTGCATCCATGGTGCTGAGCTGTGGGCCCTGCCCTACCTTCTCCTCAGTAAATATTGAGCAAAAATATCTATTTAGGATAGATGCTTTTCATTGGTCCTCCTCCTCCTCCTCCTCACACTCCCACTTGTCCCCTTTGATCTTAGCAATACCCCCTATGAGCTTTCTCCTTTCACTAATGTATCTATAGAAAGTCTTGTCCCCTTCTTTTACTGTTCGTGTTAGTGTTTCCTCAGTTTGGGCCTTTGCCTGCCTTACTGCCTTCCCAGCTTCCCTTAGGGAAGTTTGGTATGCCTCCCTATCTTCGTCCGCCTGTGTTCCATATATTTCCTGAAGCCCAACCTTTTGGCTCTGATCTTTTCTGCTACTGTTTTTGAGGACCAAAGTGGTTTCCTCCTTTTTTCGCTCTTGCTTTTCTTCCTAACACAATGGGATGTTGATTCAAGTATTGTATCCTTAATGCTTGCCCACTTTGCCTGTACCCCCTCACCTGTATTTCTTCTTGCCAGGGCTAGCTTAACTCTGTTGGCAATCTTATCAAAGTCAGCTCCTCTGAAGTCTCATATTTTTGCCTCAGAATGGGATGATTTAGTTCTAGTGGCCAAATTGAACCATACCATGTGATGGTCACTGGCCCCAGGTGTCCTTCTACCTGGAGATCTGTGATCCTTTCCTCATTAGTTAGTCAGCACTAGATTCAGGATAGACCTGTCTCTGGTGTTGTACCAAGTGTTTGAGCCTCCCTTGCAGGAATCCACTATGTGTCTAGTTCTGGCAGGTGTTCCTGCTGGTACTGACCAATCTGTATCTGGCATGTTGAAGTCTCCCATTATCAAAACCTCCCTTTTGCTGTCATGTTTTGTATATCTTCTAACAGTAATGTGTCTATGTCCTCCCGTGGTCTGGAGGTCTGTAGACAACCCCAGTTTGTATGGCTGTCCCACTTCCTGTTTCCAGTGTGACCCCACAGTTATTTTGGCTCCTTACATGTATTCTGAATTTCTGTAGCTTTGATATTTTAATTGACACAAAGGGCCACCCCCCTCCTTTTTGCACCTGGGTCTCTTCTGAACAGTACATAGCCTGGTACTGAAATCTCCCAAGTGTGGTTACTGGTGAACTATGTCTTGCTAATGGCTACTATGTCCAGATTAGCCTCTGCCATTGTTTCCTCCAGGTCTGGGATTGTGTTTCCCAGTCTACAGGCTTTTGTGTACATGATTTTCCATTGGCTAGATTTCACTGCATTAGTTGTGGGACGAGGTCTTGCTTTTCTACTGTGCTTCATATGGGAAGCTGGACCTTTTTCCTTACCAGGTGTTGCAAATGAACTACAAACATGCTGAACTCCTGTTTGATCAGTAGCTGAGGGAGAGGTGTTCTTCCCATTGGAGGTATCGGTGCTGCACCCTGTCCCCATTGCTAGTTTAAATATTCTGCAAAGACATCAAACTTCTGCCCCAATGTACTGACTCACCCTTAGTCAGATGCAGTCCATTGAATTTAAAGGACTTTCACACCCAAAACTTTGCCAGTTACCTACAATGTTGTGTCCTTTTTCCTGGCACCAGTCCTTGAGCCACATGTTTAGCTTCCCTATCTCCCCTTCTCTGACCTTCCATTCATCTGCCTCCCTCTCTCTGACTGGCAGGATCTCAGAGAAGGAGATGCCGGATGAAATGGATGAATTTGTCTCCCAGCCTGGTCAAGTGTTCCTTGGTCTCCACAAGTGACAGGCTGGCAAGATCATTAGTCCCTATGTGTACCAGGTCATTGATGTTTTCTCCTGCTTTCTGCATGATTTTAGCAATGCAGTCAGTGTATCTCCATGCTGCTGTACCTTGGAAGACATCTGACCATTACCCCTGGCTGGAGGTAGGTATCAACTCACTGAATCATGGAGTCTCCTATGATTAGAAATGTTTTAGATTTTCTTTTTGTTTTTTTTGTTTTGGTCCCTGTTTTGGACAAGCTTTGTTGTGTTAGCTCCTGTGCTGCAGTGTCCTGCTCTGCAGTGTCCTCTGCCCTTTGTTTGATTTTTGGAGATAGAGGCAGATACCAGTTTGTGGTTTTATATGGTTTGTGGAGGTAATACGTTGGTGAGTGTTGAGAGACAGTGCACCCAATTTACTCCTCCTAACCACCTGCCAACCTCCCAGACCAACTACCCTCCATGGTCAAGGTGTTTCAGTTGGATGTTGGGGAAATGCTGGGCAGCTCTTGTAATATATTTCCTTCTGAATATGTGATTTGAGGTGCACAATCTCTGCCCATGCTGCCCGGAGCTGAGCCTTAGATCTCAGATGGTCCAGCTTGTAGGACAGCATCCTAAATCCTGTATAACTGCCCTTTTGAAAAGTGTCCCGCAGCA
This sequence comes from Neoceratodus forsteri, assembly GCA_016271365.2. Lineage (NCBI taxonomy): Eukaryota > Metazoa > Chordata > Ceratodontiformes > Ceratodontidae > Neoceratodus > Neoceratodus forsteri. The sequence goes on along the minus strand of CM028137.1, from coordinate 862,865,718 downwards.
CCTGCAGTTACTAATATCCATTTCAGTCGAGTTGCGAGTTTATAACCTGGTCCGAGTAATTAGAAGGAAAATAAAAGCAAAATGTGATTTTTTAATATATATATTTTTTGTTTTGTTTGTTTGCTTTTGTATAACTTTTATAACAAGTTAAATTAATTGTGCCCTTGTAAGTGATGTCACTTTGTGGATACCTCCACTGATCCTCCCTTCCTGCTTTGCTACAGGAAATGTCACGACTGTGCTACTCTATAAAAGGAATGTAGCAGAGGGTGGTTTGGGATGGGGTGTTGGTGGTTGGGCACTACCCCTGCCAAAAAAGAAGAACCACGGATGAAAGAAACAAGGAGGTAAGCACAGAAACAACCAACAACAAATGCAGTCGCTAGCCCTCAGTCTGTATCTGGTATGTGCTCCTGTAATTAGCCCTGAAAGCTTAGCCTAATGATAGATAAAAATGTAAAACCTGTAAGCACCACCTGTAACAATTTCACAGAAGATATACCCTGCAAAATACACTTTGCTTCACTAAAAAAGTAACAAAACCTGTAAGTACAACCTGCAGAACACTTTAACAGAAAATATACCTTGCAAAAAATAATTTGAATCTGAGAAGATTACAGCAGTAATCTGTAAGCACAAAACAGTAACAAACCTGTAGGCACACCCTATAACAATGCAGCAGAAAGTATACCCTGCAACAGCAATTTCAATCAGAGAACAATAAAGCAGTACAATTTAAGCAAAAATAGTAACACACAGTAAATCTGCCTAGCCATAAAGGCTTAAATATTTTCCTTACTCTGATAATGTTGTTTCCTTGTTTTGTCCTTACAAGCAAACCTAGAAGAAAATAGTTCAGGTGAAGCCAGGTGCCTTTGCCAGCAAACCTAGTCTTCCATCTCAGTCCCTGTAGAGATGCAGCAAATTTAAATTCCGCTGGTGAAGGGCCAGCGAAGTGTAAATTCACCTGGTGGAGCAATTTGCGAAATTTTGCTGCCTATGGCTGAATTTCACCTAGGTGAAATTTCACCTTCCAGGGCAAAATTACGCCTTCTGCAATGAAATGTTGCCTTCTTAGGCGAAATTCAGCCTCCACGGGTGAAATTTCACCACTAAAGGCAGAATTTCACCATGGAGAACAAAATTTCACCGCTTCGTTGGGTGCAATTTCGCACTCCACCAGGTGAAATTCCACATTTTGCTTAAGCGAAATGGGCGTGATTTCTAAGATTGCTCCATGGAGCAATTTCGCTCTACTTCACCCATCTCTAGTCCCTGGTGATTGTTTTGAAGGAAGTCCCTACTCTAAAAATATCAGAAATGATCTTCATAAAAGAAATCAAGTTCTTGTTGTGCTTGCTAAGATTTTTAAAGGTATCTTCCATGAGAAACTAAGATATGCAAGTCCATTTCATTCCCATTGTTTGAACATACTATATTTGCAAACTGGGTAAAACCCTGATCCGTGCTGAGTGGAAATGCAAGCCCACTGTTGCTCTGTTGTCTGATTTCTACTTTTTAAAGGTGTCCAGTATTTTAGTTATGCTTGGTCTGTTAATTCCTAATGCTTGCAAGTCCCTTGTGTCTTTGATCCAGGGTAGGATTTTTAGTAGGTATACTGTGAAGTACTTTGATTTCCAAGGGTATCCAGCCCACTTCACCTGAATCTATATTTATCTTTATAATGTATGGGGGGGGCCTTATTACTAACTGAAGTCAAGCAGATTACAACCTTGTTATGCCATCATTATGATATCACTCTTTTGTTAAACATTCTTAAGTATGTCATATCAATGGTATAACAAAATGGAATGCTCACAACATTCAATGTTCCACTTCGAGAAAAATATTTAAAATGTTGGTATTAAGTTAATTGATTTGTGCCAGGCTGTACCAATGAATAATGTTGTGAAGAACACACAATAAATATTATTGAGGAATCTTTCTGCATGGCTTATGACTGCTTAAGGTAAGAATTACTCAGAAAAGTAATTCAATCTGCGATTACACAATCTTGATAGCCCATGCACTATAAAATATGATGTATGGTCTTTGGTTAATAACCGCACTGAAAACACTTCTTGAGGTTGCCATGACATCTGAAAACCTTTCCAGCTATGCTTTCAAGGTTTACAGTGATGTCATGGCAACCTATCACAGTGTTTACAGTGTGGTTATTAACCAAAGACCATACATTATCCTTTATATTACCTGGGCGGTCTGTAGGACCTCCGAGTGGTATTTAAAACTGGGAAATCGCCATCCCTCCCACTTCTTTTTTGTGATCAACACTTCCCACTTAATATGTGAACATCTATATCCCAAACAAATCTGCCAATTACAGTATTTTCCTCAACTCTACGAAGTCATGTACTGGGATTTGCACTTCTAGGGCCAAGTATAAAAGTAAAACACATACTGTAGGTAAAGTGTTCGTTATTACTGACTCTAACCTGTTAGACAAGGACATTGGCAGTGTCTGCCATCTACAGCATTAAGGTCTGCAATGGCAGCTTGCCTAAGTGATACAAAGTTAGTTGAACATAGGGAGGCCAGGTCTGTGGAAATTTGATTTTCTAAATATATCTTACCTTGGATTTGACCTATTTTTATGGAATTAATCTTCTGCTCTGTAGTATGTTGATGCCACTGATGTGTATGATATCAGTTTTATATTTCTTGACTTTAAAGTCTGATGTTTCTATATACTTTGATCAGTTGTAGAAATGGAATAATTGAGTCCCATGGGAGTGTCTTGTACACTAAAGTGTCATTATAAGGATTTGCAGTGATTATATCCCTGTCTTGCTATGCTTTCTGTCTCCACACTATCTCCTTCCACTTTGTCTTAGCGCCACTGACAGTGGCTTCATACTGGTGGCAAATAGTAAGGGGGAAAGGGTTTATTAGAGAATACTCATCTTGTCCCTCTACTAATTTGGAAAACTTCTGACCCTCCCTGTTGATGTTCTGTATACCATCTCAAGCCATTCTAAAACTCTTCTCCAAACTACAATCTACCAATTTCTGTTTTATGTTCACTTGAATGCATGTGCAAGGAGACGTCTTGCAATAATCACGACTTTTGGAGGTGTGTTACCCTCCTCACAAATTCAGTGCTCAGTGTAGCAGGTGCGACCTCTGGAACAATATATGCTGAGCTGTGTATGACAGCAGTTCAGCTGTGTTGGTCTTCAATTCTAATAAAAGGTCTGCTGCAATCAGTGGTGTAGCGTGTATGCAATTTGCATACTGATGTCAACTGAACTGCTGTCATGTACAGCTCGGATTAAATCACTCCTGCTTCCTCCCTCTGCTAATGTCCTCCCTCCCTCATTAGTGTTCTCCTAGCCCCCATATTCTGTGCTGAAGGGGTGCCCAGTCCCCATAGCTCAGTGCACCCCCAGCACACTGTGTGGCTGACAGGGTGCCCAGTCTCCCATTGGCTGCAGCCCACCCCATCAAACCATCAGCTGGCATGCTGGAGCCCACCCTAGTGTGTTCATGCCTCCCCCACACACACTGTATGGCTGGCAGGGGTGCCCAGTCCCCACCAGCTCCAGCCCCCCCAACAAACACATAGGTGGCATGCTGGAAGCCCACCCCAACATACTAAAAGTGTCAATTTTTTGCTTTTTTTTAATTCCTGTGAAAGAAGAAAACTGTCCCTCAATGAGTCCCTGGTGCCCCCCCACCAACCCATGCCCATCCTCTGTGCATCCACCTTCCCACACACCCTAACCCCATACTTACCTCTGGAGCCCAGCTCGATGATCTTCAGTAGACCAGGAACACGTCTGCACTCTTCAAAGCCGACCGTAAACTGAGGAAATGCTGGTAAGCTGTATAATGGCATAAATAGAGTTTTCCCAACTCAGGTGGATATCTTGGCTACTTTTTCAACTTTTGGCACCAAATTTTCAACATGTGGTTCTTGACACCCCTTCTCATGAATTCAGCCACTGTCATGGCATTATTTGGTCCTAAAAGGTAATTTTGCAATCACTTCATGGAATCACCTTTTGGGACTGACTAATGAAATGACAGTGTCAGTGTTTATGAGGTTGCCTCTCAAAAAGTCTATGTTGCAAATATGGTGAAAAAATTCCAAAAAATGACTGTGTTCCGAGCATGCATTGCGCAGTTTCCATGCATGCTCATATGTTCACAAATTTGTAATATTTTCACTCCAAATTTTCAATTTAGGCATATTTCCACACCTCTTTATGCACAGCAAAGCTGTCATGTTTCACATCCTGGCCGAAATGTGTTTTTGCACTTCCTGTGCAAAAAAGCGTGGTCTCTGTTGGAAATCAGTGTTCTCTATAGAGTCTTAATCACAGTGACACTGTTCATGAGTAGAGGTCCTAAAACGCCTATGTTGAAAATTTGGTGACAAAAGTCTATAAAATGGCTGTGTTACAAGCATGCATTGTGCAGTGTCTGCGCACACTCGTAAGTTTGTGAATTTGTAATATTTTCGCTCCAGATTTTCAACATTGCCATTTTCCCACATCTCCTTATAAGCAGTATAGCTGTCATTTTGCACATCCTGGCCCAAATGTGTTTTCACATTTCTGGCATACAATAGTGTGGTCGCTGTGGGAAATCAGTGTTCAGTACAGAGTAAGAAAATCACAGTAATGCTGTTCATGAGCAGACATCCTAAAATGCCTATGTTGAAAATTAGGTGAAAAATTCAAAAATTACTGTTTAATGAGTGTGTTGCTCAGTTTCTATACTTTTCGAACTGTGAATTTTGTAGTATTTTCACTCAAGATTTTCAAAATTTGCATTTTCCCACAACTCCTTACGAACAATACACCTGTCATTTTTCACATCCTGACCAAAATGTGTTTTCACACTTCTGGCACAGAATAGCGTGGTCGCTGTGGAAAATCAGTGTTCAGTACACAGTAAGAAAATCATGGTGACAGTGCTCATGACCAAAGGTGACAAAATGCCTATATTGAAAATTTGGTGAAATAATTCCACTGAATGACTGTGTTACAAGCACGTGTTGCACAGTTTCCACACAGGCTCGTACCTTTGAGCACAACCAGGGCGTTAGGTTTCCTAAGACAGACACTTAAGAAGTATGAGAGTGAAATGTTAATCAGATGCAAGAGGTACTCTGTTGGGATATGGATGCTGAAGGGACATGGATACAACTGGAGTGGAGGGCCTGCATCAATGCCAAATACCAATGCAAATACCTGCAAGCGAGCGTTCTGCATTGGCAAATTCTTGTTTAATTAGATCCTGTTTAAGCAATCAAATGCCTTTTCTGCAGTTAATAAAAAGGTGATTTAGGTACTGTTAAGGGGGTAGATAACCCATTTTCAAAGTTAGTTTTATCCTGTCTTATCACTTTTTTGCACATTCCTACCTTCTTTCTGTATTTGTCCATAGTTCCCCTTGTTTGATTTGCCTTAAACTGTCTTAAGTATTTATGTTTTTGACCTTATTTCATGTCTAATTGTGTTTCCAGCCACAATGGTTTCAAACCTTTGCTCTCATTTTCCCTTTTAAGGATATATTTCTCTTCTAGTTCCAGAATCTTTCATTTTAGGAGCCTCCACTGATCATGCACAAAGTTTTTCTTACTTTCTTTGTGCCATATCCAAACAGCTAGATCCCCCTGCATGTTATTACTGCACATCTTCCAGCTCTGCAGGTATAATACAGTATTTGCCCCATTTCTGATATTAGTTATGTAAGCCATAATATCCAACAGGGTGGACAGTATTGGGTTATACTGGATCACCCAGGGGTGTAATGAGGTCCAACACCACAGGCAGAGGGCGTTATAGCCCCTTTAAGGTCCAATTTTGCCTAATACTGCCCACCCTGGAGGGTACTATTGCACTAAGAAAATAGAATTTAAACTAAATGCTAGAAAAAAGTTGCAAAAACTTAAAAACATACTGGAAGAACATGATTTTAATGAATAACATATTTTATGTAAAGTAATTCCTGTTTTTCTGTCATCAGCAGTAGAAGGCACTGTTGTGTTTTGTGTTGTGCCAGTCTGTTGAAGGGGCTGTCCCCCCCCCCCGGCAGCAGAGTGTATCTGTCATTCTTGTTCTCAATCCCACTTTCCTTGACCCAAGTGTTTGGTTAAGAAGGTTTCAACCCCTCAACTGAGCTAACAGTCTTTTTTTTATTATTACTCCTTCCACCCATAGCTGGAATAGCAGTATCTTTTCACAGTATCATGATTTGGAGATGGTATAATGAAGTAGGAAGCTGTAGCGCAATTGGGATTGGGAAACAGGAGTAACAGCAATTTTTACTTTAAATAACCCTGGTTTACAGTGAGCGCTACTGTGAATGCATGTGGCTGCTTGTGCTTGCCAGTGTTTTCTCTAATGAGCGTGACTCCATTACATCACATAAGTGTGCTACAGAGGAGTAGTGCTTATGTTCACTATTGTTGTGTAAAAAATATTGCAAATGTAAACCCAGTGAGCCAATTGGGTTTCTAAATGGAACAGGGTATCTCTCATTCTCTAAGCAACAGAAACAATGATGCCCCTTTCAAAAGTGAACATTCCATGGCTCATTGATTTTTGGATAAATGGGTTGACAGGCACAGGCACTTGTTATTTACTGGTCTGTTGTCTTAAACATGCCTGAGAAGTGGGTGCTCTCAGCCAGTCTGACAGCAAAGGTTTCTTCAACCCATGTTTCTAATGTAAATTTGACAATGATATTATAATCACTCCAAATCCTAGTCAATGGTCCTATTGTTTTACAGTTTTATATTGGTATCCATTTTACATTAAACTTAGTCGGTATTCTTCTCTCCTCATTTCCTAGATCACATATTCACCAAGGTTGCAGTAATTTAAATCTTTCATAAATGCAATCCCTGCTCAACTGCTTGAGCTTCCTACATGTCCTTTTATCTCACCATGGTTATAATCATCCATTATAACTACCATGCAACTCCTAACATTGATGCATTTTCAGTTTCTTTTGCTAACTCATTTTCACTTAAGTAGTCATTGTCCAATGGCCAATAACATGCTCCATTTATGATTGTTTTCCCATTGATGCTTTTTGCTCATATTCACTTTTTATGTTGGCTCGCATGCATGCGCAGCCAACGTATCATGAGATATAGCAGATCTGGAGGCACGTCACTAAGCTGGGGTGAATGCAGGGCATGCATCAGTAGGTGAGTCCCTCATTCCCCAATCAGCCAGAAGCAAGGGCCGACACCTTGCATACCTAATGTGGCCACCAGATCTGAGAAAGGTCCGCATGCAATGAGAGCAAAGCCTCATGCAGCATGACCACAACATGCCTCCAGAAGTAGTAAAACATGGCGGCAGTGACTGCCGCTTCTGTCACAATGCCGACGGGAGCCCACTCTCCATCAGCATTATGTAACCCTCCCACTTTTTCTGTGTGCCAATGGGGGTCCCTAATCCCCATCGGCATCATGTCACCCCTCTTTTATTGTGTGCTGATGGGGTGCCAAATCCCCGCCAGCTACAGCTGCCCCCAAAAAGACTCTGAGATTCCAGTGGCATGCTGGGAGCCCACCACAGCATGCCACATGCCCCTGTCAAAGAAAAATGGTCCCGTTATTTATTTATTTATTTTTGCCTGTGGGAAAAGACGGTCCCTCAGTGGTCTCCCTGTACCCTCCCACACCCGTGCCACCCACTGTGCACCCTGCCTACCCTTACACCCCCTCACCCCACACTTACCTGTGGAGTCTGGCACGACAATCTTGAGTGGACCGGGAACACGTCTGCACTCTTTAAAGCCGACCGCAAACTGAGGAAATGCCAGTAAGCTGTATAATGGAATAAATTGTTTTCAACTTTGATGCATATCTCAGACATTTTGGGGAATTCTGGCACCACATTTTCAACATGGGTTTTGGACCCCTCCTCGTGAATTCTGCCACGGTCATGGTGCTAATCTCACGAAAGGTGATTTCTAGGTCACTCATGGAATCACCTTTGGGACCAATTAATGAAATGACAGTGCCAGTTTTCATGAGGTGGGCTCTCAAAAAGCCTATGTTGCAAATTTGGTGGAAAAAAATCCAAAATAATGACTGTTTTATGAGCGTGCATTGTGCAGTTTCTATGCACACTTGTAACTTCACAAATTTGCAATATTTTCACCCCAGATTTTCAACATTGGCATATTTCCACACCTCCTTGTGAACAATACAGCTGTCATTTTTCACATCCTGGCCGAAATGTTTTTTCGCAGTTCCAGTGCAGAATAGCACGGTTGCTGTGGGAAATCCATGTTTGAGCCACATTATGAAAATGACAGTGACACTGTTCATTAGCAGAGGTCCTAAAATGCCTATTTTGAAAATTTGGTGATGAAAGTCCATAAAATGAGTGTTTCACGAGCATGCATTGTTCAGCTTCCACGCATACTTATAACTTCGTGAATTTGTAATATTTTCACTCCAGATTTTCAAAATTGGCATTTTTCCACTCCTCATTATGAACAGTACAGCTGTCATTTTACATATCCTGGCGAAATGTGTTTTGCATGTCCAGCGCAGAATTGCACAGTTGCTGTGCGAAATCAGATTTTGGGAAGTTTGAGGAAATGATGGTGACACTGTTCATGAGCAGAGGTCCTAAAATGCCCATGTTGAAAATTTGGTGCAAAGTCCATAAAATGACTGTGTTGCAAGCGTGCATTGCACAGTTTCCACGCAACCTTAACCCATAAATTTGCAATATTTTCATTCCAGATTTTTAACATTTTCCACAACTCCTTATCAACAGTACAGCTGGCATTTTCACAGCCTGCCCAAAATGCATTTCCACAGCTGTGGTGCACAATGGCATGGTCGCTGTGGAAATCACCCTTGGGACACATTAACAAAATCACAGTGCCACTGTTCTTGAGGAGAGGTCCCAAAATACCTATGTTGAAAATGTGGCTAAAAACTCCCACAAATAATTGGGTTACAGGCGTGTGTTGTGCAGTTTCTATGCATGCTCATGACTTCACCAATTGTTCATTTTTTCACTCCAGATTTTCAACATTGCCATTTGTTTACACCTCCTCATGAACAATACAGTTGTCATGTTCCGCATTCCTGCCCAAAATTCATGCTTCATCAAATGGCATAGCCGCAGTGCAAAACCACCTTTCAGCTTACAAACTGATTGTGCCGCTCTTCATGAGGTGGGGTCACAAAAAGCCCATGTTGAAAATTTGGAATAAAAACACCAACACACGACTATGGTGTTACAGTTTCCAACTGTGGCACACCATCCTGTACAGACTGACAGGCGTCAGGGGTGTGACTTGAGATCATTGGCTGTAATGTTCATGCCATTCCACACCCACCCCCACCCTGCAGCCAGTGACAGGCATCGTGGTGTGCCTTGCAGTGTTCAGCCACAAAGTTCACCCCATTCTCCTATACTGCACCCACCTCAGCATATTTCCTTATGGAATGGGTAAGTATAATGCTCAAAGTTCCCAAAGCACACCACAACACTTGTCAGTGTCTACAGGGTAGGGTGAGGTACAATGGCATGAGCGTTATAGCTGACAACCCAAAGGCACACCCCCAATGCCTGTCAGTCTCTACAGGGTGGGGATGGGGTTGGCTTTAGTTCAATACTTCACTGCCATTCCTATTATGTGTCTAACTCTGGCACTACCAATGCCAATGCCAGCAAGACAGCATTCGGCATTGACAAATGCTTGTTCTCATTATTGCAATCCAAGCCCCTGATTTGTTTTCCTTTTTTTGTTACTAAATTTTATTGTTTTTTTCAACACACATTACATGGTACAAGATTGAAATGGTAAATATGATGCACAGTACAGTTACAGGTTCAGAGAAGGTGTACAGTTTGATGTTAAACATCCAGCTTAAAAGCAAAATAGCAATTAAGTGTATAAAAGGAGCAGCACCTGCCAAGGAGGAGAGGCCTAAAAGCAGGTGGATATAATGTTTGTATATTCCGCTTTGCCATACCTACAGATCCTGTGGTGACTTCTCTGACCTGAAAACAGAAAACATAACAACCACAAAGGAGCAGGCAACAATTCTAAAATAAAACCTCAATTAGCATCTATGGATCACACATATTAGTCTAGTCTATAGCAAGACAGTCATCAGGTAGCTTCTAGGGAGTTGTGCAGGTAGTGACAATAGTTACAAGGTGTGTACATCAACCTGTTCCTATTCTGGGTTTTAGATATGTAATAAAGGGATCCCAGCAGGAGCAATATTTAGCTAATGTGTTAGTTATAACATGCATCAAGTGGTTTAATGATGCCAACTGGGTAAGTAAATGAAATAATTCTGAGAGAGAAGGGACTTCAGTACTTCTCCAGCGGCATAGTATGACTCATTTTGCCTTGATGCTAAGCAGAGCAAGCCAGTGTTGTTGATGTGCAGGACATTGGCGTTCCTGGGATGGATGCTGGTAGCCATATAGGGCTCTGGCCTTACCTTGGAGCCGATAATGGGTGGGCAGCCAACAGACAGCCATCCAGAAGGGAATTCGCAGATGACATTGCCACAAGATATGATATAAATCCTCCACCTGGGTTTGGCACCTCCAGCAGAGATTGTTATCCATAAATTTAAATTTATAAAGCATATCTGGTGTCCTGTACCAATGGTGAAGGATTTTGTTCTGCATAAATTTATTCCTCATGTCTGGGTAGCTAACACGTGCTAGTTTCCAGCATAAATTCCACTGGGCATCCTCAAAGGTGATTTTCAAAGCTTTTTCTCATCTAAATTTAGACTCCAAGGACTAAGAAGAGATACCCTCCCCTTAAAGCAGCATAAATCTTACTGGTCTGTCCCTTAGGGAGTGAAAGCCACCCTGTAAGCTTCTCAGAGATGGAGGCATTGACTTGGTGCAACCTTAGATAGGCAGTTAAAGAGCTGCAGAGCTGCAAATACCTCCAAAAATCTGATTTCCCCAACCCTTTCTCCTTGCTGAGTTATTGAAAGGAGTGCAGCCCCTGTCCCATCTTATACAAGACATCTGCCAATATGGCAATGCCTTTTTTGCTCCCAGTGACTCCATGAGATGGGCTTGTTTTCTACCAGAATATGCATATTGTTATGTATTGGAGTTTGAGAAAGGGGTCTAGGGTTTACTTTAAGCCTTGTATGCACTTTGTTTCAGGTTTTGACTAATGAAGCAATTGTCGTGTATGCTGTCAGAGTTTTGGGGAGAGGATTGTAGATCAAAAGAGGAAGACTATACATCTGAGCCATAGATTTTTCTGTATGTAGCCACTGATGGGAATCAGAAATCACACTGGTGAACCATTTTAATGTTCAGGCAGTTGAGCATGCCCATTTATATCCCTCTAACCACAGGTCCCAGCCCCCATCCTTCCAATGGGATCTTAAGTTTATTCCTGCTGTAGCAAGGTTTCTTCTGCTCCAACAGAAAGTTTCCAATAACGGCATCTATAGTCTGAAACCACTTAGTGGGAAGCTTCAAGGGTATGTGAGAGAGGGGGTATAAAATCTTGGGGGCTGAAATAATTTCAAGGGCTGAGATTTTCCCCGCAAAGGTAAGATTTAAAGCCCTCCACCTGTCTAGCTCAGTTTTGAGCTCTGCTACAAGTGGCTTCAGGTTTAGGTCCCACATTCTGGATATATCTGGGGAAAATGTACCCCAAGGTAGACTACTGATTCTTATGCCCACATCAGTCTGAAAGGGCTACCAGATCTATGGTACAGGTATGGTTAAAGGGAGCACTTCTGTCTTGGATCTGTTTATCCTCAGGCCAGAGTATCCTTCAAAATTAGATAGAAGAGTAAGGGAGGACCAGGCGAAGTTTGTATATCAGTCATAGGGTACCAGCAGATCGTCTGCATACATGAAGGTATCATATGATGATGTGTTCCCAACAGGAACACCTCTGCTGTGAGGTGTTGCCTAATGGCAGCTGCCAGAGGCTCTTCCATTAAGATGAAAAGCAGAGAGATAACAGGCAGCCCTGTCTAGTGCCCCTACCCAACAGAAAGGGTTCAGACAGGACTGCATTGGTCAGCATTTTGGCCATGGGTTGTTGGTCGGGTGCCATGACCTAGCTCCTGAAGCGCTACCTGAATCCCAAATGTTGTATGGCCAGTATTAGGTAGTCCCACTCCAGGTAGTCGAAGGCTTTTTCAAAGTCTATAGCTGCCGCTGGAGTGGGAAGTAGCCTAGCCCGATGCATGAGATTGACCATAGAACGAATATGATCTCTGTTGTATTGGCCAGGGACAAAGCCCACTTGTGAGGGATGAATAACGTCAGGAGTAGCAAATTCACTCTAGAGGCCAAGATCTTAGCAAAGAGCTTACTGTCAGCGTTGATCAAGGAAATAAGTCGGTAGCTTGAGGGCAAGGTAGGGTTTTTCCCTTTTTGGAGGATCACAGTAATAACCGCTTCTCAGAGAGTGGGGGGACTATTCCATCAGTAATGGCTTCCTTAAACACAGAGCTGAGGAGAGAGGAAATTTGAGTGGAAAGAAGCTGCCAAAGGTCGACAGGGAAGGCACTCCCCCCCCCCCGGGGCTTTGCCAGAGTTCATAATTTTTAAGGCAGCTTCCATTTCTACTGGGGGAGATGGGCAGGTCCAGTATGGCTTCCTGTGGAGGGAGAGCTTAGGGAGTTGAAGGAAGGAGGAAAAAAAACATAACTTTATCTGGGTTCATAACCCTAGTGGAGGTGTATAAGGCCATATAAAATCTCTTACATAAGCCAGTCCGATGGTGCTGGATGCCACACCTTGCACCATGCCGGTGACCTGGGTTTGGGAGTAAGCTCAGGCCACCAGGTGTTGGCCGGGGGAAGACAGGCTGGAGTGTCTGACTAATGCTTGCTTTCTCCGGGGGAGGGAGGGTCTTTCAACCCGGCAGTGGTGACCCCTGGCAGAGGCTGGGGCATGACAGCAAGCTGGAGTCTCTGGGGTTTTATTGGTCACAGGCATAAGCCAGCGACCAATCAGCCTCAGGGGCTGCTCCTTCAAGGAAGGAGTGGGAGGGACATTGCCGACATCAGCGTATGCGCCATGGCGAATGGGCCTGCAACATCCTACAAAGAACACAGGAGAAACACCCCATTGCAGCGGAAGATGGAGTGCCAAGCTAGGTCCTGATGTGAAGTGCCTACCTGCAGCCTCAGAACCCTGACAAGATTAGCAAGATTCGGTGTTGCCTCCCCCGACTCCACCCAGGGTGATTCCGAGGTCGGATGGAGGGACGAGACTGTAAAGTAAGGCACTGGCAGGGACAGGCTTAATGGGCGACTCCTGATGGTGTGGCTTTAGTGGGGTCAACAGTCAGGAAAAAAAGAAATAAAAAAGTAAATATTAGCAGAATATAGCTATGCTGGAGACTTATTTGGAAAAGATCAGGTCCCACAGGTACTGAGAGTAACAAAGCAACTCTCCTGTGGTCTAGAAGCATTTAGGAATAAAGAACCATGGATCAGAATTTCAGAACAGGCCTCTATTGAATATACAAAATTGGCAATTAAAGAAGACAGTGGAAGTTTGAGTTATTGACTGCAGAAATTAAGAGCAGAGATTTGAAATTGTGAAATATAAAGACCACAAGGATTTTGAGAATTTGGATGGATAAGGCACTTAAAAGTAACATCCAGAGACATGAGAAAGTTGTTGGAAAGGAAAGAGAAAATTGATGAGACAATAAAGCCTACAGAGAGGTGCAGCATTCAGTTTACCCACTAAACAAGAATATCAGAGGTCTCACAGTAGAGGGTGCTGTAGAAGCAGGAAATATAGCCAAAATAGAGCTACTGACCACACAGTACAGAAAAGTCAGTAAACTGTTACCATTGACTTAACTAAAAAACAAACAAAGCAGCCTTTTTTGGAACAAAGGAAGGAGAGGCAGAAGAAGCCACAGGAGAGGAAAGAGAGGAGAACATAAACAGCAGAAAAAGAGCATTGACAAACAAATCAACATACAGATAATAAATCTTTCTAAGTTTGAAATTACAGCTGCGCAGTGTTCTCTGCTAAAGAAGGGTCTGAACCTTTCCCCTACACCACCTGTTAATCGTTTTGGTATCTTTGTGGATTTATTTAAACTCTTTCAGAAGAAGAAATTAAAATATTATTTTGAGTTGAAGAAACAACAGTCAAGGCTTACAGAAATGGGTACTTGGAATTAGAATGAGATCTGGGTGAGAATTTGGACTACCTTTTTGAATTAATAGAAACTAATCCACAGACTTTGTCAGCAGAGGAATTAGAGGTACCTGTAGATGATATTGACTTTGCAATACTGTTGGAACTTTTTGAAGAGCAACAAGAGGCTCAAACACAGTTGGAACAGGAGAATAATGAATAGGACATTTCTGCTTAAGAAAGATGTACTTTAAATGTAAGTCTACTTTTTGCCCTGTTGCTCATAATAAAAATATTGATGTGTTTGAGAAGACAGTAACACAGCAAGTAAGGGAAATAATTAGCAAAGTACAGAATCCCAGATTAGGGAATTTAACATCACAGGAGAAAGTAGCACTAAAGCAGTTGTCAGAGGATTTGGATTTGATTATAAAACCTGCTGACAAAGGTGGAAATGTGATGCTTATGGACAGGGAGAACTATCAGAAGATGGTAGAGAAACTACTGAATAACAGATACATATATCACATTAGGAAGTAACCCACTAGTAAATACAGGAAGGAACTGTTAAAGTTGTTAGAAAGAGATATGCTAGAGAATGAAACATAGAAACATATGAATTGTTAGCAGATAAGGACCGCTAGGCCCATCCAGTCTGTCCGTAGGCCCTATACATGTATGCATCCTCTCACCCTAAGTGGTCAATGGCTTTTCATAACTCCCTTCCCACCAAGGTTTCCTGTGATTGTCCCAGGCATGTTTAAACCCCTCCACTGTGCTTGCCTAACCACCTCTTGTGGCAGATTATTCCAAGTGTTCACCACCTTCTTTGTGCAGAAAATGTCCTTACCTTACCTCTTAATCTCCCTCCTCCAATTTTATATTGTGCCCCTCATTCTGGTATCTTTCTACATTGTAAAAGATCTTCCAACTGCACTTTCTTTATGCCCTGAAATTAAAGTTTATATCATGTTGCTCCTTTCTTTCTCTTCTCTCCTCTCCTCCAGTGAGTACATATTGAGGTCTCTTAGTCTCTCCTCATTTGTTTTGTGGTGCAAACCATGTACCATCTTTGTCGCCCTTCTCTGGACAGCCTCCACCATGTTTGTGTCCTTACGCATGTGTGGTCTCCAGTACTGCACACAGTACTCCAGGAGAGGTCTTACTAATGTTTTATACAATGGCATCACCACATCCTGGCTCCTACTAGTAATACCTCTGCCTATGCACCCCAGCATGCCACTGGCCCTCCCTGCGGCCTTTGCATACTGCTTTGATACTTTCAGTTCATCAGATATGATAACCCCTAGGTCCCTCTACTCTTTGGTGATGATAAGCATCTCACCCCCATCCTGTATGTCTCCCCAGGGTTCCCCCCTACCCAGGTGCATTATCTTGCATTTTTTGCATTGAACCTCAGTTGCCACACCTCCGACTATCTTTCAAGCTTCTCCAGGTCCCTCTTCATTATCTGCGCCACTTCTGGAGTATCCACCCTGTTGCAGAACTTGGTATCATCTGCAAATAGGCAGACCTTTCCTTCCAGCCTCTCTGATCACCAGAGAAGGTTTAATTACTTATATAATGACACTTCCACTCTACCATTTTACTCACTACCCAAGATACACAAAATCTGCAGCAGCCACCAGAGATCAATAGTCTGGGGCTCACTTACAGCACCACTTTGTGAGTTTATACATCTGTTTCTCCAGAGTTGTGTTAGGACATTGCCAGCATGCCTAAAGGACATAAGTGGAGCCATTTCTATGTTTAAGGGGTTGGAATGGACAGAAAAATACAGCTGGATCTCTATTGATGTAAATGCACTTTATATTTTCATCAAACATGAATTAGGTCTGACAGCCATTGAACATTTCCTCAGAAAAGCACCAGATAATCTACAAATACCCATAAGGTTTATTTTGGAGAATCTTCAATTTGTCCTCACTAGGGATGTAAGCTTGTCATGGATGAGGTTTTAATGACTCATTGTTTGTTCATGAAATCATTAGTAAACAGTAGTAAATGTTGTGGCACTGTCATCATTGCTATATTCTGATGACACTAGTGGAAATCATGGAAGTCCTGAATTAAGATCAGACGTCATGGAATCAATGACGTGTATGACTGCCATGACAAACTTACATCCCTAGTCCTCACCCATAATTTTTTTGAATTTAATGGGGAATTTTATGAACAAAAATATGGCACAGCAATGGGGCCATCTATGGCCCCCTCATATACCAACCTCTTTGTGGGATATTGGAAACAGGAAGTATTGATGAAAGAGGGTGTAAACCTATACAGAGAGAATATTGTTAAATGGGGTAGATTTATCAACGACTGTTTGTGTGTATGGCAATGAACCCTGGAGGAAACCAATGAATTCATAAAATGGCTGGGCATGAATGACTGGAATTTGAGATTCACACATGAGATAGATAAACAGCACATTAATTTTCTGGATGTGACATTTACTTGTGATATATATACAGGTAAGATAATTACTAAGGGGTTCAGAAAACCCACAACAACAAATACCTTACTCCACAGTGACAGCTTTCATCCATGTAAACTAAAGGACTCCATCCCTTATGGGCAGCTTCTCAGAATTAGGAGAAACTGTACAGATAATGAAAACTTTGAGACTCAAGCAAAAGAACTTAAGGATAGATTCAAAGCTAGGGGATATAAGGAACGGATTTTGAGGCAAGCCTATGATAAAGTAAAGGGCATAACACAGGATGAGCTACTAAAGAAGAGAATGAGTGAGAGTGGGCAATCTTTTACCTCAGTAACTTTTTCTATACAATTCAATGAAGTAGCTGGACAGGTAGGGCATATTATATGGAAGAACCAGGACATTTTGAAACATGATACTGTGCTTTGCAGGGTTGTACGGGATAAACCTAGAATTACTTTCAAAAAAGCCTCAACATTAAGAGATCACTTAGTACATAGTCAATTTAAAAAACAAGTGAGTGACCCGACATGGCTATCTATGCATCCAAAAGAGGCATACAAATGTCATAGATGTAATGTTTGTCAATATATGAATGTGGGAAAGGAGTTTATAAGTGGAGCATCTGGCAACAAAAATTAACAATTAAAAAATTTATCACATGCACCACTACTTTTGTGGTATATGTGTTGTGTTGTAGCTGTGGTTTTCAATATGTGGGTAAAACTATTACAATGTTAAAGGAAAGAATACAAGAACATATATGTTCAATTGTGAACAAAAGACTGGATACCCCTGTGGGTAGACATTATATCCAAGCACATAATTCCAATCCAAAGTGCCTGAAATTTATGGGCCTTGAATGTGTGAAACTCCCCCCTAGAGGTGGGGACAGGAAAAAATTGCTCTTAGAAAGGGAAGGATTTTGGATTTATGAGCTGGATACAGTGAAACCCAAAGGTCTTAACGATTACTGGGACTTGAAATCTTTTCTGAAATCGAAGAAATTTTGAACAATGGTGTACATTTATAGCCTAACCATAGCCTTAGTAAGTGATTTAGTTGCCTGTTAGTTAATTCCATTAAAGTAAGTACACAAGTTATAATGAAGGAAGCTTTTACAGGAACTATGGCAACTTTCATTTTGTTATTTATCTGTTTGCCATTCCCCTTTTTCAGGATGATGTGTTTTCGGCGCATATGGCCATTTAGTCCCTGGACAAAAAGTCTAGGATTCTCAGTAGTGGACAAATGGTTGCAACGACATGTAGTAGTTATTGTAATTGTCACTCAGACAAAATGTAGCTGTATTACTCATCACCGGTATATGCTGAACTGAAGGCAGAAACATTATGCTTAGTACAGGAAACTGATGGGTGCGATAATTTATTAAAACATGGAAAACTAAACAGTCAGGGACAGATAATGTACTTTATGTGACTGATGGTAACTGAACTGAAGGACAGAAATCAATATTTAAGGAAGATTTCATTACGAAAACTAGTGCTGTTAACTAAAGGGCAGAAATCATTAATTAAGGGAGAAAACAAGTAATACTGGATAACTCATGCTGAAAACATTCTGCTTAGTGCAGGAAACTGCTGGGTGCAGTATTTAAAACTGTTCCTTTATTTATTAAAACGGGGAACACTGAATAATCGGGGATAGATAATATGCTTTAAGTGACTGATGGTAACTGAAGGGCAGTGCTTTATGTAACATTGATTTCAATCACAGAGGCTATATCCATCAAAAATGTTTTGGGACTACGTGATTCCACATCAAGGCAGATAGATTTTTACACCTTGTTGAGGTGTACATATTTACTGTTTTTTTCTTGGAGCCTGCTGTCCTAGCTCTATTTGCTGATGCTGCAGTGCTACAGCATGTAGCTCTTGGAACAACTTCCTCGCCAACTTTGCTCTTGTCAGGTGGCTGATATTGGCAGTCCATGCGAAGACATGGTGCCAAGCCTCAGTGGCATTATTACTACATGGTAAATCATTCAGTACTCTGTTGTGCTGATTCCAAAACTGCAGTGCGAATCTGGGCTGCCTTTGCTACTTTCTGTTTCTTGCAAGCCTGCCAATATAAACATCTTCAAAGTAGTCAAATAAGCACTCCAAATTTTCAAAATCGGAGTCATCCTGAAGCACCTCAAAGTAACGCTCTACATCTTCTGTGGGGACATAAGCCAATCCCAACAAACATCAGACCTTTTGAGCAAACTTAGGGTCCTGTACATATCTTTGCTGCATTCCTTCTCCTTGTACATGTTGCCATTTTGCTTGACCCAGGTGGAAGTTGCACCCCGATAGCTCTGAAGATGGAAACATCTCACCCAATACCTTGATTGCAGCAATTTCAAAATCAATCATTATACTGACAGGACTTATGCAGCTACCAAGCAATGTTTTAAGATGTACAAACAAGTTCCTATACACCTCCTCACTGGCCTGACAATAAGGCATACATGCAAGGCTAGTTGACCCCTGGACAAGTGTGTGTATAGTGTACAATTGGTCATCTTGCTGTGGTGCTACACTGAATGTTCCATCACAGAACCAGTGTTGATGTTCCTTAGCACCTCTAAGTCAGACTCGCTAGCAAAGATAATCAAGTCATCTTCTTGAACCTGTATAAACAGTTCCCCATTAACTGTCTTAGCAAATTCTGAGATGTCAGAATCATTGGGGGAAGATAACTGCCTCTGTCTATACACATCTCGCCACATCATTTCTTGATTTGGCAATAAGTGTGCGTTTCTAAGATCTACATCTTGCAGTGCCTGCAGAACTACACTTCTGGTGCACTCCTCTGATTCTGCAGCTTTGTGTTTCATGCTGCTGCGCACCTTAATTACTTGTGCATGACCATGTATGGAAGCATGGTTATGCTTAGTGGGGACTTTGACTATCCTATCCCCCAGGGTGTGCATGCGAGCCCTGCATGTCCATTGCTCGCATCTCCAGATTATTTCCCATCTGATCCATCCTTTTCTTTTGTGTATAAAAAATTTCCAAGCAAAGCTTCTTCTTCCTTTCTTGAAGGTAGTGAAGCCCATGTCAACAATCGATGAATGCATGAATGTCTCTGCATTGCTAACCTGACCTTAAGAAGTAGGAACGCCTGAGCGACATTTACAATTAGTTGCTACTGGTCATCTGATGTCATCGCCAGTGCAACAGGACAGGTACAGAAAAACAAAACAAAACATGACAGAAGGCAACATTTTCTATTATGATGATGATCTCATCATTATAGTCACCAGTTACTACATGACTCACGACTACTATGCCTGCAAGTAATGTACCATGCTACATTTCACCGCTATCAATTGACCTCACCAAATATACTGCGACATTCGTCCATGAACCTGTTTTCAGATGTAAGGCATGTTTAGACGCATGACAGGATAACCATTATCAGATATTCTGACACCCTTTATGGATATTGAAATCTCCTAAACCTCCTCCCTCCAAGCCACTCACCCCCATCCCCACCCCTACCACCTCTTCTGTTTCCATCTGGCTGTGTAACATTAACTTTGTAAAATGGAGTTCCTTAAAGGCCATATAATAATTAAAATAAGTAAATGTTGCCAGTAGCGTGATTGGCCCACATGAATTGTATGTATTAAGTTTAAGTTTAAAAGTAATTTAACTTTTATCAAACTGGAACTTATTTTTATAATGTGATACAGTACAGGAATATTAAGTTACATTAGTTAATTTTTACATGAATTGAAATGATAACCTACTGCCACCTTAATTATTTAATTGTCTAAGAGCTAGCTAAGATGTAGCAGTGATGTCAGGTGCTCTATAAATTGTAATAGTGTGTTCTCTAGGGCCACGACCCCTGAGGAAGGCAAGGTGCCAAAGTGCTGGGGCAGTGTGGCACATGCTGTTTTTCATGTACAAGCTTGGAATCAAATTTCCTACTTAACAGGAGTTAAGTTGTTTGATACTTCTTCTTGTGTGACTGGTTAATGGAACACTGATTTCTTATTTATTTATTAAATTTTGGTGACCGGGTGAGCCCTCTGGGCCCTGGAGGTCCCTTTTTCAGAGGCGACCCGGGATTTTCATGGAACAGAAAGTGAAATGGTGAACATGATTTACATGAGTTACAGGCAAGATACAGTATGGTACAGAATATTGAGGCAGTGAGCATGAGTTACATGTTTTACCAGTAACATACAATCATGATACATGAAAAGTAAATAGGGAGAGCTGCAAAGTTGATATATAGTACTGGACCAACCAGAGTCAGGAGCGGTCTGGGGAAACCTTAAAGTCTGAGGAGTGGTCTCAGGGGTTGATGCAGTGGCAGGTACTGGCTGTGACCATGTGGGCCTTGAGCCTAGTGTGGAAACTTTTAATGGAGGGTGCTTCCTGCACACCGGGAGGGAATGTGTTCCACAGGGTGGGAGCAGTGTGGGCAAATGACTTGCCGCCCGCATTGGTTCTTATTCTGGGGACTTGTAGGAGAGTTTGTCCTACAGAGCGGAGGGGCCAGGGACTGGACTTTAAGGCAATGAGTCCAGAGAGACTGGGGGAGGAGCTGGGCTGATTAGTTTGTAGGCTAGGCATAGCAAAGGGTACTGGAGGTGGGTGTCTAGTGATGGCCAGTTGAGTAGTGATTGGGTATCGCAATGATGAGTCCTAGGGTTTACCAGGGAGGCAAAGTGTGCCACCTTGTAGTACAGCACTTGGAGTCTGTTCTTCTTGGTCTTCGCCATCCCATATACAACTGGGCGGTGTATGTGAGTGTCGGGATGAGGACACTGGTGGCGATGGCGACCCTGGCTGCGTACCATCTGGTCTTTTAATCGGTAAAGGGTACCTAGTTTCCCATGTATAGTTTGGTGACTTTGTCCACATGGTTCTTAAGGGAGACCCTG
The DNA here is from genome assembly GCA_016271365.2 of Neoceratodus forsteri. Classification (NCBI taxonomy): domain Eukaryota; kingdom Metazoa; phylum Chordata; order Ceratodontiformes; family Ceratodontidae; genus Neoceratodus; species Neoceratodus forsteri. The sequence continues at coordinate 862,844,228 of CM028137.1, read as the reverse complement.
GTTCAAGGTGAGGCCGAGTTATTTTAGGAAGGGTACTACTACTATGCAGGTGCGGCCGTGGAGGTGAGATGTAGAAGTTGTTTTCTGTCCTGACTGAGGGATCTGAGACCAAACAACATGGCTTTGGTTTTGTTCGTGTTAAGGACCATTCTGTTCTCAATGAGCCAGTTCTCAAGGGATTGTAGGTCATCTTGGAGTAAGGAACTGAGGTCTGCCAGGTTGGCAGTGGAACGATAGATGACAGCGTCATCCGCATACTGGATGACAGTGCTTCCACCACAGTGGTCACTTAGATCATTAGTGAACAGGGAGAAGAAGAAGAGGGGTCTGAGTATCGATCCTTGAGGCACCCCCTCTTTTAGTGGAAGTGAGTTGGATATGGCATCCTTCCATTTTACCTTCTGTGTGCAACCGGTTAGGTAGCTTTCAAACCACCTTAGAGCATGGCAGTCGAGGCCTATGTTGCCCAGCCTGGCTAGGAGCAGGTTGTGATTGACCAGGTCGAAGGCCTTGGACAGGTCTATGAAGACCACTCCAGTAGGGGACCCCTTGTCCAGGTCTCGTAGTACTTCTGTAGAGAATTTGGTAAGGGCAGTATCAGTCCCGTGCTTGGTCCTGAAGCCGTGCTGGGAGGGTGCCAGAAGTTGGCGGACCTCCAAGTAGTCTTGGAGTTGTCCGTAGATCAACCTTTCCTGGAGTTTTGATAAGATGCAGAGGAGGAAGATTGGCCTATAATTGCCAATGGACTCCTGGCGCCTCCCTTGTGGATGGGGACCACATGGCCCGCTTCCACTGTTCAGGGACTGCACCTCTATCAAGGAATTGTTGATGAGCAAGACAGAGGTCTGGCCAGGGCAGTGGCACTGTCCTTCAGCAGCCTGGGGTGAATCCCATCTGGACCCCTGGAACCTGAGGTTTTTAATGTCTTAAGTAGTGGGAGAACCTCTTTTGGCTTGACCAGCCTAAGGTGAAAGGATGGGCATCCTAGGCTAGGGAGTGCCTGTGTATTGGGGTCAGTGTTGGGGGTGGTAGACCAGCCTTGTACACATCAAGGTTGGTGAAGTGGTGGTTGAGTAAAGTGGCAATTTGGAGCTAGTCTTTCAACAGTTGTCCGTTGACTTCAATGGGACCAGGCTCGGACCTGCCTTTCCCTTTTAACAGCTCATTAATGTGAGCCCAGAAAAGTCTAGGGTTCCCAAGGTTTTGTTTTCTGGAGATGCATGACATGCTCCCTTTTGGCAGTTTTATAGCCAGTTTACACTTGTTTCTGAGGGTTTTGTAATTCACAAGGTGGCTGGTAGGGAGGAGTGCTTGAACTTCTTTGAACTGGTTTCTACTGAGGTTGACTTCCTTAGACCTAGCGCACTCCACTGGTTATTCAGGCACAGGTAAGCACTCTGTTTTGAATTAGGAGATCAATTTAGCAGGGGCATTAAACAAACAGTAGCTGATGCTGGGGTCCTGTCTAGCATTTCTTGCATGAAATCATCAGTGATTCCTTCATGAGTGTAACAATCATACCATAAGTAAACCTGCGAAAATATTTCAAAACACGTTGCCTGGTCATTAACCATCATACATATACTGAAAGGGCAAATGGTCCATAAGCTACATAAACTATTTACACCATCTGTACCTCAGTCAGATGTCAGTCCAGCTAGTTGGAGAGAGATAGTAAGGCTGGCAAGCCAGTTACCAAGGCCACCTATTTCTCCCTTGCAGGGGACATTATCCCTTTGGTCAAATCAGGAGACCCCACTGATTGAATAACTATAGGCCAATCTCACTGCTTCCTGTTTTATCCAAGCTGCTTGAAAAATTGTCAACTCTTAACTAAGGGAGTACTTGGATCGTGAAAACATCCTTAACCCAGTCCAATCGGGTTTCAGACCTAAGCACAGTACCATGTCATCTCTTTCCAAAGTGTCGAATGACTGGCTAAAAGCCCTGGACAGCAAACAGCACATCTACTGTATGCACTCTTCCTTGACCTCAGCAAGGCATTTGACATGGTTGATTATTCCATACTTCTTGATACTCTGGGTAGCATCGGTCTAACCTCTGCTGCAGTAAAGTGGTTCTGCTGCTACCTCACAGATCGTAAACAGCAAATTAAAGCTCAAGGTGAATTCTCCCCACTAAAATTACTGCCCCAAGGCATCCCACAAGGTTTCATTTTGGGGCCTATCCTCTTCACTCTTTACATCAACCGCATTGACTCTGGCCTGCTTGCAGGAAACTTTCACCTCTTCACAGATGACACAGTGCTTTACACAACCAACCCACCTCTGGACACTGCTTACAAGGAGCTACAGCAGAATTTTATCATCCTCCAACAAAACCTGCTGAATCTGAAGCTCTTGTTAAATGTGAAAAAAACAAAAGCCATGATTATCGCTCCATCCTCCTCCCACAATACGGAGACACCTGGTACCCCACAGATTATCACTCTCCTTAGTGAATCATTAGAGCTAGTGAATATATTTAAATATCTGGAGTCTGGTTGGATAACAAACTCACCTTCAGTGCTCATTTAAATGAGTTAACAATAAAGCTAAGCAGCGCCTCGGTATATTCTACTGCATAAGATGCTTACTCACCCTGGAAGCTAGAAAGCAGCTGGTTCAAACAACCTTTCTTCCCTGATTGACCACACTGACTTCCTATACAGCCATTGCCCCAGTATGCACTACAAAAGCTTGATACACTCTATCATAGCGCATTGAGATTTGTTCTTGACTTGCCTTTGCAGACTCATCACTGCTCATTGTACCAAGCATTAGACTGGCCATCCCTCTCCATGAGGAGACAAATAAATGCCCTCATGTGGCTATTTTGGGCTCTGTCTAACAAATTACCACCCTTTATATGTGACTTGTTTGAACATTCAAAAGGTGTATACGGACTAAGGAACTCCTTTGTCCTCCTCAAGATACCACGGTCAAGGACACATCTTGGCTCAACTGCCATAGCTCCTCTTTACCAGCGCTCAGGAATAACATGCAAAAATCACTTAAACTCTCCTTGCTGCCCAGCCACTATACATTCAGATGGCTGCTCTACAGATGCCTGAAAATGGCATGTGACTGCTTCAGGTAAAGCATTACCCTGCTGGACTGCGTCCCCTAACTTCTGGATATCCCTGGCCTTCTTATTCCCGCTGTCAGCTGGCATCGCTCTAGGGTAACCACCTCCCTAACTACCTCCCTCTTCCCCGAGTTAACTCCTCTGGGGCCTTCTTCAAGTAGGCTGCCCTCTTCCCTCTCCATTATGTGTCTGACACCTTCTCTTCCCACTGCCCTCCTCTGTGTCCTTCCTTCCTCTCCTCCCTTTGTACTCTACAGACTTCAACCTGTATATGCTGCACTTTCAATACCTGTATTTGCACTTGCCTTACATGTTCTGCTACAGCTAATACTGACCTTGTATCCTATAACAGCTGTTGATGCAGTGGCAGGTTCTGTATTACTGTCTGCTGTACTATGAATTGTTGTCTACTGTAAACAAATTTGTACTATGTGTACAGGACCATCTTGAAAATAAGCTTGCTCAATGATGTAACTGCCTGGTTAAATAAAGTCTGATTGATTGGATAGAGCAAGTCCTCTACCAGCTGAAAACAGCTAAGCGCAGAACCAAGGGCAGCCTCAGGGACAGCCAACACACTATGGGAAAAAGTGGGGGGGACGGGTACACCTATACCTGCGCCTCCTGAGTTGCAGACATCTTCTTGGGGTATTTATGTAGGAGAGGGAGCCGGGTGCTATCATGGCGAAAAGAAAGGCCCAAGGGGTACCTGTCGGTTTGCACCCTTCAGCAGCTAAACAGGCCAGAAAACATGACAGACTTAGAGAGTTGGGGGCCTGTCGTCCTCCTAACTAGGGACAGGCCCATCCCACTGGTGATGGCAGAAAAAGTCAAGTGGGGGGGCAAAATAGCCCTCCAGGCCTGAGGGGGGGCAACTGCTGTGGGGTGGAGTGAGGGCTATGCAGGAATGCCCCTTCATATGTAAAATAGAGAGTCCAAGCCAGTGCTCTTTGAGAGATGTATCTCATATTTTATTATCCCACTGGCAACATGGTTAGCAAGCAGACTGGTAACCAAAAATCATCAAATAACCCAAAGTATCAATCGTGAACAGTTATGAGAGTCTCATCACTTATAGTCAAAAAACAGCAAGCGGGGGGCGTGGCTACCCGCCGAGCTGAATGGACACCTAAGCCCTGCGCTCTCAGGAACCTCACCATAAACCCGACTAAAGCCCGCTTCATTTCTGCTTTTTGGCATTACCTGATGAACGGGTACCTCTCGGTGTATCCTGTGCTCCAAGCTGGCGTGCCGTTTCCAATCTGCTGTCGGTGAGGGAGGTGCAAATTGCGATTGCCATTTCTGTCCTCCTGAATGTGGAACACTGCCTAGTACATTAATGAAATGGAGCCCATAGCGTCAGTGTCTCAACAAGAAGGCAATTTAACAGAAATTCGGCAAATGTTTGCCGAAATCCTCTCCCGGATGGACAGGATGGATCTAGCTACGAAAAAAAACATGGCAGACATAGTAGATCTGTCCCAATGGGCCTGCATTGCAAAGCACAAACTTGCTGAAGTGGAGGACGGCTGGCATAAGGCTGGGGCTAAATTACATGAACAAGAATGGACTGTGCAGCTTCTGTGGGCAAGAGTTGAGGATCTAGAAAACTGTAGTAGGCAAAACAATTTACAGTTTGTGGGATTCCCAGAGAGAAGTGAAGGGAATGATGTGGTGTTATTTTTGCAAACTGAGTTACCACCTTTGGGACTGGCACTATGAGGCCACCTAAGATAGATAGAGCCCATAGAACCCTGGCCCTTGCCCGCCCCTGGGGAACGCCTGTGTACTATTTTAGCTCATTTTCTTAGGTTCCAAGACAGGGAACTGATTACTCGACTGGCTAGAAAAAAAAAGAGCTTATTTGGCAAAGCCATAAGATTCAAATCTATGCAGACTACTCCCAAGAACTCACAGCACGTCGAGGGCCTTTACAGCTGCCTGAGAGCCTGAGCTGAATTGGAGCTGAAATACTCCCTGAGATATCCTGCTTCTCTGAGGATTATAATAAATGGTTCACCATGGCTGTTTGATAATCCAGCAGCCACAGAGAAGTTTCTAGCAGAGCAAGCTCCCAAACTTACTTGGGGTTCACAGAGGGAAATACCCCCATCTAGGACTGTTTCAGTGGGGCCCACCCAGATGGAGATCTCTCAACAAAAGCCATCAGCTTCTACCCGTGTGCCCACCACCTCTCATGCCGTCCCTCAAGTCTCCTCATCTCAGACCCCTGCATGACTGGCCCTTCAGAAATCACCGGGAGCAGGAAAAAATAGAAGGAGGGCTGGATCGAGGGCCCTTATCGAAAAGACCCCAGGCTTCGTTCTCGGAGCTGCAGTGTAAGTCCTGGATCAATAGCCTCTCACTCGTCCTTCACTCCTGATATGAGTAATAATAAATATAAGGCCCTGATGGACTTACCCTTGGATGGTACGCTTCAAGCTTCTCCACTGCCGCCTAGACAACTACATTCCAGAGAAGCTACACCCCATGCAGCAAGGGCCCTTTCCTGAGCAGGGGACTCTAATCCTGTTTCTTTGGACATTTGCATTTCAGCTGACACATCCGAGTCACCATTTGTCCACTTCAAAGGGTCAGCTATTTCTTCTCCTGGACCAGTGGGGTGAATAAATAGAGAGCCCTCTCTTCTGATTATTGTTTCCTCAGGATGTATTAATGGGCTGCACTGCCAAGCCCCTCCTTCCTTTCTAATTTAGGGTGTGATAATTCTGTGTTTTTCTAGGTGTCTTTTTTTTTTAACTCTTATTCATGCCTTAATATGTAGTTGGGCTATAGGGACGCTCATGTTGTTACCCCAGGGTGGGTTCATAACTGGTTGTTTTCACTGCCCCTGGCACAACTCAGTTGTGTAGGTGGGATGCCCACCCTACCTGAGATGATTTCTCTGATACAATAAAAGGGTGGAGGGACCCCGAGCCATCCAGAGGGATAAAGGGTCGGTAACAGTCTTATAGATCTCATAAGCAGAAATGTTTTCTTTCCCTTGTTGGATGGGGATGATATGCAGAGAGATTTCAGGATGTTGGGGTGTTCTATCTCTACTGCTGGAGTTGCTTGTATTATACCCCCAGCGACCTCCGCTGTATTCTGGGCCACTAGTAGACCGATGTTCAAGTGGAAGCTGGTCTGTTCTGGGAAAGTTTTTGGGAGTGAGGGGGTGAGTTTTTTCGCTTTGTTGGGAATATTATTATTGTAGTTATTCTTTTTCTTCTTCTTCAGGCACAGTGTTACAAAGTTAAGGTATGTGCATGGTTATACAAAGTTAGTAGTTCTGGCAATCTGATCTATATGAAGGTGATTAGAATTACGGTGTGTCCTTGCTGGGGGAAAGATTTCAGGAGCTATTTTCCCCTGTCCTGGTGTTCTTGGCTGTTTACCCTTTTGGCCATGTTCTTTTTCAGGCCAGATGGAGACTAGATTTATCTCCTGGAATGTCAGGGGACTTAACTCACTTATTAGAAGTAAAAAAAATTTTGATGCATTTGAAAAAACTGAGACCCATGGTGGTATTCCTGCAAGAGACCAAATTATCATCTGGAGAAGCAAAAAAACTCTGTCAGGGTTGGGTAGCGGAAGAAATCCATAGTGTGCCTTGACTCATAAACGGGGGTATCTATATTGTTACATAAAAATTTAGGTGGAAATTCAAGAGACATATTCAGGAAAACAAGGAGATGGATCATGGCTGAACTGGAGACAACGGAAGGCCTCTAGTTCTATCCAATCTCTATGCCCCAACCAGGACTGTCCCTCTTTTTTCATACATTTAATCAAACTCTTATGGATTTCAATTCAAATAGGGCTCCAGTCTTATTGGGAGGAGATTTCAATGTGACTCTTGATCATAACATGGACAGAAGCAGTAAGGCTCCTGAGCCACACAGGCAAGCAAAGCCCTCTTGAGACTGATGGCTGAACATGGGCTACTCGATGCTTGAGGGTCCTGCACCCGGGATGCATTATTTCTCATGTTTCTCACAATCGCATGGCACCTCAGTAGAACAGATCTTTGGCTGATTTCCTCTGAGCTCTATGATAGGGTTGCCTCTGCTCATATACATCCGATATATGTTTCAGACCATGCCCCATTAGAGATACTGTTTAAATTAGGACTGGATTCTCCATCTTCCTCCTCCTGGTGGCTTGACCCTCTCCTCCTAGAGGATGAAGACTTCCAACAGTGGCTGGGCCTTGAAATAAGGGACTACTGGACTAATAATGATAATAATGAAGTCTCTGATACGACCCTCTGGGAAGCCTTCAAAGCAACGATAAGAGGCAGAATAATTGCCTTTTCAGTAGCTAGGAGACATCATCGAGAGGCCGACCAGAGGGCCCTGGAGACAATTGCACCAGTTAGAAAACAGTATAAATCCCTCACTCCAAGACCCCACCTGCATCCTTGCTTGCACAATTGGCCGGTACCAGACTTTTATTGAACACTCATCTATCCCGACAGGCTGAATTAAATATTAAACGGATTCGACATGCCTATTGGGGGGCCAGTAAACTCCTGGCATATCGGCTTAACAACAACAAATTTCTAAACAAATACAGGCTTTGAGAGACCATAAGGGTATTCCTGCTACTCTGGTTCACAGGTAAACACAATCATGACGCAGTTTTATGAACAGCTATATGCCCCCTCACCCTCCAGACCAATACAAAATTCAAGGTTTCCTGGCCTCACTGCCTATCCTTAAGCTCCTCCCCACTGAGGCCAAGTCATTAGAGGCTTCGATCATGCTGGAAGAAGTGGATAAGGCTATAAAATGATGAATCTTAGTAAAGCCCCAGGGTCTGGTGGACTACCTATCGATCTATACAGAGTCCAGGAGTTAATCTTGCCCCATATTTGCTTCGGCCTTCAAACATTCGCTGTTTGCTGGATGTCTCCCCAACCATGAGAGAAGCCACCATTACGGTTCTGCCAAAAAGGAAAGATCCACTTTTTGATAATAATTTTATTGTTTTCAAATAAAATCACAGACAAAGCGGAAGACATCATGCAGTATACAGTCACATTTTCTGTACATAGATACATTTGGCCACCTTACATCTTTACATATGTCCATAGCACTAAAACAGTAGATGGGAGGAAAGGTTTAGTGGGTAGCGAGGAAAATGAGGGTACATAGGTTTGACAGTTTATTAATTAGCTCCACATTATTAAATTCCCTAACTGTGTATCTCTACTTCAAGAGCATGGAAAACATTATTCAGACATTTGACTGTAGACATAACATGTACAATGAGTTCTGTGTGCTCAAAGGGTGGTTAACTCACTTCTTACTAAGGAGCTTCCCGACCATGGATTGACACCCAGAGGCAAGTACTAGATGCAAAGAAAATACTCTACCCTAGCTTCCTAAGCCTATTCATTAACCTATAAGGGTACCCACCGGGACAAGGTGCCATCACAAAATATATCTTACCGGGCATTGACACCTCAACAAAAATTCTGTGTCTCTGTGGCCAAACCCATCTCTTTCTGTGGTTTCTAAAGTAGATTGGATAAGAGTGTGCATATGTTCGGTAAGGGATCAATCTGGCCCTGGAACACAAACAAAATGTATCCCAAGCTTAAATCTGTACTTAGGTGAGTTAACCACTCTCTATAACTTCGTATAGATGACCATGTATAAATTATGGGATGAGACTCATAGTTATAATCTCCAGACCAGCAGAGAGGTACCGTAGGTTCCTCTCATGTTTTTAGAACCCCTTATGAGGATTTCCTAGTAGTGTTACTTTTTTACTACTATAAGGCCGTGATGGTAATCAACCTATCCCTGTTGGACACTGGGCCGCATTCAGATATTTAAGATAGGGTTCCCAACAGGCTTCGTAGGTGGAAAGTTTAGTCTCTGTAGGTAAGATATCTTGCCTAACTTGGCCACGGCAGACAGAGACCCCAAAACTTGACACTGTGGGAGTTAGAGGGTTCTCCAGTTGCATAGAATAGCTCTTTTGTTTGTAGAGCCAAAAAGCCAACCATCTGTACCTCAATAGGGGCAGCTTGGGCACATCAACACAGATCCCCAAAAGAAAGAAGAGAGGGTCAAGGGGAATTGATTGTTGTAAAACACTGGAGGCAATTTTTTGTATTTCCTGCCAAAGGAGCTGGAGCTTTGGACAAGACCACAGGACGTGCACTAGATCCCCTCCTGGCTCCTGACATCTCCAGCAATTATCCTGTTCCAGTACTTTAGCTTTATAAAGGATGACTGGAGTTCTGTACCAGGAGTGTGCAATTTTATTTTGGATTAATCTGGACTTGGCATCTGTATACCAGGTATGTGTATCCACCCATGCTTTATCCCAGGCCTCCAGTTGTATATGGGTTTGCAGCATCTTTTCCCATCTCTGCCTTGATTCATCTGACTGAGATGGAAGAGTATCTCTAAGAGTGGCATATATACGACCTGCAAGGCCCCTAGAACAAAGTAGCCACTTGGCCAGGGGAGAACCTTTGTCATGACTCAAGCTGGGAGATAAGAGATGTCGGGTAGCGTCCCTGAGCTGCAGATATCTCCAGAAGTCTGAGTGCGGGATACCCCATAAATGTCGTAAGGAATGAAAAGTCTGCATAGCTTTATGTTCAGGGGTTAACAGATCACTCATTTTAGTTATGCCCAACTTCACCCAATGTTTCCATATAACTTCAGCTCCTCCTATAGTGATAGCTGGATTTTGCCAAATCGGTATGTGAGAAAGTGGGAGGGGGTCTAACCTCATCTTATGGTGACAGCTGAACCAGTTGGCTCTAGATGCAATTACGGTGGGCGAAATAAAGTCTACACTTATTTTACTGGCCCCAGCTCTTTTAGGACTGCTCCTCTGTACAAAAAGGGAAGAGGGATTATACAGGCCCATAATGTCTATTTCCAGTTGTATCCATTGCGGTGAGAGGGGTGAAGGTGCGTGTGCCTATTTGACCGTTTGAGCCATAAGGAACGCCTGATGGTAGCCCTCCGGCCAGGGAAGATTCCAACTGCCCTTCTTCCAGTGTGACCTCAGTTTAGATCGACTAAATCTAGGTTTAGATCCCTCCCATAGAAAATCCCCAATTAATTTATCAAATATCTGAAACCATTGTTTTGGTAAGGGAACAGGCATATGCATCAGCAAATAAAAAAGTTTAGGAGCTGAGATCATTTTTACTGCTGCAATTTTCCCTGCTAGAGTAAGCTTAAGAAATCTCCACCTATCGAAGTCTGTCTTAATGGAGGTAAGGAGGGGCTGTACATTAGCTTGTCATATTGTCTCCAAAGATGGGGCCAAGAAAACTCCCAAATAAGTAATCCCTTCCGGTGCTGAGAGTCAAGTATCTACAGGTATCATTAGCTGTACACAACGAGAGTTGAGATGGAGTACTTCTGTCTTACTCTGGTTCACCATAGACCTGAATAAGATGAAAAGGTTTCTAGGAGGGTAAGAAGGGAGGATAGCCTTATGAGCATCTTCCAACAGGAGAGGAAGGTCATCAGCATACATAAAGATTGTATAGCATGATTCCCCACTGACAGACCTTTTATCTCCGGTTGACTTCTGATAGCTGCAGCCAGGGGTTCGACAGCCAACACAAACAGCAGGGGGGAGAGTGGGCATCCTTGCCTCGTACCTCTGCCCAAAGGGAATGGAGCGGAAAGCATTGAATTTGTGTTAACCCTAGCTAATGGGCCTTCATATTTGGCTTTTATCCTAGAAAGAAATGTTTCCTCTAACCCAAAATGGGACAAAGTCATATACAGGTAGTCCCATTCCATGGAATCAAATGCCTTTTCAAAGTCAACCGTGACAGCAGCTGTAGGTGTATGTAGGGACTTGGCAATGGGGATCAAGTTCAGCAGCGTTCTTTAAATGATCTGAACTATGCTGCCCAGATATAAATCCCACCTGCGATGGGTGTACAAGAAGGTTCAGTAGGGGGTTAAGTCTGGAGGCTAGGCTTTTGGCATACAGCTTACTGTCCAGATTTATAAGTGAGATCGGGTGATAATTTCCCAGGTTAGTGGGGTCCTTTCCTTTTTTGGGAATAACCACTATGATTGCCTCCTACATAGAGGGCAGTAAGGTACCTTTAGTTTCTATCTCCTGGAACACTTGGGTTAGTAGGGGTGAAATAGTAGAGGCCAGAATCTGGTAAAAGTCAGCCGTATAGCCGTCACTACCTGGTGGCGATTTCCCTTTTTTTCAGGTCTTGAATGGCTGCAATCATTTCCTCTCTGGAAATGGGGAGATCAAGAAGTTGTGCTTGTTCCCTCTTTAATTTAGGCAATCCCAAAGTATTAAAAAAACCCTGTGTGTCTTTACTAGGGAGTATGTGTGGAGGAATAAAGGTTTTTGTAGAAGTGGGAGCGTAATATCATTAATATTCTAGAGGAGGTACCCAACTCACTTGTTTGTTCCTCAACCCCGAGATATATCTGCTGGCTTGTTGTCGGTTGATAGGCAAGTACTTTATCCCTTTGTCCCCACCTTCCCAAAAGGTGTGTTTAAGGTGAAGGATAGCTGCTTCGGCTTTTCTATTTAGAATTTGGTTAATTTCAAACTGAATACTCAAGATGGATTTACCTATTGATGATTGAATAGATGGGGAGGGCATAGCTTTGAAAATATTCTCAGCCGTCGCCAATCTCTGTTCAAGATTGACCAGCTGTACTTCCCTTTGCCTACGTTTGGTTGCAGCAAACCCCATAATGCTACCTCGTATGGTGGCCTTAACAGCTTCCCACGTATTACCGGCAGAGGTATCGCTTATAGGGTTCTCAGCAAGAAAAAGGGAAACCTCCCTATTAACCCAGAGAGTAAAGTCAGGGTCTTTCACTAGAAGCGGGTCCAATCTCCATTGTTTAGTCGGGGTAGCCACGGATCCCAATGAATCAGAAGCTGGACTAGGGCATGATCTGAAATGCAGCAGGGAAGAATTGGAAACATCAGGGTTTTAGTTGTCAATTTGGATGAGCCGAGCAAAAGTCCAGATGGCTGTATGAGACATTTGCTGCTGAATGAAACGATAATCTCTTACCCTTGGTGAAATAACTGCCACAAGTCTGTAAGCCCTGGTCAGTAATCATTTGCTGGAAAGCCCTCCCACTTCTAAGGTGTGTTTACCTCCCCATCGCTCCTATCCAGAGAGAGGTACCAACATGAGGTTAAAATCCCCACCAATTAATAGGGGGCAATGTGGGGTTAAATTCCAAAATTATTTCTGCCAGGTAATGAAAAACTGAGGGGTGTCTTCATTGGGGTATATATATTACAAGGTGAGTGGGCCAGTGGGCATACTATAAGTAGCTAATACCCATCTGCCATCTTGATCTGAACGGGTCTGTTCCAGTGTCCAGGCTAGAGACTTGTGGACCAAGATGAGAACCCCATGCTTCCTAGTCTGGGCATTGGAGTGAACTTGTTGCCCAACCCAGTCTTCTTCATACAGGTGAAACCCCTTGCAAATGGGGGTTCCTAAAAGCTTCCCCGGAGCTTGGGTAAATGCTCCGTGCCTGGTTGGAGTTTGGCGTTAAAGCCGTTTAAATGGGAAGCCAGTGAGTGCTTTGAAAGGCCTCCGTATACTGTCTCTTTAAGGGCTGCTTTGGGTTGCAGTCATGATTGATCAGGGAGGGGGGTTTGAGTGTTGCTATGCTCAAGTCCCGCCCGGGCTGCTGATTTTTCACTCCATTTCTACCATCGCTAGTGGTGCAGGGGGAGCTCTACAAGAAGATGTGAATGTTGGCTTTAAATACTGGGAAATAGTAATGATAATGCAGCTGTTCTAACTTGCCTTCTTTTGCAGCAAACACTGTTTCGATTGTTTCCTCCATTTTGGTCCAGAACTGCTGAATTGGGCCAATCAGTACCTTAGGGACCCTACAAAAGTCGGTTGACCAATAGAGGAACTGTTTGTAATTGGAAAGGCATTATGGGCTATGGCACTTTTTCGCACCATTGAGAGCAGGAGGAAATGACTGGCATGTGCATCCGGCCAATGAAAGCGGGTCGCACCCGAACTGAGAGGAGAGCTCCTTGCTGTTGGAGATGAGATGCGTTGTGGCTGAGGTGAGGAGAGGAGCTCTGTGCTTCTGCGCTGTGAAAGTGGTCGCGTGGGAAGTGAGTGAAAGCCTGAAGCAGCCATTTTTCCCATGAGAGGAGTCGGATTAAACCCACCCGCGTGCGGTCAGAGGAGGCTGTGTCCTGCACAGCTACCCACCAGGCTCGACCTGTTTGGAGGACTGGAGAATCTGCTAAATTGCACTTGGTCCATGGGAGGAGTGAATAAAGCTGCCATTTGCAGTGCTTCATTGACTGTGAAATCTGGAGAGCCTAGCAGCAGCTGCCTGGTGTGGTACCCCTCTGCTATTGCTGTTTGCCATATAAATGTGTGAGGAGGCTCGTGGAGTTCAGGCTCAGCCCTGCTGGTGGTGAAGGACTCTGTCTTGTCTGGAGGTTGTGAGTACTAAATCGGGGTAGCTCCCTGCTAAATGCGCAACAGAGGTTCCAACTGGCATTGCTATACTGCTGACTGCTTAATTAAACTTTTCTTTTCTTCTCTGTGTGAAGGGCCCCTACCAGCTGCCACGTTTTGGACTAGCCATTAGGGCTTGGGTACCCAGGGACAGTAAAATTGTAGGGTTAGGCCTGTGCACAGAGCCCTAGATATGTAGGAATAGTGTAAGCCAATCAACCTGATTTTCCCCCTTTCCCTTGTTATCTGCCCTTCTAATAAATCAGATTGCTGTGCTATAACTACACCCTGGCTGGTTTGTACTCTTCAGATGAGCTGCTACATGGTGACCGTGATATAACTGTACCTTACTTTACAGGGGGTTCCCGGAGTGAGCTGGAATATATTAGCGAGGGGTAAGTGTACTGGTGAACAGAATTGTTGGCACCCAGTGTGAGTCACTAGTGGGACAAAAGGGGGGTTGCAGTAGCCCAGAGGGCTGTAACTGAGGTAGTCTTAACTGTACTAACCCCGACCTCTGGGTGGAGGCACCCGTCAACAGATCTGGGCCCCTCACCCTGCCTCTGTGGGGGCAGACAGGTAGTAGCCCTAAGGGTAGCACCCCCTTGGGGTTACAAATTGGAGGCACCGATGGGATTTACGCCCCCTAGTGGCTCAGTGAGGAAATACATCAGAAATGGAGAAAATGGAAGGGGAAGGGGTTAGGTTGGAAAAAATTAAACTGGGACCCATTAAAACCATGGTACACAGATTGATGGGTTGGGGTGAAGCCAAAGAGCTAGACTCCCAGAAGATTGTATTATTGTTAGATGTGCCCCTGGGTACCTCAACTCTGTTGCCGAGAGAATAAAGTGTTTGGGTAAGGTTGAAGTGAAAGGCTGTATGGCTGATCTGCTTGACAAGACACTGCAGGTGTTACTCCTATGCAGTGTGGCCATCGACCCTGAGAAGGTACCTCCTGTGATTTACCCAGAGAGTGCGTCCCAGGGGTGGAGGCTAATTCATATCAAAGTGGGTCAGTCACCCTGTGGGTCTCCCCAGATGAACAGTTTTAAAGACAAACTGCTTAAATTGTTAGCTGTGGAGGGGAAGACTACCCAGGAGTTGTTCCAAGCCTTGGATTTGTCCAGTGATACTACCCTCAGGATTTCCCAGGCACCTCCCCTTGCCCACCCAAAAGTTCCGCGGCTGGCTTCTTTGCCCCTTAGCAGTCCCTCCATACAGCTCGAGTCCTACCATAAGTTAAAACTTTCTCTGGCACGATACCAGTGCCTGCGGGAAGGATGACCTGGAGGCTTGGATGGACTATGCCACCCCTTTGGTCCAGGAGTGGAAATGCTCTGACGGGAGAAAAGGAAGAGACTGATGGAGAGTTTATGGGTCCTGCCTTGGAAGCCATTAGATTCTTCACCAGCCACTAGTCCGAAGCCACTGCTGCAGAGTATCTCTGCTTTAGAAGGGTTTTTGAGAGTACAGAGACTGGTGAAGATTTACTATGGAAATTCAGGTCTGCTAAGCAGTGGAGAAATGAAAACTGTCCGCTTTTGTTACTAGAGTGGAGCGGGCATTGCAGAAGGCTTATAGAAAAGGGGGAATCACTGCTACAGCCCTGAATCAGGTTCGGTTAGAACATGTTTTAAAGTCTGCCAGATCCTCTAGTGTAATGCTGCTGAAACTCAAGTTGCATGATCGGCGGGCCACCCCACCGGAATATTGTCAATTGATGAGGGAAATTCGGGAAGTGGAGACTGATGGAGAGGGGTGGGAACCCTGTGTGGGGGCAGTGAACCCTAGTGGGACCCCTGAGTCTAACACCCCTTAGGAGACTGGCTTGCCTGGAGGGTCCGAGGGGTCCCCAGATTTCCCAGGTACTGTGGGGATGCGAGTTGTTTCCTCTGACCCCTACGTGGAGGGTGAGTTGAGGGCTGAGATCAGGAATTTATGGGAATTGGTGAGGGACTTAAAGCAGTCTACTGTGTACCCTATTTGGCCTGGGACCCCTGAGTCATGTAGAGCCCCAAACCCTAGCCCTAGAGAGCTTTCTCACTCCCCTCAGGACCCCCTCAGAATAGTGATCCCCGGACCCTACATTTTGTTATCACTGTGGGGAAGATGGGCATTCCAGCCTGAGTGTCAGAGCCGGAGAATTTAAGGAAAGTTAACTGCAGACTGATCGCCCGACACCGCCAGACCCAGTCTCGGGCCCCCAAGAAAAGTTTTGTGACTCAGGCCCATGCCCGCCGGGCTACCAGTGCTGCTACCCCCAACTGGTCTGATGTGGTTGGGCCGTCTATGGAGACCTGGGTGCGGGTAAATGGAATTCCTACTGGAGCTGTACTGGACAGTGGCTCCCAGGTGACCATCATGTTTCAGGACTGGTACCAAGCACACTTATCTGAGGTGCCCCTGCAGCCGCTAACTGGTCTACATGTATGGGGGTTGAGTGACAAGGCCTATCCATATTTGGGGTACATCTGTGTCTGGTTATCCCTCCCTGCATCTGTGAATGGAATAGATGAGCAAGTGAAAACCTTAGTTTTAGTTTGCCCACCCACTGGACTGTACGATGGGGTGCCCTTGTTGATTGGGACAAATGTACACATGTTTGGATGATTGCCCCAGTTGTGCTCAGAGAAGCGAGTGTTCCAGACTGGGTGAGCTTTGAGCATACCTGCTGTGATTCAAAAGGTCAGGGCCACTCAGAAGAAGGATAGTCTGGAGGAACCCGAAGGTCCTGTGGAGGTGGTGTGGAAAAAGGATCCGGCCCCATGGTACTTGCCCCAAATGCACAATGTGTTCTGCATGGAGAGGTACGACTAAAGACAGATGTCAAGAATAAGTTTTTGATGCTGGATGCACCTGTGGAGGGAGGATTACTTGAGGGGTTGTTGCTCAAACCCAGCATTCTGCTGGCTAGAGCCCATGCTTACGTTAAGAGGGTGATGGTTCAAGTGCACAATGTGTCTGATAAAGAGATTCGAATACGAAGAGGGTGTACCCTGGCTAGCGTTCATTGTGCAGATACTGCTGTACTACCAAATAGAAAGAGTTCGGACGGGTGATGGAGTTACTCCTGTTCTGTTTGACTTCGGTGACTCCCCGTTGCCTGCTGACTGGAAACGAAGGGTCAGTGAGAGGCTTGCCAAGAGGGACCAGGTTTTTTCCCTGAAGGAGTGGGATGTAGGATGTGTACAAGGGGCTGAGCATCACAGTCAACTGCACGACGAGAGACCTTTCCGAGAGAGATCCCGATGTCTGACTCCCACTGACATAGATGATGTAAGGTGGCATCTGCAAGAAATGTTGGCTGCTGGTGTAATTCAAGAGTCTAAGAGCCCCTATGCCTCCCCCTTCGTAGTAGTAAGGAAAAAGAATGGGGCAGTTCAGATGTGTGTAGACAATCGCACTTTGAATAGGCGGACCATTCCAGATCAATATACCATGCCATGCATACAAGACGCCTTGGATTGTTTGAATGGTAGTAAGTGGTTCTCTGTGTTGGATCTTTGGAGCGGATACTACCAGATCCCGATGGCCCCAGACGATCGAGAGAAGACTGCTTTCATTTGCCCCTTAGGCTTCTATGAGTTTATTCTGATGCCTCAAGGAATTTCGGGTGCCCCAGCCACTTTTCAGCGCTTGATGGAATGAGCTGTGGGGGACATGACCCTACTCAAGTGTTTGGTCTATTTAGATGACGTTATAGTGTTTGGCCGATCATTGGAAGAACACTAGCAACGATTATTCAAAGTCCTGGATTGGTTGGAGGATTTCGGCCTTAAGTTGTCTATTGACAAGTGTCAATTCTTCCAGACTTCCGTGAAATATGTGGGCCATATAGTGTCCACTGAGGGCATAGAGACTGACCCCGGCAAGGTGGAGGCATTGACCACTTGGCCTCAACCAAGGAATTTAAAAGAGCTGCAACAATTCCTATTTACGAGTGATTCGCCCCCTCCTTAATCTCACTCAGGGGCACCCGCCTACTCACAAAAAGTATAAGAAGGGTGTGTACACTGACCTGGAAAAGAAGTATTTTCGGCCAAACAATATGTTGGGGATCAATGGACTGCTGAGTGTGAGGAAGCTTTCACGACATCATATATCAACTTACTCACGCTCCAGTACTGGCCTATGCTGACCCAGTCAAGCCCTACACTCTTCATACTGATGCCAGTCTACAAGGATTGGGGCTCGCTATACCAGGAGCTTTCGAATGGGCTGAGACCTGTAGCGTTGCCAGTAGAAGTCTAACACCTTCAGAAAAAATTACCCTGCACAAACTAGAGTTTCTGGCTCTAAAAGTGGGCCATTGTTGATCAGTTTCATGGCTATTTGTATGGTGCCAAGATATTAGTAAAGACTGATAACAACCCTCTGACCTATGTACAGACCTCTGCCAAATTGGATGCTACTGGGCATAGGTGGCTCTCTGCCTTGGCTACTTATGATTATGCTGTAGAATACCGGGCGGGCCTAAACCATATAGATGCGGATGCTCTCTCTCGGAGGCCTGCATCCCAGACTGAATGGGTCCGGTTGTCTGAACCTGACATAAGAGCCCTCTGCCAGAAATTTGGCAAAGAAGAACAGGCGTCTCTTGATACAGTGGACTGTGTGGTAGATTGTCTGGGGCCACTGGAAAACTGTATACCTGCTGCTTACTGTCATTTCTCTGCATTAGACACCAGCTCCCTGCCACAACTCAACAATGATGATCTCCAACAGGCTCAATCCTGTGATCCTATGATAAGAACGGCCGTAGAGGTTTTGCAGGCTGGAAGGGATGTATCCAAACTACGTTCCACTGACATACGGACTGCTTTGTTGTATAAAGAGGGGCCCAAGTTAAAGCTGATCAACCAACTACTATATAGAGAAACTGAATAAGGAGGGTCGGGTACACCGACAACAACTGGTGCTGCCAGTGGTTTTTAGAGAGCTAGTCCTCAGGTCATTGCATAATCAAATGGGGCATCTGGACATAGATCAAACACTTGACCTGGTACGGGCTCGATTCTATTGGCCGAAGATGAGTGCGGATGTGGAACAGTATGTCAGGACTTGTGGTCGGTGTTTGCAAAGAAAAACGTTACCCCGGAGAGCTGCTCCTCTGGTCAAAATTACTATTAGTGCTCCTATGGAACTGGTCTGTATTGATTTCCTGAGTTTGGAGCCTGATCTGAAAAGTGTCAGCAACAGATATGGCTTGGAGAGACAGGAAGCGCATCCTCAGGATCACGAGAACAGCTGCATGGGAGTCTGAGCTGGACATCATTGTCCACCTAGAGACAAATGACTTGGCTCAACATGAGATTAGAGCAGTGCAGAAGGACTTTGTAGAACTGAGGAGGAGCCTAAGACAAGTAGCACACACAGTATCCTTCTCAGAGTGCTGCTGCCAGTCCAATGGCATGAGTGAGGCTAGGTACTTTGCACCATGCAGTTTAATGAATGGTTGAAAAATGGTGTGGAACACAGGGTTTTAGCTTCATTGGTTACTGGGTTCCACCTGGAGGAACACCAGCCTATACTAACAGGATGGTCTGCATCTGTCCAGGAAGGGAACAAGTCTTTTGAGCAATTGGTTTAAATGCTTCATTGGCAAGCTTTAAACTAGTCAAGAGGAGAGTACTGATAAGCAGCAGGAAAATCCCAGCCTCTCCTACAAAACAGGGTACTAAATGAGAAAAGACCAAGGTAGAAAGGTCAGTGGGGATGCTGCAACTGAAGGTAAGCAACAAAAATGGAAAGCAATGAGTACCAATGCCCGTAGTCTGAGTAACAAGCTTCCTAGAATTAGTGGCCTTGATGGAGGAGGAACATCTGGATATCGTGGCAGTCACAGAAACATGGTTCACAACAAAACCATGACTGGGACGTAAACATACCAGGATACACTATCTACAGGAGGGACAGAGAGGGTAATATAGGAGGAGGAGTAGCTCTTTACTTAAGGAAGGAATCAAAGCAGCAGAACAAAAGGGAAAACAGGGAGGAGAAGAAGCACTGTGGGTAAATTTGGGACCGGCAATGGCACCACAATCCGCACAGGGGTTAGTATACAGAACTTCCTCTCAGGGGAGGAAATGGACAAGGAAATGATAGAAAGTATACTTAGTAAGGCAGAAAAAGGGAGATATTGCTGATGGGCAATCTGAATATGCCAGATGTTAACTGGAGTGCAGTTGCAGAAGCCACTTGAAGAGTGGGTTATTCTAGATGCCCTACAGGGGCATGCCTTAGGACAACTAATATTGGAGCCCACTCAGAGGAGCAATCTTAGACCTGGTTCTTTCAAATGGAGATGAAGAGGATCACAGATGTAGAAGTGGGTAGCCATCCGGAACTAGCGACCATCGACAGTATGGTTCACAATAAACACAGCAATAGAGTCAAGCCATACAAAGGCAAAGGTACTGGACTTTAGGAGGGCTGACTTTACAAAATGGTGAGTACCTAAGGAATGCACTAGCAAATGGGCAGGAAGGAGAAGTGGAAGAACAATGGGAATAATAAAACTGCCATCACAGAGGTAACTAGCCTTTGTGTGAAGCAAATAAACAAAATTAAGCGATGTAAGAAACCACTATGGTTCTCAAAGGAAGTGGCAGTGAAGGTTCGAAGAAAAGAGAAAGCTCAGGAAGTACAAGGAATCACAGAAAGAGCAGGACAGAGAACTGTATCAGTTAAAGCAAAAGGAAGCTGGGAAGGCAGTCAGAACAGCAAAGGCCCAAACTGAGGAAAAGATAGCCAACTCAGTTAAGAAGGGGATAAAACCTTTTATAGGTACATCAGGGGCGAAGGAAGACCAAGGGAGAGGATAGTGAGGCTTAATAAAGGGGGGACGGTGGGCAGAGGGTGACTATGAAATGCAGAGATACTAAACAAATATTTTGCTTAGTATTTACAAAGGAAGGGAGGTAACTAAAACAAACAGTATAAACACTCTGGATACAGAAGTTGATACCAGCCCATTTACAGAAGAAAGGCATCTGAAAGAACTCTTAAAACTGAAGGTGTACAAAGCAATGGGGCTCTGATGGATTCATCCCAGAATTCTAAAAGAACTAAGGGTGGAATTAGTGACACCACTGACTACCCTGTTTAACAAATCATGGGAGGATGGGTGGTACCCGAGGACTGGAGGAGGCAGATGTGATTCCCCTTCACAAAAGTGAGAGCAAAGGCAAAGCAGGAAACTACAGACCTGTTAGTTTAACCTCAGTGGTAGGCAAAATGATGGAATCACTTCTGGAAGGAAAGAATTGTTGAGTATCTAGAGGCCAGAGGGGCACAGACCCAAGGCAGCACGGATTCACAGCCGGAAGGTCATGCCAGACAAATCTGATAGTAGTTATTTGACTGGGTGACCAAGTAATGAATCAGGAGGGGCTGTGGACATGGCCTACCTGAACTTTGCAGCAAGGCATTTGACACAGTCCCACACAAAAGATTAATATACAAGTTAGCTAGCCTGGGGTGGGTCCCAAGGATGACAGCCTGGGTAAAAATTGGCTGGAGAATAGGACACGGAGAGCAATAGTAAATGGAATCACTCTGAAGAAAGGGGTACTAGTGGGGTACCTACAGGGTTCAGTATTAGACTGGTCCTCTTCAATGTCTTTATAAGCGACATTGCAGAGGACTGGAAGAAAAGTATGTCTCTTTGCAGATGACACAAAGATCTGCAACAGAGTTGATGCACAAGGTGGAGTGGAAAGGATGAAAAGGACTTGGCAAGGTTAGAGGAATGGTCAAATGTATGGCAGCTTAGATTCAATGCTAAGAAGTGCAAGGTAATGCACTGGGAAACAAAACCCAGGGAAGAGTACACAATGGGGATGAGATACTAACAACAACAAAATGGAAGGGACCTGGGGGTAGTCATATCAGATGACCTAAAGGTGGGCAAGCAATGTGAGAGGGCAGCAAGGAGGGCTGGGAGGATACTGGGATGCATAGGAGGCATCACCAGTAGAAAACAGGAAGTTATTATCCTCTGTACAGACAGCTGGTCAGACCCCATCTGAGTACTGTGTGCAGTTCTGGAGACCCAGTCTTCAAAAGACATAGACAGGATGGAGTTGTCCAGGGAGGGCAACTAAAATGGTGCAGGGTCTGCACCGGAAGACATATGAAGAGAGACTTAGGAGCTTAATGTAGCCTCGAGGAAAGGAGGAGAGGGACATGATAAAAACTTTCAGTACCTCAAGGGAATCAACAAAGTCCAAGAGGAGCATCTTTCAAAAAAAGAGGTGCAAGAACAAGGGGCACAATTTGAAGATAAGGGGGCAGCTCAGGAGGTAATTTAAGGATATTTTTCACAGAGAGGGTTGTGGATGCATGGAACAGCCTTCCGGAGGAGGTCATGGAGTCAAAAACAGTGGTGGAATTCAAGCATGCATGGGACAGTCATAAGGCAATTCTAGGGGTGGGGTAGAAAGAAGCAGGCTGCTGGTTAACTAGGATCTGCAGCTTATCCAATGAAACGGAAATGGGCAGACTGGGTGGAATGGCGGTCCTTATCTGTAAATCAAATTCTATGTTCTATGTTTCTATACTGGTGGTCACTGATCATTTTACACGTATGCAGGCTTCCGACCAAGGATCGAAAGAGCAACCACGGTGGCTAAGATATGATTGAGAACTTTTAAGTCCACTTAGGGCCCCACAGTGGATTCATTCCTGACCAGGAAGGGACTCTGAGAGTTGTTTGATTAAAGAGATGCTATCTTTGTTGGGTACTGAAAATCATGAACCACCCCCTATCATCCGCAGGGAGATCCTCAGCCTGAAAGGTTTAATCGTACATTGTTTGACATGCTGGGCACCTTACAATCAAAAGATAAATCGAGATGGAGCCAACAGATCAGCACTTTAGTTCACACCTACAATTGTACGAAAAGTGATGCCACAGGGTTTTCCCCCTATCGACTGATGTTTGGGAGAGAGGCTAGATTGCCAGTGTATGTGTGTTTTGGGGTTTCCCCTGATGGGGTGTGAGCAGAAAACCATCTACAGTACGTACAGAGATTAAAGGCTCAATTAAACCATGCTTACCAACTGGCCCAGACTATGGCTGCTAAACGAAATCTGGCTAACAAGGAGAGATATGACAAAAAAGTGAAAACAGTAGAGTTGAGAGAAGGGGATAGAGTGCTGTTGAGAAATCTGGGACTGCATGGCAAACATAAGATTGCCGACAGATGACATCACCTCCCCCATATTGTTGTGCGACAGCTGGCAGATCTACCTGTATATAAAGTGCGGCCTGAAAACAATTCGAAATATGTGAAAACCATACATAGAAATCACTTGCTGCTGACTGGGCAGATCTTGACTGAAGCTGAACCTTCCACTGCCACTCCTTCCCAGCCTGTGACTAGATCTGTTGCTAAGAGAAGGACCAAGTCCGTGCAGCCTTCGACAAGTCCCCCAAGAGAGCCATATCCCACTCCTCTTGCAGAAGAAGATGATCAACATTCAGTGTCAGAAGATAGTGAAGGTGATATTGAATACTATACCTCTTATGAACTGAGTCAATTGTTTCGGGGCAATCCCCTTGTTAACTCGGGAACTGAAATTGGCCCGTCTGTACAGATTGAGCCTTCTACTTTGTCCCCGGAGGAAATGCCTCCAGAAGATGAATGGGGTAGCAGACAAGCTCAAGGGGCTGAGTCTTTAGGCCTGGCTGAACTGTCTGGCCTGGCTGAATTATCTGACTTTTCAGAAGAAGAGAGTGAGATGGGGGAACAAGCCAGGGCTATGCCCGAATCAGAAGAATATGTTGAATGCCCTGATGGTTCCCCTCTAGTGCCTAAACCGCCCCCAGATGAGCCCAGTGGGGTGGGTTCAGGGATAGAAGGTCAAGCCCCTAATAGTATTATGAGCACTGAACCTGTTCCCCTTGAAGAGATTCCCTCTTGCTAATGTCACTGATACTGAAGTGAGTCAGGGCCTGGTTTAGGATCCCCGAGACCCTAGACTGATCCAGCCACAAATACGGCCAGTAATAAAAGTTGAGCTATGAATCTCTGGGTCAGCCAGTGGACCTGCCCTTAAATATGGTTCACAAGGGGTATATGTGTCCCGAGTTCTTTGCCTAAGTTAGCCTTTGGGATAACTCCAGACTGTTAGTGGTGCCCTTTGAGTATGGCGGCCCCTGCCTCGGGTACCCGCTAGTAACTAGGAAAAGAGGATTCCTCAGTCCGGTGTCACGAGCAGAAACCAATGACCTGGGTTAAAGAGGAACAAGACTTTATATGTATAATGTGTATAAACTATAGTACACTGTGAAGCAATATTCATGTATGTAAGGTAAAATGTGATATAGTGTTAATTGGGTTGTTCGCCTAAGTGCCTCAAGGGTAAATGCTTGACGCGGACGCTAAGTTTTTCCAGGCCAGAGAGGGTGTAACCCCCTTACAAATGGGGGTTCCTAAAAGCTTCCCCAGAGCTTGGGTAAATGCTCCGTGCCAGGTTGGAGTTCGGCGTTAAAGCCGTTTAAATGGGAAGCCAGTGAGTGTTTTGAAAGGCCTCCGTATACTGTCTCTTTAAGGGCTGCTTTGGGTTGCAGTCATGATTGATCAGGGAAGGGGGTCTGAGTGTTGCTATGCTCGAGTCCCGCCCCGGCTGCTGATTTTGCTCCATTTCTGCCATTGCTAGTGGTGCAGGGGAGCTCTACAAGAGGATGTGAATGTTGGCTTTAAATACTGGGAAATAGTAATGATAATGCAGCTGTGCTAACCTGCCTTCTTTGCAGCAAAGACTGTTCGATTGTCTCCTCATTTGGTCCAGAACTGCTGAATTGGGCCAATCAGTACCTTAGGACCCTACAAAGTCGGTTTACCAATAGAAGGAACTGTTTGTAATTGGGAAAGGCATTATGGGCTATGGCGTTTTTTCGCACCATTGAGAGCAGGAGGAAATGACTGGCATGTGCAGCCAGCCAATGAAAGCGGGTCTTTCCCGAACTGAGAGGAGAGCTCCTTGCTGTTGGAGATGAGATGCGTTGTGGCTGAGGTGAGGAGAGGAGCTCTGTGCTTCTGCGCTGTGAAAGTGTTCACGCGGGCAGCACGTGAAGGCCTGAAGCAGCCGTTTTTCCCGTGAGAGGAGTCGGATTAAACCCGCTAGCGTGCGGTCAGAGGAGGCTGTGTCCTGCACAGCTATCCACCAGGCTCAACCTGTTTGGAGGACTGGAGAATCTGCTAAATCACACTTGGTCCACAGGAGGAGTAAATAAAGCTGCCATTTGCAGTGCTTCTGTGACTGTGAAATCTGGAGAGCCTAGCAGCAGCTGCCTGGTGTGGTACCCCTCTGCTATTGCTGTTGGAGTTTGCCATATAAATGTGTGAGGAGGCTCATGGAGTTCAGGCTCAGCCCTGCTGGTAGTGAAGGACTCTGTCTTGTCTGGAGGTTGTGAGTACTAAATCAGGGTAGGTCCCTGCTAAATGCGCAACAGAGGTTCCAACTGGCATTGCCATACTGCTAACTGCTTAATTAAACTTTTCTTTTCTTCTCTGTGTGAAGGGCCCCTACCAGCTGAAAATTAACAACAAAAAACTATTTTTTAAAGACATCCCTATATGCTGGTATGACTACATGCTTATCTCCCCCTCTCTGCATATAAAAACAGTCACTTATAGATCATGTTTCTTCATTGCATGAACCTGTAACACCAATTATAATTCTGGAATTTTAGTTTTCAGTTCCGCCCATGCATTTTCAACATTTGAATATACATAGCTTTTAGCATCAATAGTCACCTTCATTTTAGCTGGGTATACCATAACTGCTCTATAGCCCAACCCCTACAATTTATTCCTAAGTAGATCAAATTTTTTCCTTTCTGATACAATCTATTATGGAAAATCATTATATAGTGCAATATTAGCTTATAAAATCATTTGACTCTTTTTTTGTATACATAAGACATGAGCTTCTCTTTATCAGAATAATTCAGAAAATGCAGTATAACTGGTCTTGGTGGAGCACCATCAGCACCTTTAGATCTTAAAGTTCTATGTATTCTTTCCACAGAAAAATCTATATTCATAGGATCTATGTCCATATAAGCAGCAGCAATTATTTTAAATGAGTCATATAATGGCCTGATATTGTCCCAGTTTTCTGGAATTCCTACAACTCTAATATTGTTCCATCTTGACCTTGCTTCCTGGTCCAATATTCTCTCCTTTAATTCAATATTTAAAAGCTTGAGTGATTTAATTTGGTTAGACATGGGCATTGTGTCAGCTAATATTTGACTCACATGTTTCTTAATATCAGAAATGTCAGTTCTCATAACATTATTTTCTTTCATAAGTTCTTGAGTTAACAAAAAGTACTGTTCCATTTGAGATTGATGCTTCAGCATTATATCCAATATACTAGTGATAGTATTAATTTTAGCAAAAAGCCATTTAGCCCAGGAAAGGAGGGGGGGGGGTCTTCTTCAAAATCAGCCAGTTCATTACTACTTTCATCGTTAGAACACTATTCATATGAGCTTTCTAAATTATCCCCTTCTGCCCAAGTTTCCAGCTGAGCTGCTTTTACTTTTTCATCTTTCCCGGTGTTGATTTTTATCACTCTTTTTCAAATCCCCATTACTGTTATGTTTTGTCACTTGAGATAGCAAAAGTTTGCTTACTACTTTTGAATCTTGTTGCAAAGTAACTTCTTTCTGAACAGTTTGTGTTCACTTCTGTTCCGCCTGCAAAGTTTTTTCTTCGGGGCTGCTTCTCACCACGTTGAGATTCTCTGTACTTTGTTTGACTAACTCCCCGCTTGGTTCAATGTTGGCCTTGCTTTCCTGGTCAGGGCATTGAAATACAGCTTCAGATCATGCTGTACATTTCTCCTTTATAGTTTCCTGCAATGTCGTTCCTAGAATATTTAAATCTGGAGCAGCCATTTGAGAAATAGCAGATATTTGCTCTTGAGAGCCAGGCAGTTTCACAGCCAAATTCTCTCCACAGTGTTCTGCCATTGCTGCTTCCTCTTCTAGTATATTTATTTGTTCAGGCTCAGTTTGTAAAGCATTTTCAAGCAGGTTAACAGTTTCAAGTTTAGAGCCACTCTCTGCTTTAGAAACTATTTTTTCTACTGAAAATAAGGGGAACATCAGGAGAACACCTTCTGTAGCTTTCTGAATAACAAGCTCCCACCTTCAGCAATAGCTACTTTGGCAACTAAATTATGCTGTTTATGGGTTATGGTACTCATCAACTGCTTAGCAACTTTATTCTTCATACTAGTATTTACCTGCTTGGATTCTTTCCTGGTAGCCATTATGCCAAACAAATTATAAAGTTTTAAATTCCTTTTTTCTTGTGCAGCCAGGTTCTCTTGAAAAAAATCCTCATCACACAGCATACCATTGAAACAACTCAAAACACATTTTAAAAGGATTTGCACTGACTCAGAGGAGAACGCTGTAGCTTCTCGCTCACTCTGCTGCTTTCATAGTGCAGCATGGTGCCTCCCTACTGCATGACCAAGTTACTAACTTTTTAACATTCTGTTAAATTTTGTGGAATTTTGTGAAATTTTATCAAAATTAAATGGATTTGGAATTTTCCCATTCTGCACAGCTCTAGACATTAGCCAAAAATCTAATCTGTTGGCCATGGAGTGAGATGTGGAAAAAAAAAGAAAATTCTTAGTTGTGGGGTGTTTGAACCTCCATCCAATAGGGCAAGGTCCTGCATTATTTTATTTTTTTGCAATAAAGGTTTTTCAACCTTTTGGACAGATGGGCAGCTCTTTAGTCCTGCCCCATACCCTACAGCTGGTCATCCACCCCACAACCTGGTGTTTTTAATGGTCTTCCACAGATTCCCCTTGGGTTAGGAGGGGGAGGACCATCTGCCCCCCATGAACATATCCAGAGGCTCTGGGTCCACAGCCCAGTGGAGCAGCTACATAGAGACAGGGAAGGCTTCACGGAGCCCATTCTTCCATTTTCCATTTCCTTGGTCCCTCTCTGATGCCAGGGCACACAAATTGGAATGTACTTTTGGAGGTATGCATGCTCCACAGAAGTCTTGCAGCTCCCTCTTCTGTGTGTCATTCTTAGCTGTCCTACTATCAGGCCTCCACCTGGTACCAGTCACATGGCAGAGACAGCAGCCATCTGGGAGAGGAGAAGAGAGCAGTCTATCAGACACTCAGTCCTCTCCCACCTCAGCTGACCCCCAGTGACCCTAGTCTGTTCCCAATCCTGGGTTACTGTCATGGGAAATTGTGAGGTATGCATGGCACTTCAGCCCTCATCACCACTGGGCAGGCTGCTGCAAAATATTCTCAAGAGCAGGTACCATTTTTGATTGAGACCAGGCAGAGTGTAGAGCAGTCTGTAGGTCTCTTGACCAAACTGAAGTTGCCACCCATTAGTACTACTGCTCCATCATCTCACAACTTAGAGAGTTTTTGTGAGACAGTATCAAAAAAGAAGGGCGTATCTGAGTTGGTGCCATATAGTTTGGCTGGTATTATTGGGCATAGGGGTGGGAGAACTTCACTAAGATCCAGCGGCCTTCTTTGTCTGGTATTCTTTGTAAAGAGGTCCATTTAATGAATTTATGGAGTAAAATAGAGATCTCATGTTTGGAAGATGCAGCAGAGCTATGGGCCTCTAAGCCAACCCAGTTTTTAGGGTTGTGGGTGGAGCCTACAGCACTATTGTGATTGCTCAGTAGCTCTAAAAAATGGCCAATCCTGGAACCTTCCATTGGACTTTTGGACATATACCTTCTGAAAGCCCAATGGAACTTGAACCCCTCCACCATGATCGGTTGCTACAGAATAAAAGCCGTACTATTTCAGCTGTTATTTCCACATTCTGGTGCATGAACTGCGCATGCACGACTCACATGCCTTCACAGTTCTGCTGGCACCATCATGTTGTGAATGGCAGGATGCCATTCATTGCAACTACGCATGCGTGAGTGCACTACATGCACAGTTGCATCACTGGTGCCAGCTCCATGGCATTGTGTGCCCCCCCCCACTGACTCAAGTGACACACTGGGAGCCAACCCCAGTGTGCCAAAAGATTTTTCTGGGACCCCCCCAACTCATGTGGCACACTGGGAGCTCACCCCTGTGTGCCCAAAGATGTTTATTTTTATCCACCGACATTGGGTGCCCAATCCCCATGTCAGAATTATGTGCACCCGCCCACTCATGTGGCACAATGGGAGCTTACCCCAGTGTGTCTAATTTTTCATTCCCCAACACCGCTGACATCAGGGTGTTTAATCCCCATGTCAGCATCCTGTACAAGTCCCCCCAGTTATGTGGCACACTGAGAGCTCACCCCAGTGTGCCCAAATGTTTTCTTTTTCTGTTTTCTGTAAAAAAGAAAATGGTCCCTCATCATTGATGCACTGATTTTTTTCCCTTTAATAAAGAAAATGGTCCCTCATCATCACTGTAGTCCCCCTTCCCCATCCCCACCCTCCCACAGATCATTCCTCTCCTCCTCTTACCCCTTACCCTATACTTACCTCCGGAGGCACCATCTTCTTCTCTGGACTGGGACACATCTGCATTCTTCAGAGCTGAACTGTGAACTGAAGAATCTAAGGTGAACCTGCTATAATGCCATTCAATGGGGTTTTCAACTTATGCTGATAAATCAGCCATTTTAGGAATTTTTATCCCACATTTTCAACATGGGGTTCTTGGGACCCCCACCTCTTAAAAACTCACTGTCATTTTGTTACTCAGTCATGAAAGGTGATTTCATGGCCGCTGTATGGAATCACCTTTTTGGGACTGATTCATGAAATGACAGTGCCACTGTTCATGAGGTGGGGGTCCCAAAAAATCCATGCTGCAAATCTGGTGAAAAAGTTCCAAAAAATGACTGTGTTACGAGCATGCATTGCGCAGTTTGTATGCATGCTCCTAACTTCTTCAATGTTTTATATTTTCACTCCACATTTTTAACACCTCCTTCAAAACAATATAGCTGTCATTTTCCACAACCTGCATTAGCCAAATTTAATTATAGATATGGGGGCACTAGCATAAGACCTTTACCTGAAGTGATTAAAACTAAATTTCAGGCCCAATTGTTGTGTTGGACAGAAATCTAGGACCTGAAATACAGGAACAAATTAAATGTGCCCTTATTCAAAATGCTGAGGAAAACACTGGGAGTAGACCCTTACTGCCATGCCTCCTATATAAGATCAGAGCTGGTAATATCAACTATCAGTACTCTTTTTGAAGTATGCCAAATAAATGTTTGGTTAAGACTAACTAGACTTCTGTCTACAAGGATCTCTGTACAATGTCTGGAGGAGAAAAGGAAATGGTTCAGGGGAATCAGCTTACTCCAAGTGGTTTATTCATAATAACTTTAGCTTTGGATATAAGACTTCTTTAGACATCTTAACAGACCCTATCCTACGTAGGACATTTATAATTTATAAGTTTGAGCAATTTGACAGCAGTGTACTGAGGTACAAGTACAAGAAGTCACTAAATAATATTGAGAATTGTAGTTGCTCCAGAGGTGAAAGAGAAAATCTTGTACATGTGATCTGGCATTGTATCTAGTATAACAAAGAGTGTACGTATTGGTTAGGTCCCTTTTTGGATACTACATAGAATGTTGAATTTCCAACATTGACTTCCATTTTAATTCATACAGAACATTCATGGACCATAGAGAGAGTGGCAACATTTTTCTAAGCAATTAGTAAAGTGAAAAGAAGAATTAGTAAAACAGTGATAACTGAATGAATTCATAAATGACTAAACTAAAGCTGTGATTAGGCACTTATGTTTCCTGTGTGTAGGAAAGAGGCTAGTACTTTAAGTTTATCACATATACAGTATATGCAATATGATAGATACGATAGATACCTTCTTAAGTTAATGCGCATTTGCTGGGTTTATGAGTGAGCTGAACAAGCTCAATGCTGTATGAATTATTTAGAATTTTATTTTTATCATACTTTTAATTGTCTTTTTAATTATGTATGTATATTTTGTTGAAGACTATTTAGTCAAACAGTAAACTTGAATTGATTGACTAGAAAAATGAAGGATGTTGAGGTTAGGGAGAAATTGACAAGGTGGACAGCAAGCTGGCTGCGACAGAATCCAGAGGGTGGGGGTGGGGGGAGTTATTCAGTACCAAAGAAATCACCAGCAAGGTCACACAGGGATCGGTGCTGGGGCCGCATTGTTCAATGTCACCATAAACTACATTGGGGAGGCATAAACAGCAAGATGTGCCTGTTTGGGGATGGCACCAAACTCTGCAGGAGGGAAGACATGGTTGAAGGGAAACAGGACCTACTGGAAGAACTCAGGAAACTTGAGAGATGGTCAGGGATCTGGCAACTTAGCTTCAATGCCAAGAAATGCAAAGTGATGCACACTGGGGCCAGAAATCCTTGGACTGAGTATTACCGGGAAGGGGGCAGGTCTCTTCAAGCTGAGTGACAATAGATCCATGAGGGGGCACAGTTAGAAGTTGATGGTGGGGAGGTTTAGAAGGGATGTTAGGAAATGTTTTTGTGGAGAGGGTGGTAGATGCATGGAATGGGCTGTCAGAGGAACTGATCTCAGTGAACATGGTGGGAGGCTTTTAGGGATAGGCATAAAAGAACCCTTGGTACCATGGGAGGAGAGTTATGAAGGAAGGAAGGATTGACAGGGGAGGGGGGGCAGGGTCAATGTTTGTAAGCCAGGGACACAACTTTACTAACACACATACTCGATAGACCATTTTGACCTTCTTTTGCTGGCTCTTTCATATGTTCATATGTTCGTATGTTAGGGAATGCTGCACTCCAAGCTAAGCAAATTTCCATCTAGCTACAGTGTAGGCCTCTCTTTACAATAGCTCTGCAGAGAAATCTTGAAAAACTTGAATAGTGTGGCCATCCCATTTGAGGGGGCATGTTCGCATGAAATATGCAGGATGTTCCCTTTGACAGAGTATTAGATGGACACTAGGTCAGAACAGCACCAACAATAAAGGTACCATCAAGAACAGCAAAGTACAAACAGTGCTGCCAACAACAGCACCAGAGCAAAATACCGTGACACAAAACAGCACCCACAGTAGCGGTCATTCACCACACCAACAACCACTACCATTCCCCAAAACTCAAAATGTACACTTTTGTTTTGTGGGGTGCTATACCCCCCTGCACCATCCCTTATTTATATAACCAACTCCAAAGGGGAAGGGGGGCTCAGAGAAAAGCAGAAAATTGAGGTGGAAGGAATTTCTGTTGGGCTGTAAAAATAAACCTTGGGCTGGGGGGATTATGACTATGTGTGCTTGGAGACCAGGAACAGAACCCTGGTTAGTCAAGCTATATTAGTCAAGCAGCTTGTGTCTTAGACCTCTGCATCATGGGAGCAGCATGATCAGTCTTAGCATTTTTCCCTACTTCACCACGTCCTGCCTTGCCATCATATTCACAGGGGTAGCAGTTACTAATGTTCGCTATTCTATCCCTGTCACTGTTGAAGGCAAATGTGGTTTAGGAGGTGTGCTTTAGATTGCACTCTTCTAATCACTCTCTTCTAACCTAGTATGCATTGGATGAACCTACACAGAATGGGTCTTGGCCACTTCTCTGGCTAAGGCTTGGGTGCCAGGGAGTGGAGTGTCCTCTCCAGCTCCAAGGACAGGCAGTTCAGAGCATTAAACATAACTGGAATTGTGTGCTGGTGGAAGGCTACAACATTGGGTACTTTGATGCCTTCAGGGAACCTGACCAGGTGGACATGTTCCTTCTTGCTCTGTTCTTCATATTGTCAATTTCAGAGAGAAGGTACTTGATGTGTCAGCCATGCTCATATATTAACAGCTGTGAGGATTCCCCCTGCTTTCTCCACTTGTTGCACACAATTTTTTATTGTGGTAACATAGCCTCTTAGAAATTACACAACACAGATTGTCTGTGACATCGTGGTTTTAAGTTCTGCTGTGTCCATGAGAAGTTGCCACAGCATAGCTATGATGTGGGAATAGCTTGGTTGGTACCATAGCTGGATGTGTAGAGAAAGCCATGGTTAGGGCAGGCAAGACCTAAAAACAAGATCAGGTCATCAGATGAGTGGCAAGTAGACCACAGAGTGTTGGCTAAGTCGATTGTTTCACTCAGCATTAAAACTTTAAAACATGCATTTACTACTGCAATTTCAGCATGTATCAACTCTGCATGATATCCTAGCATGATTTAGTGCACGAGTGGTTTCTGAGCTGCTTGGTTCTCGACAGATATAAAGGGATTTAGTTACTAGTTGTAGGGAGCTGGAAAACTAAGCAGCCATTTTGCAGCTGGCTGCACCCCCCCCAAATGTGGATTTCTTTTGTGTTTAGGAACCTTATCAAGGCAGAGAGGTTAGGAGTGCACAGTGACATAAATCAGACACAAGAGGGTGAAGTCCCTGCACTCCTAACAACCTACCAGTGTTTCTGTAAAGGTTGTAGTTCTGTATTCTGGAAAGGGCCAATGAGGCAAATCAGAATATTTATTTATTTGTTTGTTTGTTTGTTTTGATTGCTGGTAGGTGCACTAGACATGGAAAATGCCTATTTTCAAGCACTACCCAGGAGAGTACAAACAATTACAATTATGGTCAATACAGAGTAGTAGAATTACATTAAATACAGAATCAATGAGCAGTTTGAATGGAAATAACAAAATATCATAATCAGCATAATACACCAGTAATGTACAAAGGTCTTGTGGATGAGTATTAAACAACAGTAAAGTACAATGAACAATGATAGTCTGTTGTAAATTGTGGATAGCCATAAGATTATTTTGCATTGGCTTGTGAGTAAATGGGAGAGGCATAATATGGAATAGGCAGAATAGTAGATGTCTTATGCAGTGGCTTGCAAGTAAATGGGAAAGGCATAATCCAGTATAGACCGCACAGTACTTTTGGCAATGGTGAGGTGAATGTCAGGTGTCGTGGAGCTCTTCATTCTGTACACTAAACCCAATCTGGGGTGAATTCTACTCAGAGAATCATTATGGTATGAATAGGTGAGACAGGGTCTAGTGTGACTTCTAAGTATTTGAGGTGTGTATGTGCTTCATGATCCAGCCATCAGAGTGAGCAAAATCTAGGAGGTGGACTGGTTTGAGAGTTTTGACTTAGAGCTAAATAGCATGGATGTATTGCTTGTAAATTGAGCTTGTTTATCAGGAATCGACTTTGGATGAAGGAAAAGTCATCATTCAAGTTCTGAAAGAGACTGGTCAGTGACTTTAAACTATGGAAAATGATGAGACCATCAGCATACAGTAGAGTGTTACAGTTGAGGTTTGAGGGAGGTTGTTTATAAATAAGGAGAAGAGGAGAGGACCTAGGATGGATCCTTGTGGAACTCCGTACTTTATGGGCTGCACAGCAGGGAGTGTTTCCAAGTGAAACACATTTGGATCACCTAAAGGTGGTTATCATTCCAGGAAGTGTCCTTAGGGGATTTATCAAAGTTTAATAGTTAAGTTATTAGGCGATTGTGGTCAATGAGATGAAATAGTGTCAGACACACAAATGCTGCTTTCTGTGAGTTTCCTCCATCTCTGAAGCTTTTACAATCACCCTTATGTATTGTGCTAGCCTTCCCCTCTTGTTCTCTTTCAATCCTTCTTGAACTCAGTGCACCCTAGCATGGATATGTCCCAGTCATGGTACTGGCTTTCCATGTTTCTATTATCATCACCAGATCCAGGCTTTGTCAGGGTATCCAATGACCACAGTGACCGAATATGGGCACCGTCAAAGCGGTGACTCCATATTCAGCACTATTGGAAGGGCTACCTGAAAGGGTAGTGACTAGATCAACCACGATGGTACTGGAAGGCTGACTGAACAGGGGATTGGTGAGGGAAGGAGGGAAGGGAAGAGGATTATTGGGAGGGACTGCACTGCTGCTGCCAAGCCAGCCATGTGGTGATGTGGTGAGGGAGGCTGGCTCTGGCATAGCAGTATCGGGGCTGGGATGGAGGGTGTAATTTTGCCGCTGCCTGTGGCTCTGGACTTAGATTTTTTGCCAAATTTGTGCCTCCTCCCGACATGCACCCCTCTGTAGTTAGGAATCTTAATAAGGGGTGCACAGGGACACAGACCCCCACAGAAGCACTTTAAATTACCACGTGTTACTTTGCTGGTAAGTGTATATCGCCAATTTGCTTTTCGCGATATATACTGCCATAATAGTGATCACTTTTCATGCTTTGCTATTATGAGATAGAACTCTTGGTCAGCCACAACTGCCTACAGATCACTGATCTTGTTTCTTAAGCTTCTCTTATTTATGAATGTGGCTTTCAGATCAGCTGTTGCCCTGTACTGGGTCCAACCCATTCTCTTGCCCCCCTTTCCCGCTGAGCTCTTTCTAATTTTTGCCCTGTCTGCCACTTCCTATTAGACTCCACTGCCCCAGGGCCCTCCATACCATCTCCCCACACTGTTTCTTCAGTCATGAGTTGAAGCGAGTTATTACAGCACTTCTTTCCTCTCCCTTGTTCCAAACTGGCAAAAGTTCAAAAAAAGTCACTAAGGTTACTCTTGATGATGCATCCTAAACAAAACAAAACAAACCAAACCAAACTTTATTTTTCCAATGCTATTCCAACATAGATCATAGAATTTTACAAACATTTAAAACCAAATATCATCAACACTGTTAACATTTTTTTTCTAAAAAACATATAGCAGGATACTTTAAAACAAAGCAATAATCTAAGTCCCAGCATATGCTAGCTCCAATAAATGAGTTTTCAGGGCAGATTTAAAGGCCTCAATGGACTGACAATCCCTAATCCAATGAGGTAGAGAATTCCACAGGGTCAGAGCCACAAAAGAAAATGACCTCACTCCCGATGTTGTCAAATGGACCCTGGGAATCTCTAACAATCCCTCATCGGCAGAGTTGAGAGGATGAAGGGGGCAATAGGGACAAAGGAGCTCTTGCAGGTACCCCGGTCCCTGTCCATGTTGGGCCTTATAGGTCAGTAATCTGACCTTGAAGGTGATCCTTCACCACACCGGCAGCCAGTGCAAAGCGCGGAGCACAGGAGTGACATGATCAGATCTATGTAAACCAGTCAATAGCCTGGTAGCCGCATTCTGCACCAGCTGTAGGCAACAGAGGTCCACCCCCGGTAGCCCTGGGTATAGGGCATTGCAGTAATCAAGGCATGAAGTCACCAAGGCATGGACCAGCGTAAGAAGGTCATCAGGTGGTACCAGGTGCTTTATCCAGGTGACATTCCTCAGATTATAAAAAGAGGACTTAACAACGGCTGACACCTGAGTCTGAAATGTCAGTCTGCTATCAAGCATGACACCCAGATTTCGCACCCCGTCAGATGTTTTCAGCTGGCTGCCCCAGTTTTCTATACTATTTGCAACCTTCAATAGGTCTGAAAGCCAGGCCATTGGTCACCATATGAAGAAGTATGTTAAAGTCATATTCTCTTTCTACCCTCTACCATGTTTGCATCCCTTCCAACCAGGGCTACTGGCAGGCACTTTACTACTCTTTTCCCCTGCTCTCCTGTACCCACTACTCCTTCCATTCTCTTTACAACTAGGTCCCCAATCTCAAGTATCTTCCTGATCCTCATATTTTCCTTGAGCTCCAGTTACACCTCGGGCGTCTTTTTCTCAAGAGACCTGGTACCCTCAGGGGCTACAGACTGTGGCTTTTTCACTGTGACAACTGCAACAATTGACTTACACATAGGTACAAATCTGTTCACTGTTACCACCACAAGATTCCTTCTATCTGGACCTTCCTCCCCTCAATTCTGTGGGCCATTCTATACTAGGGATGCTCAGAATTGACCATTTCCAATCATAGTTTTGGATTAAGGATTTTCCGGAATTTACAAATCCTAATCCGATTCAGTTTAACATTCTAGAAGGACCTATAATTACATTTTGGATTTTATTTTTTTATTTCATTTCAAATTACAATTATCTTTGAGCTAACACCTCATTTACAAAGGTTCCACATTGATGGGTTGAGGAGCACATGCAAACATAATTGAAAACAACAACATGGGTGGTTAGACAAGCATATCACAATATATAATGAAAGAGAAAAGAGCTGAAATGGTAAAACAGAGTTCTAATCAATTTGGATTAGTTGAGTTGCATGGTGAGAGAAGCAACAGATGGTGCACAACAATTTAAAGCAGTACAAGATATCAGGGATCAGTGCTGTAGAATAGGAAGAGCAGTCAGGTGG
This sequence comes from Neoceratodus forsteri, assembly GCA_016271365.2. Lineage (NCBI taxonomy): Eukaryota > Metazoa > Chordata > Ceratodontiformes > Ceratodontidae > Neoceratodus > Neoceratodus forsteri. The sequence goes on along the minus strand of CM028137.1, from coordinate 862,807,395 downwards.
CCATTGTCAGGCATATGGGGAGTGGAAGAACAGTAGGATAAAGAGAATGGGGTGGAGAAGGGAGAGTGAGGTGGGCTGGGATGCGAGGATGGGGAAGAAACATCTAAGTGCTAGAAAAGACAGGCTGTTGGTAGGGAGCAGTTGTGTTGGGGATATATTAGTGGCAGTCACATCCACACAGTGCTAAGAGGTGCAGTTGAAGCCTTCATTTAAATATGCCAAGGTTTATTTCTGCAAGGATGTTGCTCTCAAGTGAATTGAGCCACTTGGGGGCATGGAATTCGAAAGATCTTTGACCTTATAATATGCATCAAAAAGGGACCTTATATGGCTGATAGCTGGCACCTCTGTTGTTGTGGGGATTCTTTGCAAGATGAAGAAGGTTCTGGATATGCGGGGGGGGGTAAGCCTAGAGGTGTATTTTTGGCTAGCAGGCAAGTCTGATACTATAGTCTACCTTCCAAGTGTAATCAACCAGTTTGAGCATACAAATTGCATGTGTGTGTAACTGGTGTGCCCCCATGATCAGCCAACAGGCTTTATTTAAGGTAGCCGATACTCTTTTTAGTGTGGAGTCAGATACTGCCCCATACACTTCCAGACGATAGTCAACAGTGGATAAGATCAAGCTATTTACTGCAAGCCAGAGAGATTCAGCTGACATACACAGTTTGTGCCTATACAGAAGTCCTATTTTTGCATTGACCATCTTGGCAACATACAGTAGTCTATGTAAGTTGTAAATTATAGGGTACTGTCAAGCTTGACCCCTAGGTATTTGAACAAGTTAACCACTTCTGAAGGGGTATTTAGATTATTGCAGATATTAAGTTGGTGAGAGTTATGCTTATTTTGTGGGGTAGCAAATGTCATGATCTAATTTTTTTTTTTTGTAGTTTGGGAGCAGCTTATGTTTCTGGAATCAAGTCTCAACATTGGTAAAAGTAATCTGAAGCTGTTTCTCTAGTAGTACCGGGTCAGGGTTACTTGTGAAGAGAACAGCATTATCTGTATATATGAGCATTTTGTCATTGAAGATGAGGGGGTTGTGGTTAAGAAATAGGCTGAAAAGCAGGAGCCCAAGGATTGAACCCTGAGGGATTCCCATCCATACTTTCATGCTATTGGAAAGTACTCCATCTATCTTCACCTGCTGGGATCTGTCTCAGAGGTAACTGCTAAACCAGTTCACTGCTTCTGTGGAGAGTTCTGTGATGGATAGTTGTTCGAGTAGGTTATAATTTACCGAGTCGAACACTTTGGTAAGGTCGATGAAGACCACCCCCACCAACTGTTTACATTCTAGGGCCCTGTATACAGTATGTACTGTATCTAGTAAATACAACTACAACGGTGGTGGTGCTATGCGTTTTTTGAACTCTGTGTTGTCGGGGGCACTGTATCTGATATTTGTTAAGATATTCCACTAGTTGGTCTGACACAATCTTCTCCAGTTTCTTGGAGAGCGGGAGGAGAATGATATGGGACAGTAGTTAGAAAGTGAAGCTCATGGATCAGTGTGACTACAGCAGCATTCCATTTCTGGGGGAATGTCGCTGTTCTTAAGGATATGTTGAGTATTTTCATCGGGGGTGAGGAACTCATCAAAAGTAAGGGCAATTAATTTTAGGTCTAGCGTGTCACTGCTAACTCTTGAATTACTAAGGGTGCATTGTGTGTATTTTATTTATTCATTCTTTGCAACAGCTCTAAAGTAGAGTGGGGGGATCCTTGTGATAGGCTCTTCACTGTGCTGTTTTTTATGGTTGACTGTTACTTCATGATGATCAGGGGGGAGTACACTACTAAGGTCGATGAAAGTGGTGTTAAAGGTGCCTGCTATAATTTTGGGTCCTGTATGGTTACCCTATTGGTTTGTTAACATGGATGGTGTGGCTTTATTTCTTTCTCACTCAGGGCCTTCTGATTATTTCAGAACATTCAGCCATCTCCCCAGGAACTGGTGAGTTCTTGCTGAAAATGGCAACATTTGGCTATGCGGATGCCCTTGTACAGACATTCCTGGCCTTTTTATAGTTTTGTATGTCCATTGGTTTAGTGAGCAGCCAATCTAGGAGCATACTAGGACCTGTCCAATAATTGAACCTGATAGAGGAGTCGATCATCTGCATTATGTTGATGGCAGAAACAGCGTCTTTGTATGGGGCTGCCTCTGGGGACAACCTGTTGATGTTGAAGTTACCAACCATTATCACTTTAGAGCTATGATGCAAATTTTTTAGGTAGTCCAGGACTGTTTTAAACCCTCTGGCCTGTTCTTTGGGATGGATATAGACAGAGGCAACAATGAGACCCTTGATGTGGGTTTCTAGTTGTAATTTAACTCCTAGAGCTTGGACATTATTGCCTGTGAACAAAATGGGAAAAGCATGTCCTTGCAGGTTGTCCCTAATCTAGATTTCACACCACCCTTAACTTGCTAATCCTGTCTTGATGGAAGACAATATACCCATCCAGTGAAATAGCATAGTCCTGGATTTTAGGAGTGAGCCACATTTCTACTATAGATAATACATTAGGCTGGTATTGTGTAACCCATGGCTGAAGCATGCCCTATTTGGATACTAAACTACAGATGTTAATTGAGGCCTCCGTGAAACCTTGCCTCCTAATGTGTCCTATTTTTTTTCTGACATGGGCCAGGGTTATCGTGTATGTTACCTGTTATTAGTAGTAGCAACAGGGTGATTCTCAAGGCTTGATGCTTTAGGTGTTTTAGGCTTGTCTCACATAACCTCCTACTTGTTCTAACCAATTTTATATTACGGTTAATGACAGCCTGCTAGAGGATTGGTATAAGGGTATTGGTGAGTTGAATAACCCTTCCGCCACTGGCCAATAAGGATTCCGAGGGATATGTAGCCTTATGGGGTTTATCAGTGGCTGAGCTTGTTGTGCCATCGGACAGTTTACCTTTAAGATATTGATGTGCTGGGTGTTGTTAACAAGGTACACTACACAAGTGCTTGTCTTTGATTTTAGTGTCAGTAGGATATATATACTAGCATACTAAGATGCCAGCAGGGTAGGCCAAAAGGTCTATCAGGTCTGCTCGAATTTGCAGCACATGGTCCAGACCCTGTTGCTGGATATGGAAAACAAGAGTGTAAATGCCTGCATTGTCTTAAGTGGTAGCCTTAGTGGCACAGCCAGAAAGAAGTGTGTAGTAGACTCACAGTTAGAGCACTATTGGGGGGGGGGGTCACAGTACACTAAGTGCTATTAAGGTAGGGATATCTGAGTAGGATATGAGTCACAAAAGCCTCTTGTAAATTGTGACTGTCAGATAGTGTAGTGGATAATGATTCAGCCTTTGGTGTCAAAAGGCCAAAGTTCAGATCCCAGACTGCAAATCTGAAAAGCTGAAATTCAAAAATGAGACCAAAATCCAATTCAGTTTGGCAGATTCTGAGCAACCCTAAACTGTATCTTCTGTTTTTCTTCCTTTTTTTCTTAAGTCTACTGCTTATACTTTCACTTTCAAATTTTTATTGCATGGCAAAAGTCTTTAGAATGTAAAGTAAGTAAAAATAAAACATCTATGATATCAATAAATTAATAAGTTTGTTTAACAATATATAATACAAGAAAGACAGTATATATTGCACACAGGGGTAGAAAAACTATTCAAAATATGTACTACATACTGTAGTTTTTAACAAGCTAGGGTTCAACACATTATGCAATCTAATTCATAAGATTTCTTTTCTAATTAGTTGTCTTTTCAGGTTTGTTTTAATAAAAGCAATAATAGTAAAGTGACAGGAATAGTACAGAGTCTACATGTATTTATGTGGCTAATAGTTATAAAATCCAGAAATAGAAGACACGCTGTCTAAGGTATCATCATGAAGAGAAATTTAACATAAGTTATAATGTACATAAATAAACCAGTTTTGAGATATATTAATATATATTACAGTCTTTACACAAAGCGCGTAAGAGGTTATGACTTTTAGATATCCTGAAAACAGGATTAAATGGAGCGTAGACTGGTTGGGTCTGGTTACCTACACACCTGAATAAGTATTGCCATCCATAATCTCATAGGATTCCAAAGACAAAAGAAAAAAGAGAATTTGGGAGAAGGACCTTTAATTGGCAAAAAAAAGAATAGAAACTCAGTGATCTCTGGTCTATACCAATATTATATTAATAGACTGTCATTATTGAACCACAAGTCATAACCCTTACAGAAATAATTATATGAAATGTTTTCGCTGCACACATAAAACTACCAAGTGATATGCGTGTGCGAGTATGATTAAATGTTAAATTGGAACTGATTGCATGCCGTGGCATGCATGCAGTATACAAATGTAAACCATAATTTTTATGTTAAATTGGGAAAGACTGCATGCATGCAAAAAGCAAGTGATCACTGATAACTGCACACGTAATAGTTAAGTGACTTGCTCAGGATCATACCATATACAAGTAGGGGTTGATGAGATTCAAACCCAGATCTTCATGCTTCTAAGTCTCCTGGCTTGTAGTTTAGTGCCTTTAACCACTAAGCCATACTGTCTGCATGCATATGGTTCACTTGTACTTCAATACGTGCTGTATCTGACAACATCTGCATGCATGTGGCATACTCATAGCCACTGTTATTCTATTCAGTTTTCTTTTTCTTCTTTTACTCATCTCAGTCTCACAGTTGAACTGTAGCACACATAACAATGGAAACTCATGTGTTTCTTCCCCACACCCAATACACAAACTCACCCACAAAACAACTTATTTACTTCTGTCTGGCCTGTACTCCTACTGTTTTCTCTCCATGTTTATTTTTTTATTTTTAGCATCATGTTTCTCCCTCACCCTGGCCCTGGTTGGCCCTCATCTGGCTACCATCTATCACCTTCATTCCCCCAAGCCCTCATCCACTGTAATCCCCATGGCTTACCCCCCATGGTGGGGCAGCAGGGACCCCAACCCCCGACAGGATCCAGTTTCAGGGCATTACCTAGGGAACAGAGCATGACAGGAATGGCCATCATGCTGCTATGATGGCCACCAGGGTCTCTCTCCATTTTCTCTTTCCCCTGCAGGAAAAAGGCATACAGTGATGGCTGCGGTGGGCTCATGCACTCACCCACATATGGCCCCACCAACCATCTGCCTTGCTCCCACCCATAGTGTTGCTGCAGCATAACACAGAGCCCCAGTCTCTGCCAGGGGTCAGGTGCGACAACCGAGGTTACCCCAGAGATGGAAAGCAGTCCATCGGATGCTCGCTTTCATCTCCTTCCAACCAACTCTCGATGGCCCATGCTCATTCCCAAATGTGGGTTGCCAGCATGGCACGAGGTGTGGCGTCCAGCACCTCAACCATCAGCACCACTGGGCAGGCCAACTTTTTCCATAGTTTTGAATGCTTTCATGCAAACAGACTTTAAGGTGCAAATACAAAAGTAGCAATAACTTGACTCACACCCACATGGCCAGTAGCCCCCGCCATGCACACACACTGTAGTGGGTACTGCCATGCTGATACAGATAACCCACCAAGTATAGATATAAGTAAAAAGTATTTTACTTGAGTACTGTGGAGCCAGAGGCAGGAGTCTTTAAGAGTTGATGTCCACAGGTGAGAGTGCTGGGGCATACCACCTTGAAATGAATGGGGATATTTTTTATTACTATTTTACACATTATGATAGTGAGTTGGAGAATAATGAAGGCCACTGTTCTCCTAACAAGGCCCTTATTATTCGAGCGGTTGCCTTCATTAATCTCCAGCTCTCCATCAATAATGCATAAAATAGTAATAGAAAATATCCCCATTCATTTCAAAGGTGCACACCCCTACAGTCTCCTTTGCCCTATGTCATAATATGCCTGATCATGGGGATGTGAGGTCAGTTCACGGGGAGGAGGCATAAGCCTGACTATAGTGGGGCTCCAATAGTCTGTGCATACCATACCACTCAACTGTCTGTGAATGCAAGGGACAGCTCTAGAATGCCTGCAGCATCTCTAAAAGGTACAACTTATTTGTTCTGACTGAAAAGTGATATGCAAATCAGGAACAATCCAAATGTATAAGATTCATCTATATATACTCTGGAGCGGTGCATTAGATTTGGGCTTAAACCCACCTAGTTACTAACCAATTTTTTTCCTGGCTGAAGTTCTGCCCCCCCACCCAAAAATAACTTTGTCCCAATTTTCTCTCTGACTCTATTCCATTCATTACCCATCCCTATGGGTCATGAAGCCTCCCAAAGGTGAAGAAACGTGAAAAACACATTTATATTTCAGTCCTTCCTCCTTCCTCAATCCTCTGTAATAAAAAATATTTGCTTTTACTTACTCGGCAATGTGGCCAGAACCTGCGGCCTGGCACAGAGTGCCACCATCCTAGTTTTCAGTCTGCTCCCTCTCTCCATTTGCCAGAAGCTGGATCCTAGAACCGACAATCACCAGATCCCAACGTGGTCCGGACCATGTCACCTCACCAACCAAACCCAACCAACCTGGGTTGCTTGAGCTTCTTGGTTGCTGCTGTGCCTGCTGCCACACTGCACTGATCAAGGCCTATCAAGGCCACTCACATGGCTGTTACCACTGCTGCTAAGCCTAGCTTGCTGCCATGTTGGTCTGTGCTGTTTTTGCATAGTGAGCCCTAGTAGAGTATCTGGGTAGCTTAGTCTTGAGTTAGCTTCTAGCTCACCCCTGCCCTTCAACCACCAGGGAGATGGAGACTCACTAAAGTTGACCAAGAAAATATACTTCCACAACACTGCTATTGAGAGTTCAGTGCTCACCGACTCTTTCAAGCTGTAGTGTACAGTCAATCTACTCTGTGGCAGGAAAGATAGTGTTGCACTTGCAAAACTCAAGCACTCTTCCTTGGCTGGAGCTCATCTACATCACATGTGATTGTGTCACTGCTAACAGGTGGAGAGGTGGACAACACAATACAGTCACAGTTGAGTCTGAGGTACCTGCAGCATGAGCAGACACAGGCCAGATGGGCACTTATTGTGCAAAAGATTAAATCCAAATTTAATGCCATTATTGCCACACATAAGAACAATCTAGGCACAAATATGGGAGGCCTGCCTCTGCCGTACCTAAATGGCACCACTGCTCAATGGTAGAAATTTATTCTCAGCTGCTAATGCAATGGTTTCCATTGTGTTCTGTGGCACTGTATCTCCATGTTTCATGATGTGTCCTGATCATTATGTGGGTTAGTGTCTCTCATTGTTCCTCATTTTAAGTGTCCATGTCCTCATTTCAGTGACAAAATCTGAGTTATGGTGCATGCTTCAAGACCCTGCTCAGCACAAAGAGTGCTGAGCATGGCCATAGTATATATGCTCAATACAGAATGACAAAGGGAAAGTAAGTGAGATGAAACAGTCATGGAGAAACATATTTGTAGCACTAAATATGCATAAGGGATTTGCATGGTCCAAAACAAAAAGGATAGGCTTCACAACACAGAGGCCCCTCTTCATACATCTGGAATGGGGGATGTTGACTGGCTATATCCTAGGTATTTAATGCAGTAAGCAAACAATACTTTACAAATTATTGGTGATTTAATGACAAAATCAAAAGCCATTAAAAACCTTGCAAAGGATCAGAATTAAGGAGTTTACCTAATGTTTATGGGAATCCAAAAAATGTATTTTATTTTTAACCAGGAGTAGCACACTAAGCTGAAAGCTTTTTAAGAGGTGTGACCTGGGAGCGAGGGAAGTTAAGTGACTTGCTCATGGTCACACAGTATGCAAGTGGAAGTTGTGGGATTCAAACCCATGTCTGGTTTGCTAATGTCACTAGATTTGCAGCTCTGAGCTTTAAACCACTGCACTATACTGCGTCCTGAATGGCTCTAATTGCTAGCAATAGTATAAGAAATAGAAACTGATGTGTTTTTTAGATGAGATTTGTACCAGCTTAGCTGCTGCACATGCAAGCATGCAACCCTGGTCTTAATTTGTGTTTGATTTCAAAAAGAGTTTAGAGTACATTTCATGTAGCAGATTACCTAACCTCAGTGGGAACAAGTAATCTCTGATAATTTTAATAGATGTACAGACACATTCCTTTTGTGCATAAGAGGTCTCTTCTTCTAGACATTGTCTGGGTAGTCTCACATCTGGAAGGAGAAAGAGGCCCAGTAAAAAAGATTAATGATCTTTCTATAGCATGGGTAGAGATCAAAATCTGGAATGTTTCGGCTTTTAGTACTTCAGATGGTACAGAATTTGAGACAGACAGTACACAGAGGTATATTGTGTTCAAAACAATTTCTAAAGGGAGTAGATTAGAAATATACCATATTTCTACTGCATATAGGATTCAAGACCTAATTTTGGCATTAATGACAGTAAAGAGGGCCTATAATTGAGCCTTTTCCCAGTTTACAATTAAATATTTTGAATGCATTAAATGCCAATGTTCTAGTCTCCAGCATCCTCAGTTGTTTGTTCCAAGACAAATTTTCAGAAAATCTTATGCCCAGATAGTTATGATGGATTTTAGTCATTATCACCTCAGTCCTCAGGTATAGTCATAGCATCTTTTTGGATTTATTTAAAAAAAACACCAAGTTGGTCTTGTCTTTATGTATAGCCAGGTAATTGTCTTGACATAACTCAGCAAAACAATTAATCTTCCTCTGTAAACCTAACAGTGAAGCAGAGATTAAAACAATGTTGTCAGCATATGCTAAGTAAGCTACTAGCCTATAAAATATCTTAGGAGAATGAAAATCTGCATTATATAATTGAACTATGATAGGATTAATGTACAAATTGAAGGGAATTAGAGCTAGAATGAATCCCTGGCATACTCCCAAGTTTGTCTGTCAACTTGCCAAATTGACCATGCTGAACTTGGACCCATGTGTTGTGATGAAGCCTAATTAAAGTAGCCAACAAAAAGGGATCCATATCCATGAAACTTATTTTTGCCACAACAGTTTCTGACTGATGCTGTCAAAAGCTGCCTTAAGGAAGCCGGCCTGGTGGCACAGAGGATTGGGGTACTGGATGCCTTACCTCATGCTATGGGTTGTCAGGGTGCTGGCTTGGGGAAGGGGAGCAGGATTGAGCATGCTGGTTGTCCTCTCCTGAGGGTGGTGAGGTGGGTTGGCACTCTCCCATAGTTCTGCTCCCACTGGGTGGAGGTCCAATTGGTAACTTAGGCGAAGGGGTGGCAAAGTATCAGGAGGTGGAAGAGGCTGAACTGGCACCACGGGTGCAAAGCATGCCTCCACACACTTGCCGACCATGTGCCAGGGCCTTGGGTGGGTGAGGGAAAAAATACATGTGTCCCCATCATCAGTTGGTGGAAGGAGGCGACGGGGCCAAATAGCTGAATTAAAAAAAAAAAGCTGCCTTAAGGTACACAAAGCAGCAGTAAAATGATAGTTTTTTATCTTTGTGTACTTACAAATTAGATGAGAAAGAACTTAGCAGTGTTAAATAGTTGAATGGCTACATTTAAAGCCATTTTGAGCCTCCTCCAGAAATTGATTATCATGAGCCCATGCCTCCAGTCAGGCTAAAATGATTTTTACAGAAAATGTTTTGTGATCTCTTGAAAATGCAATAAATTCTCAGTAAAAAAAAAAAAAAAAAACAGGGTATGGATCTGATATCAGGTATTAAGAGATCCGCCCATTAAATAGGAAGTGGATTTTAATTGGGATTTTAATTTAAATTGGGATTATGAACAAAAGCTGCTCATATTGGATTGGTTTCAAGATCTGGGTGTCCAGCAAATGATTAACCAAATAACAAGACATAATTACAGATCAGGTGGGGGAACAGTACTGGATTAGATAGTTGTTACTCATCCAGAAAAGATTTTAAGCTCATGAGTTGTAATGGATGGGATAAGTGATCATTGTCCTGTATATTGTAATTGGTCTACAAAACAAGGAAAGAGTCCACCACTGTATATTGAAACTAGGAATTTAAAGTCTTTAATGGAGGAAACCATTAATAAGGCCTGTGAGAAAGTAAATTGGTCCATATTAGACTCAATGGCTGATACAGATATAATGTTGGAAACTTTGGGGGGGGGGTATTAAATCATGTAACAAATCAATTGGCCTCTGAAAAAAATGAGAATTAGGGCAAACAAAAATGAATGGCTGTCTAAAGATTTTTTGAACTGGATGAGACAAAATGACAAAGCTCGGAAATAATATAAAAAGAGTGGAAGTCAGTGCTTGCTCCAGGCCTATAAAACACTTTGAAATAAATGTAAGACTTTGATTAAAAAGGCCAAAATGTGATTTTTTTTAAATGAACAGTTAAATGTATTGGGTAATCCTAAGAAGACATGGCATACACTAAATACTCTGGCAGGAAAGAGGGTTGAGGATAATGCAATTACTTTAGTGGGCGGTGATCAATTGGTGAGGAACCCCTCACAGGTGGCTAAGATTTGTGATCAATATTTTGGGGACTTGTCTAGGTTTCAAATGAAAGAATTCCCACCAAGATAAAAATCTTTGGATACTGAATTAGAGGTGAACCATTCTAAATTTTATTTTTATGTGGTAACTGTGGAACAGGTAAAGATTATATTCTGAGATATAGCCCAACACCATTGGTGGGGCAAGATAGAATTAATGTTAGGATATTGAAACTGAGAATTAATGTCCTAGCTAGGCCATTAACAACTATTTTCTTTTTTCTTTTGTAATGGAGCATTTCTGAAAGGTAGGAAATCCGCAATTATAAGGCCAATACATAAATCTGGATAAAAATGTGGTCTCTATAGACCGATATCTCATTTGGCATCTTTATCAAAGATCTTAAAGAGACAGTATTTAATCAAACTCAAGAATTTTGGTAAAGTATAAACTACAAATTGGTTCCAACATGGATTTAGACCACAACACAATACAGAAACAGCCTTGGTGGGTTTCACAAACAGTATATGAGGCACCCGTTGCTGGGGTGTTTGTGGACCCACAAGGCTTTTGATTTCAGTTGATCATTCTTTATTACTAGTTTCTTTGTGAGGTTTACTTTGCAAGGAGGTGATGACTTGGTTTGAAAGGTATCTGTTTCATAGGGAGTATAGAATAGCCATAGGACAGGAAAATTCAGATCTAAAGTTGATTATCGCCAGTGTACCACAGGGCTCAATTTTAGGCCTGCTTTTGTTTTCATTATTTATGAATCCAGTACTAAAATCCTGTACACAGTCCACCATTACTTTATATGCAGATGATGTGGTATTATTTGCAACAGATTCAACCCCAGATCAAGCTTTACTAAAGGTACAAGGAGATTTTGATCATTTTCAGAAGTGGCTGTTGGCACATAGGCTTGTTTTGAATTCAGGTAAGACAAAGGCAATGGTATTCACTGGCCCAAGAGTATCTAGAGACATAAATGTGTCAGTTGTTGACCTTGGGGGAAACAAAATTGAGGCTGTCGATAGTTTTTGTTACTTAGGGATTACATTGGATTCCAACCTCACCTTTGAATTCCATGTAAAGAACTTGATTAAGAGGATGCATCAAAGGTTAGGAATGCTAGTCAGAATAAAATCCTATTTAATTCCGAAATCATGTGAGACCTGTGGCCCATAGTTTTTATTAAGCACATTTGACTACGGGTTAACAGTTTATTCAGGAACAAATAATGAAGTGTTAAAAAAACTACAATCAACATACCATTCAGTTCTAAGGTTTATGACTGGCCTTCCTCAAAGAACTCACCATTGTGAACTCTTGATAAAAGCAACATGTCCTTCATTACAGGACAGAATTAATATTAAGATATCTACTTTTGCATTCAAAAGTTTAAAAGTGGACTTCCTCCTCTATTCAGTCTTCATTTGTTAGAATAAGTGGTGAAAAAGTGACAAGGTCCCTAGCCTCAGGACTTTTAAGGGTCCCTTTTATAAGAAAACGATAGGGTAGAGATGTTTGTCCTATAGGGTTTCTATCTTTTTTAATAAGATTTCATGAGAGATAGCAGACTGTGGAACAATGAGTTCCTTTCAACTACAAATCTTAAAATGGGCCAACCCAACTAGCAAGTGTTTGCGTTTTAAAAAATATAAATGGATATTTGAATACCTGTAAGTTTTGATTGTCCATCTTTTTGCAATTTGATACGATGTGTTGGTCAGTGAAATGTTGACATTTTTGTATTAATCAGTGGTGTATGTCCCTGTTCATTGACTGTTAAATGTATCTTGTTACTTATGAAAATGGACTTTATGTTCATCTAACTAATAAGCATAAAAAAAGAAAAAAATGAAAATGAAAAAATACAGTTTGAAAAGTGTGTCTCCCAGGACTGAGGTGTAATGTAGGCAATTATTGTAGAATATTGAGTATAGCCCATGCTTACAAAGGACCAGAATGCCTTGGAGTCTTGATCCAATACCATCTTTCTTAATATAGTCCACATTATAACATGATATTTTCCCTTTCAATTCCCAATTTGTTTTGTAGTCTTTCCTGCTTTTAAGTATCTTAACATTATCCCTCATTCTATGTTTTTTGGTGTATCTCACCAAGTTAATTTTCATTTGCAACCCTATGTGCCTTGTTAAACCAAGTATGATTATTGTACCTTTTAATACTGTTTGTTCTGAATAACAGTCTGTGACAAAATTTATTTTAGCCTATATTCTTCTAATGACCTCCCCATCTTTATCACCAGAAATTATTTTGTTTCTCCAGATTGAAACTTGCTCTGAATTTAATATGATGGAGAACATGTCTAGTGTATCTGCATGCCATTTATTCTTTGACAATCACACCTGTGACCTCTATGCACAGGCCAGCTGGCTACCCCTACTCAGCAGAATACAATACCAGACCTGCTTACTTACCAAAAAGATTCTCCTCGGTCTCATGCCACCTAGTGTTAGCTCACTCCTTACTACCTACAGTGGCACTCAACAAACACGTGGTGCCCAATCTCTAACCTTTCAGGTTCCCAGATGTCGTACCTCCATGGGTCAGTGGTCCTTTATCTATAGAGCCGCTCAATGGTTCAATTCCCTCAATAAAGAAGCACTTTCCTCTACTACACTTGGACCCTTCAAAAGGAATCTCAAACTTTACCTCACCTCTACCACTCAATGTGACTGCTTCTCTGAACAGAGATCTCTCTAAACACCTCCCAGCTCCTCATGTCTCACAGCCACCCTTTCCCAGTCTCATTCCCTCTGGCACTGGACCTTCCTTGTGACTCCTTTCCCGCTCCGCATCTCCACTGGTACAAAACATTTTCCACCACCATCGGACAGTGGCCCATTACCTGCCAACTTACTCTCCTGGTTGCATGCCTGCAGTACTAACTGCCTATGGTGCCCTCTATCTCTTATTGTTACCGCAGCCAGCTGCCTACTCAAGCTGCTTGTTATATGAATATTATCTCAAAGCATGTTATAACTGAGTATCTTTATTTTTTCTTTTAGTTGTTTTAGTTGTTTATTGTGCATTCTTTTACTACCTTTGTATGTATGTTGACCCGCATCCTTTGACATGGAACCTTTGTAAATGAGCAGTTTCTGCTCAAAGGTATTGTAATCGAGAATTTAATAAATAAATAAATAAATAAATTAACAATCTCAAAGTTTTTTTCCACTAGGTTTCAAAGGGATTTCTAATTTATCATTTGGGAAGGAAATGGTGGCAAGTATCAAGGAATGACCAGACTCTGAACGACTCATAATTTTGAAATCCAGTAGTTTTTCATGTGCTAACTGATTGACCCAGGCCAGGTCAATGACTGAAGATTCAAGGGGACCCCAGTAGGTAAAGCTCCCCTCTAAGTCTCCAGAGATTCAGCCATTCACCAAACTTAGATTTGGCTCATTCATTATTTCATCCAGAATCAATCTTTGTTGATTGGATTCATTATCTTTAAATTTCCAGTTATTTGAATAATGGGATTGACTATATTACGTCTGGTATTATACTCATCTTGTGATACATTAGATCCAATATTTGTCATGAATCTGGCATTAAAGTCCCGATAACTATAAAAAAAGATCTTCAAAATTAGATAACAACTAATTGAAAGAGTCTGAAAGTTGTTTCCATAATGATGGTGAATACATTCCACTAGTCCTATGAGGTAAACATCTACCAAAATAATTTTAGAGAATTGCTCTGTCATTTAAGAGCCAGAAGAAAGAATAAATTACAAGTAAGCTCAATTATTTGGTAGTTTAGGGAACTCTTTAAAAATAATTGAACCTGCTTGGCTTCTGCCAGGTTTGTTAATTTTGCAGCATACCAAATATAAGGGTACTCCCTGGGATCTGAGGTGAAGTATTATTTGACCACCAGGTTTCCTGAAGACATAAAGTGTCAAATCCTATTAAAAAATCAATGATTTCTGAGTAAACCAGTTTACTTGCTAGCCCTGCAATATTCAAGAAAGGACTTTCAGGACCAACTGTTGTTTTGATCATGCCTTACAAAGATTTTCCATCAAGGAGACTGTATTATGGGTTACAGTTCCTCAGTTATTATGAATAGATGAATTTTCACTGAGACATTAAGGCCAGTGACCTGTGTATAATGTAAATAAAGTTCCTTATTTAGTTCAGTAAACAACTCCAAATCACTACACCAGTTGAATGAAATACTCCCTCTCTCTGTTCAGTAGACCAGTTACAACTTCCAGCACTATTTTTCAGCTTGTTTGTCTCTCTCATTATGCCTGCATTAAGTGGCCTAACAGCAAGCAACTTGGATTAGGCACAGAGGCAAGTTACTTATGCCACTTCTTTGAAGCAATTTGACTGTCTGTAACAGTGCAATTAGAAATGTTTTCTTTTTTGCACACTAATGTCAAAAAAGCCTTTTTTGATTAGCCAGCTAATAGTAGCTACAGAGAGAGAGAGAGAGAAAGAGAGAGAGACAGACAGAGTAAGAGCTCTCCATTTCATAGCCAGAGATGTACCAGGCATTTGTAAAAAAACACCAGAAATCTGTTTGACCTGTTTTAACACAGGATTTACTATTTTCATTCACTGGCTTCTTAATTTTATTTATTACTAAAATGTGATTTCCTAGTCTTGGAACCTAAATAGTTCACTGACATAATTTCCAGCATAGGACACAGCAAGCTTTTAAAGGAAATAACTCAGAGAGTTTCAAATTACTATCACTCCCAAATGTGTGTGTGTATGTGGCAATGATTTATCTTCTCTGAAAAGCAGGTTTATGTTAACCCTTTCAGGACCTATCAAATTGTTAGAGACCTTGGAACTCTCATAGCTTTATATTTGTAGGAAGGGTAAATGCTAGGCAACTAATATTTTAGGGCTTTCCAGGGGTTCCAAGAGGCATCATAGAGGTTGCAAAGAAGTCATAGTGGTGTCAACTGCAAACACAGAAACATAGACTTTGATGGCAGATAAAGACCCCTTGGCCCACCAGTCTGCCCATTTCCTCACCTATTGGATAAGCCACAGATCCTAGTTAACCAAAAGCCCCTGCCTCCTATCCGCCCATTAAATTGCCTTATGTCTGTCCCATGCATTCTTGAATTCCCCACTGTTTTGACCCCACAACCTCCTCAGGAAGGCCATTTCATGCATCTACCACTGTCTCCATGAAAAAATACTTTCTCACATTGCCCATGAGCTGCCCCCATCTTCAAAATTGTGCACCTTGTTCTTGCACACCTCTTTTTC
The DNA here is from genome assembly GCA_016271365.2 of Neoceratodus forsteri. Lineage (NCBI taxonomy): Eukaryota > Metazoa > Chordata > Ceratodontiformes > Ceratodontidae > Neoceratodus > Neoceratodus forsteri. The sequence goes on along the minus strand of CM028137.1, from coordinate 862,791,717 downwards.
TGAAAGGTGCTACCCTTTTGGACTTTGTTGATTCCCTTGAGGTACTTGAAAGCTTCTATCGTGTCTCCCTTCTCCCTACTTTCCTCGAGAGTATACATATTAAGCTCCTTTAGTCTCTCACAACACCTGGCAACCCTGGAATGCATTCCTCTTACCCTATCAGGAACAAAATGTGGGACATTGCCCATTAAAATCGGGGACAAATGCTCGCAATTAGAGACACCGTTCTTGCCTGACTACAATGCAGCATCAACAATTTTTACATCTATTCAAGTGTACTCCACAACCTGTGCTAGAGGTAAAATTGTGCACTGGCATTAATACATTCAGTACTCTCTTATAAAAGGCATGCATAAGTAGCCAAAAGTTTATTGGCTGAACAGAATTGTGGATATGTTACAAGTGATTTCCCAAAATGAATAAAATGGTATTAAAAAGACAAGGTCTCAAATTGTAACCAGCATCATTGGCTATGTGTCATTACTGTGTAGATGATGTCTAGATTATTAAAAATAAAACCAAAATAAATAAAATTCCATATTGTAGCTCATTCAGCATTGTATACAGCTGAATACCATCATAATACAGTAACTTCATATAGTATGTACCCATCATGGTGTCACCACTCTATGAGCAGTATATTGCTTCACACATATTGCATGTGATTTTTCTCCCTTGCTCAATGCATATATTATTACCTAGACAATGGCGACAGAAAAAGACCAAAGGTCCATCTCATCAGCCTACACTTCCCTATCTACTCTGGGACCTATTGTCTATACAGGATTTTATCCCCCAAGTCCACCCCGATCCCCTCCTTAATGCTGCTGACCTAAGCAACCACCAAACCTGTCAATCTGTCCCACCATGTCTAAAATCATTTTTGGTCTTGCTGCTCACCTCCACCACTGGGAGACTGTTCTACAGCTTCACCAATCTGTATGTAAAAAAGAAGTTCCTCCTCACATATCTCTTAACCCTACCCCCCAGTTTCAGCTTTTGACCTCAGGTTCTTGTTTGTCAAAACATGTTTAGTTACAGTCCTTGATCAACTCCTACTGCATCTTTCCAGGACTTGGGGCCCCCACAAAAAAAAAATCATTATGCAGTGGGAGGGGAGGAGAATATGGCATCATGAATGGCTGCATTGTTTTGGGGTGTTCCTAAAGTTCAGGAAGTACACAATAAGAGTAGGTCAAGGATTTGAAACAAAACAAGTCGAGATATAGTAATACCATTAGCATGCATTTCAGTTCTGCTATGAAAGGAGCAGATAAAACAACCAGCAACATTAATGAATTTTAGAAAAAGTAAGCAATTAGAAAATATGGGCTGCAACTTGAAATAATATGATGCAAAAAGGGTTGACAGTAACCCCCTTAAAATAAACATATGGGGAAAAAAGAGACAGATCCTGTTCCTTATCCTTCTTAGTCATTACTAGAGGTCAATTTGTATTCTTCCTGGCACTGGGTGAGCATGTAGGATCACCACCATCACCAATGACTACTGTAAAATCAATATGGCTTACATTTCTAGGCTCCCTTTTGCCACTGTGGCTAAGATATTTTGACAAATTTAACAGAATGTAATTGCATTGTCGCACCACACCATAGCAGGTCAGTACTGTCACATCCATCAGAATGCTTGGCAATTGGTGCCATGCAGCAGAGCAAGTGTTTTTGTCCTCACAAAATCATGAGCAAAAGCCTGCTAGAGACTGCAAGTTCATTCACTGACACTTGAAAACATGACATCTCTCAGTCCAGTTTGGGCACCAAACAGTGGAGAACACCAGGATGTTTGGGTCACGGAGACAGAAAAGCAGCATCAGACCCCATTTGTAGAGTGGTTAATTCAGTTCACAGGTGGCTAAAACACTGGGTGCATTTTAACCAGTGGCTAATTTTAGACCCTTGCATTTACTCAGCTGGCACGTTATGTTCTGTCCACTTATCTCAGCTAGCACTGGACCATTTTTATATTTATTTATTTATTAGGTCTAAATTACAATACCTTTGAGCCAGGGCTCTTTTACAAAGTTCCATGTCAGGTTACAATTCAAAACATAAGACATGTAAGTCAGATTACAAGTTTGATACATAGGACAAGGTTACAAAAGTGTAAGCTAAACAAAGTTACAAAGCATCTGAGAAACAAAACAAGTTTTGGAGGCTAAGTTACAAGGAGATAGTGGATGAGGTGCAGAGAGGATAGAGGACAAGAGAGAGGAAGAGTAGAGGGGGCGGAAAGCTATAGAGGAGGAGTGCAGCCAGAGGCATTGTCATAGACATAATATGGGGAAGTGCATGCTAAGAAGTAACCAAGTGCTAATAGGAGAGAAAACTGCATAAGGTTAGGGAAATATTCATGGGGTCAGCTAGTGGAGGCAGTCACATGAACTAGAGGCAGTGAGAGAGAGGCATAGCCTTAACTTAAATGTACCAAGGGTAGGAGTGGAGGAGTTGTAACTGTATAGACCATTTAGCCAGCTGGGCACCCTGTAGGCAAAAGATCTTTGACTTTGTGAGGTACAACAATGTGGAACCTGCAGAAGCTGTGATTCAGACTCCCTGGTTGAGCGGAGATTATTGCTAGGGTGCAGGAGTGCACACACTCCAGGGCGCGTAAAGCCCATAGTTATTTTCTTTGCCATGGTGCAGGCTAGGTACTTTATCTGATTGGTGAGCTGCAGACATCCAGTTTGTGCATAGAGGTAACATGTATGTGTGAGGTGGTGGAATCCAGTGAGAAGTCGGCAGGCCTTATTGAGGGAGGTGGATATGCATCTAAGAGATGTAGCTGGGGGCAGAGCCATAGATGAATAGCCCATAGTCAATAACAGAGGCAACAGAGCCCTGAACGGTGACAGCCAGGGCTTCTGGGGTAAGATGTTGCCTATGCCAGAAGAGAAGACCAAGGCGAGTATTTGCTGTTTTGGCTACAGAGTCAATGTGGGTGCTGTAAGTTAGATGAGGGTCTAGAGTGATCCCAAGGTAATTAAAGGCTTGAACCTGTTCAAGGGTGACTCCATGACTGGTTTTGATGGCTAGGGAGTGCAGTTTATGCTTGTTATGAGAGCTGCTGAACATCATAGACTTTGTTTTCTTATTATTGAGGACCAAATTGTGATTTGAGAACCAATTTTCAACAGATGTGAAGCCAAGCTGAAGGTTGTCTTGTAGAGGCTTAGGATCCTTATGGGAGGCAAGAATTATTGCATAATCTGCATAGAGGATGATTGTTTCCGAGCAAGAATTTGGAAGGGAATTCAGGAACAAGCTGAATAGTAGAGGGCCAAGAATGGATCCCTGGCGGACACCTGAGTGAACAGGTCTGGTATCAGACAGGACATCTGTAATTTTTACACTTTGAGACCAATTCTCCAAGTAGCTTTGGAACCAGGCAGTGGAGTCAGGAGTCAGCCCAGCTTTCAGAATTTGCACAAGCAGTAGGCGGTGATGGACAGTGTCGAATGCCTTAGTCAGATCGATAAAGACAGACCCAATTAACTGACCATTGTCCAGTGAGCTGTGAAGAATGCCAGAGAATTCCAGTAGGGCAGATGAGGTGCTATGTCCTTTCCTGAAGCCATGTTGTTGCAAGCACAGGATATTGTGTTTGTCCAGGAAATCCATGAGTTGATCTGCTGCAATACGTTCAAGGGCCTTGGAGAGGGTGTGCAATATCGAGATCAGGCGGTGGTTTCCATGGTGGCCCTGTCACTCATTTTTATGGACAGGGGTAACAGTGGCAATTTCCATATGTCAGTGAACTGCTAAGCAAGGTTGAAAATATATGTCAGTGACTGTAACACCTCATCAAGTGTGAGGACAGTAATTCAAGGTCATGTGTATCACTGCTGGATCTGGATTTGGTGATGGATTTGGTAATGTATTTGTGGGCATCATGCATCTTGACTGCTTTGAAATAAAAGGCAGGAGGCTAGAGGAGGAGGAGGAGGAGCATTGGGGAGGAGAGGAGAGTCATAGTCTTTGAAAAGTAAGGGAGAACACTGCTGAGATTGGTGAATTCAGTGTTGAAGGTATTTTGTATGATTTTAGGGTCAAGTGTTGTAGATCTATTTGTATTGAGCAAGGTAAGGAGGTTTTGGCTGCTTCCAGTGACCTCTTTATTATTGTTCCAAATGCCCTCCCATTATCCCAGGTATCCGTGAGAGCATTCTTGAAGTAGATAGATTTTTTTTTGCGGATAGATTTGGCACAGTCATTCCGTGCACATTTATAGTTTTGGATGTCAGTTTCTTTACCAGTGGTTCTGGCCAGATCCCAGAGGTGATCTCTAGATTTTAGTTGATGTAAGAGATCAGCCGAGAGCCAGGGATTGCAAAGGGCTTTGACTTTGCACTTTTGAAAAGGAGCGTAGGAGTCACAGGCTGCACTGAAAGTGTTGATGAAGTAATCTAGGGCAGTATTTACATCTGTTGCTTTGTAGATAGGGGACCAGTTTTGGAGGTTGAGGCATGTTTTGAGGTGTGACAACTGCCCACGTGGTAGGACTCTACTAGTGATGATATTAGGAGGGAGCCCGTGGAATTTATTTGACCATTCACAGATGACAGGGAAAGGTTGCTATGTGAGTCAGGAGGACTAAGGTATTTGGTACGAGTTGGGTGGCTGGTAAGAATCCAATCAGGAGGGTGCTGGTGCTGGATTTGTAGTTTTCCTGGTAGGAGAATGACCATCTGGGTGAGATTGGCGATGAGATGGCATCCTTATGGACCACTGCATCAGATGCGAGCCAGTTTATATTAAAGTCTCCAAGCAGAATCATTTCAGTGCCAGGAAGTTGGGACCTGTGAATTCCAAGACAGTGTTAAGGCCATTCCTTGTTCTTTTGAGGCAGCTGTGAGGGATTTATTATGGGCATAATAATATTCTGATAAGGAGAATCTGAGCAGCAGTGGCTGGAAGGGAGGTAATGATGGGGTGTCCCAGTAGCGAATCTTTAAGGTAAATGCACATCCACCACCTCTTTTGGACTTCGGTCCAGCCTGAAAACATGTAGCCTGGAAGGACGATAGCCAGGTTGGGGATTTTGGGTGTAAGCCAGGTTTCTACAACTGCCAGGATATCTGGGCTGTGCTGACTGGTAAAGATTATAGGGCATCCAGCTTGGGAGTAGACTACAGATGTTGAGAGATGCTATGGAAAGTGCTCCTGAGGGTTTTTCCTGGTAGTTAGAGCTGGAAGTGACTGGGCCAGGGTTAGGATGGATGTTTCTCGACAACAGCAGGAGGAGGAGCACAAGCTTCAGGGTGCACCAGCGTAAGTCTCTGAGTGTGAGTCTACATGCCCATTTTTTGCAGGAACTTACATTGGGCTGGTGGCAATAATCCCTGAGTGATGGCATGTGAGAGAGTGATGAGAGTCAGGGCCTATGTACAATAGTAGGCGGGACTGCCATCCATTTGCAGAGGGAGCATCCGGGGGCAGACTCATGATGGTGAGTATCTGGTGATGATAAGCAGTGCCAAATAGGATGCTGAGGGGGAGAAGCAAGATCGGGAGGAAGAAAAGCAGAAAGAGGATGAGAGTAAGAGAAGCAGAAACTGCAGTGCATGGAGGGATAACATGATGAGACAGTCAGGAGATTGTATTGTATTGTATTGTATTGGATAAGTGTGCTTATAACTGTACCCTCTAGTGGCTAAAAGCTATAATCTGCTAATGGAGAAGAAATAAAATATTCTGAAATGGAGGGTGGAGAAATTAACTGAAAATGACTTTTACAATACCCAAAATGGTAACAGAAACTCAGCACAGACTTCTCTAATCTTCCAAGCTCAAATACATACAAGCACAGTTAAAAACAAAACAACTTTAAAAAGAAGAAATTCAGCACTGAGTATTAAAACAGACCAGATATCAGAGGCAATACTGGATTAGGGGGAAAAAAGGTTAAATAAGCTGGCTGATGGCAGTGACATAGTCCAGTCAGTAGGAATTTGGAAATGCCTGGCAGGATGAGGAACCAAACAAGCAGCTTGTGTTCCATGGACAGCCAATAAGAGCTGTCCCAAGATAAGAAGAAGAAGAAGAAGAAGAAGAAGAAGAAGAATCAGCATTTATATAGCACTTTTCATACACAGTATATCCCAAAGCACTTTACAAGCAATGCTAGACTTGTGGTGAAGTGACTGAATGTATGGTGGCGCCATATCACACATCATCACCACACAACCTGGATAATTGCATGAACCGGTTTATGGGAAGCGGAATGTTGCCAGGACACGGGAATGTTTCCTACTTTTGTGAAGAGTGCCCTGGTTCTTTTACTTCCTCTTGGACACCCACCAGGATAGGCAATAGGGACCTCGGTTTAACGTTGCATCGAAGGACAGCACCCCAACAGTACAGCACCCCCAATACTGCACTCAGATGCCAGTGATTTTTAGGTGCAAGTTCAATCACGGTGTGGGACAAGAACCCATGACCTTCTGGTCCTGAGGCCAATGTGCTACCAACTAAACTAAGCCACACTGACACAGATAAAGGCAATTGTCTTTAGAAAATTTACAGAGACAGCCATGCAGCCTTGAGTTCCCAGAATGCTGTCCATGCCGTACCTGCTAGCAAGAGTCCAGGGGAGTGTGGCAGCAGGCTTTTCTCACCATGGAGGTGTATAGACCCCCATCTGAGGTGCTGTTAGCCCAAAGGGCTATGAGGATGCCTGCTAGCAAGGGCTCAGGGAGTGTGGCAGCAGGCTCTTATTGCCATGGAGGTGTGTAGACCCTCGTCTGAGGCGCTGTCAGCCCAAAGGCTATGAGGATACCTGCTAGCAAGGGTTTGGGGTGCTGGATGTGGAGGGAAATGTTTTGTACCCCACCCTACTTCATATTCTTTTTACACTTTGGAGCTGGACGATAGCAATTTCTGTTAGTTCTTTCTCATTATCATAGCCCTTTGTGGGAATAAGGAACCTAGAAAACCAGATTCACATATGGATGGGGATAACTAAATGGCCATTTTACACAATTATGAAACACTATATGTGGAAGCACAACATCTCCTGTTGTCTCAGAATTCCTAGTAATAATTCCCAAGTACTAGAGAAAACAGTTTTGGAAACAGGAAAACAAAATTGGCTCTTATCAGTTTTTTATATCTACAGTGTTGTGTATAGGCATGACATCACACTGTACATGGCAGGCAGGTATCTGAGCATCCCTCTGCACTCTGTCAGCAGGAAAATGCATGTGACCTGCTTCCTAGAACTAGCAACACCTAGCTGTCTCAATTTCTGTATCCTTTATTACCCACTTGATTATCATAACTGTGTAGCATAGTACAACATGAATTATGTGTGCCACACACTTTACAGTTCTGACGTTGCACATATTAATAATTTTAGGCTGTATCCATTTGAATCACATAACCTGTCATGCATAGAAACATAGAAACTGATGGCAGATAATGACCGTTGGGCCCATCTAGTCTGCCAGTTTTTTATTATGATCACTTTTGCTGCAGACCCAACTTTATCTACAGCATTGCCTCTTCCACCCCTTCAGCCCTCCAAACCAAAAGTTAATTGGCTGAACAGAATCACAGTCACATTATTACAAGTGATTTCCAAAAATGAATAAACAACCCCTCCCCCCCAAAAAAACAAGGTCACAAATTGTAAAGAGCATACTTAACTATCTGTCATTACTGTGTAGACAATGTCTGGATAATTAAAAATAAAACAAACATAAAAAAAAACACCATACTGTAGCATACTCAGCATTGGTGTACAGCCAGGTACCATCATAATACAGTCACTTCATACAGTATGTGCCTATCATGGTGTCACCATTCTATTAGAAGTATATTCCTTCACACATTTCCCTTAATTTTATTCTCCCTTGCTCAATGTATATATTATTACTGATTTGATTATAATGTCTGTGTAGCATAATACAACATGAATTATATATGACACTTGGTTCTATGTCATAAGGGCAATTGCCGAAAGGCGATCGTCCTTATGGCGAGTGAACAGTGCCAAAATTCAGTTTCGGCGATATACACCCACAGCGCAAAACAAAATGGTGCAATAGACATGGAATTTCTTGATCATGTGGGGGGCTGTGCCTTCACACCCCTCCATGGAGGGCTTCACCCCTCACACACACCCCTGTACTTTAGGATTCTCAATTCCAGGGGGGCGCACGTCGAGGGGGCTGCAGATTCCACAAAACCAAAAAACACTACTCGGGCTGGACACAACAAAATACACCTGCGCTCGGACCCAGCATCCAGACTACCCTAGCCCAGCACCCACCCACCAAGCCACAGAGCTAGCTTGGCAGCTCACCATGGCATCACGCCTGACAAACCCTCCTGACCGTCCCGACCATCACTCAGCATGCTTGCTCCCCACCGCGCATGTACATACAGGACCATCCCGTCACCCATTTGCGTACCCCCATCTAGTCACCTTCCCTATTGTCATGCATAGAAACATAGAAACTGGTGGTGGATAATGACTCCTGGGCCCATCTAGTCTGCCCATTTTTAATCATGATCAGTTATGTTGCAGACCCAACGATCTGCAGCACTGTCTTTTCCATCCCTTCCCTCTTTCTTTCCTTCCTTCCTTCCTTTATCCTCATTTTGAAACTCACCACTGGTTTCACCCTCACTGCCTCCTATGGAAGACTGTTCTAGGAATCCACCACCCTTTCTGTGAAGTACTTCCTCACATCTCTACTGAATCTACCTCCTTCCAGTTTCATATCATGACCCATTGTTCTACTGCACCTTTGTCTCAGAAACATACCTCCCTCCTGTACCTTGTTAACTCCCGTGAGGTATTTAAAGGGCTCCATCTTATCCCAACTCTCCCTCCTCTCCTGCAGGGTGTACATATTGAACTCTTTCAGTTTTCTCTCATATGGCTTCTGATGCAGACCTTGCACTGTTTTAATATCTTATCCCAACTCTCACTCCTCTCCTGCAGGTTGTACATATTGAACTATTTCAGTTTCCTCTCATATGGCTTCTGATGCTGACCTTGCACTGTTTTAGCATCCCTCAGCTCTCTTCTTGTCACTTTTTCCTTTTTCCAATTGTTACTCCTTCCTCATCTGTCTACTTTGACTGCTGCTTTTCCCTCCTTTCTCCGTTGGTAACCCCCTATGTTCTTGAATAACTTGCATTCTGGTGGGACTCTCTCCCTCGGGATTGCCCTACTCTCTATCTCAGCCTGTGGTGGCCACTTTCTGCCTCCCCAATTTCTTCCATCACCCCCTCAGCTACTTTAAATGTCCATTGAAGTAAAATTTAAACTGTCAACTGCGGACTATGGTTCCCTCCTCAATAGAAGCTGGCCATCACCTCAGTATAGGCTTTTATGCTTCCAGGTTGACCGTCAGTCCCCATTGTAGCCATTTCTCTCCTATCTGCACCATTTCTTCTACCATTACTTGAAGGCCCTGGGCCGAGCTCCCTCTCCTTAACTACATAGTACGAGATGCACTTGCTGCTTGAATTTTAAACACATGGAAAACACAGCATCAACCAGATAAATTATCTAACTTTATCAAAATTGCATTTACACAAAGTTGACTACAGCAATTCATCTTACGTTTAAGCCCATGAAACACCCTTATCAAGTTAATGCAAACACCCTTATCAAGTTAATGTATTGACAACTGTAGTGACTCTGACTAAATCTTGTTATAAGTATAAGCTGGATCAGTAACAGTAATATCACTTGCAGAAAGCTGGGGTTGAACATTCACAGATTTTTTTTATTGAGTCATTAAAGCCTGATTATAACACACATTGGCTTTCAATTTCTCCAGATTCTTCCTTAATAGCCAGCATATTTTCCAGGATAACAGCATTAGCATAATAGAGGTTTTTAATAATTTCCAGAATTTGTCTAGAGACTGAGAAGGAAGAAACTCTGTATTTTGTTTTCCAAAACATTCGTTGTAAACACTTGCTATTCTTTCCTACTCTATGTAAATTGTCTTATGTAATTACACTGTAATCTCCTGACGTGGAGCCTTTGTAAAGGAGTTTCTGACTCAAGGTTGTAAATTCCGATATGTATCAATAAATAAATAAATAAGCAAAATTCAGTTTATCCTAAAATAACTCATGGCCAGTTTGTATATCACCAGCAACATTTAAATAAGGAAAACTGATAGTTTCCCCTGTTATTATCTCCGTTATAAATGGAAGGGGCTGTTGCCAATTTTTAAGCCCAGTTATGGTTTCACTGAGATCCTGCATAACTAGAGCTACATTATCTGCTGTAGGTAGTTTCAAAATAATGATCTTTTTATTTTCTAACCCTGGGAACTTTTCTGATCAAGCGCTAAAATTCTCATGCAAATAATCCTGTGAAGGTCCTTGGTATGAAAAAGTTAAAGAGTAAGGCCCAGTATTGTCACTGTCTTGTGCAGGACTAAGAATCAGGGGGTAGGAATCAAAACTGATATTTGGTGTTAGCCAGGAAATTTCGCCTGGTTGTGAAAAAACAAATGCATTTCCAGATAAAGATACATTTTCAGTATTTCTTGCTTGAATCCCAGAATTCCAGAAGTATTCTGAAAATTAACTAAAGGGGTAGAAAGTGCTGTAGTGGTAGGGACTGAGCCTTCTAGAAATTCAGTTATCCTAGGTTGTAATGGATCTTCCCATATTGAACTATTTTTATTAATATTAGTTTTAACCTTCTTCCCTCTCCTCTTTTTTACTTCTATCAGGGTTATAATGTTTGGACAGCATCTATTAACCCCTGTTTTCAATCAGTTTATAACCTGATAATCCCATCATTATGACATCAGTATGCTGTAAACCTTGCTTAACTATGTCATAATGATGGGATTACAGGATGGAATGTCACCACCTGTCAACATTCTTGGAAAAAAAAGGTGATCTACTGCTTGGACATTAGTTCAAAACACACGCATTCTATTCAGACAGTTACAGACCCACTGCAACAAAGCTTGCAATTGCTAATTTCAGCACTTCAGTTGTTCAACATTCAAACCAGGAGGCATTCATAGCCAAGCAGGAGAACAAACAATGCACATTGAAAAAAAAAGTATTTTTCCCCCTCAGTGGCTAGTTTGTCCATACACTATAAAATACAATGCTTGAGTAATGGTGGTCAGCCACGTATGTAATCACCTCTCACGGTTGCCATGACAACTGTAAACCTCTCGAGCTGCTCTCTCGAGGTTTACTTGGTTGTTCTGGCAACTGCTTGAGGTGATTACAACATGGTTAACCACTGTTACTCAGGCATTATCCTATATTTTACTAAAGTCTGTATTGGGGATAACTTAATATTTTTACCACTCCTTGTGCTAACCATGCTGAAAAACACAAGGAAAAATTTAAGGAGGCAGTATAGCACAGTGGTTTAATTCTCTACGCTACAAACCTGAGGACCTGGGTTTGAATCTCACAGCCCCACTTGCATACTCTGTGACCCTGAACAAGTCACTTAATTTCCTTGTGCTCCAAGGTTGCACCTGTAAATAAGATTTCAGCTTAGTGTGTCTCTCTTAGTTTAAAAAAAAAAAACAGTGATGATTGCTTAATTATAAAATACTATGAAAATGCTATAAATATCTCCACACTGGAGATCCATAAATTTTCATATAATGAATTCACCATCCAGAGATCACCCAGAAATGTTTTCATAAAAAAAAAAATTGCTAAGTCAATGATTCCGTCAGCTTGTGTGGAGCTTAAGTAAAGCCTACAGATTTCCTTTTGTGTCTTCTTCCTTTGAACCAAAGCTGGCTAAGGGCTTCTATGCTGATTTTGTCTCTGTAGGTCTCATCTGTTAGTGACTCTATAATCACTGTTACAGGGAAAACTAGTAATCAAAATTTAGAGAATTTAAAATAAAATGATTATATAACTTTAAAATGTTCATGCTATCTTGCCCACAACCATACAGCCCCAATGTGCTGAAAGGAGGTGCAAAATAAGACAAAAAAATCAGTCTCTAATTTTATAAGTGTCTAAAAGAAATTTTAGAAGAATTTTAAACCTAAAACTCAATAATACATATATACATGGGTCCCTCTAATAATGTTATATATATATATTATATTTATATTTTGTTTTATTTACAGTTTTTATTTTAGGTATTTTATATATTTCAGCTGCAGTTTGAATGTATTTTATATATTTCAGTTGTAGTTTTAATTACATAAATTTGATTTTCTTACTTATGAACATAAGAAATTGCCAGTAGAAACAGGCCTCATGATCTATCGAGTCTGCTTGAGTGTGCAACTAGCCCCTTATCTCAGAGCTGCCCTCCACCCTCCCTCCTAGTATCCGTTCCCCTGTCACAACCCTTCTTGAAACTGCCCACCATCTTACAGGACACTATCTCATCTGATAAGGTGTTCCATTTGTCCATCACTCTTTTTGTGAAAAAATGCTTCCTTAGCTCCCTCTTGAATCTCCTCCCCACCCCAATCTCAGACCATGGCCTCTCGTGTCGCTCCCCCTTCTTATCTGAAAAATTCCTTCTCTGTTGGTCTTGTTTATCCCTTTCAGATACTTAAAGATCTCAATCATATCCCCATATCTTTCCTTTCCTCCAGTGAATACAGATTCAGCTCTCCCAGCCTGTCCTCATAGGGCTTGCTCTCCAATCCCTTGATCATCTTTGTGGCTCTTGGCTGCACCCTCCAACAATCTGATGTCCTTCTTCAGGAGGAGGACACCAGTACTGCATGCAGTACTCAGGTCGGGCCTAACCAATGACCTATGCAGGGATAGGATAACCTCCCTCCTTCTGAGAGATCTCTCGCAATACATGCCAGCATTTTGTTGGCTTTGCTGCTGCCTTCCTGCACTGAACAGAGTTGTTCATGCTCCCGTAATGATCACTCCCAGGTCCTTCTCCTCAGTGGAGCTCTTCAACTGTACCCCATTCAAGTGATAATCCCTCCCCAGTTCCTGGCTCTGGATTGCAGAACCTTGCACTTCTTGCGCTGGACCCCAACTGCCATGTTTCCACCCACTCCTACAGCTTAGTCAGGTCCTCCTTCAACTCCTTCCACCCTTCTGGGTCATCAATCACAGCATCCATCTTGGTATCGTCTGCAAACAGACTGATCTTGCTCCAGATCCTGTGTGAGATATCTGCAATAAAAGTCACAAACAGCACTGGTTCCAGTACTGATCTCTGTGGTACTCTGCTTATCACTGTTCTCGGTGATGAGAGGTCCCCCCACCACCACCCATTGCTGCATTCCCTTTAGCCAGTTTTTAATTCATTTCAGCATTTTTGGTCCTGCCCCCACATATTTCAGTTTCATTCCCAACCTCCCATGCAGTACTGAATCAAAGGCCTTACTGAAGTCCAAATACAGGACATCCACTGCATAGCCCTTATCCAGTCCCTGGATCAACCAGTCATAGTACTCTACATAGTCTGTCTGGCAGGATCTGCCCAATATAAATCTGTGCTATTGACCATCCTGGAGACCATTTTCCTCCAAGAGCTCACTAGCCTCTCTTTAATGTATGGTCTCCATGAGCTTTCCACATGATTGATGTGAGGCTCACTGGTCTACAGTTTTCTGGTTCATCCTTTGGGCCACTTTTGTGGATGAGCACCACATGGGCCCTTCTCCAGTCCTTTGGTACACATCCCATGTCCAGGGAGGTATTGAACAGGTTGGCCAGTGGCCCGCCAGGATTTCTGCCAGCTCCCTTAGTACCCTAGGGTTAATGCCATCAGATCCAGGTGTTTTGTCCACCTTTAATGCCCTCAACCCATCTAGTACCCTGCTCTGTAATCTCTCGTGTCATCACCTCCTCGCCACCCACCCTCTCCCTGAGGTATCCTCCCCCCTTCTCCTGCATGAATACAGAGCAGAAGTATTTGTTCACTGCCTCTGCCTGCTCTGCCCCTTTCTCCACCCACCCCCATCCTTCTTAATCCTCACCAGCTGATCCTTTCTTTCTCTGATGTAATGGAAGAAGTCTTTTTCTCCACTTTTGATTCCCTGCACCAGTCGCAGCTCCCTGGATGCCTTGGACACCCTGACCAGTCTGGTAACCTCCCTGGACTTCCCCATGTATGCATGCTTATCTTCACCCCTCTCTGATTTCCTGTACTTTTTTAAAAATGTTGCCTTTTGGCCTTAACCCTTCCATAACCTCCTGTGTCAGCCAATTGCATTTCTTTGCTCTTCCTTTCTTGCTTTTCTTCCTAGTGCAAGACTCTGTTGCCTCTGCTATCACTTCCTTTATGATGTCCCATTTCAGGTCTGTATCCATGCGCATTGCATTCCTGCCAGGTGCTTCCCCAAATTTCCCCATCTTCTTAAAGTCCGCCTGACTAAACTCAATCACCCTGTATCCATGCCCCTGTTTCACTCCTGTGTTGAGCATGAACCACACTAAATAGTGGTCACTCCCAGCTAGTGTTTTCCTCCACTTCCAGACTCCTTACAGCTTCCCGTTATCAGTACAAGGTCCAGAGTCCTTTCTAACTGAATCGCCTCTGGACCAGCTGTCATCAAAGCTGTCTTGAAATGCTTCTAGCAGGACCCACTCCCTTGCACCGTGGTGGATGGGGTGCCCCACTCCACTCCAATAGGTTGAAGTCCCTACCACTACTGTGCTCCCTTCCTGCAGACCCTCCTAATTTGTTCAGCTAATTCCCTGTCCAGGTCAATCCCTGAGCCAGTGGCCTGTACACTGCACCCATCCTTAGTGTCCTATTCTTTTGCATCTTGGAACTGCATCCATTGTGCTTCTGTCCTCCCCTCCTCCTCTTCCTCCCTTATACACATCATCCCCTCCCTTACATAGATCGCCCCTCCCCCATTCCTCTTAGCCCTGTCTTTTCTGAGTAACCTGAACCCCAAAATCATCATATACCAGTCCTGGTACTGGGTGGCCCACGTTTCAGTGATGGCTACAATGTATACCCTCTCTACTGCCAAGAGAGCATAAAACTCTGCTATTCTATTCCTTAGGCTTCTTGCATTCAGTGAGCCCACCCTCCAGCCTATCTCCTCCCCTTCCCTACCCTTATTCTTCCCCCCTTTATCCCTCCCTGTGCCGCTTCCCCACTGCCTTTACCCATAATTTGGAGGGTGAGCTCACTAGGCTGCCCTTTCAGGATTCTTTTCCTATCAGCATTCCCCTTGCCACCCCCCCAAGTTTAAATCCACCTTTGTTGATATATACCCCTCTATTCCCCATTTTAGTACTCCCTTCCCCTCACTGCTGAAATGTAACCTGTTCCCTGCATATAGGTCAGTATTGCCCAAGGTCCTGCCCAATCTGACACTAATCTATACTCCCTGGAATGGAACCAATCCCTCAGCTACTCATTGAACTCCTCTATTATCTTTTTCCTTGCTGTACTTGCATGGTACCAGAGTACCTCAGAGAATGTCACTGACCACTCACCTCCTCAGACTGCCTACCCAACTCCTCAGACCTCCCTTTACCACCTCTACCATCTCCCCTGCCAAATCATTTGTACCCTCGTGCATCACTATGTGAGTTTCTCCCTCCCCTCTGTGCGTGCTGAGAAGTGCCTGCCCCACCCTTCCTGTGGTCAACCCTGAATGGCCTCAGCCCAGATATGACTGTGTCTTTCTCCCTTCTGCCCCATCTGACAGTATAGAATCCCTAGCACTAGTACCCCATCTTCTTGTCCCATACCTCCACCTCCTGTTTTCACTGTCCAACATTTCTAGAGTCCACACCACTCTGCTTCTTTTTACCTCTATCTGCACCATTTCCACCCTCCCTCCACCTCTACCCTGCACTTTCCTCCCCCTCTTCCTTTCTCAGCCTGATTTCTGTCTCCTGGGCCTTCTACTACTCCTTCCCTCCTCCCCCATGATCTCTGGCACCTCCACTTCCACCTCCAATGTCAACACTGCAGAACTATTATTTGCTACCCATGCAGTGGTGCTCATCTCCTCTTCCCCTACCCTGATCTTTCTTTCCACTTACTGCCCTCTGTTCTCCTCATTCACCCCTCCCTACATCCTTATGGGATTTATCCTGCTGTTCCTCCTCTGCTTCTCCCAGTTACTCCTATCTGGGTATCTCTGCCAAGCCCATCCCTTACTCACCTCTCCAGCTCCCTCCAGAGCCCCTGTACTTCCTCTTCCAGTCTTCTCTACCTATAACAAATTGGACAACCTCCCAGTTTGTATAGTATATTCATCAAACAGCCACCCCACCATTGCACCCCACTATCCTCCCTGTGCCTGCCCCTTCACTGCATGGTGCCCATCATTCCATCCCTATTCTGATGTCTCCCACCACCCTTATTCATGTCCCTCCACTCCCCAGTTTGATCCCCATAATGCCCTTTTTCCTTCCCTCCATTATTCTCACATAACTTAAATGTTACCTCAATTCCTTATCATACAGTCTGTACAGCAATAGCTGGACACCATATGTGATCCTACTAGCTTACTTCTGAGTCCTTCTTGATCCCATTCTCCCTAGCTTGCTAGCTCAGAAACTCTAGTTAACACATTTATACATGACTTTGCCAGTTTGAACTTTAGACTTTCAACTTTCAATTATGCAGTTTTCTTTCCTTATCCCAAGCTTGTCAGTTTGACTTTCAAACTTGCAACTTTTAAAACATTTAAGCTTTAACATCCAACTAGTAAAAGCTTGAGTGTCTGAACTTTTCACCACCTGACTATTAGCTTTAAGAGTTAGTTCATATGGGAAGTTTGCAGCTCCCCAGCTCCTTCCTCACAGCCTCAAGCCCAACCCCAGTGGCTTTCCAGTATTTAGAACAGCCTCAACAGTCCTCCAGTTAAGGAAAGATTTGAGCTACTCCCAAACCAACAGCAAACTCACAAAATCAGTTACAGAGTTAAATTGCCATCCTAACTCTCCCACAGCAAGCAGAATGAGCTGACAAAATGGCTATTTACTTCTGTTTTTGTAGAACATATCCTTAGAAGCAAAGTTGTAACACCTTGTGTTCTCAACTAGTGTAAAAAAGCTACTTTAGCAATGCTCTCCCAGGCTGCTATGCAATGACAGATACATTTCTCTAAATCAAGTCCTCTGGAGACAGTACTGTATCTGGGTTGATAAGCAGAGTAAAATAAAAGCTCCAAAAATCAGCAATTGGAGCAGACTCCAAAAAATAGAAGAGTGGAAATTTCATCAGTGCACTCATGGGGTCAGATAAAGAATGGCATCTCTGATACAGGAACACCATACATGCACATATAAAGGGTGTGTTGCATGATCTATTTAGCAGGAATTTCAAATTTTTATGTTTCTTTACCTAATATTTAAATATTTAGTATTAATTATCTAGTAGGCAATCTCTACAGCCCTGGATTTGATTGCTTCTGTCCATGTTCATCCTCTCCCACTTCACCCTCAGGCCCCTTGGTTTAACTGGTCTTTGAGGGAGTTGCGGTGACCAGGACGAAGGTTAGAGCGGCACTGGTGGAAATCTGCCCTGAGGCGATCACTTTAGATTGGTAGAGCACTATCAGGCCTACCAATCAACGATCTCCTGTAAGAAGGCAGAATTCCTGTCTGGGGAGATTGCTGCCACTCAGAATCAACCATCTCAACTCTTCCAAACTGTGGACAGGTTGTGCAACCCAGTCTGTCTACAGCTCTGTAGAGCTTTTTTGGAAATGGAGTGTGATAAGCTTGCTCAATTTTTTGCAAATAAGGTGGCTGACATCACGTCAGAGATCCTCTTGACTCACTCTGTGGGAAATGCTGTTGGCCAGTGCTCGGTCACTACACCTCGTGTTTTCTGGAGTACCTTTGACCTGCCGGAGTTCATGGATGTCATGCATATTGTCCAGGGTATGCACCCTATGTGCTGTAGTTTGGATCCGGGCCCAACCTCCCTGATCATAGGTTGTTGTGATATTATTGGCCCGGTCTTGGCTCAGATGGTCCTGCACTCCTTTGACTTGGATGAGTTTCTAGCTCCCTGAAGGAGGCGGTGGTAACACCCTCCTGAAGAAAGCTTCTTTGGACCCATATGCTCTAGCAAACTATAGACCAATCTCAAACCTTCCTTTATAGGGAAGGCATGAGATAGTAATGGCGATACAGCTGAAAGCCACTTGACCATCCACAATATCTACAAACTTCTCCAGTCCGGTTTTAGAAAGAGACATTGTACTGAGACTTCACTGGTTCAGGTGCTCAATGATCTCCTGATGGTGAGAAATCACAGAAACCATTCCATTCTGGAGCTGCTTGACCTCTCCTCAGCCTTCGACACTGTGGACCATGGGATGCTGCTTGAGTGCCTGAGGTTCATCTGTGGCCTGACATGCACAATCCTCAGGTGGTTTACATCTTTCCTCATTGGCAGAATGCAGAGAGTTGTGTCTGGAATTTTTTCTTCAGACCCACTCTTTCTGTCATGTGGGGTTCCTCAGGGCTCAGTGCTGTCCCCCATGTTGTTTGCAGTGCATATGCTGCCCCTCGGAGACCTTGTAAGATGGTATGGGCTGAGGTTTCACTGCTATGTGATGATACCCAGCTCACCTGTCTTTTGCACCTGACTAGGATAGTGCTTTCTTGGCATTTAACAACTGTCTCATTGAAATCCAGGATTGGATGAATTCGAGCTGGCTGAAGTTGAAAGAGGGAAAGACTGAGGTGATGGTTGTGGATCCGAGTCACCTGATAGAGGGGTTGAGGGCTATTCAGCCCTCTGGACTTTATTTGGGGGCTCCCAGATTCTTACCTCTGAATGGGTACAAGACCTGGGGGTGGTGCTCGATGATGGGCTGACCCTACGATCCCAGGAGTCAGCTGTCATCAAGTCTGCTTTTTATCATTTTAGAAACATTGCCAGGATCAATCACCTTGTTCCATCTGGGGATCTGCCTACACTGGTCCACGCCTTTGTGACCTTGTGCCTTGATGACTACAACTCCCTATACTTAGGGTTTCCTGGGGTTGATATCCATCACCTGCAACTAGTGCAGAACGCTGCAGCACGATTGTTGACGGGGACTTCCTGTTCTTCCCATATTACTCCGGTGCTGCACGATCTGCACTGGCTGCCGATTCAGTGATGGATCATCTTTAAAGCTGGTTTACTGACTTATAAAGCCCTACATGGACTTGGTCTGACTACCTGAAAGAGCTTCTTGTTCCCTACTGCCCTGTGCAACAGTGCCGTTCGGCTGATGAGGGGTTGCTGGAGATTCCGTGGGTGACTCTGAAATCTTCTGGGGCCCGTGCATTTCTGTTTGTGGCCCCTACCCTCTGGAATTCTCTACCTCCTCAGCTTTGGGAGTGTGCGACTGTGGGAGGATTTAAACATGTGCTTAAAACCTTTCTGTGGCATCAGGCATTTCAGTGATGCATAGTTGTATGGATCTGTTATTTTATTTATTATTGTATTTGTTGTTTATGAAATTATGTTTTAATTTTTGTACAGTGCCTTGATATTTTGAAAGGCGATTACAAATAAAGTTTATAATTATTATTATTATTGTAAACTCTCTCTTATTTATGAATTTGTGTGATCATATTTAGTTATACGATCATATGTATTTTATACAATTGTATAAGTTTTGAATTAAGTTTATATACTGTATATTCATACATTAACTTTCCCCAAGTTATATACTGTCTCGCTATATTTTCTGTGATTACATTTCTTGCATGTTGCTATGCTGACTATGTGTTGTAGATCACAAGAAACCTATCTTGTTGTTTTGTTGCCCTCCTTGACACAATCTCCTATTTTTGGTTACCGAACATTACCACCCTCCACAATCCAACTAGCAATCTCAGGCCCCACAAGTGGAGTACCACAGACACTACAGACAGAAACCAAAAACAAGAATAGGGACAGAAAATGCATAAAATATATAAAAGAAAAGAACAAAAAGTATAATTTATCCCAGTGAGGTCCCAGGTTGGCAGGTAGTAGGGTAAACACTGAGGTACAGAGCTTGGCAGAGGGCAGGATGGGGTAAATGGAAAAATAGAGAAGGGCAATAAGAGCAGAGTTGGGGTAAAAAAGGATAAAGCCGACATTAAATGGAGGGCAATGAGTACCAATGCCGTAGTCTGGAAACAAGCTTCCAGAGCTATGGAGGCCTGATGGAAGAGGAACACTTGGATATTGTGGCAGTCACAGAAACATGGTACATGGAGAACCATGACTGGGATGTCAACATACCAGGGCACAATCTACAGAAGGACAGGGAGGGTAAAGAGGAAGTGGAGTAGCTCTCACATAAGGGAAGAGATCAAAGCTACAGAACTAAAAAGTAAAGGGGAGGACAAGAGGTACTCTGGGTCACCTTGGAGACAGGAATGGCATCACAATCCGCACAGGGGTTGTATACAGACCCTCGTCTCAAGGGGAGGAAATGGACAAGAAAATGATAGAGGGCATTCTCAAAATGGCTGAAAAAGGGGAGATACTGTTGATGGGGGACCTGAATATGCCAGATGTTAACTGGATGACATGGACTGCAGCCACATCCAAGAGCAGGGTTATTCTTGGTGCCCTACAGGGGGCATGCCTTAGACAGCTAGTGGTGGAACCCACTCGGGAGGGAGCAATATTAGACCTGGTACTCTCAAATGGAGAGAGGATCACAAATTTAGAAGTCTGTAGACATCTGGGAACAAGTGACCACTGCACAGTGTGCTTCACAATAAACACAACCATGGAAACAAGGCATACAAAGACAAGGATACTGGACTTTAGAAGGGCTGACTTTGGCATAATGGGTGAATACCTGAGGAATGCATTACAAATGGCCAGAAAGGAGGGTAGAAGAACAATGGAGAAAATCAAAACTGCCATCATGAAGGCAACAAGCCTTTGTGTGAAACAAATAAAGAAAACAAAGCGGAATAAAATACCACTATGGTTCTCAAAAGAGGTGTCAGGGAAGGTTAAGGAGAAAAAGGCTGCATTCAGAAAAGTATAAGGAATCACAGAAGGAGCACGACAGGGAACTGTATCAATTAAAGCAGAAAGAAGTGGGAAGGCAGTCAGAAAAGCAAGGCCCAAACCGAGGAAAAAAATAGCCAACTCAGTTAAGAAGGGGATAAAACTTTCATAGGTACATTAGGAGCATAGAAATGTTAAGGGAGGATAGTAAAGATTAATAAAGGAGAGAGGAGGTGGGCAGAGGGACAGTGAAAAGGCAGAGATACTGAATAAATACTTTTGCTCAGGTATTCACAAAAGAAGAGGAGGAGTTACCTAAACCAAACAATAGAAGCACTCTGGTAGTGGGGTTGACGCTAGTCCATTTACAGAAGAAGGAGTCCTGAAAGAACTCCTAAAACTCAAGGTGGGCAAAGCAATGGGGCCTGACGGATTCACCCTAGAATCCTAAAAGAGCTAAAGAAGGACCTAGTGACACCACTAACCACACTTTTAACAAACCATGGGAAGATGGGGTGGTTCCTGAGGACTGAGGAGGGCAGATGTGATTCCCCTCACAAAAGTGGGAGCAAGGCAGAAGCAGGAAACTACAGACCTGTTGGTTTGACCTCAGTGGTGGGGAAAATGATGGAGTCATTTCTGAAAGAAAGAATTCTTCAGTACCTAGAGGCCAGTGGGGCACAGGACCCAAAGCAGCATGGATTCACAGCAGGAAGGTCATGGCAGATGAATCTAATTGATTTCTTTGACTGGGTGACCAAAGTAATAGACCAGGAGGGGCTGTGGATATGGCCTACCTAGACTTTAGCAAGGCATTTGACACAGTCCCACACAAAAGATTAATAATCAAGTTAGCCAGCCTGGGAGTGGGTCCCAGGGTGGTAGGCTGAGTAGCAAACTTTCTGCACAACAGGACACAGAAGGTAATAGTGAATGGAACACATTCTGAGGAAAGGGAGGTTACTAGTGGAGTACCTCAGGGCTCAGTACTGGGTCCAGTCCTCTTTAACGTCTTTATAGATGACATTGCAGAGGGTCTGGAAGGAAAGGTATGCCTCTTTGCAGATGACACAAAGATCTGTATCAGAGTTTATACACAAGGGGGGTAGAAAGGATGAGAAGGGACTTGGCAAGGTTGGAGGACTGGTCAGACATATGGCAACTTAGATTCAATGCAAAGAAGTGCAAAGTAATGCACCTGGGAAATAAAAATCCAGGAGAAGAGTACACAATAGCAGGGAGGTACTAACAACAACAATAATGGAAAGGGATCTGGGTGTAGTCATATCAGATGAATTAAAGGTGGGTAAGCAATGTGAGAAGTCAGTAAGGAGAGCCAGGGGGATACTGGGATGCATAGGGAGGGGCATCACAAGTAGAAAAAGGGAAGTGGTTATCCCTCTGTACAGACAGTTGGTGAGACCCCATCTGGAGTACTGCATGCAGTTTTGGAGACTTCATCTATGCAAGGACATAGACAGGATGGAAGCAGTCCAGAAGAGGGCAACTAAAATGGTGCAGGGTCTACATCAGAAACCATATGAAGAGAGACTGAGAGAGCTTAATATGTATAACCTTGATGAAAGGAGGGACGGGGGGACATGATAGAAACTGTTAAGTGCCTCAAGGAATTAACAAAGTCCAGGAGGGTAGCATCTTTCAGAAAAAGAGATGTAAGAACAAGGAGCACAATTTAAAGATAGAGAGGGTGGCTCAGGGGTAATGTGAAGAAATTATTTTTCACGGAGAGAGTGGTGGATGCGTGGAACCGCCTTCCTGGAGAGGTTGTGGGGTCTAAAACAGTGGGGGAATTCAAACATGCATGGGACAGACATAAGGCAATTATAGTGGAGGATTGCAGGAAGCAGGCTGTTGGTTAACTAGAATCTGCAGCTTAACCAATAGGTAGGGGAAATGGGCAGACTGGGTGGGCCAAGTGGTCCTTATCTGCCGTCAAAATCTATATTTCTATGTAGGTTGGAAAGGGAGGGTAGGCTGTTTCAATTCAGCATTTTCACTCCATGTTTACTCCCTGCAAAATGTGGCAGTTCATCCTCTCTGCAGCTCTATGACAGTCTGTATGAAAACCCTCAGGGAGAGGATTCAGGTCAGACACAACTCCATTATAGGCTCTGGTGCAACCTCCAGTAAGATGTTCCCCGTGGATGCCACCTCACCACAACTCAAATCACCACAGTTGGGATCCAAATCTCAACCAGTCTCCTCTCATCCTCTTCCTTACTCTCCTTGTTCTGCAAAATGAAAGCAAACACTCATGGCAGTGTACCACACAGTATTAAGATAGTGTATTGGAATTAATGATATTTTTGTCTGGTGTGACAGCAATAGTTTACCTTTTCGCAATAAAAAGCATGCATTATGTCAGTCCTGAGGGGTCTTTTCATTCCTCTCTCTCCCAGCAGTCCACTCGATTTAATTACAAAATGCAATGTTTTTACTGCCTACACAGTACACACTTGACCTTCTGCTGTTTTGGCCCTTCCCTGTGTTCCTCTCTGCTTTCTCATGGTTGTCCTAGGAAATTGCTCCCTTTATGTAAGGCCTTGTACCCTATGTGTTTTCTCATCCTACTTTATGCAGAGTCCCCCCTGGAGCAGTGGCCTAGCTTGGGATTCCCTGCAGGTGGCAATGCCTCACTCCTACTCCATGGTACTCACATACCAGCATGCTCAAGTATATGGATGCTTGGACCTGTGAGAGTAAAATAGTGGACACCCTGACAGCAATTATTAAAAATCTGACCAAAAAAATCCAGTGTCATGGAATATCTATTTTTGGAAAGCATAGGGTCTCATTCTACAGAACTCAGCTCAGACACATCTATCTCTGTTTCTCCGCCTCAAGAGGGTGAGACAATCACATGATGCGTCTTTTGTGAGCTCCAGAGATTACCCCTGACTAGCTCAGGAAGCTTTGTTTCTCAAAGTCTTGCTGAATATTTTTCCCTGAATACAACTGAATCTATTTGCAGTTCTGTTCCATTTACTAGGGACCAGAGGTGGACATGGGAGGCTACGGGCTGAAGCCCCTCTCGAATGCCGAGGATGGGACTTTCCCTGTTGGGTACTGGCCAGCACTTGCACTGCACAGAACAACCTGGCAGCAGCAATGAAATTTCGACTCCCAGACTAACATCATGATCGGATGAGAATAAAAGAAAATTGTCCCAGTGTGGGAGTCGACCTGCCCACCCCACCGGAAAATTTTGCTTTACTCCCATCAAGATGTTAGCACTGGGACTACTCAGGAGGAGCCTAGGATGGATTTATCATTCATCTTACTCTTCTCAGCCAGCCACTTGTTTCATTTAAATCACCCAGGCTGGCTGTACCACCCAGTGTAAAGCTGCTGATTGGGGGGGCACTGGGCAACTCGGCTGAAGCTCAGGCTTGACAGAGTCCAACTCCAATCTGATCACAGTCACACAGGGTGACAGCCAGGACACTCGGTCAGGTCAGGAGCTCTAAGGCAAGGCAGTCAAGCTGTGCATGGCTTCTTTCTTGCCTGGTTTAGTCAATGATGCTGCTAGACTGTGCTGGGGGAGACTCCATCGAAAAACAACCTACCTTGTGTCTGGTATTCTTCTGTGTACTGTGCAGCAGCATGACCGCTGGGCAGTGTGGTTTTCCTCCTCCCACATGATCCAAGCCAGACAGCCTGAGCTATAAAGAAGGAGTACCTCACTTTTAAGCAGGTCATCCAGCTGCTCCAAAACAAGCACAAGCAAGCCAAACAGTATCATCAATCTCAGTACCAGCTGTCCCGACGTATCTCACTGATTGCTGAAGGTAGAATAACAATGAGTGAGGAGTGCTCACGGTGGACAGTCAGCAGTGGCCAGCCAGTGCTGTACTGTAGTTGAGGAGCCTGGATCTAACTGAGAGCTGCAATATATCAGCATATTAGCAGCATCATATAGCATGCGCCGCCTCTGGCAGAGGCGATGCATATTATGCATGATGCTGATATATTGCAGCTCTCGTTAGAGCAACTAGTCTGCAAAATAATTTATGCTTGCTGCAGTCGTGCTAAACTAATAGTTAATAAATAACTAACTCTGTTCTTCTGCTTGATCAGAAGCAGCCAGCTGACTGCTGAGCACCAAGTGTGGTGTAGTGAGTCGGTGACAGTCACTGCCTGGAATAATGGATGGATGGACTCTGGGACAGTCAGTCACTAAACAGGTATGTCTCTCTCGGTGTTGTTGTGACATGTGCCAGTGAATGGATGGAGATGTACTCTGGGGCCTGGGTGAGCATGTGCAAGGCATTGTATCACATGTTGTTCTTCTGTTATACATGTGGTACAGTTGTCAGTGCACTGCTTTAGCACACTCTCATACAGTGGAGCATTATTTCTTCAGAAGGATTCAGGAGAGTCAGTCTTCTGTCTTTCTCATTTCTGTCATTGGAAGGAAGGTGCTGTAGTGCTTTCAATACTAGTTTTTCTGCACCAAACGAATTCAATTGCAAACAAAATATAAAACTACTGAGTGAAACACACGGAACAATTTGTTTTTCAGACTAATCTGAGGGAGTGAAGGATACGCTAGGGAGGGATTGGGAGAGAGGGAGGAGGAAGAAGGCTCTTAACCTGGTGAGGACTGAGACAGCCTGCCTGCTGAGTGACTGTGGCTGACTGTGGCCAACTAGCTACTACTGCATGCTGGGGAAAGGATATGGTCAAACTTAGGGGAGTGAAAAGCTGAAGCTGTGCAGTCAGTGTGTCAGAAGTTGAACTGAGTGAGCTCATATCAAAACTAAACATTAAAAAAAGTGCTCACTCAGTGCTTGATTGATAATTTTACAGGCCTGTGGTGGGGTGCTCTGATACTTAGGATTTTCCATAAGTCTAGAAGGATAGGATAGGAGGACTCAGTGTACATTACATACAGAGTGCAGAGAGTAGACTATTTTTCTCATCTGCATGCTTGATGAGTTTTATTATTGCCATTCCAAAAGAAGATATAAAATCATACTTACTCTGACTGAAGTGTGACAGACTTTTGAGCCTGTACACCGGTTGTGCCACCTATTTATCTTGCTACAGCCTGTCATTTTCTCCTCATAAAAGCTTTCAGTCTGATGGACTTCTAAGCCTGTACATGGGGTTATGCCACCCATTTAGCTTGCTACAGCCTGTCATTCTTCTCCTCATAAAAGCTTTCGTCTGACTAAAGTGTGATGGACTTCTGAGCCTGTACACCAGGTTGTGCCACCCATTTAGCTTGCTACAGCCTGCCATTCTTTTTTCTCATATAAGTTTTCAGTCTGATGGACTTCTGAGCCTGTACATGGGGTTGTGCCACCCATTTTGCTTGCTACAGCCTGTCATTCTTCTCCCTCATATAAGCTTTTGGTCTGACTAAGGTGTGATGGACTTCTGAGCCTGTAAACGGGGTTGTGCCACTCATTTAGTTTGCTACTGCCTGCCAAATGTTTCCCTCATTCTGATTCTCAGCCAGTAGTGGGATAAGGCAAAGGGGTTCTTATTTCAACTGTTTGCTGACCTGAGTGTGATTGTTTTTTTGACATTTCAACAAAAATATATAAACTTTGCAAACCATAATGCCTAAAACAAAAAGACGAAAGGTTACGTGTCTGGAATGCGGTTCAGTATTTGACAATGACTACAGAAACAAGCATAATTTAAAAATGCATAATGAGCTCCTGAATGCAAGGAGAGTTATTCATTATAAACTACATACGTCTCTTCCAGCTATTGCTAGTTTTTTCGGTGGTACAAGTAGGACTACATCCATAACACAAGCATGTAGTGATAATAACCAGAACATAAATTCAAATGAATCTTAAGATTCTAAGCCACCGTACGGTGGTGAAGGTGAAGGTGAACTCACCTTGTCCATCAGTGGATGTATCAACAATACCAACTACAGATACATCTGCAGCTGCTTGTTCTGAAGGTAGTACTGGTAGCAGCACAATAATTGATCATAGCTGTGCTGAAAACCCTGAAAATATTGTAAACTCCCAGGCTGAGGATGGTGGTGAAATAGAGGACCGACCTTGTAAGTGCCAAATATTCATATGTTGTTAATATCACATATGATTCCATTTCTGAATATTTTGAGCCTGACATGAGCATAAACACTAGTGAGATAAATATGAATGACGTTGGTAGTTTAGATGAGCTACCAGTGCCACTGTCCATTGACACAAAAAATGGAAATGAAGATGATGATGATAGTGAAACAGTTTGCCATGGTATTCCAAGTGCCAGTGATCATGCCCGTTCGAAGATGGTAATTGATTCTGCTGATCGACCACCAGTAATTATGCCTTCCCTCAGATCAGAATTTGTAACAGCAGGGCCCATGCAACCTGAACTAATTAATGCCCAATGAAATATGATGTTTCTGGTAAACAATTTAGAACTTTTCACAATGACTGATACTATACCGTCAATGAAATAACAGGCAAACGTGTTAAGCAAGACTGGTTAGAATACAGTATTGCCAAAAGTTCTATGTTCTGTTTTTCATGCATGGTTATTGGAAAGACAAAATCACAGTGGGTTCAAGGGGGTGTTGCAAATATTTGTAAAGCTCTTGAGTTAATTATTACACATGAAAAGTCAAGTCAGCACAGAAAAAATGTACTAGAGTGGTGATTGTTTCAAAATGAGAATACACATGTGGATAAGTTATTGTGTAAGCAAGCAGAACAAGAAAAGCAGAAGAACAGAAAGATTCTCTGACCAATAATAAAGGCTGTTTTGTATCTTGCATCTCATGAGAATGCTTTGAGGAGCCATAGAGAAAGTATTGACAAAGATTTTGGTGGGAAGTTTTTGGACTTAGTTAAGCTCATTGCTGAATATGAGCCTTCACACCAGTCACATTTACACACAATCTCTGAGTTAAGACACAAAGGTATAAAGACAAGAAAGCAGTATCTATCACCTACAATACAGAATGATATATTGTATGCAACTAGCGATCTAAGAACAGATAAGATCATACATGATGCAAGACAGTCACTAGTTTACTCTATTATAGTTGATGAAATAGGTGATATCTCTCTGCAAGAGGAGTTATCTTTTGTTGTCAGATACTTTCTGCCAGATTTCTCAGTTGATGAAAGCTTTGTACTTCTACCCATTAACAAGCACCACTAGGGAAGGAATCTTTGAAAAATTGAAATCTATTCTTCAAGATTATTGCAAACTTGATTTAAAGAAACTGTATGGTCAGGGTGCGATGGGGCAGCAAATATGTCAGGCCAGTTCAGGAGTAGACTTGATTTAGAGATTTCACTACTGCTTTGTATGTTCACTGCTTGGCCCATGAGCTGTCACTCAGTTTAACTCACACAGCAGCAAACTGCAGAATGACTAGTGACATGTTTGTACAACTTCAGATTTTGTATTCAACATTTGCAAACAGTCTAAAAAGAACTGAGCATCTAAAAGAAGTGAGATGAGTCTGAACTAGGATGCTGATGTTGGTGGCCATCAGCACCTTGTCTCTTTGTGCACAACTCATTGGTATGCATGAGCATACAGCCTAGAAGCAATAAAAATGCTTACACTCCCATTTTGCAAACCCTAGAGGAAATGAAACAATGTCCTGCTGCTTCATCAGTTGCCTTGAAGCCACAGGTAAAAGCTGTGATTCTGAAAATGAAAAATATTTTATTTGTCTTTTTGCACTTCATAACATATTTTCCAAAATAAATACAGTCTCCATGTGCCTACACTATCCATCCATCCATATTGCTGATGCACTAGATCAGGTACAACTATTGAAAATAGCCTTTTCAGAAATGAGGTCAGATGACCTCTTTGAAGATATCTATACTTCTTCAGTGAAATTTGCAGAAACACTTAAAAGTGACTTCAACCTAGACATTAACCTAAGTATGTCTTATTGTAGGCGACACATGCAAAGGAATGTAATGGACAGTCAAAGCAATAAAGTGCAATTGAAAAGTGACTTTTACTTTGACACAGTAGACACCTTTGTCAGTGCCCTGAATGATTGGTTTGCTGAAGTGCCCATCATTAAATCTCTATCGGTTTTTACACCAAAACACTTCAATAATTCCACCACAGAGTAAATAAAAGCTGTTGCCATGGTTATTTCATGTACTTACTTTGACATTAATCCAGAGCTTCTCATTTCAGAATCACAGCTGGTATGTAAATTACAAAAGCTTCAAAGTCTTGCATCACATCAGATCTGCAATTTCATTCATGGAAGTGGCTTAACTCAAGCTTATTCAAATTTTATGAAATACAGCATGTACTTAAATATCCTTCCTGTGACAGTGGCATCTTGTGAGCGTTCATTCAATAAAATGAAGATAATCAAAACTCAACTGGGAAACACAAAGTCAAATGAAAGGCCGAGGTACCTCTCTGTCATTAATATTGAGTGCAGACGTCTGAAAAGCATTCCCATCAGTGCTGTTATTGACAGGTTCAAGGGCATGAAACAAAGAAGAATGTTGCTGTAGATTTAGCATCAGTTGAACAAATCTGTCCTTTTTTTTCATACTGTGTGTGTGAGTGTCAGCACTGAGCAGCAGCATAGATTGCAGGTGCAATGAAAGATATTGCTACTTTCTTGTCTTTATATCTTTCCACTTTACAGCCTCCATTGCAACAACCTGACTCAATTTCTGTAGGGCAGACATTTGTCCTGAATTATACCTGATTCACTTTTGTAAAACTTTAATTTGGACACATAACATGGATTGCAAAAATTAGGATAGATGGCAAATTGGGAACTTACTATTACTCATACTAATATTTTGTAGTCTATACACTGCAAGAGAGTTCCATTCTTCTGTGTTTGGGAGGGTGTGTGCAATGCATGCATCCTCAAACCCATGATAGTGTAAACACCTCCCAGTAGTTATAAACAAAAAAATATATATGAAGTACTTTGTTAGACCTGGCCTGTGCATGGTGGTAATGTACCACACACATGTGTCTGGGCTGGTGCTGTCTACTACTCATTTTTAGGCCATATCCACATGCATTGGTAGTCACTGCCTATGTGACACTTGGGCATGGCCTTAAAATACCTCATTTTTTTGGGTACTTGTGCATTTGTCTTGCCAAACATAAGGATTAGTGGCAACTTGCTACTCAGTACCCATGATGATATTTGGCTAGACAAAAGGCTCAGACTGCATCTCAGAGCATCAAAAATCTGAACTTTTACTGGGGACCTAGGTGGCCCCAGACCTCCGGCCTGTAGAGTTTGACATTTCACACCTCAAGCCCCTTAGTCATGTACCCAAATGTCCACCCTGCTAGGACCCTATTATTTGTGGTATTTGAAAATTAATATTTAGGACCTGTACATCCCTAGTAGTTAATAAGGTTAGATTCAGACTGGCTCCTTGCATTTGCATGGTATTATCATACCCTTCCACAAAGAACCATACATTTATTTATTTACTTATTCACTTAATTATGTATTGATTGATTGATTTAATTATCAGTTGATAACTGGGAGAAGCACACTAAACCAAGGCTTGTTTCCAGGTGTGACCAGAGGTAAGGGGTACATGGGAGATGAGGTGCAGAAAACATGCAACACTTCTCATAAAGAGCAGTGGAACTTTCCCAGTGCCCTGGTCAAATTCCACCCCATTCACTAACCCTTCCACCAGAATAGATCAACCTGGTTTACTAGGAATTAGTTTGCCTCTAGGCATAGAAAGTATGAGAGCTATTGAGTAGCAGCTGCCAAATTCCACCCCAGAAGTGACTATATCTTAAAGGACAACTGCATCCTCATATCTTGTAAATTCTTATTTGTTTCTATGTCAAAAAGTCAACTCTTCATGTAGGTGTTAGAGATGTATGCAATTGTTTTAGTTTGTTCATAAGGCCCTGTAACTATCCTGGGGGTCTTCATTTGCTGGTTGTTGAAATCTCATTGTCCCTGAGAGCCACATTAGTGTATAAGAAGAACAACATTATGCCTCTCTGCTTAATTAGACTTCAAAGAAACAAGTTGCAGGAAGTTGTGAAATACCACATTTACCTTTAGTTAACTTTGCAAATTGCTGAGTTATAATGCAGTTTTCTCCCTTTGAACTGCATTCAATTTATGTGTTTCCAGAGTTTTTGCAGGATATTTGTTCTTTTGCCATAGATACATGGTATAAATGGGTGATATGACTGCATGTTCTCATATGCTAATGCAGCTCTCATGGACCATGAGATTTCAACAACCATAAAATGGAGACCCCAGAGTAGTCACGGGGGCTACCATGAGCAGTGAAAACCAACTAAAACAAACACATATAACCCTAACAGCTACAGGAAAGAGTTGTCTGTTGACATAGAAGCAAGTAAAATGTACATGATATGAGGGTGTCGTTTTTCTTTAATGTTTGTTTGCCATTGATCTGCATTGATTGTAAAGGGATTGGCACTAAAGCAAATGCATGGTACACAACTGATTGCATACTATGTATGTGGTCACTAAAAACAGATATCAGTGTACATCCTCCCTCCTCCACCTCCACAACATTGGCAATCTAACAAAAATACGATATTTTTTCTGCCTGAATTGGCCACTTACTTATTTGATTTCTAATAGGAGTGGTGGTCCTTTAGTATTCCCTTCAGGGCCTTGCTGTGAAGTCGCCCAGCTACCATTGACAAGGTAGACCACCCATCAACTGTGTCCCTATTTCAAAATGCATCTGCCTGAAATGGCTTCCTTTATATAGGGTGCATTAGCCTGAAATTGGTTTAGTAAATGTGTTGTCTACAACCAATGTGCAAGTAACTCAGTGGGAGTTACCTTATAACAGAGCCATACTTCTCCCAATCACATTTAGCTGCTCATCCTTGCTCATTCACATACTTTTAAATGGGCTTTTCTATTGCCGATGCTACTTATTGCATACACTATGCTGTATCCTTAAAAAACAGGAATCAGTGCACATCTTCTAACCCTCGACCCCCCCCCACACTCACACAATATTGTCAGATCTAACAAATAGACAATATGTATGCATCTAGTTAGATTGGAACAGATGGAAGGGGACTGAATACAAATGTATCTATGCCATGCATGCTACTGGGCAGCAGTAAAGATGCTATCTGCATATCTCTAACTATACCACAGGTGTCAATGTAAGCTAATCAAGAACACAGGAAAACTGGCAGTTATTGTCCCACAGACTACTACACACACACCCACAACAGGTTATCCATATTTAGCTATGCCCATAGTAGGTTATCCACATGTTAACCACACCCACAGTAGGTCATTCACCTGTATCCATGCCCACAGTAGATTATCCATATTCTCTCTCTCTGTTGTCCACACTGGCTGTCTGCTCTGGAGTCTGCTCACACTTGTGCTCCCCAAAGTTCTTATGTGAGCCCATGTATGCTGCAGCTAAGTTTACTATTTCTGTCTCCAACTCTATTTAATTTATGAGTGAGGCTCATCAATGAAGACTGACCATGGAGAATGAAGCTGAGCAAGGACTAAAAACAATTTCCTTGCTGAGGTGAGCTGGACATGGGGGAAGATAGGGAGGAGAGAGAGAGAGAGAGAGAGAGAGAGAGAGAGAGAGAGAGAGAGAGAGAGAGAGAGAGAGAGAGAGAGAGAGAGAGAGAGAGAGAGAGAGAGAGAGAGAGAGAGAGAGAGAGAGAGAGAGAGAGAGAGAGAGAGAGAGAGAGAGAGAGAGAGAGAGAGAGAGAGAGAGAGAGAGAGAGAGAGAGAGAGAGAGAAAAACAACTTTCTGGTTTGGGGAAAGAACACATCAGCAACACTAACAAATGAGAACCGTGTTGCTCTTAATCTATACCTTTAACAGATTCTGTATCTCGAAGCAGAGTTACAGCATGAAAACAGGCTTTCAAAAGTAAAGCGATAACTCTGGGCATGAATACCACCAACACCAATGCGCATACCAAGAGTCATGGCTTTACTTTTCAAAAGCCTGATTTTAACATGTAATATCACTCGTTGTTCATTAGTTATTACGTAAACAAATGGTATGTAACTCCTAGTGGTATAATAGTAATAACATTCATTTAGTTGGAGTATATGCACATTAATCCTTTCACTAAAATAAAACCAACAGCTTAGACTAGTTCTGTAAATCAGTTTACAACTGTACACATATTTCCCTTCCCTTGCTCCCAGGTCCACCTGGAAACAAGCCATGGCTTATTGTGCCTCTCCTGGTCACAAACTTTCAAATAAAACAAGTAACTGGCCTCTGTGAATGATTAAACACCTTGGCATTTAATCATCCACAGAAGCTGATTATAGATTCATATACTCCTACTAAATGAATGTTCTCACTTAATTAGAGTGAGAAATCCCTCTTAGCCAATCTGAAGGCAGAGTTGTATCTCATTATTCTGTAATAACCAGACAGTAGACTGAATAATGGAACAGTGGCTCTGCATTCTGATTAGCCAGGTACAATAATGGGACAGTGGCTCTGCATTCTGACTAGCTAAGTACAATGATGGAACAGTGGCTCTGAATTCTGATTAGCCAGGTACAATGATGGAACAGTGGCACTGCATTCTGATTAGCCAGGTACAATAATGGAACAGTGGCTCTGCATTCTGATTAGCCAGGTACAATAATGGAACAGTGGCTCTGCATTCTGATTAGCCAGGTACAATGATGGGACAGTGGCTCTGCATTCTGATTAGCCAGGTACAATGATGGGACAGTGGCTCTGCATTCTGATTAGCCAGGTACAATAATGGGACAGCGGCTCTACATTCTGATTAGCCAGGTACAATAATGGAACAGCGGCTCTGCATTCTGATTAGCCAGGTACAATAATGGAACAGCAGCTCTGCATTCTGATTAGCCAGGTACAATAATGGAACAGCGGCTCTGCATTCTGATTAGCCAGGTACAATAATGGAACAGCGGCTCTGCATTCTGATTAGCCAGGTACAATAATGGAACAGTGGCTCTGCATTCTGATTAGCCAGGTACAATAATGGGACAGTGGCTCTGCATTCTGATTGACCTTTTATCTGTGCTTAGCCAATCAGACAGCAAGCCAAATCTGCCCTCCCACTTAAGCAGACAGCAGCCCATCAGAGACTTTCTGCAATGCTTCAGTGTGTCTGTGAGAAACAGTGCCTGGTTCCTCACAGGTGCACTTTAGTGCCCCAAACAGAGATTTCAGCAGTTTTTTCTAATGTGTTTTTTTTTTCTTTTTTCAGTATAGTATCTATAACATCAGTAGAGGTTTGGGTTTCCACTATAATAACTGGACAAGGCAGGTTAATAAACACCTTGACCATTGGCCTTGGTGTTTATTGCCCCGGTCCAATTATTACTTCAAACTCAGACCACTATGATGTTATCACTATATTAGCCCTTTATTTCATAGAGTCCTTTTATTGATAAGAACAAGACAAGACTTGCCTATCTGTATGAGCAATACATTATTTGATGATTACATTACAGGTTACTTATCTAAGCAACTGGTATCCAGTCATGCGGCAGAATAAGTAAAACAGTCACTTAGTATGCTCAGAAATACCATACTCAAGATCCAGAAAGAAAAGAATCTTTGGTGCCTTTTATTAGACCAACATAGATGTTACAAAAAGAAAACAGGTGCTTTAGCTTTCGGACTACATCAAGGCATTCATCAGAAACGAATGCCAGCTGTTTTGGAAGAGTACATTCTATTAACACCCAGATCATACATAAAAACAGACTAAAAAAGTTGTAAGCATACTATTGGCCAAACATCCATCAAAAAAATGAGAATGAGCACATAGTCTGACTGTTACCCAAGAAGGCATTTCAAGGTCAAATGTCAACAGAACAGATAACACAATTCCTAAAAATATCCCATAAAACATCATTGAGTTTAATTTTGAAGTACAGAATGCATGAGTGAGTGTGTTTGTGTATACATAAGGCAGTAAATCTCATTAGTTTAAACTAGCATTTGAAAGTTAACCTAAAGAAAATACCACCCAAAAGGAAGGCATTTCAAGGTTAAAGTTACAGAATGAGTCGCCCTTTATCTTGGGAGAAGAAAGCCAGAACACTCTTGTTTAAAAAACAAACAAAAAAAAACTGTGATTGAAAAACCAAAGCAAGAATATGTGAGGGGGTTTCTTAGCATACCATGGTAAAAAGTCCTCTGAACAAGGAATTTCCTAAGCCTATGACAATTAGTGGGTTTAAAGATAAGCTTCCCTAGTGAAAAATATACATAAACAAACTGCATCACACATTCATACAGTGCTAGCCCTATCAGGAGATATACGTCTACCGTATGCCGAAAAGTCTATATTATATAACCAAACCACACTGCTGTAACATGGCCTTTCTACAATATTGTTTTTAAATGTCTAGTATTAGTGCATCATTAAAAATCAAACCTAACAAAGACACTCTAGTAATTGGGATACTGTATTCTAATATGTTCATTGGTTCATAAGTGTCAGTATATAGTCAATCTGCTGCATATATAGTAACAGTGCCAGAAATCTGAAACAAAACCCATGGGAATCCCTCACCCCATACTGAAGAGGTACTTTGGAAGAAGTGTGGTGAGAATGATCTGTAAAGCGATGCAAGGAGAGAAAAAACTTCCAAGTCCTTTGGGGTCTATGTCTCTCTTAGTGTTGGGAGATATTAAAAAAAATCTGGTTTTGCACTTTTCACAAAATTGCAACAATTTCATGTAATTTCTTGAATCACGAACTAGAGCAGCGTGTTTCCAGTAGACGATTTTGGTCGAAATTGCACATTAGAAAAAAACATGTTTAAAAATGTGAAAAGTGGAAAAAATAGCACTATTCGCAGAAATGGCACATTATTAGAAACTCAATGCACAATTTAAGGAGAAATTACTTTCTTTAAATAAAAAGCATTTTTATGACAGTATTTATACTTTGTGACCCAGAGCAAGTCACTTAACTTCCTTGTGCTCCCAGGTAGCACCTGTAAACAAGGTTTCAGCTTAGTATGTCTCTCCTGGTTAAAAAAAAAAGCATCTGTAAAATGATGCCAAATTTTGCAATGTCATGAAATTTGTAAGAATGCAAAATCAGTGGTTTAGCACAATTTCACAAGCATTGTAATCTGGGGCCCAGATATTCAAACTGCGCCACAAAAGTGCGCAACAGCAGGAGCAAGCACAAGTCCACTCGCCCATACACAATACCGCGATATTCAAACACTGCTCAGATCAAGATAGTGCCTGTGGCACCTAACTGAATATCATGCCAACTGCGCCATAGTGCAACCAGGGATGTGCAGTGGCACAGGTCAGATACGCAATAGCAAAACCAGGGACGCCTAGTGGAGCAGGGCAGCAGTGCAACAGCACAACCAGGGATGCGCAGGGACAGGATGCAGGGACCCACCACCCATGGTAGGGATGGGCAGAGAAGCACTCAGCAGAACATACATCACCCCACACCCCATGCACCGCACAACTGGAGGAGAGCAGGAAGAACCAATGGCCCAGGGACACCAGCAAGAAACCCATCGCTGTGGCACGGTGCACCAGCACACCCCCTTGCAAGCTGGGACCGTCACACATGGATGCCCATCCACACCATGCCACACCAACTCACCAATGCAGAACACACCCTGCACCATGGTCCCCATACACCCTGCCCAGGAGTAGCACCCAACAGTGCAGGACACCCCAAGCATGCCACGACCCCCACTGTGACAATATAATCCTGTGCACCACAGAACCATGCAAGGCAGCCCCACCACAAGCACCCAACAGCAGGAAGCAGCAGCAGACAGTGAAGCAATGGCTGCAGACACAGTGCCACCACGCACGCCCCCCCAGGTAAAGCTGTGAGGCCGACCATGTGTCAGCACATGAGGTACCACGCACATGACAGGGCATGCCCCGGAACCCACCATCAGTGTCACAGCACCCTGCCCACCTTCCCAAGGACACACCCATCCCAGCACTGGCCACAACAGCCAGTGCAGACACCCACAGTGTTGCATGGAAGTATGTGCCACACAGGATGCAACACAGTGCACAGACAAACAACCACCCATACCCAAGTGCACACCAACACAGGGACACAGTAGTGGGTCAACCAAGCCCCTGGCATGTGACCACAGCAGCCATGTACTCAGGCAAGAACCCTCCACGGCACAGCTGTGCCAGCAACCCAGTGCAGGCACCCGACTCTGCACGCCACCAGCATGTGGCTGGAGCACAAGTGACAGACAGTGGAGCACAACCCTGCAACAGGCACAAGTGACAGCATTGAGGTGGGATTACAACAGCAGATGCAACAGTGCCACCGAGGGCAGACATGCACCACACCAGTGACAGGAGGCAACACGGCATTGTGCTGGGTACAGTGGCAGTCCAGCATAGGCAGCCACCACTGACATGCCAGCAGACTGTACAGATCACAGACATGCAAAGGGTGGCAGCTACTGGTCATGGATGGTCTGATAGGTGCGCCATGGACAGAGTGCATGCACTGTGTACCACTGCACACAGTCATCCATTGCACAGGGAATAACACACAAACCACAGACAGTGACTGAGAGCTATGCCCACACCACATTTGCCTCCCCTATGGACACACACACACACACACACACCCACCCCATGATAGCACCACCCCTGACACCATGCACACCACTGCAGCTGAGCACCATTAGCCCACTGCAAATCAGAGACCACAACAGTAGGCATAACAAAACAAATATATTATAAAAGTGGTAACAAAACTATGTACAAATATTTACATTCAAAGGGGTGAGGGCCACAAACTGGGTGGAGGTGGGTAAGGGACAGGATGAACAAATGGGAGAGGAAGGAGGAGGTGTGAGGGTGGCTCCATGGGGCTTTCACAAGATATAACTGCAGTCCACCTTCAGCGGGAGCCCGCTCCCCGCTTCTGTGGTGCCTTCTGTCATGACGATGCCTCACCGTGGTGCTCCATCCGTTTGAGGATGGCCAGAAGGCCCTGGCCACCTGTAACAGCTCCTGCAGCACCCGCTCCACAAGTACCATCCTCCATCCACCTAGGACAAGGGAGCAGAGTCAATAGGTGTGAATGCACAGCCCCTGCAGCCCACCCATTGTGCATGGCATACAGCCATGGGACACACCCTGTGATGGTGTCGACCACCCACAGTGATCATGTCCACAAGACCTGCCCACCCAGGCACACACAGCCATGCAGACCACTGCACACACCCACTGCCCAAGTCCCAAACAGCACCACTGTGGCTGAACAGTGATAAGGCTTTGCGATGTGAAGGCAGTGGCACAGCCATGTACCCGTGCACTGGACCACCAGTGATGCACTCCCAGACATGCAGTGCCACTGGACAGTGCTGACTGTACAATGTTGCATGCATGGTAGTGGTGTCAATGGATGGTGGCCATGCCCTGCCGCCCACCCTGCTACACAGCATGCACAAAAAATCCTGGATGTAAGGCACTCACCATCAGCAGGCTGGTCCTGGTGCTGGGCTGGTATGGGTCCCCTGGCATCTTGCTGTGCCTCATGCTGCAGCTGCCCCTCCCTGGCATGCTGGTGCTCCTCAGGGCCTAGGGTGCAAACATAGAGCGAGGAACATCAGTCCAATCCGGTAGTAAAGGCCCCCACCCCCGGGGTGTGTGATCCCACACAGCCAAACCCATCTGCCCCCCACCCCATACCACCACCACTGCCTACACTGGATGGCCCCCCATGTCCTGGACACATGCCCACTGCGATACCCGTATGGACATAACCAGTGTATGGATGGGGCACCTACCTGGCCGTGGAACCGCGCCCCTCCTGGCGCATGCCTGCAGGTGGGCAAGCCCATCCAGTTCCCTCCGCTGGAGGTCCCCATACCAGTGGCTGCACTGCTCTGCTGTGTGCTGGATCCCTGTCACCTCTTCCAGGGCCACTGCCACCTCCTCCCACATGGCACTCCTGGCCCTGTCCAGGTGCCTCCCAAAGAGACACCAGCATGGGGCTCAACCAGGGACAGAGTTAGTCAGTTCAACCTGGCTCCAGATTGGTGCCCGTCTCCATGCCAATGGCTCAGTAGGTACACACTTGCCTCTGAGGCCAGGAGATCAGGCGCTGTGGGTTCAGTTGCCACCTCTGGCACTTGGGTTAATATCCTAATACTGACACTGTAGTGCAGCATGGGGAGGGGTGCTTCACTTCTGAGGTGCCGTCTTTTTGGGTGAGACGTTAAACCAAGGTCCCATCTGCCTGGATTGGTGGTAGTTCAGGTGGATGTTAAAGATCCCATGGCACTTATCAAAAAGAGTAGGGGAATTTCCCTGGTGTCCTAGCCAAATTTCCCTCATTCACTAAAAATACTACCAACAGCTTAATCTGGTTCAAATTCATTCGCTTACCATTTGTATCCTCCCCCCCGGTCACCCCTGAAAAAGGGACTTCTAGGCCCAGTGGGCTTACCGGGTCAACAAAATTCAACAAAAACAACAACAACATCTTTCAAGCATTGAGTATCAAAATGGCGCTCCATAGCGCATGTCTGCCATGTGCAGATGGTGCGCAGTACTGCGCTGCCATTCCCCATCGTGCTGTCACAGAACAGCGCGATAGACGTGCACCCATGTGGATGCATGGCGCCTAGGGGCAAAGGTCGGCACAGGGTCAGGGGTCCCTTGCGCACAGACCGCCACAGCATGATTGGTACTCACCATGTGTAGCATGGTAGGGTGCCTGTGTGACACTTCCTGTAGCGGCCTACCACTCTGTTGCACCACGGTGCCTATGGCGCCCCAGTGCAAGAGCGCTATACATATGAACAGCGCACTAGCACCGCTGGCACAGTGGTGGACATGCCCTGCACTGCCTCCCATGCTCAGCACATCAGTAGCTCGGCAGGCGTCAGCGTCAGCACCCCAGGCATGCGCCGTTCAGTATCTACTGCATGTCACAGAGCTGCTCCCTTGCCTGAGCATGTTCAACACATTGCGCAAGGCGAACAGCGCCGATATTCAGCTGGCATATGCAAATCAGCTCATCAGCAATTCAATGGTGCAGCTACTGCATTAGCATCCACTTAAAATTGAGCCTCACTTCATTTGCATGCATTGTGCTATATAAATGTGACATGGGGCTGCAGAGGCCATAGTCTGGTATTGCAGTCTATTGTGGTGAGTTGCATGCTGTTTGCCAGTGTGGACTGTGGTGTGTGGGAGATGCATGGGACTGCACAGTCAGAGGTAACACCTGTCATTCCACAGGATCAATGATGACGAATGTGAGGTGGAGGAGGAGGAGGAACAAAGATGTGGGAGACAGAGGCCCAACCTCACAAGGCAGAATCAGGTGCCCTGTTTGAGGCCTACCTTGACCAGGAACCACTGCTCAGTGAACAGCGGGGAACACCACAGGCCCATGCTGCAGCATGGGGTGAGGTGCGCATGCTGTCAACCAGCATGGCAGCCACCAGCGGTCTGTGCAGGAGTGCAAGAAGAAGGTGGGCATGGACAGGAGGAGGATTAAAGATAAGGTGGCTGCCATCAGGGCATCATGGGCTGTGACTTCTGGGAACAGCTGGCCATGCTCAGCCTGATGCCACAGGAAGGCGGATTGCTGGCAGCACGCGGCATTGTGCCCTTGGTGTTCAGGTGAGTGGCTTCCAGACGTGGTAGCCTGTCACTGCATGGTAGGTCCTGATCTGTCACTGTGGGGGGTGGGGGGAATGCCACAGGGTAGGGCAGATACATTAATGCTGATGTGTTCCCTTACAGCTCCTGAGCGTCTACATGGGTCAGCAGTGGTGGGCTCATCCACTGAGGGTGATACCCAGGACACAGAGGAGGGCCCATCCACCTCCACAGGTGTCTGAGGGTCAGGACGACAGTGGGCCCACCTGGCTGTCCGGACTGAGGTTGGTGGAGCTGGAGCGGAGGAGGCCCTGCCCGTGTCCCAGCATGACAGCATCCATGGATGCCAGCATGCTGAGACTCTGACTGGTGCTGGATCCGTCACTGATGATGATAGAGCTCAGATCATGGACAGTGATACTGCGTGGGCGCAAGATGGCCGCACAGCAGGTAACAGCAGGGCATAGCCGTGGGTGGTGCAGCCATGGAGGCCTGCATGACAACACAGTCCTAGCCTGTCCTGTCTGCCAGCGAGGCAGCACTGGTATGTGTCCAGGACAGTGGGGCTGTTGCGGCCGCAACAGTGGCACCATTGAGCCCTGGCGAGCGGCGGCCGGAGGGGCAGTGTCAGCAGTTGGCCAATGGCAAAGGTGGGACAGTGTCAGGGGGGTGGCGTCAGTGCACCACCTGTGGACATGCCCAGGCATGGCCCTGGTGTGCAGCACCCAACCTCAAGGGGTGTTGCCCAGCACGGCTGCGAACACCAAGAGGGACAGCATGCCAATCAGGCGGATGACCTCTTAGATGAGCACACCCGCATACTCCATGACTCAGTGGATCAGCAGTTGTGGCTTGTGACAGCGGTGGATGCACTCAGTGTGGTCCCGCGCAGGCAGAGAAGCAGCACAGCAGGACACTGATCTGCTCCTGGCAGGGATGGACCGGCTGCAGGAGGATGTGACCGCTGCCATTGACAGGCAGAAACAGGCATTCACCGCTGTCATGGCCACAATGGGCACATAGTTATTTGCCCATGCGCCGCAGACACCGCGCAGTGCCATGTCTACCCCCCATTCCCGGCGTCGTGTGACACCCTCCTTGTTGTCACTGGGTTCAGCTGTGGGCATCCCGAGCATGCCTGGTGCAGGCATATTCAGTGAGCTGCAGACCCCTGCTCGAGAACGGTTGTGTTCCTGCAATGGCACCCCTGGGGGAATGTCAGTGCCACCCCATGAGGCCAATGGTCAGCCTGTCACAGCTGGTGGGTCTCGGCGGGGCCGCCCACGCATCCGTGATGGCTGTAGCACTGTGCCGCGTGACTGACCTGTCTCCCACCATGGCTACTGTCTGACGCTGCCCTGTGTGCAGTGTGTTGTTCAATGTGCAATGCACAGGTGGGGTACCCGGCTCTGCACACACACACACACACGCACACACACACACACATGGTCCATGTGCACACCCTCCCGGCTGCTGGCTGCTGTGGCATGTGCATGATGATGATGCCTGCATTGCACTGTCCACCACTGTGCAATGGTGCCAGCGTCTGAGACATGCACAATGACAGGCCACTGGTGTGTGGTCAGTGGACATTGTGTACTGGACCATGCCCCATTAGAGAGATACTAGTTTAAATTAGGGACTGATTCTCCACCCCTCCTCCTGGTGGTTTAACCCCTCTCTCCCAGAGGGATGAAGACTCCAACAGTGGCTGGGCCTCTGAGAATGAGGGACTACTGACTAATAATGATAATAATGAAGTTTCTGATACGACCTCTGGGAAGCCTTCTCAAAGCAACGATAAGAGGCAGAATAATTGCCTTTTCAGTAGCTAGAGACATCATCGAGAGGTCGATCAGAGGGCCCTGAGAGACATTGCACAGTTAGAGAAACAGTATAAATCCCTCCACTCCAAGACCCCACCTGCATCCTTGCTTGCACAATTGGCCGGTACCAGACTTTTATTGAACACTCATCTATCCCGACAGGCTGAATTAAATATTAAACGGATTCGACATGCCTATTGGGGGGCCAGTAAACCCTGGCACATCGGCTTAAACAACAACAAATTTCTAAACAAATACAGGCTTTGAGAGACCATAAGGTATTCCTGCTACTCTGGTTCACAGGTAAACACAATCATGACGCAGTTTTATGAACAGCTATATGCCTCCCTCACCCTCCAGACCAATACAAAATTCAAGGTTTCCTGGCCTCACTGCCTATCCTAAGCTCCTCCCCACTGAGGCCAAGTCATTAGAGGCTTGATCATGCTGGAAGAAGTGGATAAGGCTATAAAATGATGAATCTTCTGAAAGCCCCAGGGTCTGGTGGACTACCATCGATCTATACAGAGTCCAGGGAGTTAATCTTGCCCCATATTTGCTTCCGGCCTTCAAACATTCGCTGTTTGCTGGATGTCTCCCCCCAACCATGAGAGAAGCCACCATTACGGTTCTGCCAAAAAAGGGGAAAGATCCACTTTTTTGATAATAATTTTTATTGTTTTCAAATAAAATCACAGACAAAACGGAAGACATCATGCCGTATACAGTCACATTTTCTGTACATAGATACATTTGGCCACCTTACATCTTTACATATGTCCATAGCACTAAAACAGTAGATGGGAGGAAAGGTTTAGTGGGTAAGTTAGGAAAATGAGGGGTACATAGGTTTGACAGTTTATTAATTAGCTCCACATTATTAAATTCCCTAACTGTGTATCTCTACTTCAGAGCATGGAAAACATTATTCAGACATTTGACTGTAGACATAACATGTACAATGAGTTCTGTGTGCTCAAAGGGTGGTTAACTCACTTCTTACTAAGGAGCTTCCCTGACCATGGATTGACACCCAGAGGCAAGTACTAGATGCAAAGAAAATACTCTACCCTAGCTTCCCTAAGCCTATTCATTAACCTATAAGGTACCCACCGACAAGGTGCCATCACAAAATATATCTTACCGGCATTGACACCTCAACAAAAATTCTGTGTCTCTGTGGCCAAACCCATCTCTTTCTGTGGTTTCTAAAGTAGATTGGATAAGAGTGCATATGTTCGTAAGGGATCAATCTGGCCCTGAACACAAAACAAAATGTATCCCAAGCTTAAATCTGTACTTAGGTGAGTTAACCACTCTATAACTCTTGATATATGACCATGTATAAATTATGGGATGAGACTCATAGTTATAATTCTAGACAGCAGAGAGGTACCGTAGGTTCCTCTCATGTTTTAGAACCCCTTATGAGGATTTCCTAGTAGTGTTACTTTTTACTACTATAAGGCCGTGATGGTAATCAACCTATCCCTGTTGGACACGTGCCATTCAGATATTTAAGATAGGGTTCCCAACAGGCTTCGAGAGGTGGAAAGTTTAGTCTTCTGTAGGTAAGATATCTTACCTAACTTGGCCACGGCAGACAGAGACCCCAAAACTTGACACTGTGGAGTTAGAGGGTTCTCCAGTTGCATAGAATAGCTCTTTTGTTTGTAGAGCCAAAAAGCCAACCATCTGTACCTCAATAGGGGCAGCTTGGGCACATCAACACAGATCCCCAAAAGAAAGAAGAGAGGGTCAAGGGGAATTGATTGTTGTAAAACACTGGAGGCAATTTTTTGTATTTCCTGCCAAAGGAGCTGGAGCTTTGGACAAGACCACAGGACGTGCACTAGATCCCTCCTGGCTCCTGACATCTCCAGCAATTATCCTGTTCCAGTACTTTAGCTTTATAAAGGATGACTGAGT
This sequence comes from Neoceratodus forsteri, assembly GCA_016271365.2. NCBI lineage: Eukaryota > Metazoa > Chordata > Ceratodontiformes > Ceratodontidae > Neoceratodus > Neoceratodus forsteri. The sequence goes on along the minus strand of CM028137.1, from coordinate 862,747,454 downwards.
TCTGTACCAGGAGTGTGCAATTTTATTTTGGATTAATCTGGACTTGGCATCTGTATACCAGGTATGTGTATCCACCCATGCTTTATCCCAGGCCTCCAGTTGTATATGGGTTTGCAGCATCTTTTCCCATCTCTGCCTTGATTCATCTGACTGAGATGGAAGAGTATCTCTAAGAGTGGCATATATACGACCTGCAAGGCCCCTAGAACAAAGTAGCCACTTGGCCAGGGGAGAACCTTTGTCATGACTCAAGCTGGGAGATAAGAGATGTCGGGTAGCGTCCCTGAGCTGCAGATATCTCCAGAAGTCTGAGTGCGGGATACCCCATAAATGTCGTAAGGAATGAAAAGTCTGCATAGCTTTATGTTCAGGGGTTAACAGATCACTCATTTTAGTTATGCCCAACTTCACCCAATGTTTCCATATAACTTCAGCTCCTCCTATAGTGATAGCTGGATTTTGCCAAATCGGTATGTGAGAAAGTGGGAGGGGGTCTAACCTCATCTTATGGTGACAGCTGAACCAGTTGGCTCTAGATGCAATTACTGTGGGCAAATAAAGTCTACACTTATTTTACTGGCCCCAGCTCTTTTGGACTGCTCCTCTGTACAAAAGGAAGAGGGATTATACAGGCCTATAATGTCTATTTCCAGTTGTATCCATTGATGTGAGAGGGTGAAGGTGCGTGTGCCTATTTGACCGCTTGAGCCATAAGGAACGCCTGATGGTAGCCCTCCGGCCAGGAAGATTCCAACTGCCCTTCTTCCAGTGTGACCTCAGTTTAGATCGACTAAATCTAGGTTTAGATCCCTCCCATAGAAAATCCCCAATTAATTTATCAAATATCTGAAACCATTGTTTTGGTAAGGGAACAGGCATATGCATCAGCAAATAAAAAAGTTTAGGAGCTGAGATCATTTTTACTGCTGCAATTTTCCCTGCTAGAGTAAGCTTAAGAAATCTCCACCTATCGAAGTCTGTCTTAATGGAGGTAAGGAGGGGCTGTACATTAGCTTGTCATATTGTTCCAAAGATAGCCAGAAAACTCCTAAATAAGTAATCCCTTCCGTGCTGAGAGAGTCAAGTATCTACAGGTATCATTAGCTGTACACAATGAGAGTTGAGATGGAGTACTTTGTCTTACTCTGGTTCACTCATAGACCTGAATAAGATGAAAAGGTTTCTAGGAGGGTAAGAAGGGAGGGATAGCCTTATGAGCATCTTCCAACAGGAGAGGAAGGTCATCAGCATACATAAAGATTGTATAGCGTGATTCCCCACTGACAGACCTTTTATCTCCAGTTGACTTCTGATAGCTGCAGCCAGGGTTCGACAGCCAACACAAACAGCAGGGGGAGAGGCATCCTTGCCTCGTACCTTCTGCCTAAAGGAATGGAGCGGAAAGCATTGAATTTGTGTTAACCCTAGCTAATGGGCCTTCATATTTGGCTTTTATCCTAGAAAGAAATGTTTCCTCTAACCCAAAATGGGACAAAGTCATATACAGGTAGTCCCATTCCATGGAATCAAATGCCTTTTCAAAGTCAACCGTGACAGCAGCTGTAGGTGTATGTAGGGACTTGGCAATGGGGATCAAGTTCAGCAGCGTTTTAAATGATCTGAACTATGCTGCCTAGATATAAATCCCACCATGGCTGGGTGTACAAGAAGGTTCAGTAGGGGGTTAAGTCTGGAGGCTAGGCTTTTGGCATACAGCTTACTGTCCAGATTTATAAGTGAGATCGGGTGATAATTTCCCAGGTTAGTGGGGTCCTTCCTTTTGGGAATAACCACTATGATTGCCTCCTACATAGAGGGCAGTAAGGTACCTTAGTTTCTATCTCCTGGAACACTTGGGTTAGTAGGGGTGAAATAGTAGAGGCCAGAATCTGGTAAAAGTCAGCCGTATAGCCGTCTACTACCTGGTGGCGATTTCCCTTTTTTTTCAGGTCTTGAATGGCTGCAATCATTTCCTCTCTGAAATGGGGAGATCTAAAGTTGTGCTTGTTCCTCTTTAATTTAGGCAATCCCAAAGTATTAAAAAAACCCTGTGTGTCTTTACTAGGGCGAGTATGTGTGGAGGAATAAAGGTTTTTGTAGAAGTGGGACGTAATATCATTAATATCTCTAGAGGAGGTACCCAACTCCACTTGTTTGTTCCTCAACCCCGAGATATATCTGCTGGCTTGCTGTTTACGGTTGATAGGCAAGCACTTTCACCCTTTGTCCCCACCTTCCCAAAAGGTGTGTTTAAGGTGAAGGATAGCTGTTTGCTTTCTCTATTTGAATTTGGTTAATTTCAAACTGAATACTCAAGATGGATTTACCATTGATGATTGAATAGATGGGAGGGCATAGCTTTGAAAATATTCTCAGCCGTCGCCAATCTCTGTTCAAGATTGACCAGCTGTACTTCCCTTTGCCTACGTTTGGTTGCAGCAAACCCCATAATGCTACCTCGTATGGTGGCCTTAACAGCTTCCCAATGACACGGCAGAGGTGTATCGCTTATGGGTTCTCAGCAAGAAAAAGGGAAACCTCCCTATTAACCCAGAGAGTAAAGTCAGGGTCTTTCACTAGAAGCGGGTCCAATCTCCATTGTTTAGTCGGGGTAGCCACCGGATCCCAATGAATCAGAAGCTGGACTAGGGCATGATCTGAAATGCAGCAGGGAAGAATTGAAACATCAAGGGTTTTAGTTGTCAATTTGGATGAGCCGAGCCAAAAGTCCAGATGGCTGTATGAGACATTTGCTGCTGAATGAAACGTATAATCTCTTACCCTTGGGTGAAATAACTGCCACAAGTCTGTAAGCCCTTGGTCAGTAATCATTTGCTGGAAAGCCCTCCCACTTCTAAGGTGTGTTTACTTCCCCCCATCGTTCCTATCCAGGAGAGGTACCAACATGAGGGTTAAAATCTCCACCAATTAATAGGGGCAATGTGGGGGTTAAATTCCAAAATTATTTCTGCCAGGTAATGAAAAACTGAGGGGTGTCTTCATTGGGGGTATATATATTACACAGGTGATGGCCAGTGGGCATACTATAAGTAGCTAATACCCATCTGCCATCTTGATCTGAACGGGTCTGTTCCAGTGTCCAGGCTAGAGACTTGTGGACCAAGATGAGAACCCCATGCTTCCTAGTCTGGGCATTGGAGGAACTTGTTGCCCAACCCAGTCTTTTTCTTCATACAGGTGAAACTCCCCTTGCAAATGGGGGTTCCTAAAGCTTCCCTGAGCTTGGGTAAATGCCCGTGCCTGGTTGGAGTTTGCTAAAGCTGCTTAAATGGGAAGCCAGTGAGTGCTTTGAAAGGCCTCCGTATACTGTCTCTTTAAGGGCTGCTTTGGGTTGCAGTCATGATTGATCAGGGAGGGGGTTTGAGTGTTGCTATGCTCAAGTCCCGCCGGGCCGCTGATTTTCACCCATTTCTACCATCGCTAGTGGTGCAGGGGAGCTCTACAAGAAGATGTGAATGTTGGCTTTAAATACTGGGAAATAGTAATGATAATGCAGCTGTTCTAACTTGCCTTCTTTTTGCAGCAAACACTGTTTCGATTGTTTCTCCATTTTGGTCCAGAACTGTTGAATTGGGCCAATCAGTACCTTGGGACCCTACAAAGTCGGTTGACCAATAGAGGAACTGTTTGTAATTGGGAAAGGCATTATGGGCTATGGCACTTTTTCGCACCATTGAGAGCAGGAGGAAATGACTGGCATGTGCATCCGGCCAATGAAAGCGGGTCGCACCCGAACTGAGAGGAGAGCTCCTTGCTGTTGGAGATGAGATGCGTTGTGGCTGAGGTGAGGAGAGGAGCTCTGTGCTTCTGCGCCTGTGAAAGTGGTCTGCTGGAAGTGAGTGGAAAATTGAAGCAGCCATTTTCCCATGAGAGGAGTCGATTAAACCTACCCACAAGTATGTCAGAGTGGAGGCTGTGTCCTGCACAGCTACCCACCAGGCTCGACCTGTTTGGAGGACTGGAGAATCTGCTAAATTGCACTTGGTCCATGGGAGGAGTGAATAAGCTGCCATTTGCAGTGCTTCATTGACTGTGAAATCTGAGAGCCTAGCAGCAGCTGCCTGGTGTGGTACCTCTGCTATTGCTGTTTGCCATATAAATGTGTGAGGAGGCTCGTGGAGTTCAGGCTCAGCCCTGCTGGTGGTGAAGGACTCTGTCTTGTCTGGAGGTTGTAGTACTAAATCGGGTAGCTCCCTGCTAAATGCGCAACAGAGGTTCCAACTGGCATTGCTATACTGCTGACTGCTTAATTAAACTTTTCTTTTCTTCTCTGTGTGAAGGGCCCCACCAGCTGCCACGCTTTGACTAGCCATTAGGCTTGGGTACCCAGGGACAGTAAAATTGTAGGGTTAGGCTCTGTGCACAGAGCCCTAGATATGTAGGAATAGTGTAAGCCAATCAACCTGATTTTCCCCCTTTCCTTGTTATCTGCCCTTCTAATAAATCAGATTGCTGTGCTATAACTACACCCTGGCTGGTTTGTACTCTTCTGATAGAGCTGCTACATGGTGACCGTGGATATAACTGTACCTTACTTTACAGGGGTCCCCGGAGTGAGCTGGAATATATTAGCGAGGGGAATGTACTGGTGAACAGAATTGTTGGCACCCAGTGTGAGTCACTAGTGGGACAAAAGGGGGTTGCAGTAGCAGAGGGCTGTAACTGAGGTAGTCTTAACTGTACTAACTCGACCTCTGGGTGAGCACCTTCAACAGATCTGGGCCCCTCACCCTGCCTCTGTGGGGGCAGACAGGTAGTAGCCCTATGGTAGCACCCTGGGGTTACAAATTGAGGCACTGGCTGGGATTTCTGCCCCTAGTGGCTCAGTGAGGAAAATACATCAGAAATGGAGAAAATGGAAGGGAAGAAGTTAGGTTGGAAAATTAAACTGGGATCCATTAAAACCATGGTACAAGATTGATGGGTTGGGGTGAAGCCAAAGAGCTAGACTCCCAGAAGATTGTATTATTGTGGATGTGCCCTGGGTACCTCAACTCTGTTGCCGAGAGAATAAAGTGTTTGGTAAGGTTGAAGTGAAAGGCTGTATGGCTGATCTGCTTGACAGACACTGCAGGTGTTACTCCTATGCAGTGTGGCCATGACCTGAGAAGGTACTTCCGTGATTTACCCAGAGAGTGCGTCCTGTAGGGTGGAGGCTAATTCATATCCAAAGTGGGTCAGTCACCCCTGTGGGGTCTCCCAGATGAACAGCTTTAAAGACAAACTGCTTAAATTGTTAGCTGTGGAGGAAGACTACCCAGGAGTTGTTGCAAGCCTTGATTTGTCCAGTGATACTGCCTCAGATTTCCCAGGCACCTCCCTTGCCCACCCAAAAGTTCCGTGCTGGCTTTGCCCTAGCAGTCCCTCCATACAGCTCGAGTCCCACCATAAGGTTAAAACTTTCTCTGGCACGATACCAGTGCCTGCCGGGAAGGATGACCTGGAGGCTTGGATGGACTATGCCACCCCCTTTGGTCCAGGAGTGGAAATGCTGGCAAGGGAGAAAGGAAGAGACTGATGGAGAGTTTATGGGTCCTGCCTTGAAGCTATTAGATTCTTCCAGGCCACTAGTCCGGAAGCCACTGCTGCAGAGTATCTCTGCTTTAGAAGGGTTTTTGAGAGTACAGAGACTGGTGAAGATTTACTATGGAAATTCAGGTCTGCTAAGCAGTGAGAAATGAAAACTGTCCGCTTTTGTTACTAGAGTGGAGCAGGCATTGCAGAAGGCTTATAGAAAAGGGGACCACTGCTACAGCCCTGAATCAGTCTGCTAGAACTACGTTTTAAAGTCTGCCAGATCCTCTAGTGTAATGCTGCTGAAACTCGTTGCATGATCGGGCGGGCCACCCAATCGGAATATTGTCAATTGATGAGGGAAATTGGGAAGTGGAGACTGATGGAGAGGGGTGGGAACCCTGTGTGGGGGCAGTGAACCCTAGTGGGACCCCTGAGTCTAACACTAAGGAGACTGGCTTGCCTGGAGGTCCGAGGGTCCCCAGATTTCCCAGGTACTGTGGGGATGCAGGTTGTTTCCTCTGCCCTACGTGGAGGGTGAGTTGAGGGCTGAGATCAGGAATTTATGGGAATTGTGAGGGACTTAAAGCAGTCTACTGTGTACCTATTTGGCCTGGGACCCTGAGTCATGTAGAGCCCCAAACCCTAGCCCTAGAGCTTTCTCTCCCCTAGGACCCCTCAGAATAGTGATCCCCGGACCTACATTTTGTTATCACTGTGGGAAGATGGGCATTTCCAGCCTGAGTGTCAGAGGCGGAGAATTTAAGGAAAGTTAACTGCAGACTGATCGCCTCGACACCGCCAGACCCAGTCTCGGGTCCCCAAGAAAAGTTTTGTGACTCAGGCCATGCCCGCCGGGCTACCAGTGCTGCTACCCCCAACTGGTCTGATGTGGTTGGGCCGTCTATGGAGACCCGGGTGCGGGTAAATGGAATTTCCTGGAGCTGTACTGACAGTGGCTCCCAGGTGACCATCATGTTTCAGGACTGGTACCAAGCACACTTATCTGAGGTGCCCTGCAGCCGCTAACTGGTCTCATGTATGGGGTTGGTGGACAAGGCCTATCCATATTTGGGGTACATCTGTGTCTGTTATCCTCCTGCATCTGTGAATGGAATAGATGAGCAAGTGAAAACCTTAGTTTTAGTTTGCCCCCACTGGACTGTACGATGGGAGATTGCCTTGTTGATTGGGACAAATGTACATGTTTGGATAGTTGCCCCAGTTGTGCTCAGAAGCGAGTGTTCCAGACTGGGTGAGCTTTGAGCTTGCCCTGCTGTGATTCAAAGGTCAGGGCCACTCAGAAGGATAGTGATAGTCTGGAAGGAACCGAAGGTCCTGTGGAGGTGGTGTGGAAAAGGATCCGGCCCCATGGTACTTGCCCCAAATGCACAATGTGTTCTGCATGGAGAGAGTACGACTAAAGACAGATGTCAGAATAAGTTTTGATGCTGGATGCACCTGTGGAGGGAGGATTACTTGAGGGTTGTTGCTCAAACCCAGCATTCTGCTGGCTAGAGCCCATGCTTATTCAGAGGGTGATGGTTCTGTCGCACAATGTGTCTGATAAAGAGATCTGAATCACGAAGAGGGTGTACCTGGCTAGCGTTCATTGTAGCAGATACTGCTGTACTACCAAATAGAAAGAGTTCCTGACGGGTGATAGAGTTACTCCTGTTCTGTTTGGACCGGTGACTCCCGTTGCCTGCTGACTGAGCACGAAGGGTCAGTGAGAGGCTTGCCAAGAGGACCAGGTTTTTTCCCTGAAGGGTGGGATGTAGGATGATGTACAGGGGCTGAGCATGACAGTCAGCTGCCGCGTCGAGAGACCTTTCGAGAGAGAGATCCCGATGTCTGACTCACTGGCATAGATGATATGAAAGCGGCATCTGCAAGAAATGTTGGCTGCTGGTGTAATTCATGAGAGTCTAAGACCCCTATGCCTCCCCTTCGTACAGTAGTAAGGAAAAAGAATGGGCCGGATTCAGATGTGTGTGAACAATACAGCACTTTGAATAGGCGGACCATTTCGAGATCAATATACCATGCCATGCGTACAAGAGGCTTGGATTGTTTGAATGGTAGAAGGTAGTTCTCAGTTGTTGGATGCTGGATACTACCAGATCGATGGCCCCAGGCGATCGAGAGGAGACTGCTTTCATTTGCCCCTTTAGGCTTCTAAGTGAGTTTATTCCTGATGCCTCAAAGAAGAGATTTCGGGTGCTCCAGTCACTTTTCAAAAGCGCTTTGATGGAATGGGCTGTGGGACCTTCATTCCATCAGTGTTTGGTCTATTTAGATGGCGTTATGAGTGTTTGTCGATCATTGGAAGAACACTAGCAGATTATTTCAAAGTCCTGATTGTTGGAGATTGGCCCTGTTGTCTATTGACAAGTGTCAATTCTTCCAGACTTCCGTGAAATATAGTGGGCCATATATGTCCACTGAGGCATAGAGACTGACCCCTGCAAGGTGGAGGCATGGACCACTTGGCCTCAACCAAGGAATTTTAAAAGAGCTGCAACAATTCCTACTACTTAGTGATTCATTTCCTCCTTAATCTCACTCAGGGCACCCTCCTACTCACAAAAGTATAAGAAGGATTGTACACTGACCTGGAAAAGAAGTATTTTGGCCAAACAATATGTTCTAGGGATCAATGGACTGCTGAGTGTGAGGAAGTTTTTCATGACATCATATATCTTCTCACGCTCCAGTACTGGCCTATGCTGACCGAATTCAAGCCCTACACTCTTCATACTGATGCCAGTTCACAGGATTGGGGCTCGTTATACCAGGAGCTTTTCGAATGGGCTGAGACCTGTAGCTGTCTTGTCTGTAGAAGTCTGACACCTTCAGAGAAAAATTATCATTTCTCAAACTAGAGTTTTTGGCATTCTAAAGTGGGCCATTGTTTGATCATTCATATATTTGTATGGTGCCAAGATATTAGTAAAGACTGATAACAACCCTCTGACCTATGTACAGACCTCTGCCAAATTGGATGCTACTGGGCATAGGTGGTTTCTGCCGTGGCTACTTATGATTATGTTGTGGTATATGGAGTGGCCTAAACCATATAGATGCGTGGATGTTTCTCCTGGAGGCCTGCATCCCAGACTGAATGGGTCCGGTTGTCTGAACTCTGACATAAGAGCCCTCTTCTATGAAATTTGGCAAAGAAGAACAGGCGTCTCTTGATACAGTGGACCGTGGTAGATTGTCTGAAGCCACTGGAAAACTGATAACTTTTGGCTTGCTATCGTCATTTCTCTGCATTAGACACCAGCTCCTGCCACAACTCAACAATGATGATCTCCAACAGGCTCAATCCTGTGATCCTGCTGATAAGAACGGTCAGAGGGTTTGCAGGCTGAAGGATGTATCCAACTACATTCCACTGACATACGGACTGCTGTTGTATAAAGAGGGGGCCAAGTTAAAGCTGATCAACCAACTACTATATAGAGAAACTGTGAATAAGGAGGGTCGGTACACCGACAACAACTGCTGCCAGTGGTTTTTAGAGAGCTAGTCCTCAGGTCACTGCATAATCAAATGGGCATCTGGACAGATCAAACACTTGACCTGGTAGGGCTGATTCTGTTGGCCGAAGATGAGTGCGGATGTGGAGCCTGTATGTCAGGACATTTGGTTGGTGTTTCCAATGAAAAAGCTTTACTCGGAGGCTGCTCCTCTGGTCAAGTTACTAATAGTGCTCCTATGGAACTGGTCTGTATTGGTTTCTGAGTTTGGAGCCTGATCTGAAACGTGTCAGCAACAGATATGGCTGAGAGACAGGAAGCGCATCCTCAGGATCACGAGAACAGCTGCATGGAGTCTGAGCTGGACATCATTGTCCACCTAGAGACAAATGACTTGGCTCAACATGAGATTAGAGTAGTGCAGAAGGACTTGTAGAACTGAGGAGGGCTCTAAGACAGTAGCACACACAGTATCCTTCTCAGAGGTGCTGCCAGTCAATGGCATGAGTGAGGCTAGGGTACTTTGCACCATGCGGTTTAATGAATGGTTGAAAAATGGTGTGGAACACAGGGTTTTGGCTTCATTGGTTACTGGGGTTCTCACCTGGAGGAACACTAGCCTATACTGGCAGGATGGTCTGCATCTGTCCAGGAAGGAACAAGTCTTTTTGAGCAATTGGTTTGTATGTTTCATTGGCAAGCTTTTAACTAGTCAAGGGGAGGTACCGATAAGCAGCAGGGAAAATCCCAGCCTCTCCTACAAAAACAGGGTGCTAAATGAGAGCAGTGCTGCAGAAAGGTCAGTGGGGGATGCTGCAACTGAAGGTAAAGCCATCAAAAAATGAAAGCAATGAGTACTAATGCCCGTAGTCTGGAGGTAACAAGCTTCCTGAATTAGTGGCCTTGATGGAGGAGGAACATCTGGATATCGTGGTAGTCACGAAACATGGTTCACACAAAACCATGACTGGGAATTTAAACATACCAGGATACACTACTATGGGAGGGACAGAGAGGTAATATAGGAGGAGTAGCTGTTTACTTAAGGAAGGAATCAAAGCAGCAGAACAAAAGGGAAAACAGGGAGGAGAAGAAGCACTGTGGGTAAATTTGAGACCGCAATGGCACCAATACTGCACAGGGGTTAGATACAGACTCTTCTCAGGGGGGGAGGAATGGACAAGGAAATGATAGAGTAGCTTATGTTAAGGCAGAAAAGGGGAGATATTGCTGATGGGCAATCTGAATATGCTAGATGTACTGGAGTGCAGTTGCAGTTGCCACTGAAGAGTGGGGTTATTCTAGATGCCCCAGGCATGCCTTAGACAACTAATATTGGAGCCCACTCAAGAGGGAGCAATCTAGAGTACGTTCTTTCAAATGGAGATGGAGAGGATCACAGATGTAGTGGGTAGCCATCTGGGAACCGAGCTACCACCTAACAGTATGGTTCACATCAAACACAGCAATAGAGTCAAGTCATACAAAGGCAAAGGTACTGGACTTTGTGGAGGGCTGACTTTGCTAAAATGGGTGAGTGCCTAATGAATGCACTAGCAAATGGGCAGGAAGGAGGGGTGGAAGAACATTGGGGAATAATAAACCATCACAGAGGTAACTAGCCTTGTGTGAAGCAAATAAACAAAATTAAACGATGTAAGAAACCACTCTGGTTCTCAAAGGAAGTGGCAGTGAAGGTTCAGAGAAAAAGAAAGCTTTGGAAGTATAAGGAATCACAGAAGGAGCAGGACAGAGAACTGTATCAGTTAAAGCAAAGGAAGCTGGGAAGCAGTCAGAACAGCAAGGCCCAAACTGAGGAAAAGATAGCCACTCAGTTAAGAAGGGGATAAACCTTTTATAGGCTAATTATGGAGCGAAGGAAGACCAAGGGAGGGATAGTAGGCTTAATAAAGGGGGGGACGGTGGGCGGAGGTGACTATGAAAATGCAGAGATATTAAACAAATATTTTGCTTAGTATTTACAAAGGAAGAGGGGAGTAACTAAAACAAACAGTATAAACACTCTGGATACAGAAGTTGATACCAGCCCATTTACAGTAGAGAAAGGCATCTGAAAGAACTCTTAAAACTGAAGGTGCAGACGTAATGGGGCCTGATGGGATTCATCCCAGAATTTAAAAAGAACTAAGGGTGGAATTAGTGATACCACTGACTACCCTGTTTAACAAATCATGAGGATGGGGTGGTACCCGAGGACTGGAGGAGGCAGATGTCGTTCCCCTTCACAAAAGTGAGAGCAAGGCAGAAGCAGGAACTACAGACCTGTAGTTTAGCCTCAGTGGTGGTAAATGGTGGAATCTTCTTGAAGGAAAGAATTGTTGAGTATCTGAGGCCAGAGGGCACAGGACCCAAGGCAGCACGGATTCACAGCAGGAAGGTCATGCCAGACAAATCTGATAGATTTATTGACTGGGTGACCAAATTGTAGATCAGGAGGGCTGTGGACATGGCCTTACCTAGACTTTAGTAAGGCATTTGACACAGTCCCACACAAAGGATTAGCTATACGAGTTAGCCTGGGAGTGGTGGTCCCAAGATGACAGCCTGTAAAAAATTGGCTTGGGTGAATAGGGACGGAGAGTAGAGTAAATTAATCCTCTGAAGAAAGGGTGAAACTAGTGGGGTACCACAGGGTTCAGTATTGGATCGGTCTCTTCAATGTCTTTATAAGCGGCATTGCAGAGGGACTGGAAGGAAATATGTCTCTTTGCAGATGACACAAAGATCTGCAACAGAGTTGATGCACAAGGTGGGGTGGAAAGATGAAAGGGACTTGGCAAGTTAGAGAATGGTCAAATGTATGGCAGCTTAGATTCAATGCTAAGAAGTTGTGCACCTGGGAAACAAAACCCAGGGAAGAGTACACAATGGGGATGAGATACTAACAACAACATAACAAATGGAAAGGACCTGGGGTAGTCATATCAGATGACCTAAAGGTGGGCAAGCAATGTGAGAGGGCAGCAAGGAGGGTTGGGAGGATACTGGGATGCATAGGAGAGGCATCACCAGTGAGAAAATGGGAAGTTATTATCCCTCTGTACAGACAGCTGGTCAGACCCCATCTGAGTACTGTGTGCAGTTCTGGAGACCTGTCTTCGCAAAGACATACAGGATGGAAGTTGTCCAGAGAGGGTACTAAATGGTGTAGGGTCTGCACCGGAAGATTATATGAAGAGAGACTTGAAGGAGCTTATTATAGCCTCGAGGAGAGGAGGGGGGGACATGATCGGCTCATTACCTCAAGGGAATCAACAAAGTCAAGGGGTGCATCTTTCAAAAAGAGGTGCAGAACAAGGGGCAATTTGAAGATAAGGGGGCCTCAGGTAATTTAAGTATTTTTCACAGAGAGGGTGTGGATGGCTGGAACAGCCTTCGGAGGAGGTGTGATCAAAACAGTGGTGGAATTCAAGTGAGGGACAGTCATAAGGCAATTCTAGGGGGGGGGTGAAAGGAGTGGCTGTTGGTTAACTGGGATCTCAGCTTATCGGTAGCAGGAAATGGGCGGACTGGGGGCCATGTGTCCTATCTGTCGTCATTCTATGTTTTATGTTTTATACTGGTGGTCACTGATCATTTTACCGGTATGCTGAGCTTTTTTCCAATGATCAGAGGCAACTTCAGTGGCTAGATACTTGTTGAGCTTTTTCGTCCACAGGGCCCCAATTGGATTCATTCTGATCAGGAAGGGACTCTGAGAGTTGTTTGATTAAAGATGCTATCTTTGTTGGGTTACGCAATCAGAACCACCCCTATCATCCATGGGAGATCCTCAGCCTGAAAGGTTTAATGGCATTGTTTGACATGTTGGGCACCTGCAATCAAAGGTACGTCGAGATGGAGCCAACAGATCAGCACTTTGGTTCACACCTACAATTGTCACAGTGATGCCAGGGGTTTCCCCTATCGACTGATGTTTGGGAAGGCTAGATTGCAGTGTATGTGTTTTGTGTTTCTGATGGGGTGTGGAAAACCATCTACATGCGTGCAGAGATTAAAGGCCCATCAACCATGTTTACTAACTGGCCCCAGACTATATTGCTAATGCAACTGGCTAACAGGAGATATTTAAAGTGGAAACAGTAGAGTGAAGAAGGGATAGAGTGCTGTGAAATCTGGGACTGCATGGCAACATAAGATTCTGACAGATGACATCACCTCCCATATTGTTGTGTGACAGTTGCAGATCTACCTGTATGAAGTGCGGCCTGAAAACAATTGAAATATGTGAAACCATACATGAAATCACTTGCGTTGACTGGGCAGATCTTGACTGAGCTGAACCTTCCCTGCCACCCTTCGGCCTGTGGCTAGATCTACAAGAGAGACCAAGTCCTTGGCTAACAAGTCCCCAAAGAGTCATATCCCACTCCTCTTGCAGAAAGATGATCAACATTCAGTGTCAGAAGAAGAAGGGATATTGAATACTATACCCTTATGACTGGTCAATTGTTTTTGGGCAATCCCTTGTTCTCGTGAACTGAAATTGGCCTGTACAGATTGAGCCTTCTATTTTGTCTCGGAAATGCTCAGAAGATGAATGGGGTAGCAGACAAGCTCAAGGCTGAGTCTTTAGGCCTGGCTGAACTGTCTGGCCTGGCTGAATTATCTGACTTTGTGAAGAAGAGGAGATGGGGAATGGGCCAGGCTATGCGAATCAGAAGAATATGTTAGATAGTCTCTAGTGCCTAAACCGCCCCAGATGAGCCCAGTGGGTGGGTTCAGGGATAGAAGGTCAAGTTTCAATAGTATTATGGTACTGACCTTTTCCCTTGAAGATTCCCTTGCTAATGTCTTTGATACTGAGTGGAGTCAGGGCCTGTTTGGGATCCCGAGACCCCTAGGCGTCCAGCCGTCATTGGCCAGTAATAAAGTTGAGTATGAATCTCGGTAGCTAGTGGACCTGCCCTAAGTGGTTCACAAGGGGTATGTGTGTTGAGTTCTTTGCCTAAGTAGCCTTTGGGATACCCAGACTGTTAGTGGTGCCTTTTGTGTCGGCGCCTGCTCGTACCTGTTAGTAACTAGGAAGAGGATTCTGATCCGGGTGTCACGAGCAGAAACCAATGACCTGTTAAAGAGGAACAAGACTTTATATGTATAATGTGTATAAACTATAGCACGAAGCATATTCATGTATGTGGGTAAATGTGATAATTATTGGGTTGTTCGCCTAAGTGCCTCAGGGAATGCTTGGCCTTAAAGTTTTCGAGCCAGAGGTGTAACCCCTTGTTACAAATGGGGGTTCCTAAAGCCCCAGAGCTTGGTAAATGCTCCGTGCCAGGTTGGGTTCGTGTTAAAGCCGTTTAAATGGAAGCCAGTGAGTGTTTTGGTGGCCTCTTATACGTCTCTTTAAAGGGCTGCTTTGGTTGTAGTCATGATTGATCAGAGGGGGTCTGGGTGTTATACCGTGTCCCTTCCGTTGCTGATTTTTCTCCATTTCTGCCATTGCTAGTGGTGCAGGGAGCTTCAAGAGATGTGGTTGGCTTTAAATACTGGGAAATAGAATGATAATGTTGTGTAACCTGCCTTCTTTGCAGCAAAGACTGTTTCGATTGTCTCATTTGGTCAGAACTGCTGGGTTGCAATCAGTATGGACCCTACAAGTGGGTTTACCAATAGAGGAACTGTTGTAATTGGGAAGGCATTATGGGCTATAGGCGTTTTTCGCACCATTGAGGAGCAGGAGGAAATGACTGGCATGTGCATACAGCCAGTAAGCGGGTCTTTTCCCGAACTGAGAGAGAGAGCTCCTTGCTGTTGGAGATGAGATGCGTTGTGGCTGAGTGAGGGGGCTGTCTCTGTGCTTCTGGCTGTGAAAGTGTTCACGGCTGGCAGCATTGAGCCTGAAGCCCGTTTTCCGTGAGAGGTCGGATTAAAGCTGGCCTCTTGGTCAGAGGAGGCTGTGGTGCACAGCTATCCGGCAGCTCAACCTGTTTGGAGGACTGAGAATCCTAAATCACACGGTCCACAGGAGGGTAAATCAAGCTGCCATTTGCAGTGCTTTTGATATTGAAATCTGAGAGCCTAGCAGCTGCCTGGTGTGTACCTCTGCTGTTGTTGTTGAGTTTGCCATATAAATGTGTGAGAGGTTGTGAGTTCAGGCTCAGCCCTGCTGTTGGTGAAGACTCTGTCTTGTGGGTTTGAGTACTAAATCAGGGTAGGTCCTGCTAAATGCGTAACAAGTTCCAGCTGCTTCCATACTGCTTACTGGTTTACCTTTTTTTTCTTCTCTGTGTGAAGGCTACCAGCTGCCACATTTGGATAGCCTTAGGCTGGGTACCCAGGACAGTAAATTGTGGGTTAGGCCTGCACAGAGCCCTAGGTATAGGAATAGTGTGTAATCAACTGATTTCCCTTTCCTTGTTCTTTGCCTTAATAAATCAGATTGCTGTGTTATAACTACACCTGGCTGGTTTGTACTCTTAGATGACTGCCTGATTTGTGATAGCTGTACCACTTATAGGGGGTTCCCGATGAGCTGAATATTATCCGGTGGTATTGCTGGTGAACAGAATTGTTGGCACCCAGTGTGAGTCACTAGTGGGACGAGGGGTTTCAGTGAGGGGTTTAACATTAGTCTTCTGTACTAACCCGACCTCTGGGTGAGGCACTCGTCGTGGATCTGGGCCCTCACCCTGCCTCCGTGGGGCAGACAGGGGTAGTAGCCCTGAGGGTACGCCTGGTTTACAGGTACGATCCTCCTTGAGAATTGGTCTCTGCAGGGCGTACTTGAGGCGGTTACGTTTCAAATGGCCAGGACCTTTTTCATTTTATTGTTTATTTATCCACATTCCAACTGTGTGTCACAATATCAGACATTTTATTAAGGGCCCCAGGTATACCGAGATCAGAAACACAGAGACAGGAGAGACATGCATCAGTCAAAATAGTGGGGCCTCTGTTCATACAGTATGTGGGTGTACTGTCCCTATGGGAACTTACAGTGGCCATGGGTTTATCTAATTACTAGATACTATACACTATCTAAAATCTTAACTAGCTAACCTGTCCTACAAAATATTAAAGAGGATGTGAAGGATTGAACTGTTAGAGTCTAGCCAATGGTATGCGCTCTTTGGGTGGGAAAAAACTAAAGGAAGAAACAGCTTTATATTAAATGTTTGTACCGACTTATCTGGCACCCGTTAGCTCCAGAAAGCAGTTATCCAACTCTTACAAGAGCATGCGGATATACCTGCAAAGCCTTCAGGTGGAGAGGTACAAACATTTGAGAACTCTAACCTGGTATATAATATGTTTGTCACAATAATGGCCCAAGACAGTTATCTTAAACCTAACCTTCTAATAGTCATTGATCTACCAACAGTCTGCCAAGCTGAGGTTAGCATATGGTATCAGTCAACTGGTTCTGAGTTTTCCCAAACATCACACCTTGTATAGTGTCAGAGAATGAAAAGAGAAGAAAAGACTCTTAATCCTTCTGGGATTAATATTTTGTGGAAATATATGGCATGCAGTTTCAGTGAGATCTGCCTTATATGTTAGGATTCGCACGGGCATCTGCTATATAAAGTGGTTGGTGTTACCTTGGTGGTTGACAGCGATAATGTTGTTGTTATATGGGAGTACAGTATGGGATAAGGCCCCGTCATCTCAGTTCATAATCCAGCTGTACTCCCATTATTACATTATGTAGTATAATTCCTCTACACCAAAAGAAATTGCTGATGCTTCCTGTAACTGCATGCCAATTAAATTACAATAAGAAAAACAAGAAAGATGACAAAGGGGGTAGCACAACTGGGACCTAAAATGTATGTGGGGGATAAACTAAACTGAAATTGGTCCTCTAACAGACATACAACAAAGCTCATAGAACAGTATGGGGAAAAGGCAAGGAAAATCTCAGTCATCTTGATGGGAATGATGTTTTTGAAGCGTAGTGGGGAGATGCCACTGTGTTTCGGACTGAAAATGGTGTTATCGGGAATTTATGCCCGAGATAAGTCTGAATGAACACTTTTAGTGGATCGTTGCCTTATCTATAGCTTTATGGTCTGTAAAAGCAAAAGCAAAATAAAAAGGCACAGAGTTAACACCATGTGCGGTGCTAACTAATGTTTTGCATATAAGCCTGGTCCCCTTAAATCTTCCCACCTCCGACTTCTATGTCTTTAACCTTTAAATACTTATCTGAAATTAAACAGTTATGCATTGTGGGGTCTTATGTTCATGAGGTTTAGTAGTTTGGCTCTGCGGGGTCTCAGTCGGTTGGGTCTGGAGAGCCTGGAGCTTGAAGGTCGATGAGGCTGCCTGACTCGACTCTGGTTGCAGGCAGATGGGCGTGTGTATCTTTGGAGCTGTCGCGGTCGGGTCACCTTCTCAGTGTCATTTCAGCGCATGCCTCCACATCAGAACCACTCAAATGAAGAGCAATTATAGGCAAAATGCGGGCTGATATATTTTTGGTTCAGCTGAGGCCTGAGGTTTGGGCCTGTAGTGCAGGGCATGGTTCCGTGGGTTGGTTGCTGAATGTGGTGAGGTTGGCGGTTTTCAACTTTCACGTTCGGTTCCAGTCGGCTGGGGGTGGGGGAGGTATCAGAAGGTCCTTTTGCAATGTCGTTGAGGAATATTCTCAACCTGTCAGAAGACAAATAGAACCGGGCCATCTGGGCCATTGTATCAATAAAGGCGAGGCGGTTTGAGTTAAGAATTGATTGGTTGTTCCATTTATGGAGATTTGTAGCGTTGCTGGATACCTCAGGGTAAAGGAATATTCGGTGCTTGCTATCCGCACCCAGAAGGCCTTACGTTGATTGCTAGCCTTTTGATCCTGGAGATCATAATCTATTCCTTCCATGGAGTTGGCCTTATCCTAGCCCTTGTTGGATAGCTTTTTCGCAAGGTTCAAAGTTCTTATTATGACTGGGCAGGCCTTCCCTTGAGCTGGTCTGGGTTGCAGCGTCGTCGCCTCCATTGATCTTAGTGCCTTGGGTAATTGTGGAATCTCTGGAAGTACTTGCTGTAAAGGGTAACCTCCCACCCTCACAGCCCTCCGGAAGCCAAGAAGGATAATTGTTGCACGACTTCTATTTCTAAGTCGTCTACTTTTTCTGGAGACTAATTTTGGCCTTTTTCTCATAATTGCAGCCTGATTCTGGGTCATCCTCTGCCCCATTCTTTTGTTCTACTGTGGACTCAAAGATTTGTCTGTTGTATGGAAAAGCAGAATTGCTTGCTGGCAAAGTGTTTGTCAATGCTAGCCATAATAGTCGGAAACATCTCCTGATCGGTTCTTCTTTCTTTTTGTAGCTGCTTGCTACTATCTGCCTGGTTGCAGGTTGCAGTTCTGAGCGTTCGTAGTTAGCTCAGTATGGACTATTGTCGGGTGGCGGTTGAGAGATAACTCGGATCACTTAGGATCATTTTCTCTTTAAAAACCACCAAAACCATATCAATTTGGGGTTCAGGCTCTAGCATGTTGGAGTGTAGAGCTATGGCTATCTTGGTTGAGTTGTATGCCCTGAGCGATCACTTTACCTGGTAGTTATCATCCTATTTCCCTTTATTCACGGACGTAAACATTTTAGGCAAAGTTCTTGCTGGCAGATTCGAATCTCTTCTCTCGGGCCTTGTTCACCGTTCAGCAGGTTTTGTTAAAGGCGATTTGGGATCAGATCACTAGAACCTGTTGTCATTAATTATTACATAGGTGTCCAAACAATTTTGATGTTATGGCGTAGATTTTGGAAAGGCCTTGACATGTTGATGGCCTTTCTTTTTCCTCTTTTCTTCAATGGTATGGGCCTGTTCTTTCCGGATAACGTTATACGTCCCTTCAGAGTCACAACCAGTGGGCTTTTCTTTCACATTCACTTGCAAGGGCTAGGGTCAGGCTGCCTCTCTCCCCCTACTGTTTATTTTTGCTATGGAACCCTGGCTATAGCTCTTGGGTAGTCCCATTTATCCCGGAATAAGTGGAGGCATCACTCAAAACATTTTATATGTTGACAATCTCTCATCATTACTGAATGTACCTTTAGTGATTAACAATATTCTGTATGCTGTCTGGATTCACAGTGTGTCTGGCCCAGATCATGTTAAAAATGGAGGTTCTCCTTTGAATTTTATACCATCTAGTATGGATATTCAGGTTTGGCCTTAAATGGTCTCCTGAAGGTATAAAATATTTAGGTATCTTTTACATCCAAATTCTGTTGAAAATATTTATTATTTTTTCAACCTGGTGGAATCTAAGTATCAGACTAGATATGGAACATTGGAGGGTCTACTGTCTCTGGCAGGCAAAATAGAGTCTATGAAAGATGGCTGCCACAGATCTATACTGTACCTGGCCCATCTCCTTTACCTATACCACAGAAACGGTTTTCAGTTGGAAGCCTTGATGGGTAATTTTCATGGGAAGGCCTGACTTAAAATAAACTGAATTTCGCCAACATTGGTAGGGGAGGTTGGTCTCCATGGCTGAGATATCATGTCCTTCATTCTGCACAAACCACTAGATGGTCTCTAGACCTAGGCGAACTTCTCTGTTTGGCTGTCTTTGAGGCCTGACTGCTGAGCACCCTTGTCAGTGTGGTGTGTATAGTAAAAATATTTGTGTCCCTCTCTCCTCCTATCTGCTATCTGTCCATTGGAAATGTGTCCTGTCATATGGGTTGGCCAGCCCCTGATTACACTCTCTCTGAATAATCATGTCTAGAGATTGGTAAATGCACAATATGGAAAATCTGGGAGCAAAGGTATCTCACTAGTAGGATTTACTACTACTAATTCCAATACATGACACATTTGAACTTACATCTGGATATCATCTGATCACTCACTTTTGGAGATATCTCAGATTAGGGATTCTAATCACCTCCCAACTCTCCCAGACTACAGGTAGTTGAGAAAAATCCCATCCATTACATATTTGTTCGTCCTCGGGCACTAGCTATGCTATTTATAGTACCCTATGATATTTTCCTGGATCCCACTTACTCAGTAAAACTTCAGGGAAAGGACTCCATCTATCTCTGACAACAATGGGAGCACGGTGGGTTTGTATTGCTTGGCGTGGAGTATTGTTTATATGAACAAGTCCTACATAGATGGTATGAGACCCAGCCAAACTTAAAAGGATGGATGTATCAACTGATACTTGTTGGCACTGTGGAGGATAGCTAACCTATTCCATGTTCCTTGGGATTGCTAATCTTAAATCATTTGGCTTAATTCAGGATATGTGAATGTGTCTCAAATAGACCTAACCACTCTTCTGTTGGGATGCCCACCTAATACCTGATTTAGCCTAGGGCTCAATGGGTCACAGTAGTGGGGGCATAGCCAAGGGTTGATTTCAGAATGGAGTCCCAGAAATTCAACCTCATGTTTCTTTTAGCCCTTAATCAAGGGCTATTTTTGAAGAATGCCGTTTGTGAGGCAATGTCCACTTGAGAATGTTGTTTCATATTTATTATCCAAATTGTCATGGCGTATCCCAAGCTAAAATCTAATTTGCAAGTTTCCTGGCTTATTCTCCCTCTCTCTTTTTTTTTCTCCAGAGGATATGGATTCACTGATTTGCCCTTCATAGGTTACCTGATTCTTGGGACGATTGCCTTTAGTTGTACATAGTTATGTGTGGTATGTTTGATTGGAGACATCTTGTTTCACTGATATTGGTTCCTGTTTTGTATATTGCACTAGAGACATGTCTAGATTCGTAACCCTAACCTGGGAACTTGTGTAATGTCACATTTGACTTTATTTCTTAATTTGTTAGTGTTTACCATTATACCTTACAGTATTCTTGTATGCTTTAGATGCCTCTTGGTCCAGTTGTTTCTACCAAATGTTGCGGCAGACCTTAATATTCTAGCATAGTTGCTTATCTATAGATGTGTCCCAATACAATCTCACTAAAAATATTAAACTCAAAAACCAGCAAGCTTGCATGATGGCAGAGTTCAATCAAGTGTTCGCTGTACTGAGGGGCAGGTGAGTACCCACCAGTGTCCTGCCTCTGGCTGAAAATGGCAATCCAGCAGCCAGTATGGCCTGAGATATGGAAGTCAGAGGGGATTACCCCAAAGGATGCAGCCAGGGCGTCCCACTGAGAAGTGGGGGGGCACAGGAGAGAAAACAGAAGGGCTCCCTGACAAGGCATATAAGGAGGGCCTTACAGCTTCACAGTCTCCCCCCTTCCCATCTCCTATAATATCAAAAGAGCACTTATCTGGCAGATTCATGTGGGGTTCTCATTCCCCACTGGGGCTGCTGATTCCTGCTTGCCTGCCTTGGTCTCCATCTCATGTTAAGGTAGGCGTGGTAGGAGCGGCCTGTTCCTTACAATCCTTCAGCTCCTGCATTGACCCAGATGCAGCCACTTCAGCTGATGACTTCTGTCCTTAGGGTGGGCTCGTTCTGCCTAGACTGCGATGCAGTGTATCTTCCACTCCACTGTGTGGTAATGTCTCAGCCAGATCCTGCAGTGCTGCAAATCTACTGGGGGAGTGGAACCTCTGGAGCTCCATGCTATCATACTCCATTAAGTCTTCCACCTTCCTTCTGTCTGCCAGGTGCTGCCACTACTCATGAGGGTAAGGAGTATGACACTTTTTATTTCTAGGTGGAAGGGAGGCTGCAAACACTAGAACCTCTGATCGAGCTGGTTGCTGGGGCGAGAAGGCAAAACCATCTGTCCCCTCTCTGTGAGCTAGTGAGTAATGCTTTGCAGCAGATGGGCTCCTCTGGGCAGTGAAAGTCCTCTGGAAAGGATTTCTTTAGAAAGTCCATCAGGTTGTCCAGAGTACAGAACAGCAAGGGGGTGCCTTTATACATCACCGGCATGGTAGTGGGATATCGCAGTGTGAAGGGGAGGTTACGGTGATGGAGGATTCTCTGACAATCAGTGAAGGCCTTGCGCTGCTCCGAGAGCTCCCAGGATAAGTCCTGAAATATTTGAATCTTCTGGCCATTCCAAGTGAGGTGTGCTTTATCTCTGGCTTCTGCAGTTATAAGTTCTTTTTGGTGAAAGTCAAGGAAGTGAGCCAGGATAGTGCACGGGTGATCCCCGGACTTTGGAGGAGGAGTAGCAAGAGAGTGGTGGGCCCACTCGATTTGTAGTACCATGCAGGGAAGGAGATCAAGCAGTTGAGGGAGTGTTTTTTGTAAAATGCTGATAGTGTCCCTTTGCTCTGCACCTTCCGAGAAGCCAATAATCTGCAAATTATTGCAGCAACTGTGGTTCTCTAAATCATCCACTTTTTGGAGGATTTGAATCATGCGGGCTTTCTCCCTTTGTTATGGCAGAGACTCCTTGTATAGCTACATCGTGAGCCTTGAGATGACGTTCTGTTTGAAAAAGTCTGACGTCTATCGCTTGTAGCGTTCGAGTGTTATTGTTAACAGCAAAAGTCATCTGTGCCATCTGCACCAGCAACTGAATAAACATTTGCTCTGTTTTTGCAGAATCAGTGGTAGCCGGAGCGGGCAACACCTTCTTTCAGACCTCAAGATTCCCAGGCAGTCCAAATTAAGCAGACAGTCTACCAGTCAGTTAAGAGGAAATAAAGGTGAATATCGGATGCAGGTAGGTCCCTCCTCAGTTAAGGCTATAAGTAGGGTGCAGAGATGATCCCCAAATTACAGATGATAAAGGAATCTGTCCCACAGTGTGAGGAGCTAAGCACTTAAGCAGCCATCCTGGTCCAAGGCTAAGCCACGCCCCCTTCCTTTCCTGATTTTACTAGGCTTCAAGGGATAGATTGAAAGCCTATTATTGTCATGTGTGAGTTCATCAAGAATATGGTTATATTCAGTGTACATAAGTCGGCAGTGGTGAGCTCTGAGTAGTGGTATGATCAGTGGAATATAGAAACATAGGCACTGCCAGCAGATAATAAGTATGTGTCAAAGCCGAATGTTTGCTTGCTGGCATTGGCATTCGTAGTGTAGGAGTTAGAGAGATGCATAATAGGAATGGCAGTGAAGTATTGAAGTAACGCCAACCCCCACCCCCAACCAGCAGAAACTGACAGGTGTTGGGGGTGTGCCTTTGGATCATGGGCCATAAAATGCACAACATTCCACCTCGCCCCACCCTGCAGACACCAACAGGTGTCACAGGGTGCTTTGAGATCTTCAGCCGTTATGCTCACCCCATTCCATAAGGAAATAAGCTGAGATGGGTGCAGTATAGAAGAGTGGGGTAAACGTTAGGCCCAAAGACCCCAAGACACACCTTGAATCTGTCAGTGACTGCAGGGTGGGAGGGGGGTGGAATGGCATGAGCATTATGGCCGATAAGCCCAAGTCACACTCCCGACACCTGTCAGTCTGTACAGGGTGGGCATTGCAATTGGAAACCCTAATGCCCTGGGCATTTGTTGATATTTTTGCTTCAGATTTTCAATAAGGGCTTTTTGGGACCACACCTCATAAAGACTGACAGTATAATTTTGTTACTCAATCCCAAAAGGTGATTTCGCACAGCAAGTGTGCCATTCAGCACCATAGGTGCGTAAACACATTTCAGGCAGGATGTGAAAAATGACAGCTGTGCTGTTCATGAGGAGCTGTGAAAAAATTGCAATGTTGAAATCTGGAGTGAAATTATGAAAAAGTGGTGAAGTAACGAGTGTGCATAGAAACTGTGAAACGCACACTTGTAACGCAGTCATTTCTTGAAATGTTTTCACCAAATTTTCAGCATGGCCTTTTTGGGACCTCCCCTCATGAACAGTGGCACTGTGACTTTGTTACTCTGTCCCGAAAGTTGATTTTACACAGCAGCCACGCCATTCTTCACCACAGGTGCAAAAACACATTTTGAGAAGGATGTGAAAAATGACAACTGTACAGTTCATAAGAGGGTGTGACAAAATGGCAATGTTGGAAATTTGAAGTGAAAATATTAAAAATTGATGAAGTTACAAGTGTGTAGAGAAACTGCGCAATGAACATGCATAACAGTCATTTTTTTTAGTTTTTTCACCAAACTTGCAACGAGGGTTTTTGGGACCCCACCTCATTAACAATTGCAGTGTTGTTTCATTAATTGGTCCCAAAATTTGATTCCACGCAGTGACCTCGAAATCATCTTTCAAGACAGAGAAACAAAATTGACAGTGCCAGTGTTCATGAGGTGGGGTTCCAAGAACACCATGTTGAAAATTTGGGACCAAAACTCCAAACATTGGCTGAGATATCAACCTAAGTTGAAACCCCATCATTAACTGCCATTATAGAGCTTACCGTCATTTCTTCAGTTCCTGGTTGGTCTTGAAGAGTGCAGACGTGTTCCTGGTCCACAGAAGATCACTGCTCCTGACCTCCAGAGGTAAGTATGGGTGTGGGGGGGTGCGTGGAGGTGGGGTGCACAGAGGAAGGGCGGGTTGGGGGAGGGGCAAGCAGGCTAGGCGGAGGACCGTTTCTTTTTAGGTTTAAAAAAAGGGCCTCATGGGACTGTTTTCTTTTACAGGTGAACTATTAACAAACTGGATTTCAGGGTGATCAATGCCAACCCAGGGATTGGGCACCCCAAAGTCGGCTGAGAACATAGGGGCATGTGAGGGTGCATCCGACATGAGGAGTGGGCATCCCAGTGTCAGAAACATCCAAGAAGTATTTTCTGGCACACTGTTGTGGGCTCCCAGTGTGCCACATTAAGGGAGGGAAGGGGGATACATGCTGACACAGGGATTGAGCACCTCAATGTCAGCAGAGGATGGAGAATGGAGGGTGTGGGACAGGCAGCAGCAGTGGGAGGGAGCTAACATTTAATTTGACAACTGTTAGATGATGAAATGTACGTGGTTGTGTGAGCACCAAGAAAACTGAGTATATGCTTTAAACCATGTATATGATGATGCAAATAATCTAATTGTACTTCTGAGCTGGTCAGTTTTTAATAAAGAAATAATTTGTTGTCCTGCTGTGTGCCTGGTTGGGAGGGAGGGGGGACTGCCTCTGCAATGATGAAACTGCCCCTGATTGCAGCAGCAGATTTCTTTCAAGTGCAGTGCTCACTCTGAAACTGCTGTCATTGGCAGCTTCAGCATTAATTGGTGGCCGAAGGATGTGCCCATTAAGGCATGCGCTGCACTGGCCACAACACTGCCACACTTCTGCAATGCTCTACTATCTCAATATGTTTGTTGTGTGCTGTGCACGCAAGCAAACATGAAAAGGATAGATTTCCTTACGTAACTTGTAGCTCTGCTACACTTCCTTCAAGAGTTGATGACACCTTCTGTTGTTTGGAGGAGGAACTAAAATAGCCCTACTTTAATTTTTTTTTTGATAGGGATTAAGTAGATTTTAAACTGCTTGATCCTACTTCCTACTTCTTACTATCCCAGAAGTCGCAAAGTGTCCACTGCAGCCACACCCAGAACATGTAATACTACCATCTCTTACCATGCATAAGTGCCTACAAGTTACAGTACCATACACAAGCTACTGCTGAGCCCTACAGCATTATAATGCTATCTATAGCCCTGCAGCCCCTTCCCTATTCTGTGTTATCAAAACAAGGTTTTCTGGGCATAGCCGCGGCAGGTGCTTCACGGCTTCGAAGACAGAAAGAAGTAGGATTGAGCTACTAGTAAGTTTAAAAACTACTTAATCCCTGGAAAAAGAAAATTAAAAGTAGGGCTATTTTAGGTCCTGGGGCAGGAAGGGCTCCATGTCATTTGTGCAACTTTTTTTGAATGAGCGCAATTTGAGTGAATTCATTACAGCAACTGTCATTTGGGCAATGGTACACTACAGCGAGGTACTTTACAGCTACTAAATTACACCTGTAGCTGAAAATTATAGTCAAGACCGTGGAGATAATCATAGCGGCTACAAGCCCTATATTCTGCTGCCAATTGTGCCAGTCGCTCAGTAAGGTCATGATACCACCTCCACTTAAAGCACCTGAATACCTACACACACTCGCACCCTTTTATGCTACCATTTGCACCTGTTGCACATCATAATGGCAACAGGTGCATCCCATCAATGGTGCTCATCTCTGTTTTTGCAGGGGGCTTTGCCCCCCTGCAACCCCCATGAGGGTCTGTGCCCCCCTGTGCCCCCCTATTTTTAGGATTCTAAAACCGTGCCACAGTTTGCCATTGGGGACTGCTGAATTAGTGTCGTTACTCATACTGTGCTGTCATTGTGGTATGGCGGTCACCCTTATTGCAGTTGCCCAAATGCACTTGCCCAATTTAC
Source organism: Neoceratodus forsteri (assembly GCA_016271365.2). NCBI lineage: Eukaryota > Metazoa > Chordata > Ceratodontiformes > Ceratodontidae > Neoceratodus > Neoceratodus forsteri. Next base: position 862,721,223 of record CM028137.1, on the reverse strand, counting down.
ATTGCTCAAATTGATTAGCCCAACTGATGTGCTACCAGCAGGCAGCTACCAGGCCTGAGCTGCCTGCACCATAGGCATCAGGTGCCATTTGATTTTAAATCCTGCCCCTTTGCAAGGAAGGGATTGTAATATACCTCATAGGAACCAGTAGAACTATCCCATCTATTTTCTACATTGCCACTACACCCCTGCGCCCAGAGGTTTTGTGATGCATAAGACATCTTTTCAATGATTGTTTTCAAAGATTAAAGTGATTGTTGGTACAAATATAGGCCGAGAAGAACTAACTACCAGCTGGATACTTAATAGAGTGTCAGTACCCAAAATCAGTTTAATGCACGTCCAGCTCAAATACCATAAAAACATGATAAATAGACTTACATGCAGTATGGCCACATGCTCTCCACATACTGGTATAATATAACATCTAATTGTAGGGGTAGGGTAATGAATCAGAAGGTAGAAGGAATCAAGCAGCAAAACCCTAGTCGGCTAATTATTATCCCTTCCCTTCCTCAGGGACATAATTACCAAATAAATTTATAAGCCATTTAAGTGCTCCCATGGAGGTGATGGAGCTTACAGTGCCTCCCGGCAAACTGACACCTGTGACCTGTATGCCCAGGCTGGATGGCTACCACTTCTGAGTAGAATTCAATACCAGACCTGTCTAATCAACAAAAAAATTCTGCTTGGGCACATGCCGCCTGAAGTTGCAAAACTCCTTACCGCCTACAGCAGCACCCAACCCACACAGAGAGCTCAGCAACAGACGTTCCAGGTCCCCAGATGCCGGACCACTATGGGGCAGAGATCATTCTCGCATAGGGCTCCTCAGTGGTACAATACCCTTAACAAAGAAGCACTTACAGCTGCGACCCTTGGTCCCTTCAAAAGGGAACTTCGACTATCCATTGCCTCAACCATGCAGTGTGACTGCCTGTCCTAAACAATGGTCTTCACCTCCTACCGGAGACGATGGTGCTCTGTATTCCTGCTGCTTTTCCCCTCTCTTCATCACCAGCCCCCCTACTTCACCCTTTACCCACCCCTCTCATTTCAGATGACACTAGGCCTTAGCCACCCTCACCTATCTCATGCCATCCACCTCTAGCATCTGACAATGGCCATTTGCCTGCTTACTCCTCACTGCCTCCCTTCACTCCATATGCAGTTCACCTTCAAAACTTACTCATGCTGTCTTCTGCTGAATCTCTCTGCAATTTTCTGTATATACCATGTTTAGTCAACCTTGAGTGTAATGTATGTATCTATTGTTTCCTTTGCATTGACGTTACCCTACATCCTTTGATGTGGAACCTTTGTAAATGAGCAGTTCCTGCTCAAAGGTACTTGTAATCCTAGAGTTACTAAATAAAATAGAAATAAATAGAAAATAAACAGTGATCTAACCCCAGCCAAACAATGTGATGACAGATTATTTGTTTAATGGTGACAAAAACAACATACCTGCCTTTTTAATGGCAGAGTACCAGTATTTAACAATACATATGCCTTCTACTAGGAGTTCAGCATTTTAACATGCTCAGCCAAAAAAGCACCAATTTTACAAGTGATGGATGGAGATTTAAAACAAATAGTGTTACTATTTTAAAATAGTTTTTTTTTTAGCACAGTACTAGCCACTGCTTAGCAATTAAAAGCACAGATTGTAGAGAGAAAGACACCATGTAACCTACTGGCAACTGAACCCAGGCCACCAGTATACCATCATGATGCTCTAACCACTGAGCCACAGGCTCACATGGTTGGAACTGGGATTCCTGGACACACTTCCTTTCGGTGGTATTGCACCACTGAACTATAGGTGTACATGACTGGACCATCTAATTGTCATCTTGACTGTTCCGAGTTGCAGGATTTCCAATACTGGAGAAAGAAAGTGTCTAGGAACCACAGATCTACACATCCCTGCCTGTAGCACAGCGATTAGAGCACAGGGATGGTATTCTGGTGGCCTGGGATCAATTCCCAGTAGGTCACATTATTTCTTTTTAGGTACAACACATCTTTTGCCCAATTTTCTTCAATCAGATTATAATTATCTGGCATGTAATAGAAATGCAACTATACTTTACAGCTTCCAATGTTCAACAATGAATGTGTTTCACCTTCTGTGGGAATATAATTGTGATTCTGACCTCAAATCTTGCATTCAAATTCTGCACTTACAATGTTGTGTGGGGCACAACACATGCTTGTATTTATCATGTAGAAAGTACAACACTTTATGACTACAGTTTCTTTAATAAAGCATACTACTTCTGACATAGGAAACATGACCAAAAGTGCTTTTGTTAAAAAAAAAAAAACTCAGTTATAACAAAAGTAGAAATTGCTATGCTTGTTATGTGACTAACATAATATTCAAGTATTACAGCGCAGAAACATTTGAAGGAACATGCATGCTTTGAACACTTAATGCAATCCCATTGAATAAAAAAAGCATTTGTCGATGCCTAATGTTCACTTGCTGGCATTAGCATTGGAAGTGCAGGAGTTAGACAGATGCAGAATAGGAATGGCCATGAAGTAGTGAAGTGACACCAACCCCACCCCCACCCTACAGAAATGGGCAGGCATTGGGGTGTGCCTTTGGGTCATCACCCATAACGCTCACACCATTTCACCTCATCCTACCCTGTAGACACCGACAAGTGTTGAGGTGTGCCTTGGGGTGTTTGGCTTTACAGTCACCCCATTCCATAAGGAAATATGCTGAAATGGTGCAGTATAGGAGAATAGGGGGAACTTTGGGGCTGAAGAGTGCAAGGTGCACCTCAATGCATGTCACTGGCTGCAGGGTGGAGGTGGGGGTGGAATGGCATAAGCATTGCAGCTGGCACTCCAAAGGCACACCCCTGACGCCTGTCAGTCTGTGCAGAGTGGGACGTTATGGTTAGAAACCCTAATGCCCTGGGCATTTGCTGGTATTTGCACTCCAGATTTTCAACATGGCTTTTTTGTGACCCCACTTCATGAAAGCATTTGGGACCTCTGCTCATGAACAGCAGCACTGTGATTTTGTTAATCTGTCCCGAACATTGATTTCCCACAGTGACCGCGCCATTCTGTGACAGATGTGCGAAAACACAGTTTAAGCAGGATGTGAAAAATGACAGCTGTGCCATTCACAGGGATGTGTGAAGCGATGGCAATGTTGAAAATCTGGAGTGAAAATATTAAAAATTCTCAAAGTTATGAGCGTGCGTGGAAACTGCACAACGCACACTTGTAACACAGTCACTTTGTGGAAATCTTTCGCCAAATTTTCAACATAGGCATTTTGGGACCTCTGCTCATGAACAGTGTCACTATGATTTTCTTAATCTGTTCCGAACATTGATTTCCCACAGCGACTACTCCATTGTGTGACAGATGTGTGAAACCACATTTCAGACAGGATGTGAAAAATGACAGCTGTACTGTTCATAAGGTGGTGTGCAAAAATGGCAATGATGAAAATCTGGAGTGAAAATATTAAAGATTTTCGAAGTTACGAATGTGCGTGGAAACTGCGCAACACATGCTCGTAACATTGTCATTTTGTGGAATTTTGTCACCAAATTTTCAACATAGGCATTTTGGGACCTCTGCTCATGAACAGTGTCACTGTGATTTTCTTAATCTGTCATGAACATTGATTTCCCAAAGTGACCGCACCACTGTGTGCCAGATGTGTGAAAACACATTTTGGGCAGGATGTGAAAAATTACGGTTGTATTTTTCTTGAGGAGGTGTGAAATAATGGCAATCTTGAAAATCTGGAGTGAAAATATTACAAATTCTCAAAATTACAAGTGTGTGTGGAAACTGCACAACGCACACTCATAACATAGTCATTTTTTGGAAATTTTTCACCAAATTTGCAACATAGGCTTTTTGGAAGTCCACCTCATGAACAGTAACTCATTTCATTATTCAATCCCGAAAGGTGATTCCACACAGTGACCGCAAAATCACCTTTTGGGACTGAACAATGACATGACAGTGACTCAATTCATGAGGTGGGGTCTCAAGAACCCCATGTTGAAAATTTGATGCCAAAAGTAGCAAAAATGGCAGAGATGTCCACCTTAGATGGAAAAAGGCCCCATTTATGCCATTATACAGCTTACCAGCATTTCTTTAGTTCGCGGTCAGCTTTGAAGAGTGCAGACGTGTTCCCGCTTCACTGAAGATCGTCACGCTGGGCTCCAGAGGTTAGTATGAGGTGGGGGTGTGTAGGGAGGGGGGTGCACAGAGGGTGGGTGCAGATTGGGGGAAGAGGCAACAGAGACAACGAGGGATGATTTTCTGTTTTTATGGGGAAAATAAACAAAAAGACATTATGGGACATTTCTTTTTTACAGGGACAATTGGCACACTGGGGTGGGCTAACAGCGTGCCACCTGGGTGTTTTTTTAGGGAGGGACTGGAGCAGACAGGGATTGGGCACCCCATTGGCACAGAGCATGTGTCTGTGTTTGGGGGACATGAGCCAAGGGGGACTGGGCACCCCCCTAGGCATAGCACTATTATACAGGGGACAATATGCCGACGGGGCTTGGGCTCCCCCATCGGCAAATGAACTGGGGAGGTGGCATGCCAACAGTGGGACTAGGCACCCCTGATGTTGGCTTTCATGGGGACTGTGAGAGGTGAACGGCAACAGCTGCCGCCATGTTTATTGAAATTTTACACAAGACAAGGCACGCCTTGCAATGATGGGTCCCTCCCTCATTGCAGTGGCTAAATCATTTTAACTTGGTGGCATGCTTGGAAACTAGTGTCAGCTCCAGCATGCACTTGCATTGGTGACAGAGAGCCGGACCCTCAAAAGCAGTTGTGCAATTGGCCGCAACAGTGTTGCAGCTCCACAACCCATTCTCTACTAAGCTGCCACAACATGTTTCTTGCGCATGCGTACAAGCAAACAGAGAAATGGAGGGTCCATCCATTCTGCCCATGTATATATTACTACTTCACCTGCTATTTAAGCAATAAGCCATGAGGGGGTGTGGGTTATCGGGGGGTTTATTATGGCTGGAGTGATTTGCCCATGAGATGCAGCTGAGTGGGTAAATCCTCACCAGCTGTGGTAAATATCCTGATAACCCACATCCCCCGAGTGGCTTATTGCGATTATACCATGGATATACCATGTATGAGTTCTTTTTAAAAAAAGGCATATTTTTTAGGTAATAAAAATAATTTTTTTCAGAGAAATAAGCTTACACTGAAAAAAAATAGTCCTTTATGTAAGATTTATAGTCCAAATATGCACATAGAAAAACATTTATAGCTCACCCTGTTTGCCTTTTGGAGGTTTCTTCATGTCTCTGCAGTTCAAGCTACAAGCTGCAGCATTTGCTTATTGGTTGCTTGCTTGTGATGCTGTATTTTGTTGCTGACAGGACTGGATGGCTGAGTTGCTGTTAAGGGCCCACGGAGTTTGAGTTGGCAGCTGCGGGAGAAGGTGATGGTGTAGCCGGCTGAAGGACTGTTGCGGCATGCGGAGAAACCGGAGGTGCTGGAGCTGGAGGAGCGCTTTGTATCTGTAAGTGCACTGGGGTTTTAGCAGTGTGTTCCGGTTCACTTTTTTCAACAGAGCAGAACATTTGTTGGATTTCAGGTGCTGGATGGCTGAGTTCTTGTTAAGGGCCTGTGGAGTTTGATTTGGCAGCTGCGGGAGAAGATGATGGTGTAGCCGGCTGAGGGACTGTTGTGGCATGTGGAGAAACTGGAGGTGTTCCCTCTTCTTGACATGTTGTGACCTGCTGTGTTGCCGTCATGGAGCTTCCAGGTTACTGTCTGCCTCATGAAAATGGACTTGGGGGAATTTGTTACAGTCATCAGAATTTCCTTGCTGTTTTTTTTTAATTTTTCGTGCTGCCATTGATAGAGCAAGAGCGGGGATTTTAAAAAGAGACAGGAACTGTACGGGAGAGAGAGAGAAACTGTACAGGGAATGGAGTGGATCTGAACAGAGAAAAAAATTATTTCGGGGTGAGCCAGGTGGAAGTGGTTGTGGGGAAACAGAAAGGCTGTTTAAGGTTAGAGATTGAGGCTTAAAGAGTATTTTGTTTGTGATGTACAGAGGTGTTGTTTCGGGATCTCTGGTTAATGGGGAAGCAAGATGGCAGTTGAAGTTCCGAGATTTCAGGATCAGACTGTTTCTTTTAAACATGTGGCTGGCTGGCACCTCTTGCGGTGATTATCAGAGGATTTACAATGGAGGTAAGATGCCAGTCTGCCATTCTGATTGGTTGCTTTCTGAGGTCCGTGGTATAATCCCCTTTACCCCTCCCGAATCCCTTGCCTGCCCTGTTATCTAGTGGAAGTATGAGTCTCCTTGATCTGTCCCAGATGTGGCTGAATCCATTGATAGTACCCACCCTTACCACTTTACCTGCAATCTGTTCTATGACTCCAACCACACTCTCAGTGAAGTGAAGAACAGCTTCACAGTATTCCTGAATTTACCTCCCAAACATAACCTATTATGCTCCTCATGATCAAATACATTTTCCTAATAAATAGGTCTTTGCAGTTCACTCTATAGGTTTGTATCATGTCAGACCTCTCTATTCTGGCCTCCAACAAGTACATGTTCAGGGCCTCCAGCCTTTACTCATAAGATCTGTCCTGCTGGATCATTTTGGTGACTGTTTGATGCACAAACTCCAGTCTATTGTTGGTCTTTCTCAGGTGTGGTCTCCAGAATTGGGCACAATATTTCAGGTGAGGCCTCATCAGTGACCGGTACAGAGGTAATACTGCTGAAACCCTTACCAGTATACCCCAGCATCCTTGTTTCATTGCTGTAGGCCTTATTGCACTGACTTGCCTGAGACAGTCACTGATGATGAAACCAAGATCCCTCTCTTAAGTTGTATTCCCCCCCCCCATGCAGAACTCTGTCAGTGGGTTCTTTTTGTCTAAGTGCATCACCTTGTGCTGCTTGGCATTAAATCTCAACTGCCAATATCTTCACCTCTCTAGCCTTTCCAGATACCTCTGTAGTTTCTTTACTTATTCCTTGCTATCCACCCTGTCACATAGTTTTAGAGTTGTTTGCAAAGATACTCATCTTGCCCTGAATACCGTCCCCTATGACACTGATGAACACTGAATGGGCATGTCTTAAAATTGATCCCTACAGCACCCCCATGACCCCCCTGTTTCCTGTTTTGAAACTGTTTGCTACCAACCTATGCTGCTTCCCTCAGCAAGTCCCCCCACCTGACAAACCCCTTCTCTACTCCCCAGACCAATAACTGTTTTTCAGCAGCCTGCTGTGTGGGACACAATTGAAGGCTTTGCTGAAATCAAAGTAGAACAAGTCTACTGCTTGTCTTTTGTCCATTTCCCTATGAACCAGTCAAAGAATATTATCAGGTTGGTCTGACATGACCTTCCTGCCACAAACCAAGATGCTTGCTATCCTGCGGCCTGTGTTTCTCCAGGTAGGTCACCAGACTTTCCTTTACTGGGGTCTTCATAAGCTTACTTACAATGGAGGTAAGACTGGCCAGTCTGTAGTTGACCAGGTCCTCCCTGCCCCACTTTGTGGAGTGGGTCCACTTCTGCAGCTCTCCAATCCCTTGGCAGCACTCCAAACTGTGGTGAGTCATTAAAGAGCCCTGCCAGAGGCTCTGTCAAGGGTTCAGCCAGCACTGAAATCAAATTCCTAAATACCTTTGGGTGTAGGCCACTAAGGTCTGACACCAAGTCTGTCTTTAGGGCCTTCAGCCCTTTTCTCACCCTATTAATTGTGATCACTACCCACCCCATTTCCTGTTACCCTATTTGACTGCCTTGATCCCAATCTGTGGCAGAAGCCCATAATCCTCTACCATGAATACCAAGCAAAAGTAATTGTTTAAGATATTTGCCATCTGTTTGTCATCTTCCAGTCCCCCGATAGTCTAACAATCCCCCTCAGCATTCCTCTTCTCCTGTATGTGTCAACAGAATTATTTTTCCTCCTCCCAAACACACTCTACAATCTACAGCTGTGCCTGCTTCTGCCATACTGACTACTTCCTTCACCTCCATTGGCTTGATTTGGTATATCTTTATCAACATAGTTCTTCTGTGAATATAAATAATTATAAACTCAAATAAGAATAAAATAAAGATCTGTATACAAACACATGTTGTCTTGTCTTTTTTCTTTACAAGAATAGAAAATATATGAAAGAAGTAATCATATTGAGCACTATACATGAATAGGGCAGAGGTACTGGACATACCAAAGGAGCGTATCCCATCTGTGTAGCTCTACACCTGCGGACAGTTGCGGTCAAGCCGGTATTCACAAATAGCCACCACCTGTCTGTGGCTCCACCCCCTGGTGTGCTGGACTCCACAGGGAGGCTAGGGGCCGAGGTGCGGATACAGGCAGTCATCCAATGAGATGCCTGTCCTGGGTCCCGTAGTAGATTACCTGCACGGGTGGCCTCAGGACCTGGTTAGTACATGGCACACAGGCACCTGCGGACTGCACAGACATGCCCATCAGCTGGTGGGCACCCCCGTCCCAACTCTGTCCCCAGTGGCACCCCACCACCTGGGGCACAGCTGTCCTCCCCAACCAGACCAGAGCACCCACCCATGTTTCTGATGCCTGCCCATGTCCCTGCACATGGCAGTGCCCTGTCCCCGTCTGTGCAGCACCCCCACACATATCATGGTGCCCCAGCCCCATGAAGGCAGCCCCTTCCGACACATATAGGGGCACCAGCCCCATGAAAGCAACCCCCCACACACACACATGCCCCATGTCCCAGCTGTCCACATAGCCCCACCCCCACCCAGAACAGCACAACTGGACAGCCCTCCAACCCCTGCACCCAGACCCTCCAGGTGAGTATTGGTGTTCAGTGGACCCTGCACCCCCACGACACTGCACCCTGCTCCGTACCTGCCTGTCGGTGCTGCACCTTGGGATGGCCAGCAGCACAGCCCTCCTCACACCTCCTCGGCCAATGGCTGTCCAAGTGATGCTGGAGCATGCCAATATATATTAGATATGCACTTCCAGTATCACTTAGGGGGATGCACAGCACAGATGGGGTTGGGGCACAACTGTGCTTGGAGGGGCTAGTGCTACAGACCACATTGCCTACATGTACGGGCACCCACCTGATCAGCTGCCCCAGCCCTCCCAGTCTGCCCAGTGGGCTAGGGTGACACGGCCGGTAGTATCCCGGTCCTGCCACTTCGGTGGGTGCAGTCCCTGGGAGTGTGCAGTGGGTTACGGCAAGGTCCCAGCTGCCATAACCTGTGCCCTTCTCCACACCCTTGCAGGCTGCACTACACACCTATGTGAATGTGTAGTGCTGCCATGCCCCAGGCCTGCCCTGGTGCATTGCTCTCTGTGCAGCCAGGGGACCAGGTGCATAACCATTGCATACCCCAATGGTGCATGTCGTGTGGACCCACTCCGTGGCTTGCCAGTGTATGGTCCTTACATGCCCAGTTTCCTCAGGCATGTTGGGATCATGCATAGTGGCCATTTATATTAATTAGGGGTGTTCCAATATGGGTCCTATGATTTGCATAGCTCCACATGGTGACTTTCTTTTTTAACAAGAGAAGTAGATTCCAGCCAGCCCTCTGTAGAATGCAAAGAGATAGGCCACATGATTTCACGAGGCCTTTAAGTAAATACATTCCTAAATGTCTTTTTATACAGCAGGCTGTATAATTTTGTAAGGTCACATCTAAAGCTATTAAACCTTTATTTACATATGCTGTATTTACAGTAATAAAACTGGATCTGTGTAAAGTAAAAACAGGCACATAAATTGAAAAAATTAGTCTGTAAAATATTTACATATATAGATAGTTATTTGGTTGGCTGCTGTTTTTACTTTTCAGATGCCCTACTCCTTCTGTTATGCAGTAACAGCTGGAGCAGGCGGTGGACTTGAGAGACTCTGTACCCTGTTTCCTACAGGCCAGTAATGGAAGAGCATATAACTGCATGACATTCTCATTTCCCTCAACATGGCCGTGACAAATGCTGGCTGGGGAAGGACATCATCAGAAATACTCCCTGCCTTTCCCTGCTCCCCTCTTATCATGCAGCAATGTCACTTTGCTTATGTGAGGAGTAGATGGCAGAAGACAGCTGCAGCAAACCTGATGCCAGTCAGGATTGGCAACAGATCTGGCAGCCCATTTAACAGAACCACTACTGCAGCTTAAAATGCACTGCCACTCTGGGCCTTCCCTGAGGCATCGACAGGGAAAGAGGTTTGTTATCTATGCTTCCCCCACCCCTCCCCAACGGAATGTGCCTGCGAGACTGTCGGCAGGTGGGATTGGGACCACCTAGGCCAATCGGGTCCACCCCAGCCATTCTGTCACCTGGAGTCGAGATGGTCTGGGGTCAGAAACCCCGTGGGCACGGGGACGATTGGACGGTGGTCCAGCTGGCCATTGAATTTGGGATTGGGTGGCCACAAACTGGGATGGAGTGGTGCAGGGATGGTTTAAAGAGCCACATGGCAAACTGTGTCTCTTTTCCCTGCACCATCTGAGGCAGGAAGTTGGCAGTTGGAAGAGCAGATAGCACCACATGGCGAATGGTCGGGTGACCTAGTGTGCAGTCGGGCTCTAAAGTCAGGCAATTGGGAAGCAAGGACTGGAAGCGACCGCAGGAGTGGGGTCTGTGGAGCGGGAGCCACAATTGGGCAGGGAGATGGACAGAGGCAGAATTTAGGCAGAATTACTACTTACTGCTTGCCTGAGTAGTCCAGAGGCCTACATAGGAGCAGCAGAAGAAGTTAAGATTTTTGGGCACCACAGTGGTAAGTGGTAATGAGGTCAACAGGATTTCAGAAAATGGCCTAAAAAAAAGAAAAAAAAAGGAAACAGGTGTAACCCCCCCCTACAAATGGGGGTTCCAAAAAGTCTTCCTTTAGCTTGCCTAAATGCTCACTGCCAGGCTGGTGTCCTGCGGTTTAACAGTTTAAATGTATTGCCAGAGAGTGCCTGTATAGCCTCTGTGTACTGTCTCTTTAAGAGCTGTCTGGATTGCAGTCATAATTAATGTGGGAGGGGGCTGAGTGATTCTATGCTCGAGTCCTGCCCAGGCTGCCAAATAATTGCTTCATTCTGTCATTGCTATTAGCGCAGAGGGAGCTCTGTTAGAAGATGTGCTTGTTTGCTGGTTACCTATTAAAGTGGTAATGATGCTGTAGTATGTCTAACCTGCCTTCTTTGCAGCATGCACATATCTGTTTATCTCCATTAAATTGGTCTGAGACTGCCAGATTGGATCAATCAGTGCCTTTGGGGACTCTAAAATGGAGCCTGTCCCCAGGGGTCTTGTGGGAGCAAACTCCTGTAGGAATTGTAATTTGGGGCTTTTGGCGCCTAAATGAACCTGGAGGCGGAGCCCTTGTTGTGACTGACAGAGGAATCAGCCAACTGAACCTTTTTGATCCTGGGGAAAGTCCCAGACTGCTTGCAGTTTCAGTTGAGATCTGAGTTGGGAAGTGAAGAAGTAACAGCTCGAGATAATTGAGCAGCAATCCAGTGTGGATTTGCACTGGAGAACTGTGAAACGGTTGAGTTTTGGCCTGCCTGTCTGCCTGCTGTCCCTGAGAGGGAAAATAGAGTTGATTCAGACTGAAACTAAGTTGTGAGAATGATTTAAGCCACCGGACTGTGACCAGGCTTTAACCTGAAGAAGACCGAAGATTTGCTGAATGCGATCATCCTGTCGGGATTTTCAGCAACCTCTGAACTCTCGGTTGGTGCAGAGACTCTGTAATTGTAACTAGATATCAATCTGCCTGGTACAGTAGAATTCCTTACATGTAAATGTGCTGTGTGCTGTTAGTGGGTTGTGATTTGGTTCCCCACTGTGTGCTGAACTGTGTTCTGCTTGCTGGAGGCTGCATCCAGCTCCCACGGACTGAATGTACTCATCTCCATTTGGCCTGGGCCTTGCCACACTGGCCCAGCCAGAATACCTGCTACACAGAGAAAGTCATCAACGAGAGACCTGCCTGGGGAACAGCCTCCTGCTCAACACCTTGAACAGGAACAACGCCTTGGTGATTTGTGTGGGCCCTGCTTCTCCTAGCACTCCAGCTCAACAACCTGCAGTCTCGATTTTGTCCTGTCTGTGTCCTGTATTGGGTATTGTGAGTACATATCAGGGTAGCTCCCCTGCAATAACAGCTAAATCTAAAGTGTTGTCATATGATTGCCTTGTTGTCTTTTCTTTCTCGAACTGAGCCCCATGGCTCCGGATTACAAATAGTGTGTCTTGTGCATTTTGCTTTCTTCCTTCACAGAGCCCCAACCAGCTGCAATGCAGGCCTACCCCGGACAATGTTCCTGGCTAGTCCACCGTCTTCCTACCTGGGTACCAGACTGTGTGACTATGTAGGGACTCTGAAGTGCATGCATAACTGTTTGATTGATACAACCTTTAAACAAATCAACCTGATTACACCCTCCCTTGTTCAAGTCCCCTGAATAAATCAGATCTAACTCGTTTTGCATTTAACCTGACTGTGGTTCCAGTTTGTGCCAAAAGTACTGTACTGTTGCTATTTGCTGTGCATAACTTTGTTTTACAGGGGGTCCCCAGGGTCGAGCTAGAGGGAACCAGTCCTGGTGGTAAGTGCAAACAGTGTGGGTAATTGTATGGTGAATAAGGGTCAGAGTGAAAGTGATTAGTGTGTATTGTTCAGGCCACTAGAAGGAAAAGAGGGGGATTACAGTGTCCCGGAGGGCTGTGCCTGAGGTTACGTGGACTACTTACTCATCCTGGACTCCGGGAGGCACCCATTTCAGTACCCAGGCCCCTTAACCTGCTACTAGCCAAGCAGGAAGGGGGTAGTAGCCCTTGGGATTACACCACCTAGTGGTTACATTTGGAGGCACCGCTGGGATTTTGTGCCTTCTAGTGGCCAGAGGTGGGAATTACCCAAGTATATTTAGAACTGGTGACAAAATGAGGGCCAGCCCACCGGTACAGTGGTTGGATTTCCTCTTGCGATGCCGGCAACCCGAGTTCGGGAATGGACCCAGGTCATTATGGAGGGTGGGATAGTGTCCGGCAAAAGGAGGACCCCTGGCGGAGGCCAGGAGTAACTCACGCTACCCAGCACTCGATATACAGGGAGGAGGGGTGGACACTGGCATCACTGCACATCCCCGCCTCCAAGAAAAGTGGAAAAAAGGAACAGGAAGGGTGAGCCCACTGTCTCAGTGAAGCCCTCCCTGGGGCTTTGATTAGCCTACCATCGCCGCACTCCCTGACCAGATACTAGCCCGCAGCTCGGATATGGGGGTCTGGTGCTACGGCCCGCCCTCCGGGGGGTAAGCCAGTGGTAACTGGGGAGATAGCAGCAATGGATGGCAGGTGGAAGTCCCAGGGGACATGACCAGGGCTGAAGAAGTGGCAGCAAGGGCTCACCAGGACAAAAAGAATAGAAAATATAAAAAAAAAAACTGGTGGCAAAATGGAGGACCTTGCTACGCCTAAAATCAAGATTGCCTTCCACAAGCTGTGAGTGCACTGAATGATAGGGTGGAGTGAGGCTGAGGGGATAGACCCTTGATAGGCCCTCCTGTTAATGGATGTCCCATTAGGGACCACTAATGCTGTTATTGTAGAAGCTGTGGAGTACGTTAAGTGTTTGGGTAAGGATGAAGTGAAGGGGAGGGATTCGGACCTGTTTGACCAGACCATGGTGGTTCAACTCTCCTGTAGCTCTGCCATAGATCCAGAGAAAATACCACCTGCTATTCTGTCAGAAGGGGCCCAGAAGGGATGGAGGGTCATCCATTTGCACAGTGATCCTGCTACCCTGGCAGGGTCTCCCAGCATAGAGGGGTTCAAGGACAAGCTGCTTAAGTTGTTAGTTTCTGAGGGGTGAACCGCCCAAGAGTTAGTGAAGGTGCTAGAACTTTCTGAAGAACCCATGACATTGCAGTCCCCGACAGCGTCTTCTGCCTCCCCTAGGGTCTCCCCTATGGTCACCTCCCTCATAGTAATTCCATCTATGCACCTGGATTCATACTGTAAACTTAGACTTTTTTCAGGTACAGTTCCAGTGCCCGTAGGGGGGGATGACCTGAAAACCTGGATGGACTACACTACCCCTCTGGTCCAGAAGTGGCAGTGCTCTGAGGGGGAGAAAAGAAAAAGAGCCATGGAAAGTTTGAGGGGCCCTGCACTGGAGGCCATTCATTTCCTACTTATTTTATTTATTTTTTAATTTTATTTTGCTTTTGGTAACCGGGTGAGTGCACTAGGCAAAAACAATGCCCATTTTCAGGCATGACCCGGGAGAGGACAGTTTACAGACAAAACAATACACATGTGTCACAGCACATGGATAATCTTACAATCAAAGTGAAAGAAACAACAGTGTTAAGAGATTTGATACAGATACTTTGACAAAAGAATAATATACATGTGACACAGCACATGAGAGCAGTACAGTAATGATAAAAGCAAAAATGCAAGTAATGGTCCTGAGTGAAAACAAGTAAAAAGTTTGGAGTGTGGAAAAACAGGAGATACATTGAGAGGAGATAGGTAGAGCAGTACAGATTCAATAAGTGCCAAGCAATCAGGTTAAGTGGCTAGTGGAGAGAGAGAGAAAAAAATGATGGGAAAAGAGGAGAGGGAGGGGAAAGAAAGTTGAGAAGGGAGGGAGTTTGGGAGGAAGGGGAAGAGGTAAGCAAGTAGGTGAAATAAACTGAAGATAAGGAAGGGGTGAAAGTTCAAGGTGGGTTAAAGCAAGTGCAGGGGTTTAGAATATGCAGGTGTTCACGGTGTAGTTTTTTAAAGGTAGCATGGGTGGATGCTTGACAGATAGAGGAAGGTATGGAGTTCCAGTATCTAGGAGCTGAATAAGAGAAAGTGCATGTACCCATGATAGCTCTACATCTAGGCACAAGCAGGAGGGCTTTTTCAATTGATCGGAGCTCATAGGTGAGAGGTTGTAGCTCCAGCACCGAGGAGAGGCATAGGGGGAGTCCAGTTCTGGTAACACTGTCTATTAGTGACCCAAAGGTCTGGAGACAATAGGCAGAGGGGCTAAGCCATTTTAGGTCCTGATAGAGTTGGCAGTGGTGCATAAAGCGCAGTGATGCCGAGGCATAGCGACAGATATTATTGTAAGTAGTGTCCCATTTGTGGAGGGAGGATTTAGCTACGGATAGATAGATTGCAGAGCCATATGCCAGGGCTGGCAGAAGGAATCCTTGAGCCAGTGCTAGCCTGGCTGGGGGAGTAAGGGTATAACTAGTGCGATAGGCACTACCTAACTTGGTGTTTACCGACTTACAGATGGTGGAGATGTGCTGGTCAAGGTTGAGGGAATCATCAAGGGTAACTCCCAGGTATTTGAAAAATTTGGCAGAGGGCAGTGGGGAGCTGTCAGTGCTTGAGATAATAAGGGGAGTGGGATTAGATTTGAGCCTTGGCGGAGATCCAAATAACATTGAGTAGGATTTACTAGAGTTGAGGATGAGTTTGTTATTAGTAAGCCAGGTTTGAATATTCGCATAGTCCGTGGCAAGGGTATGATTTATGATATCAGAAGCTTTTGCGCAGTGGTAGATAACCAAGTCATCCGCGTAGATCAAAGATGAGCAGTTGGGAGCAGAGAGAGGGATGTTGTTGATGAACATCGTGAAAAGTAGTGGGCCAAGTGTGGAGCCTTGAGGTACTCCAATGTGGATTGGGGCAAGATCCGAGATGGCCAAGTTGAAAACTACCGCCTGTTGTCTATTAGTCAGGTAGCTGTTGAACCATGAGGCGGTGTCTTCTGAGAAACCAAAAGACGTTAATTTCGCAAGAAGAAGCGTATGGCTTACCAGGTCAAAAGCTTTAGTTAGGTCAATGAAAACTGCACCTGTCAGGAGGCCTGACTCCATAGAAGAGTAGATGTCACTCGTTAGTTTTAGTAAGGCAGTGGTGATACTGTGGCCTTTGCGAAATTCGTGTTGGGCACTAGACAGGAGGTTGTATTTTTGAAGGTACTTATAGATTGGGTGGTATACTAGTTTTCAAGGATTTTGCTAAGTACAGAGAGTATAGCAATGGGATGGTAGTTTTTGATATCCTTATGGTCTCCTTTTTTAGGAATGGGAGTGACTTTAGCAATTTTCCATATGTTTGGGACTGAACCAAAGCGTAGGGACATGTTGAAGATTTTGATAAGAGGGGAGACTATGAAAGGGGCAGCAACCTTCAAGAGCCTAGGTTCAAGACCATCCGATCCTGGACTGGTATTGTCAGGAATGGAGAGTAGCAGTTGTAAAACTTCTCTTTTTTGAATGTTCCAAAACCTGAAAGGGGGATTCGGAGGTGGAGGATGGGTGTCACTTTGTGGTGGAGTACAATGACCAGTAGGGAAGGAGGTCAGGTAGTTGGTTAGGTCTGAGAAGTGCTGATTAAACGAGTTAGCAATGGTTAATGGGTTGTTACAATGAATGCCATTGACCAACATGTCGTTTGTATGGGCCTTGTGGTTAGAGCCAAGAAAGGTTTTTATGGTTGACCAGAATTTCTTTGAGTCCCCAGAGGCTTTTAATAACAGGTTCTTACAGAAGGAGCTTCTGGAAAGATGAATGTTTCTTTTACAGGCGTTTCTTAGAAAGCGGTAGTAGCAGTAGTCAGACTGCAACCCAGTAGATTTAAAGCTATGCCAGGCCTTGTCTCTGGCCCTTATCTGGGTTAGCAGATCTTTTGTTAGCCATTTGGTCTGAGTACCTCGAAAGCATCTAGTAATCCGAGGGGCATGGGTGTCTTGGAGTTGACTAAATATTTCAAGGAAACAATTAAGGGCAGTTTGGACATTTGATACAGTGTGAACA
Source organism: Neoceratodus forsteri (assembly GCA_016271365.2). NCBI lineage: Eukaryota > Metazoa > Chordata > Ceratodontiformes > Ceratodontidae > Neoceratodus > Neoceratodus forsteri. Next base: position 862,704,357 of record CM028137.1, on the reverse strand, counting down.
GGGGTCCAGTCAGTTGTTGAAAGGTCATAAGTAAAATGAATGGGATTGAAACTCGCGAGATTACTAAAAGTGATAAGTTTGGGGGGTTGGGATGGTCTAGTATTCGAGCACCAAATGCAGTAGATCCGGAGTGATCACTGATTGCATCAGGAAGGGTACCAGAGCAACTTATGCTATCAGGGCAGTTAGTAAGAACCCAATCAATGAGTGTGCTGGACCTGGGGGGGGGCATTACCCTGGTAGGGTCAGAGATCAATTGGTGAAAGTTGTGGCCTTGTACTAAGGTGTGGGAGGCTTGACTCGATTTGCTGGACCAGTTAAGGTTCATGTCACCTAGTATTAGGACCTCATTTTGGCCGATGGTGCTATCAACTAGTAGTAGGAGGTCTTTAAGTCCTTTTAGCCCTCCTGCAGGGGGGGTTATAGGCACAGACTATTTGTATGTTCTTTGAGCCTAGTAGGAGTGTAGGGTGGAGTGCTTTACAGGGAGATATGGTTGGTAGTGAGTTTTGGATTAGCTGCAGATGTTGTTTGTAGTAGATGGCAACTCCTCCCCCACGCTTAGGGATAGACCTGTCTTGCCTCATAAGATTGTAGTTGGGTAGAGTAGTTAGCGAGTCGGCAGTGGAGGGGTTTAACCAGGTCTCTGACAGGCAGAGGATGTCTGGGTGGTTTTGTACAACCCATGCCTCGAGTTTGGTTAGGTTGTGAAGGAGACTTCTGCTATTCATGTACGCAATACGTAGTCCCTTGGAGGTAAGCCACGATTCACTATTTGGAGTCACGGGTGTGGAGATGGGTCTAGGGTTTGGCTCTATGTCTCTTGCCAATAATAACGCTAGGAGGAGAAAGTACCATAGTTTACGGTGGGCGAAAGGGGTAAGCATGGGAATTATGTTCACCGAGGAGTTATGCAGAGAGTAGGCTAGGTGGTAAATGAGTTTATGGGGTATAGTGAGTGGGAAAGTGTTCCATGGATAATGTGATGATGTTTGCACCAGGGGGGCCTAGGGTGTGGAGTAAGTGTACAACCAAGGGGTTTGTCTTGGCAGTTTGGTAGGATTTGGACTAGTATAAGGTTGAGGAGAGAACACAACAGAAGAAGTGTTGCACAGGTTTTAATGGCCATGTTGAGCAAAAGTTGTCCGTAGAGCTGCTTAATAAGCGAACAAAAACCAGTGCCTCAGGGAAGAGAAGAGAGATCTGGTGAGCTGAGAGTATGGCTAGTGGAACAGAGCCTCAGGGAAAGAGAGAAAGGGTTTAGTATGACTATCACGTAGGTTTAGGTGATTAATTAAGGCTTGGAGGAGGAGAAAAGTGTAAATGCCCTCCAGCTGCAGTTAAGTATAACCTGCAGATGGTAATTTGGGGAGATAGTATTTTGCGGCCGCCTCCGGGGCGTGGAAGGGTAATGACTATAAAGCTAAGACCGGCCAAGGGTGGGCGGGGAGCAGTCACAAAGCCACTACGAGCCACTAACCCAGAGGATATTGTGGATGAATATCTTTCTGCATTGGAAGGGGTTTTTGGAAGTACTGAGTCAGTGGACGATTTACTGTGAAAATTTAAATCTGCCAAGCAGTGGAAGAATGAGAAGTTGTCTATGTTTGATACCAGAATTGAGAGGGCTCTGCATTAAGCTCACAGAAAAGGAGGGGTGCCTGCTAATGAACTGAATCGGGTCAGATTGGACCATATTCTCAAGTCAGCCAGGTACTCTAGTGTGATGATGCTAAAACTCAAGTTGCAAGACAGGAAGGCTAAGCCTCCTGAGTATTGTCACCTCATGAAAGAGATTTGTGAAGCAGAGAATGATGAAGAGGGATGGGAGCCCTATGCTGGGGTTTCTCATACCTGCCAAACTCCTGAGAGAAGTGATGAGACTGAGGGGCGGCAAATAAAAGAACTGATCAAATAATTGATAGAGTTGAGTTAGTCAACAAGCTGCTGAGGTGGCCAGAGATACTAACCTCTACCAGGCACCTCCTGAGTCAAGAAGCAAGGTCCAGCTCGGTGGAGTGGGAGCGCACGTCATCTCTTCTGAAACCCAGACTGAGAGTAACCTACTGGAAGAAGAAGTATGATAGTTGAGAGCCCTGGTGGGGGACCTATTTCGAGCCACACAAACCACTAACCTTGGTGGAAGTCCAGAGGACCAAGAACACAAGTCACAAGTCAAAGAAGGGCCCCGAGGTGCCCCTGATGTACCCAAGCAGGGAGATGGCCCACAGCCACTCAGAGACTCTAGAGAACCCAATTTTTGTTACCACTGCGGGGAGGACAGGCACACCTGGTACACCTGTCACTCGCCAGAGAACTTGAGAAAGGTTACTATTAGGCTACTAGCCTTGATTCAATGGAACAATAACCGGCTGCAAGGTGGAGATGCTCGGAATAATTATTTGTCCGAGGCTGCTGCCAAGTTGACATCCAAGTCTGCATCACCTGAGTGGTCCGAGGTGGTGGGTCCCTCAATGGAGACTACAGTGAAGGTGAATGGTGTATCCACGTGGGCCATGCTTGACAGTAGGTCTCAAGTGACCATAGTGTTCCAAGACTGGTATCAAAAGCATCTGCTGGATGTGCCCCTACAACCCTTGGAAGGTTTACATGTGTAGGGGTTGAGCGAGAAGTCTTATCCATATTCAGGATATATTCGGATCTGGCTGTCTTTCCCTACCTCAGTGGCTGGAGTAGATGAACAAGTCGAGACACTTGCCTTTGTGTGTCCACCTACCTGACTGTATGATGGGGTTCCTCTGTTAATTGGGACAAATGCCCACATGTTTGGGAGACTGGCACAACTCTGTCACGAGAAGGAAGGGCAACTGACTGGGCAGGCCCTAAGAATTCCAGCTCTGATCAAAAGGGCCTATGATTTGCAATGGAAACCAGAGGAAGTAGACCAGGATGAACCTGTGGGGATCGTGTGGAAGAAGGATACTGAATCTCTGTTACTGGCACCCAATGCCCAGTGTACCATTCACTGGGAGGTTCAACTCCAGAAACATGTCAAGATCAAAATATTAATCTTGGATGCTCCAGGCAATGGAAAGTTGCCAGAGGGATTGTTGGTCAAACCCAGCATCTTGCCTGCCTGTGCCCACACCTATGCATGATGAGTGATGGTTCAGATTCAGAATGTGTAAGATTGGGAGATCCGGGTGAACAGAGGGTGCACCCTAGCTACAGTACACTGCTCAGACACTGCTGTACTGCCCGGCAACAAGTACGCTGGTGAAACGGAGAGAGTGACCCCGGACTTATTTGACTTTGGTGATTCCCCATTGCCAGCTGAATGAAAGTCTAGAATTACCAAGAAACTAGCCCAGAGAGACCAAGTGTTTTCATTAAAAGAATGGGACTTGGGCTGTGTCCAGGGTGCAGAGCACCACATATGCCTGCATGATGACTGGCCATTTTGAGCGAGATCCTGAAGCCTTGCCCCAGCAGACATAGATGATGTGAGGAGACACCTGCAGGAAATGCTCACTGTTGGCACGATACAAGAATCAAAAATCCCATATACCTCTCCCATTGTGGTTGTGTGTAAGAAGAATGGGTCCATGAGGATGTGTGTTGATTATCGAACCTTGAACCGGCAGACCATCCCAGATCAAAACACCATGCCCCATATACAAGATGCCCTGGACTGCCTGAATGGGAGCAAATGGTTCTTGGTATTGGATCTTCGCAGCCAATTTTACTAGATTCCAATGACTCCAGAGGACCATGAGAAAACAGCCTTCATCTGTCCTTTGGGTTCTACGAATTCATGAGAATGCCACAGGGGATTTCGGGTACCCCGGCCACCTTTCAGCGACTGAAGGAACGTGCGGTGGGAGATATGAACTTGCTGGAATGTCTAGTGTACCTAGATGATGTCATTGTGTTCAGACGAACACTGGAGGAGCATGAGCATGGCCCCTACTTTTCTCCGGCACAGTAGGACCAAGTTCTGCAGCAAGACTATCATTTGCCGCAGAACTTCTGCTGCAGTGGTTTGTAATTTCTGCGGAAGTTCTGCGGCACTAACAAACTACCACATCACAGTGACAGCTTATCATCCTGACTTCACTTTCATGGCAGTGGTTATAGCAATTAGGATGGTAGAAAGCACAGTAACACTAGTTCAAAAAATAACAGAATTATAAAAACAATGTTATGCCTAAAAAAGCAAAACAAATGTCTCTCCCTTAAGGTCCTAACCTATTACATACATGACATATGCAGAGGGGATCTTATGTGATAAATAAGGTATTTCTATATGCATGCTATCTATCCCACTAATAAGGTTTCCACTGTCTATCACTTATATATTTGTATGTGCTTTCTACACCACTCATGAGGTTCCCACTGTGTATCACTTGTATATTTATACGCAATCTGTAACATACATACAAGTGTGTGTGTGTGCGCTGCGTGTGTGTGTGTGATGAGAGAGACAGAGATACTCTGTGTGTGTGTGTGTGTGTGTGTGTGTGTGTGTGTGTGTATATTTTTTTTAATTTCCATGAACTTGCATCCTCATTCATACAGGTCCCATTAGAAATGGAATAGAGGAGTTATTGCAAAACTAATTTTTGATGTCAACCTGCTTTCCCTGACACACTGCGTAACACCATCAGGCCATGACATGCATGTGAACCGATTGTGAGATAGAGCTCTCCAGACCAGCACAATGTGTCCACCATGTGACAGAACATTGCACCATACCTTCCCAGGCTCCGAGCAATGGTGTGTTCCACCAATCCTTGTGCTGCCCAGCCAGCTCCCAGAGCTAATCTCTGAACCTGAGTTGCTGGCATGGAAACACAGCATGCTACCCTCTGGCCCAACAGCTGTCCCTGCGCACAACATTTCTACATAACTTTTAGGTGATTCTATCAACCAATGACAATATGTGATCAATAACCCTGGCAAAAATGCTTACAGTGCAATTATTTATTTAACAGGTCTATTCTTTCAACAGGTCTACACATTATTATATTTCACTTTTCTGGGCATAATTACTGTATTTTTCTTAAAAATGACAGTTAAATTAATTTTACCAGTTATTCATTTCAGATGACATCTCTATACCTTAAAGGCACACATAGGTCTGTACAAAGTGAGGCATGGACTTAACAGGTCTGTGCTATTGACAAAGTTTTGTTTAAGTTGGCCCTAGTGCAATAACATAAGACTGAAAATTGTACTAGGCTGTAGTGCAGGTTGAGCAAGTATCACCATGCCTCATGTGCTGTGCCACCGTCTCTGGCAGTGGGAGCTGTGGTAGATAAGTGACTGTTCATATCTGTTGCAGATTGCAGCCATTTCATTAGCTAATGTATGATGTTATAGCAATGATAACATAACATTCTGAGCATATAGGGGGTTTAGGATATAAAAAGAGGGGAAGGGAACCAGATTTTATGGAAAAACAGAAATATTAATAAAAAATCAACAAGAAGAGTGAATTCTGTGGCACCGCAGAAGTTCTGCGGTAGATTGCAAGTTCTGTGCAAAATTCTGCAGTCAAGAGAATTTTAGGGCCTGGAACATGAGACCCGACTGTTTAAAGTTCTGGATGGATTGAAAGATTTTGGCCTCAAGCTGTCCATCGACAAGTGCCATTTTTTTCAAACCTCTGTGAAGTATGGGGGGCACATAGTATCTGCAGAAGGGATAGAGACCGATCTCAGTAAGGTTGAGTCACTGACTACTTGGCCACAGCCCCATAACTTGAAAGCACTACAACGTTTTCTGGGGTTCTGTGGTTACTACCGCAGGTTCATAAGACTTTTCCAAGGTGATTTGCCTGCTCCTAAATCTTACCTAGGGTTACCCCCCTTCCAACCGTAAATACAAAAAAGGGTCTGTCAAAGAACCTGAGAAAGTGTACTTCCAAACAGGCGAACCTTTCAGGCCCCACTGAACACCTGAATGTGAAGCAGCCTTTAACAAAGTCATATACCAGCTCACCCATGCCCCCATACTTCTGCAACTGACTGTGCTGACTGTTTGTTGTGGTGGGACAGGAAGCGGTACACTTGATATTTGGAATATATCTTGCTGCACTACGTTTTTAGTCCTTACTTAATGTGAGCCCTGCCTCCAGATACAGTGGAAGCAGGAAGAGAGCTGCGGTAGTTCGGGGAGTGTGTGCACGAACTACAACTGGGCTATTTTATTTTAAAACACGAATTTGGCTGTGGAATTCCTCATGCCTTGTCTACAGATGAGTAGACAATGCAGAGAGCTACATTTTTAAACACTAAAACACAACTTTAGTTGTGAGGGGCAGTGACCCTAATGAAGTCACTTCCGGGGCAGTCCAGGGTATTTCACTCACTCCTGCTGCGAGCAGGCGTCAGATGTAACATACTTTTGCAGCTGACTGTGCTGACTGCTTGTTGTGGTGGGCTAAGAAGGGGTACACTTCATATTTGGAATATATCTTGCTGTACTACGTTTTTAAGTCCTTACTTAATGTGAGCATTGCCTCCAGATACACCGGAAGCAGGAAGAGAGCTGCGGTAGTTCGAGGGAGTGTGTGCACAAACTACAACTGGGCTATTTTATTTTAAAACACAAATTTGGCTGTGGAATTCCTCGTGCCTTGTCTACAGATGAGTAGACAATGCAGAGAGCTACATTTTTAAACACTAAAACACAACTTTAGTTGTGAGGGGCAGTGACCCTAATGAAGTTACTTCCGGGGCAGTCCAGGGTATTTCACTCACTCCTGCTGTGAGCAGGGCACACGTTGCCACTCGCAGTGACTCACACAGAGACACATGGCGTCTGTGCAGGTTGGCTGTGTCAACTGGGACAGCTGGGACCTTGGGCTATCGGAGCACAATCATAAGATGCAAGGTACTCTATAAAATGAAGCTCTGTTTGAAATGCAACATATATGCGGGGGGGAGGAAACTGAGGGGTTTGAGTGTGAGAAATGCACTCTCTTGGAGGTACTACAGGTGGAAATTATTTCACTACAGAAAAGGGTGCAGGTTCAGCTGGACATAAGTAACTTGGAACAATTTATTGATAGTATGGTAAAAAACAATGCGGAATTAAAACAAGTGTCTGAACTCACATCTGAGGAAAATGGGACTGATGGTGATTGGTGCCGGGTGACTAAAACTAAAAGTAAAAAAGGCCAAAAAAACATAGGTGGGTCATCAAATATTCTAACTCCAAATAGATTTGAAGCCCTAATTCTAGATACTAGCCTGAAGGGAACCAGATATCCCAGGGGGAGTCATCACCACCCATATGTAATAAGCATGGCCCCGAGTTTTCCGTGATTCCGCAGATGCGGCAAACCGCGGAAATATCCGCGGAATTTGCCATCACCCGCTGGAATTCGTGAGACGCCTGGAACAAATGTCTGTTTTATTTGCCGACAGGTGCCTAATCTCCGCCGGCTTCGCTGTCCCCTTCAAATGCTTACATGCCACGCTGGGAGCCCACCCCATCATGGCAAAAATGTCCTTTGCCAACGGGGGTGCCAAATCCCCCGTCGGCTTCACTGTCCCCCCTCCAAATGCTTACATGCCATGCTGGGAGCCCACCCCAGTGTGGCAAAACATCCTTTGCCAATGGGGTGCCCAATCCCCATCGGCTTCACTGTCCCCTCAAATGCTTACATGCCATGCTGGGAGCCCACCCCAGCGTGGCAAAAATATCTTGCCGATGGGGTGCCCAACTTCGTCAGTTTACTGTCCCCCCCCAGTTATATGCCACGCTGGGAGCCCACCCTAGCGTGGCAAAATAACCTTTGCCGACGGGGTGCCCAATCCCCGCCGGCTTCACCGTCCCTCCTGTGTGTAATAAAAAAACCTGCAATAAAAACCTTCCATCGTTGCTTCTTTTGCCCCTCCACCAACCCACACCCACCCACTGCGCACCCAACCTCCCCACACCCCTCACCCCATACTTACCTCCGGACTCCAGCGCGACGATCTTCGGTGGACCGGGAACACGTCTGCACTCTTCAAAGCCGACCGCGAACTGAGGAAATGCCGGTAAGCTGTATAATGGGCTAGATAGGAGGGGTTCAACTTTATTGCATATCTCAGGCATTTTTGGGAATTTTTGCACCAAATTTTCAACATGGGGTTTTTGGGACCCCTTCTCATGAATGATGTCACTGTCATGGCGTTATTCTGGCTCGAAGGGTGATTTCTCGCAGTGACTGTGCAGTGATCATAAATCACCTTCGACTGAATAATGCCATGACAGTGACATCATTCATGAGAAGGGGGCCCAAAACCCCCATGTTGAAAATTTGGTGCCAAAATTCCAAAAAATGACTGCTTAACGAGCGTGCGTTGCGCAGTTCTTACGCAGGCTCGTAAGTTTATGAAATTTCAATATTTTCACTCCAGAGTTTTAACACTGCCATTTCACCACACTGTCTTATGAGTAGTATAGCTGTCATTTTTCACATCTCACCCAAAATGTGTTTCCACCCTTGTAGTGCAGAATGGCGCAGTCGGTGTGCGAAATCAATGTTCCGGACAGATTAATAAAATCACAGTGATACTGTTCATGAGCAGAGGTCTTAAACTGGCTATGTTGAAAATTTGGTGACAAACACCCATAAAATGACTGTGTTACGAGCGTGCATTGTGTCAGATATGGCAAAAACAAAAAGGGAAAAATTAGGGTAAAAGCGTGCGCAGAATTGCCGCAGAAATTGGTGTTGAGTGCCGCAGAAGTTCTACGGCAAATGAGAACCCTGCCACAGAACTTTGCTCCGATGTGCCGCAGAAAAATCGAGGCCCTGGTAATAAGCACATGGTCCAGGACTTCAATAATCCTGGTAGTTCTAGGAATGGGGAAACACATTCTGATGACACAAATAATCCCCGAGATGTACTAGTCATAGGAGATTCTATGCTGCTATACACTGACCATATAACACGTAAACATTGCAATCAAAATACCACAGTTAGTGTACTACCTGGGGCTGGCATTAACGACATTAAACAACTTCTCCCAGACCTGCAGGACCACCCTACAAAACCATTGGCTTTAATACACGCAAGGGTTAATGATGTAGGTAAAAGGAAATTTATTGACGTCCAGAGAGATTTTGAGTAAGTTGGGAGGGATTTAGTATCAAATGGATGTGATCTTATTATATCGGGTGTTCTGCCAGTTCCTAGAGCAACATATGCAAAAACTGTAGAGGTACAAGCCCTTAATGGGTGGTTGAAAAGATGGTGCTCTAGGGAAGGATATACATACCTGGAACATGGGGATACATTCAGGAACCAGAAGCTATATGCACAGGATGGATTACACCTAAATAAACAGGGGGAAACAAATCTCAAGCTATTTGAAAGCGGTTTAAACTTCAGACAAGGGGGGGTGAGGGGAACCCCAGATCAAAACTACACAATATCAGGAGCCCTGCCTTAGAAACCTGGAATTTCCTTGTAATAAATGCCAGGAGTCTTAATAATAAAGTTGATAAAATCCAATACATCATGAGTAATTCTAATACACAGATGTGTGCTATTACTGAGACGTGGTGGGGAAAGGATGATCCTTGGGATAAATATATACTGGGTTATAACCTTTATCATAAAGATAGAAACTTAAAAAAAGGTGGTGGGGTGGCCCTTTATGTTGCCGAAAACAATGTATCAGAATCTATGGACACTAAACAATGGGATAGCACTAAAACATTGTGGGTTAAGATCCCCCCCCACACCGCCAAAATAAACTTAGGCCTGATATACAGACCTCCATCCAGTACACAACAGGAAGACTTACATCTACTGGATTTTATAAATAGATTTTCTGCTATGGATAACAGTATAGTCCTAGGTGACTTAAACCTCCCCGGGATTAACTGGAATACATTAAAAAGCTGAAACTACCACAGAATTAAGACACTTGGAAGCTTTTATTTTAGCAGGCATGAATCAGTATGTTACAGCTAACACTAGGGGCAATCATATCCTAGACTTGGTCTTGAGTAACTTAGCTGAAAGTATCTACGATTGTACAGCCCTATCCCCTCTAAGATCTAGAGATCACTCCATGGTGAGTTTTTGCTATAAAGGGAGGCTGGGCAACCAAAAAGGCATCACTACAGTATATAACTATAATAAAGCTGATTTTGACAGTGTGAGATGGGAATTAGCTGCATGGAACTGGGCAAGGGAATATGAAAATCAGCCAGCACATCATATGTGGGACCTTCTAATAGATGGGTGGTTTCCCTAGTTCAAACATTTACTCCACTAACACATAAATATGTAGGGTCAAAAAAAATCCTGCCACAATGGATAACTCCACTTGTGTGAAAGTCAATCAAGAAGAAAAATAAAGCATTTATAAAGGCTAAGAAATTTGGCAGTAATAAATGCTGGGACAGATACAAAAAGTTGCTCAAGCAGTCCAAAAAAAACATTAAAAATGCAAAACAGAAACAGGAGCTAATGCTTGCATGTAAGGTCCAGGACAACTATAAATCATTTTATACTTATATTAATAATAAAAGGGGTGAAAGCAAATCCATTGAACCCCTCAAAAGTCCTGATGACAAAATTGTGATGGAGTATTCTCAAATGGCTGAACAATATTATAGTTTTTTTTGTATCTGTCTGTAACAATAAGACCTATACTAATAAAGACCATCTTACACAGACACCAAATACAGGCCTTAGAATAAATAGGGAAGATGTCCTTAAAAGACTTCTGAACTTAGATGAAAATAAATCACAGGGACCCGACGGCTTGCATCCCAGAGTTATCAAAGAGTTGGCAGTGTTTTTGGTTGGTCCCATTACAGCTATTTATCAAAAATCACTGAATGAAGGGCTAGTTCTGGAGGCTTGGAGACAGGCGGATGTAGTACTCATTCATGAAAAAGGCTCTAAGCATGAGGTGGAAAATTATAGGAAAATTAGTTTGACAGCAGTCCTTGGCAAGATCCTGGAAGGTATTATTGAGGATTATATAATCAGCTATCTTACCTCAACTAATAACATTGATTGTACCCAGCATGGATTTACTCAAGTCTGGTCTTGCCAGACCAACCTACTTGAATTTTATGGTAAGGTCAGTAAAGTCTTGGATGGCAGGCATTCAGTTGATGTCATTTTTCTGGATTTTTCGAAGGTATTTGACAAAGTCCCACATGCTGTGCTTATCGATGCCATAGTAGAACTTGGTATAGAGGACAAATTATCCAGATGGATAGAAGCCTGGCTCACTGATAGAAAACAGTTAGTTTAAAAGGGTCACGCTCAGGATGGGAAAATGTGACCAGTGGCGTGAAGCAGGGTTCCGTGTTGGGGCCCTGACTATTTAATATTTACATTTCTTCAACGAACACTACCACAGGAGTTTGGGTTTCCAAATTTGCTGATGATACCAGAGTTGGTCACATAGTGGACAGTCAAGAGGAAGTTGGCAACCTCCAAACAGCTTTAGGAAAACTGGAAAAACTGAGCATAGAACAATAAATTGACCTTCAGTATTGATAAGTGCAGTGTCATGCACTTTGGGATGAAGAATAAACTGATTAACTACTCATTAGGTGGGCGGATACTCAATAAGGTGGGTGATGAAAGAGACCTGGGTATCCGTATAAGCAATGATCTTAGTTTCAAGTTACAGTGCAACCAAGCTATAAAGAAATCTAGTAGCATTTTACACTGTATAAATAAACATATAAAGTGCAAAAAGAAGGATGTACTGTCCTCTATACATCCTTGGTGCGACCTTAATTGGAGTACTGTGCCCAGTTCTGGTCCCCAGGTGGCAAAAGAGAAATAAAGGCCATTGAGTGTGTTCAGAGAAGGGCAACCTGCATGATCAAAGAGGTTAAGGGGCTAGATTACCAAACATAACTTAATACCCTGGGCTTGTTTTCCCTGGAATACAGACGATTGAGGGGAGACATGTGTTTAATTTACAGGGCCACTACTGATGTACAGTTATGGGAAATCTTGGGCTTGGAGTATAGAAATCTCCACTATGGTACTAGATCACACCCCTTGCAGCTTGAAGGAGAAAGATTTAAATCCATAAAAAGTAAACATTGGTTCTTGGTTAGAACAATCAAAATATGGAATGAACTCCCTCTAGAGGTAGTGGCAAGTGGCAGCATGTTAGCCTTCAAGTCCAAACTAGATATTCACTGTAGTACAAATAATATCTTGGGATACTATTGATTTTTGCAAGCTATAATGGACCTTGGTCTACAGTAAAGCTCTGTATTACCTATGAAACCTATTAAACCATCCTCACCTATGCTGACCCTACCAAGCCCTATGTGCTGCATATGGATGCTATTCTGCAGGGCCTAGGTGCTGTGTTGTATCAAGACCATGAGGATGGTTTGAGACCAGTAGCATTCGTCAACAGGAGCTTGACCCCGTCAGTGAAACTATCCTGTGCAAAAGCTGGAGTTCCTTGCCCTTAAATGGGCCATCATTGACCAGTTTCATGAGTATCTCTATGGAACAAAGATATTGGTGAAGACTGACAATAACCTGTTAACCTATGTACAGACCTCAGCTAAGTTAGACGCCACTGGGCACTGGTGGTTTTCCGCCTTATCAGCCTATGATTATGCAGTTGAGTATAGACCGGGACTGAACCATATTGATGCTGACGCCCTGTCATGAAGGCCCGCTTCCAAGAGTGATTGGGTCAGGCTGCCTGAACCTGACTTCCGAGCATTGTGCCAAAAGTTTGACAGAGATGAACATATGTCTGCAGACACAGCGGACTGTTTAGTAGATTGCTTGGGCCCTCCTGATACCTGCATACAGGCTGCCTATTGCCATTTCTCTGCTCTAGATATTAGTGCACCACCTCAACTTGACAATGACAGTATTCAGTGGGCTCAATCCCAAGATCCTATGATTCAGCCTGCACTTGATGCCCTGCATGCGGGGGGAAAGATGTGTCTAAGTTACGTTCCCCTGACTTGCGAACTGCCTTATTGATTAAAGTAGGCCCCAGGTTGAAGTTACTCAATCAGTTGTCATACAGAGAGAGACAGTGGATCATAGTGGTCAAGTAGACAAGCAACAATTGGTCCTACCCACGGCTTTTAAACACTTGGTACTAAGGTCCCCCCACAATCACATGGGGCACCTCAGTATTGACAGGACTCTCGACCTGGTACGATCTCAGTTCTACTGGCCCAAGATGGGGGCTAATGTTGAGCACCATGTAAAGACCTGTAGTTGTTGCCTCCAAAGAGAAGCCCTGCCTCAGAGGGCTGCCCCCTCCTTGTCAATATCACTACCAGTGCCCCCGTGGAACTGCTCTGCATAGATTTTTTTGTGTTTAGAACCTGATCAATGGAATATTGGCAATGTGTTAGTGGTTATGGATCATTTTACATGGTATGCACAAGGTTTTCCAACTAAAGATCAATAGGCCTCTACCGTAGCCAAGGTGCTTGGGGAAAAATTCTTCATCCACTATGGTGCCCCCCAGTGGATCCACTCTGACCAAGGCAGAGACTTTGAAAGTAGGCTAATCAAAGAAATGCTCTCTCTGTGGGGGGTGCGGAAGTCAAGAACCACTCCCTATCATCCGAAGGGGGACCCTCAACCAGAACATTTTAACTGCAGCATTCTAGACATGCTGGGCACCCTGCATCCAAAAGACAAGTGTAAATGGAGCTAGCAGATTAGCACCTTGGTACATGTGTACAATTGCACCAAAAATGACGATACTGGGTTCTCCCCCTACTGCCTCATGTTCGGGATAGAGGCCCAACTGCCAGTTGATGTCTGCTTTGGTGTCTCTACAGACGGGGTCCGGGCTGAAAACTACCTACAGTATGTACAGAATCTGAAAGCTGAATTGAACCATGCATATCAGCTGGCCCAGACAATGGCCAACAAGAGAAATCTCGCCAACAAAGAGAGGCACAATAAGAAAGTAAAGGCTCAAGAGCTACGGCCCGGAGACCATGTATTGTTACGCAATTTGGGACTACATGGCAAGCACAAAATTGCTGATAGGTGGCACCATCTTTCTCATGTAGTAGTTGGAAAGTTGGATGATCTACCAGTGTATAAGGTATGCCCAGAGAATAACTCCAAAGCTGTTAAGACTGTGCACCGTAACCACTTGCTGCCTATCGGCCAAGTTATTATTGAAGTTGAGCCAGCAGACATTGCCTTCCCTGGGCCAGTGACTCGTGCTGCTGCAAAAAAGAGACAGAGTCAACCTACCCCAGTGGTTACAAATTTAAGGTTTCCCCCACAGCAGGCCCAGAATGACAGTGACTGTGAGTCCACCTCTGATGATAGTGAGTGTGACAATGCCTATTGCCCTCCTATGAATTGAGTCAGCTGTTTTGGGGTAACCCTATGACTAATTGTGGGGATGAAGCTGGGCCTTCTGGACTGCCTAACCTCCAGCTTCGTCCTTGGACCCAATGCTCCCTGAAAGTGAAGTGCAAAGGATTAGGTCTGAGGCTGTGGACTTCCTGTGTTTTGTGGAACTGTGTGAACTGCCCAAAGAAGGGTCTGATGGTCTGAGTCTCTCTGGTGACACACCAGAACTTGAAGAACAGTATGAGAGTGCTGACAGCCCCTTTTCAGTGCCACAGAGCCTAAATGTGCCTGAACCTTCTCAAAATGAGCCAAGTGTTGTGGAACCAGAGCCTACAGAACAAGGAGCTGACAGTGCTTCAAGTTTGGACATTCCCATCCATGCAGAGGCACCCCTCAAAAAGTGACGAAAGCTCAAAGACTAGTGCTGAAAGTACAGAGACTGTGGTTGATCCTCCCAGAAAGACTGGCTGAGCTGTCAAGCCAGTATTGCACTTCAGTTATGATTCTCCTGGGAGGCCAGTGGATTTGCCTCTCAATGTGGTTCACAAAGGTGTTTATGTTTCATAGTATCATAGTAAAAGCCAGCAGACTAGGCCCCATGGTCTATCATGTCTGCTCAGAAGCTAGCCCCCTACTGGGAGCTCACTCCTCCACCCTCCCAGCCCCAGAGGTGGCCCTCCCTGGCCTCAGCTTCCCCCCTGTACCTGTCCCAACCCTTCTTGAATCCTTCCACTGTGGTCTCTTCCACCAGATTTCTGGGCAGTGCGTTCCAGGGTTCCACCAACCTCTCTGTGAAGAAGTGTCTCCTGTGCTCCCCCCTGTACTTCCCCCTTCCAGCTTCAACTCGTGCCCCCTGATAGTTCCCCCCTTCATAAGCCTGAACACTTCCCTGGTTCCACTTTTATTTATCCCCTTTACATACTTGAAAGTCTCTATCATGTCCCCTCTGTCCCTCCTCTCCTCCAATGCATACAGATTGAGTTCATCCAGTGTCTACTCATAGGTCCTACCCTCCATGCCTTGAATCATCCTGGTCACCCTCCTCTGGACCCTGTCCAGCAGCGCTATGTCCCTCTTAAGATGGGGTCTCCAGAACTGCACACAGTACTCAAGATGTGGCCTAACCAGGGCATTATACAGAGGGAGGATCACCTCCCTCCTCCTGGAAGTAATCCCCTGGTTGTGCAGCCTAGTATCCTGTTTGCTTTTGCTGCAGTTCTTCGGCAATTCTCTGTGTCATTCATTTTGCTGTCCACCACTATCCCTAAGTCCTTCTCATCTGATGTGACTTGCAGTGTGGTCCCCCCCAGGGTGTATGCATGTCCCAGGTTTCTGACCCCTAGATGCAGCACTCTACATTTCTCTGCATTGAACTTCAACCCCCGCTTCCTTGCCCACCCCCCAGGGTATCCAGATCACCCTGCAGGGCCTCTCTCCCCTCCTGCCCATCTGCCAGTGCTCCCAGGTTTGAGTCATCCACAAAGAGACTCAGTCTACTTCTAATACCCCACCCTATGCCCGAAACATAGGAATTGAACAGGAGTGGCCCCAGGACCGAACCCTGGGGGACCCCACTGATGATCCTCCTGGGGGAGGAGACTATCCCTCCAACCATCACTCACTGTATTCACCCCACAAGCCAGTTTTCCACCCACCTGAGCACCTGTCCCCCCACCTCCATCGCCCCCATGTTTCTCAGAGCTCACTACCCAAACTAAGCTTAAGGGCCAATTCCAGGTTGAATGTTCTTCCTTCACAGTATGGTGCCCATGTCCCATCCAGCCCCAAGTTAGCTGACAAGGAAGGGCCCCCCTCACACTGTTTAATGTACAAGAAGTTATTACATGAATCAGTACAGTGATGTTCAAAGTATGTTAATCATAGTGAAATCAGTATTACCTGTATGAAACATACATAAGTATTGTCATTATGGATATAGTATTGAGAAGTATAGTGAATATGTATAGTAAAAGTACATTTTTTTGTTGACTGTTGCACCAGATGTTATTTGCATAGCACGCTAATATTATACATGTCTCGTATATATTGCATTTTTAATATGGTGATGGTACAGACTTGACTCGGAAGCCAAGTTTTCTTCAGGCAGGGAAGGGTGTAACCCCCTACAAATGGGGGTTCCCAAAAAGTCTGTCTTCAGCTTGCCTAAATGCTCACTGCCAGGCTGGTGTCCTGCGGTTTAACAGTTTAAATGTATTGTGAGAGAATGCCTGTATAGCCTCTGTGTAATGTCTCTTTAAGAGCTGTCTGGATTGCAGTCATAATTAATCTGGGAGGGGGCTGAGTGTTTCTATGCTTGAGTCCCACCTGGGCTGCCAAATAATCACTCCATTCTGCCATCACTATTAGCACAGAGGGAGCTCTGTTAGAAGATTTGTTTATTTGCTGGTTATCTATTAGAGTGGTAATGATATTGTAGTTTGTCTAACCTGCTTTATTTGCAGCATGGACATTTCTGTTTATCTCCACCATCTTGGTCCGGGAATGTCAGATTGGACCAATCAGTACATTTGGGGACTCTAAAATGGAGCCTGTCCCCAAGGGTCTTGTAGGAGCAAACTTCTGTAGGAATTATTGTTTGGGACTTTTGGTGCCTAAATGAACCTGGAGGGGGAGTCCTTGTTGTGACTGACAGAGGAATCAGTCAACTGAACCTTCTGGATCCTGGAGAAAGTCCCAGACTGCTTGCAGTTTCAGTTGAGATCTGAGTTGGGAAGTGAAGGAGTAACAGCTCGAGATAATCGAGCAGCAATCCTGTGTGGATTCACGCGGGAGAACTGTAAAAGGGCTGAGTTTTGGCCTGCCTGTCTGCCTGCTGTCCCTGAGAGGGAAAATAGAGTTGATTCGGACTGAATCTGAGTTGTGCGAATGATTTAAGCCACTGGACTGTGACCAGGCTTTAACCTGAAGAAGACCGAAGATTTGCTGAATGCAATCAGCCTGTCAGTATTTCCAGCCTCCTCTGAACTCTCGGTTGGTGCAGAGACTCTGTAATTGTGACCAAACAGCAATCTGCATGGTACAGTAGAATTTCTTACATGTAAATGTGCTGTGTGCTGTTAGTGGGTCATGATTTGGTTCCCCACTGTGTGCTGAACTGTGTTCTGCTTGCTGGAGGCTGCATCCAGCTTCCACGGACTGAATCCGTACTCATCTCCATTTGGCCTGGGCCTTGCCACACTGGCCCAGCCAGAATACCCGCTACACAGAGAAAGTCATAAATGAGAGACCTGCCTGGGGATCAGCCCTCTGCTCAATGCCCTGAACAGGAACAACGCCTCGGTGATTCGTGTGGGCCCTGCTTCTCCTGGCACTCCAGCTCAGCAACCTGCAGTCATGATTTCGTCCTGCCTGTGTCCTGTATTGGGTATCATGAGTACATATCAGGGTAGCTCCCTGCAACAACAGCTAAATCTAAAGTGTTGTCATCTGATTGTCTTGTTGCCTTTTCTTTCATAAACTGAGCCCTCCAGCTCCAGATTACAAATAGTGTGTGTTGTGCATGTTGCTTTCTTCTATCACAGAGCCCCAACCAGCTGCGATGCAGGCCTACCCCAGGCAACGTTCCTGGCTAGCCCACTATCTTCCTACCTGGGTACCAGAGTGTGTGACTGTGTAGGGACTCTGAAGTGCATGCATAACTGATTGATATAGCCTTTAAGCAAATCAACCTGATTACGCCCTCCCTTGTTCAAGTCCCCTGAATAAATCAGATCTAACTCTTTTTGCATTTAACCTGGCTGTGGTTCCAGTTAGTGCCAAAAGTACTGTACTGTTGCTATTTGCTGTGCATAAGCTTGTTTTACAGGGGGTCCCCAGGGTTGAGTTAGAGGAACCAGCCCTGGTGGCAAGTGCAAACAGTGTGGGTAATTGTATGGTGAATAAGGGTCATTGTGAAAGTGATTATTGTGAATTGTTCAGGCCACTAGAAAGGAAATAGGGTTTACAGTGTCCTGGAGGGCTGTGCCAAGGTTAGCGTGACCACTAACAACCCTGACCTCCAGGTGGAGGCACCCGTTTCAGTACCCAGGCCCCTTAACCTACTACTAACCAAGCAGGCAGAGGTAATAGCCTTTGGGATAGCGCCACCTAGGGGTTACAAACACTCCATAGTTGGACTGAACGGGACCAGCATTGATGGGGGCCTTGAGGGACCATGGTACAAGGCTCAGCAGGGTGGGTGACTGGAAAAGTGCCTGATTAGGCCAATGAAGCAATAGAGCAAGGACCCTGGGAGGTGGTGGCCTATAGAGTGCCAGATTAAAATATAAATATACAGTGAAAGTGGGAGTGGGCACAAGGATAGTGGTACTGCAATGCTAAATAGCTAAACCAACACACAAAAAAGCAGACCACAAAAAGTGCAAGGGCACCAGTCTCATATAGTTACAATGATTTATTTCAAAACATCAAGGAGGCAAAAAGCAGCCCGATGTGTTTCGGATGTCCACACATCCTTTCTCAAAGGCTAAAATATCACTTGAGAGTGGGGCTATTAAATACAATCATTTCAAAAATGTCAATGACATCAGAAACAGCAGAGTATCTGTTTGGTCAATACATAAACATTAAATTAATCAATCATCATCTCATTAAAGTGCTTATAAGTCATACATAAGACATACAACAATAAAAATCACACCAAAGTGATGCATAAATGATCAACAATCGATATTCTCATCATTAGCAGCAACAGAAGAAATAATGAAAGTGGAATGAAAAAAACCACTGATCTATACAGGAAGTAAGGGACAGGCTGAAAAAAGGGGGAAGGGGGTTGAGGGGGAAGGGGGAAAGTGGAATGGAACACTGAAAACACATGGAGCAAAGTCAAATACAATCACATTCCTGGATTATAAACATCTCTAAAATATAAAATCTCTAGAATGTGTCACAATCCAGTACTGTAAACGTATGAAACTACTACTTTTTCTTTCTCAAAAAGGGTTTCAGTTCAAAGCTTGAATTCGGGCCCTTATTTTTAGTAGCATTTAAATGAATGCCTCTCAGATTAGTAGCAAGTCATTAAAGTTACCTCCTCATGGTTTAGGGCAAACCTTGTCAATCCCGATGAAGATGAATACATATTCACTCTTGTTAGGGCATTTGGCTATATGTGCAGCTGTTGCATAAATCAGGTCTTTTTCTATGGCTCTCACTTGTTCTTTAACCCTGACCTTCAGGAACCTTTTAGTTTTGCCAATATAAAATGCATCACAGCTACACATAGCCATATAAATAATGCCTTCAGAGTTACATGTAATTAACTGCCTAATTTCATATAGATGCCCTGTATTATGATTAACAAATTCTTTACCTTGTTTGATGTTAACACATGTGTTACATCTCTTACATGGGAAGCATCCCACTGCAGCTTTATCTAGCCAACTACCTGTTGGTCTATGATCCACAAAATGGCTATGTACTATTTTGTCTTCCAGGGTTGATGCCCTTTTGTATGCCATTTGTGGGGGTACTGAGGCTCTGGCTCGTAAACCAGAGTCACTAGCCAGCACTCTCCAATGTTTTCTTATAACTCTGTCAATTTTTCCAGCATGGGCAGAGTATGGCATGATACAGTTAAATTTTGTTTGTTCTTTCGTCTCAGGATCCTAATCTTTCTCTCTCAACAAGATTTCTCTATCCTGTCTGGCTGCAAAAGGTTTCCCTTCCAAAATGTGTTTTTATTATAGCCTCTCTGTTGTAGCCTAGTGATCAGGGCTATCATCCCTTCTTCAAAAGCCCCCATCTTGCTACAATTCTGTTGCAGTCTTATGAACTGACCCTTAGGTATATTTCTGATCACATGACTCAGATGGCAACTGTCAGCACGCAGACGCATGTTGCCATCCGTAGGCTTTCTGTAAATGCATGTTAAAATTTCAGTTTCATTCTCTTTCGAGATCAACAAATCAAGGATACAAATCTTTTCTTTGGAGGCTTCACCTATGAATTTTAAATTCGCATTAGTTCCTTCCAAGTATCTAACAAAATCCTGCAATTCACTCATGTCCCCTTCCCAAATAAAAAACAAATCGTCGATGTAACATTTCCACATTGAGATTTTTGAACAAAATGGGTTTCTGGTGTTGTCCAATACAAATTCATTTTCCCATACACTCATATATATATATATATATATATCTATCTATATATATATATATATATATATATATATATATATATATATATATATATATATATATATATTTGCTATGGATGGATCATACATGGCTCCCATCGCAGTTCCCTTGATTTGTAAATTCATTTCTTGGTTAAAAGGAATGCATTATATTTCAGAATGAATTCCAGCATTTTTATTAGAAAAATAGTACTGGGTTTTTCACCTACCTCCGTAGAATTAAAAAAAACTGCAGCAGCATCCAGTGCCCCATCATGGGTAATATTTGAGTAAAGAGCTTCTACGGCCATGGTGACTAAATAGCAATCATTCCTAAGTTCAAAATTATGTAGGAGCCTCAATACATCATTGGTATATTGTAGGTATGATTGCAGTGAAGACATGAAAGGGCACAGATGAAAGTCAACAAATTGCAAAAGGTTTTCAGTGATAGAGTCAGTACCACTCACAATTGGTCGACCAGCAGGGTTGACCAATGACTTATGTATTTTCAGTGGCAAATAAAAGGAGACTCCGTTATTAAAAAAATTCCTTCTTTTTTTACATATTTCACCATTTTTGTGTTGTTTGCATGCATGTGCAAGAAACACATTGCTTTCAGCAGTTAGGGAGAATGCCTAAATGCATCAGGAAATTAGGGCCATGTCACCATGCAATCAGCTGTTTTGGTGCATTACAAGCTATCAAAACAGCTGATTGGTGTCCCCATGGTGACAGCTTCTCCGTCGGCCTCTCACAGTCCCAAGGAAGGCGATGGAAAGCCGCCACCCGCCGTTCAGTGTGCCTTCCTGGTGAAACATTTCAAAAAAAAAAAAAGCCGATGGGGTGCCCAATCCCCCTGTCGGCATGACCCCCCCCACTTAACTAGAATCTGCAGCTTATCCAGTAGGTAGGGAAATGGGCAGACTGGGTAGGCCAAGTGGTCCTTATCTGCCTTCAAAGTCTTTGTTTCTATGTTTCTATTTGCCGACGGGGTAGCCCATTCCCTGTCGGCATAATGCACCTCCCCATTTGTTGTTTACCGAGGGGGGTGCCCAATCTCCCCTTGGCTCATGCATCCCCCCAGCATGCTGTATGGCTGACGGGGGTGCCCAATCCCCTGTCGGCTCCACTGCCCCCCCCCAAACAAACTTCCATCTGCCATGCTGGAAGCCCACCCCAGCATGGCAAAAGTCTCTTTGGCCAACGGGGGCACCCAATCCCCCATCAGCTCCACTGTCCCCCCAAATGAACTGCCTGGTGCCATGCTGGGAGCCCACCCCAGAGTGGCAAAAGTCCACCATCGTCTGTGTAAAAAAAAAAAGAAAAAACGAGAAGAAAAAAAGGTCCCTCATTCATTCTCTTGCCACCGCTCCCCTAACCCGTGCCCACCCTCTGCATTCCCTACACCCCCACCTCACTCCAAACGTACCTCTGGAGTCCAGCGCAATGATCTTCGGTGGACCGGGAACATGTCTGCACACTTCAAAGCTGACCGTGAACTGAAGAAATGCTGATAAGCTGTATAATTGCATAATTTTTTTTTCAACTTAGGTGCATATCTCAGCCATTTTTGGGAATTCCTTCACCAAATTTTCAACATGGGGTTCTTGGGACCCCACCTCATGAACTTGGTCACTGTCATTTTGTTATTCGGGCCTGAAAGGTGATTTTGCGGTCACTGCATGGAACCACCTTTCAGGACCAATTAATGAAATGGCAGTGTCACAGTTCATGAGGTAGGCACCCAAAAACCCTATGTTGAAAATTTGATGAAAAAATTCCCAAAAATGACTTTTACAAGCGTGAGTTGCACAGTTCCTATGCACACTTGTAACTTCAAGCATTTTTATTATTTTCACTCCAGATTTTCAACATTGTGATTATACCAAACCTTCTTATGAACAGTACAGCTGTCATTTTTCACATCTCACCCAAAATTTGTTTTTGCACATGTAGCGCACAATGGCATGGTCGGTGTGTGAAATCAATGTTCAGGGCCGATTAAGAAAATCACAGTGAAACTGTTCATGAGCAGAGTTCTTAAACTGGCTATGTTGAAAAATTTGGTGACAAACATCTATAAAATAACTATGTTACGCATGTGCATTGTGCAGTTTCCACCCACCCTGGTAAGTTCACAAATTCATAATATTTTCAGTCCAGATTTTCAACATTGGCATTTTTCCACACCTCCTTATGAACAGTACAGCTGTCATTTTTCACACCCTGGCCAAAATGTGTTTCACACTTCCAGCGCAGAATAGTGCGGTCGCTGTGGGAAATCAGTGTTTGGGACAGATTAAGAAAATCACAGTGACAGTGTTCATGAGCGGAGGTCCCAAAATGCCTGTGTTGAAAATCTTCTCTAAAATATCCCCAAACTAATTACATTATGGGTGTGCGTTGCGCAGTTTCTATGCACACTTGTGACTTCACTAGTTTTTTTATATTTTCACTCCAGATTTCCAACATTGCCATTTTTTACACCTCTTCATGAACAGTACAGGGGTAATTTTTCACATACTGTTCGAAATGTGTTTTTGCACCTGTGGTGCCAAGTGGCGCAGTCACTGTGCAAAATCACCTTTCGGATAACAAACTGATAGTGTCACTGTTCATGCGGTGGGGTCAGAAAAAGCCCATGTTGAAAACTTGGAGTAAAAATACCAAGAAACGCCCAGGGCGTTAGGGTTTTTGACCATAACGCCCAACCCTGTGGGGACTGACAGGCGTCAGGGGTGTGATTTGGGATTGTTGACAGTAATGCTCATGCCATTCCACCCCCCACCCTGCAGCCAGTGGCAGGCATTGAGGTGCACTTTGGACCCTTTGGCTCTAGAGGTCACCCCATTATCCTGTGCTGCACCCATTTCAGCATATTTCCTTATGGAATGAGGTGAGTGTAAAGCCCGAACACTTCAAAGCACACCTCGACACTTGTAAGTGTCTGCAGGGTAGGGTGAGGTGAAATGTCATGACCGTTATGGGAGAAGACCCAAAGGCACACCCCAATGCCTGTCCATCTCTGCAGGGTGGGGGTGGAGTTGGCCTCACTTCAATACCTCACTGTCATTTCTATACTGCATCTGTCTAACTCCTGCACTTCCACTGCTAATGACAGCAAGCAACACTTGGCATTGACAAAAGCTTGTTGAAAGCTTCTCTTATACACTCATCAATGCTGTATTTGAAATCATTAGTGGGATCAGCTCTCAGGTTGATATAATATTCACAATCCCTTAACTGTCTTTCTGCTTCTGTTATGCAGTCTTGTTTATTCCAGATCACTACATAGATCCACTTATCTGCCTTTTTAATCACAATTTCAATGTTTTCCTGAAGAGAAGCCACTGCCAGTTTTTCTTGTCTTGTCAGATTATTATAAGTAAGCTGACGTGGATTTTCAAATGGCATATCTAAATCAGGCCATTTAAATTTTGCATGCATGACCATACCGATGGGGGATGCTTTTGTGTGGCATTTGGTGAAGGTGACAGCTGGGATCTGCCAACCTCACCGTAGGGTCAAAATCCCATGTTCCGTGAAGGAGGACATGGTGATTTGGTCCACCTTTCTGGAGAAATTTAATGGGATTACTGCATGGCCAGAGGAGAAGGTGTCAAATGCTGACCTGGAACTCTTCATGGAAGTCTTGGGGGACCAGGGGTTTGGGGTATATTTGCAAGCGGCATGGCTAGCAGGCAAGTAACTGGTATTGTGGGATGCTCAGGGCTTAACCAAGAACATTACATTTCTGGAATTCTTTCCACTAATGGTAGCCCTGGTAGTGTGGGGACATAGCCTGAGGGATAGGAAGGTCCTTTTTAGGTCAGACAATTCTGGGGTAGTCCACTAATCAACCGACAATGGAGAGTGGTAGGACCAATTGGGGACCTGCTCTGGGTGTTTGTGTTATGGTGCTTGCTAAATAACATACAGTTTAGGGCCTAGCATGTGCTGGGGGAATGCAATGGTATATCTGATGCTTTATCTCATTTGCAGTGGAAGCATTTCAGGACCCTGGCAACTGGAGCAGACAACAGCCTGGTGGAGATTCCTCAGTTCTTATGGAACCTGGGTGTCTCAAAAACTGGGCATTGATGTGCCAGTCCCTGGCACCTAGCACCCATAAAACATACAAGAGAGGAGTAGAGAAGCTCCTGATGATTTGGGAAGCCCATGGCTGGGAAGAGTCTTGGCCAATCCCAGACAGGTGGCTGCACTGGTTTGTGGTGGTGCGTAAGGTGGAGGGCAGCTCAGCAGGGGTGGCAAGCCATCACCTATTGGGCATTGGTTGGTTTAGTAGGGCACTGGGGCTGGTGGATTATACTCAGGCATTCAGGGTCAGGAAGTTATTGGAGGGATGGGGTAGGTTGCAGCCTAGAGTTCCAGATAAAAGAAGACCACTGAGGCCTCGGACTTTGGAACACATGGTGGGGGTCTTACCGTCACTTTGCACAGGCTGGCAGGAGGCATGGCTGTTCAGGGCAGCTTTTTTATTGGCATACTGCATGGTCTTTTGGGTCTCAGAGGTTACAGCAGCCTCCAGACATGACCCCGCTAGGAAGGGCTTACATGCAGAAGATGTGGTGTTGTTGGGGGGCGAGCTCTCTGGTGCAGATTTGGAGGTCTAAAACTGACAAATGGGCATGGGGCACATGGGCAACACTTTGTGACTGGGGGGATGGAACTGGAAGATCAGAAGGGTGTTGACTAGATATGAAGCGGGGATACATTGTGAGGGGTGGGCTTACTTTGGGCACAGGGATAGGAAACCATTGACAGTTTTAATTTACAAGGATGTTTAAGAAAGTGTTATGGGAAGTGGGTAAGGAGCAAGGGGATTATAGGATGCATTTGTTACGGATAGGGGCAGTGACTTGAGAGGCGAGCAAGGGAATGTCAGAAGCAGAGATTAAGGGTTTAGGAAGCTGAAAGTCACAGGTAGTCAGAAGATATATAAGCCTCCACATGCTCTAACATATTTTTTTTCTATTAAACAGATTGGAGGGGAACTGGGAAATGGGTGTGGATATGTGGGCACTCTTTCATCCACTGGGAAGCAGCTTGTAAATGGTCCCAGGCTGGGAGACCAGTCCTGAGCTTCACCCATGTACCTGTCAAGGTGCAATGGATGGGGCACAGGGGCATGTGCTGGGAGCAGCTTGTTCCCAAGATGAGGGAACAGTGTCAGAGGGAAACACACCCATATATTCTGGTCATCCACCTCGGAGGAAATGATTTGGGGGCAGTGAAGTCCATTGCATTACTGCATGCCATGAAGGAAGGCATAGCCATGATCCAGTGCAGTATGCCGGGAACCAGAATACTATGGTCCCATGTCATGCAGAGACAGCAATGGGTGGAAAAGACCAAAGGCAAGGGGCTGGACAGAACACGGATGAAGATGAATGGCGAAATGGGGACCTTCTTGAGCCGACTGCATGGCAAGGTGGTAAAGCAAAATCACATTACACTGAAGTCAGGGGAACTGTACCGACCAGATGGAATACATTTGTCAGATGGGGAAACTGATCTGTTTTGCAAGGGCATTCAAATTGCTTTAGCCCCTTGATGGGGGGAGAAGGAGCCTGGGTATTTGGGGAAAGACCTGCTGAAGGAAGTATAGGGCCTGGGAGATAAGGGGCGGGGATGTGACATGCTGTGGGGGACCTAATCAGATCACAGATCAGGTTTATGGTGGATAGGGAGTTTCTCCAAGGTTGCCCAAGGGTGATCTGGGTTCGCCCAGCTTGGGAGTGGGGGAAAAGGGGGGCCTCCAGCACCCAGCATGGAATGGGGGCCTCTCACACAGGCGTTCTCAGGGGGACCCCAGCCATTGCCCAGCATGGAATGGCCAAGGCACCAGGAAAATGCCCCGGGATGTGCTAGGCCCACAGGGGGGTCTGCCTCATTGGGCCCCTTATGGCGAGTTTCCCACAGTGGAGTTCCGCGATCCCCTGGGTCAGACATGGTGAGGGAAGGCAGAGGGCTGTACACAGCATGGAGGGCACTCAGCATCTCAACCTGATGGTCCTACCCCATGAATAACCCAATGGCCTGTTGCCTTGCTAATGGGGGCAGGTTGTGGGTGATTCCCCTCCCATCACAAGGGGAAGGGAGGGGGGAGACATGAACCTTGGAAAGGATCCTTTTGGTGCACGTGTAGTCTGTATTAGGAATTGAAGTTGAATAAATATATAGCTGTGGCCATTTAAATTCCAAACTGGTGTGTTTATTGTCTTGGAGGGCAAGAATGGGGGGGTAATGGGTGAGAACTGGACAACTAATGTACCATTACCTCTTCATGGATCAGCCCCCTGGAACATCCTGCCAGTGGCCCAACACAGCCAGTGGTTGATGGGCTGAATGGGGGGGGGGGTATTTTTAGTAGTAGCACAGCTGCTCTTTTCCAAAAAAAAAAAAAACTCAGTTTTTCATACATATAAGCTGCCTTGCAACTTTAAACCACAGAGCTCACACAGGTACTCAAAATAAGGAGCTACCATTATTTAACATGGCCACCATACAGGCCACCGTGCTTTTAAGCCCAGAAACAGAAATGTATAGAGTTTCAAACAAGGAAAGGTAGAGGCAGTAAGAAATTACCCAAAGAAGAGAGTTTGTCCTTGAGTGGCCACTTAAGGAACCAGCTAGACTGTCAAGACAGAGTATTGGAGAAGAGGAAAAACTTTACAGTAAGTAACAGGTTTCTTTAAATTTATTTATTTTTAAGGATCTTTCTACAATTGACTCGGACATATACAGTGTCAAAGATGGGAGTCCTAGACTGGGTGGCACTGCTTTTTGCTAACACTCCCATTTTGAAAAAAAATAATTAGCAGGGGATGTCTCTACCACAAATAGTCTGTAGTGAACCAGCTGTTTTGTTGAGTGAGTGCGTGCACTGAGAACAATAGAAAGTCAAAGTGAGAAAAATGATCCCCACAGCTAATGGTTGAGTTTTCCTACTGTGCAACTTGAGTAAGGGAAGAGTGAGCCAATTTTAGAAAAAAAAAAGAAATGAATTACACTAACATTGCAAACATTTAATTTTCGATGGTTTATATGTAGCTGCAAAATTGGTGCTATGACAAGTAGAATGTAGCACCAGTTGACAATTTCATATACAACACCCCCTCCCCCCAAGGATTTCTGTACCCATGATGTTTTGCACTGGGTTTTAGGATTTAGAATGAACTTATTCTGTATGCCTTGGAAGTATTTACAAAAAATTAATTTGGATATTATGTCTTCTTGGATATTATGTCTTCTTGGATATTATGTCTTCTTGTATAATTTATGGATAGTACATATTTCATGCTATTTTTATTTTTAACCAGTATGTGGACTGGGACATGCCCCTTTACAGCCATGATAAGCAATAACAAACAAACAATTATGGCAATCATAACCATATTTGTCTTCTTCCAAATTACATCTCTTATGTTGCCTTTCTGGTTCAGTATGGATGACTGTAATGAGTCTGTCATGCAGTGGTCTGCAGTGGACTGGGTGTTTTTTTGAAGGCCTAAGTGTATACTGTGTTGGATTGCCTTAGCTCTATGGGGACTGGCAGTAATTAAACAAACTGATTGTTCTATATGGCTCTCTACTGGGTTGTTCAGTATATAAGTCAGCATCCCCTATTGTCCTACAATTCAAAAGATGGAATAGTAGAAGAAAAGAGCTGAGAACATTACAGGAATTAGGAAGGCAAAAATGAAAATTGTAATTTTTTTCCCCTTTCAACGGACACAGTTTCTACAAATAGCAGCAGGGCTGCTTGTATGCAAGTGTGTGGATGTAGCCCAAGCAAAGCATGCATTTGTGTTGGTGTCCAACCCTTTTGAAAATCTCCCCATTGCCAATGACTCATTAGAAGTGCTCACTGAAAAAATACGGCCAAACAAGCTGATTTGGCTTTGCTTTTGTGCTAGGCAGGCATTGCAGATTGGACTTCTTTTGGGAGTTTTTCTTCTGGATTTGTCCTTGTTCTATTTATCCTTATTCATGTTCTTTACCCCACTGTTCTGCTCCTCCACACTAGAAACAGCTGCTTCATCCACTTCTTCCTCATTTGACATTATCATCCCCATATTCTCCACTAATTGTACAATTTGTTCCTGATCTCTGACTTCATCATCACTGCCCAACTCCTTCTTAGGCTCTAGTGAATCTAGTGTTGTTTGTGAGGGACAGTGTATAGTGTGTACAATTGTACCATACCTTGGAGTGCCTCTATGAGTGGCTCCCAACTTTCTAGAAACCCTTTGTTTTTAACCAAAGAACCCTTTCATTAGCTGAAGCAGATGCACCCTTTTGATGTTTTAAGCATTCACACTGAGGCTGAAACTGTGTGGTGGGAGATTGAATTTCAGGTCTTTTTGCAGAAGAAGGAATGCCTGACCCTGTTGTTTGGTCAGATATAGCTGCAGGGCCTGCCTGGACTTTAATTTCTGTCTGACGAATGCTTTTCTTTTGCTCCATTACCATAGATAAAGGTGGAAATTCTTTCAGGGTTTACTTTTACTATTCTCCAATCTTCCCTCAATAGTGCCCAGCTTAAGACAGCATACACGTCGCACATAGACAATATTTCTTAAGATTACTCAAGGTGACCACCACTTCCCCTCTCCCTCCAGGCACGTAGTGCATAGGAACTCCAGTTGCTCACTTCTGGCTCACACACTACACAGATATAAGGAAAGTGTTGTAACTGACCTGTAGACCCTTGAAAATAAATATTGATGTCTCAGACAACTAAGTTAAGTTATAAGAGACAGGATGGGCAGATTAATTGGGCTGGTAGGTCTTTATCTGCCATCTCTTCCTATGTTTCTATGACAGTCAGTCGAGTATATGCACTCCCACAGTGCTCTTACAAAAGGACAGACATGTACAAAAATGTATTGCAAGTATCTTTTTAAAAACAATTTATGTATTCCAGCCAGCCAGTTGGAAAACTGACTATAGCCCAAAAAAGCATGCATTTATTTATTAAACTACTGCCAGCCTCAGTCAGGCTACATTTCTGTCTCTGTCCACTGCTCAAGTGCTCACTCACTCTTTCCGAAGAGCTATGTCCACAGTCCAGACTGCTAACAGATCATGAAAAAGTGAAAAAACTAGTTCAAGTGCATTTTCTTGGTCTGGCACTTTTAACAGTGAGCAGAACAGGCAGTGTGTTTTATTAATTATACAATGGCAAGAAACAATGCTGGGCTCTGATTGGTCAGTGTGTGCCTGGGACAGTGATGTTATTGAACAATAACATCATTGTATAAAGTCCAGGCACACACATGACCATATGACAGCAGAAGAAATCATGCCACCACTCAACAAAGTTATGGCCCCTTTGAGCCCACACTGAAGCCTTCACAGATACCCCTCAACCAACCAAGTCCTTCTCTAGCTGTGACAGTCACAAAAAAATGTCAAAGTTCAAGTCCGAAAATAAATGTAATTGTCTTGCTAGCATCTCCTCCCTGAATGAAGCAGCTTGAATGAACCACCACTACCGGTCGCACGTTTTACTGAAGCTGCTCGGTTCGGGGACAGAATGGCGGCAAGAAAATAAAATTAACTTTCTATCCTAAATGTGTTGCAGTACTATGGAGACCCCAGGTAATGACAGAAAAGTACCACCAAACCACAGTTTGTTTTTCCTTCATTACACTGACTGTGACTTTCTAAAAGTAGAAGCTGTACCTCCAACTGCCATTGTTCAGCTCCCTGGCTCACATAAGGGAGTAGAGGGATGCTCATGCTTAGCCACTCGATCGCCAAACATCATTTTCAACTTAAAAAAAAGTGTATATAGTAAAAAGATAGCCAACACTGATACAAAAAACAACATCCTTTCCTTCTCCCACTCAGCACATGCGCATTTTACAGTCATGCTTTACACTTCCAGAAATAGACAATGTAAAATGAAAAAGAAACTGTGAAACACAGTCCCCAGACAGTCCCCCTTCATGCATCGTCCACTACTTAGTGCAAGCCAGATACTGGGAAGGGCAGAGGTGAAGCAGCACACAGCAAGAAAACAAAAGGGGAACTCAGCAGACAACATAATTGTGGCAACAGCTCCATCTTCTGGTGGCAGAAATATCCTGGACTTTAAAAAAAAAACATATGCCTATACCCACAGAAATCAAAGACAAAAACTGATGAACATGTATTTTTCCGTGTATTCTTTTTTAACTCTTTTTATTAATAGCTTAAAAGTGTACATACATTACAAGAGAGAAGTAAAAGAAACATTTCCAAGGGGGAGGTGTCACATACATCTGCCCAGTATTCAATTTTTGCATTTACTATTGTACAATCAGTTGGTATGGATACCTCCATGTTTAATAGACATGCACTCTTCCCTTGTGGGGTTCTTAGTATCTGCTTGGCTTTTCTTTGTGTCATTGGTATGCTGCCTACTGTCTGGCAAGCCCTGTATCTCCTTCCATACCTTCTAAAACCTTTTGTTATAACACAACTAACACCCTTTGCCACAACTAACAACATGTGGTAGGGCAGAAAACACTAAACTGTTGTAACTATTTTAACTAAAACCAATGCAGATGTTTATCGAAGTGCCTTTCACTTTGTCTCCACTGTGTCATTATTACATTTTTAAATGGAGTACTGTTGGCTAGTTAAACCTCCGCACCTTGGGTCCCGATCACCACTTCCCCTCCTGGTTATTTTACCTGGCTTTGGCTATTTCCCATTTGGACCATAGTTTTATGTGTTTTTCTGTGGTAAACCTTAATTTCACAATGAGACCCTCCATTATTTCTATGTTTGTGACTGTACTGAGCCACGACTGGACTGATGATGGGGTCACCCTAAGCCAGTTGGCAGTAATTTCTCTCTGAGCTGCAAGGCACAGCTTGTGAAGTAAGGACTGGTGTTTGTGATTCCAGATTCCAGTCACAGGTAGGCCCAGCACCAAGTTGTTAGGATCTAACAGTATCTGTATGTCCCAGAGTTGGCCCAGATGACCATGCACCTGGGTCCAGAATTTGGCTATCTTTGGACAGGACCAGAAAATATGTAGGTGAGTTCCCCTGTGGCAACATCCTCTCCAGCACATGTCTGTGTTGCTCCTCTTGAATCGTGTGTTCACAAAGGGAGTATGAAAGAACCTAGA
Organism: Neoceratodus forsteri; assembly: GCA_016271365.2. NCBI lineage: Eukaryota > Metazoa > Chordata > Ceratodontiformes > Ceratodontidae > Neoceratodus > Neoceratodus forsteri. The sequence goes on along the minus strand of CM028137.1, from coordinate 862,672,754 downwards.
CAGGCATTTCCATCTGAACTCCCTTCACCCAGGGGAGGCTGTTGTTATCCAGCCTCTTACTCATGCTCTCTCCCACCCCCCCCCGAGGGACTGCTGAAGCTGTCTACCCCTCCGGCTTTAGCCATGGCTCCCCCATTAACAAACGAGCCATTGTATAATAGCAATAAGACACTCCAGGTTGCGTTATTAAAGCAATAATACCAGACAGGGTGAGTGTTATGCTGAGATAACATCCTGCCTCTGGTGGTTGGGTCCAAGGCTGCAGGCCAAAACCATCCAACACCCGAGAAGGGATGTTATCACAGCATAACACCCACTCTGACGGGCATTATTACTATTATACAATGGCTCAAATAAAAAGGAAAAAAGAAAGAAATTATTAAAAGGCTTATTAAAGTGGATTTTTCTGTCTTTTTTTAAAGGGTAGGAATACTTAGTAGAACAATAGTGCATAGTTTTTGTTTTGGCCAATAGGTGGAGCTGCTGTGATATCAGTACAAGTCTGTGGCTCTGCTGTCCACCCTCGCCTTGTTGTTCTTCTGTACAGTTAATAGAAGGAAAAAGAGACTGTCTGTTCTGTATTTTTTTTTATTTGGGAAAGGGGACTCTGTTATATTCTATATTTGTCCATGAATCCGGAAGTATACGCCCCCCCCCCCCAGCTCCTTGTGGCTGTTGTTCTTTTTCACATGACTATTGAGGGAGAAGAAAAATAACAAGAGAACATGAGGAAAAAAGGAGAGTAAATCATGTTTTTTTTGTTGTTGGAAAAACCACACGGCCTGCTGTCCGTCTCGCTCGTTTGTGGTTTCCATTGTAAAGTCAGCACTCTGCTCCTGCTTCATGCTGCATTGTGGTTCTCCCGGTACACTCATTTTGTCTTTTGTACCAGGAGATAAAAAAGTTAGTACAGTACAACACATGTACTGTGTTTTCCTTGGGTCCGGAACACCGATTCTGAGTAGCATGGGAGCGCTGATTCCTAGAGGAGCGGGGAGTGGTGAAAACAACCATAGGAATGACTGCGGAATGTTTTTATTTTAAATATTTAATGCAGCCCTTGGTGTGCTCTGACAAGACCCAGAATGTATTGCTGGGATACCATTCAGGTTCTAGTCCCAGTTCAAACAATCAGAGAGCAGCATTCTTTCTTGCCATTGTATAATGTGTAATAACCTCACTCCTGGGGTGATGGAAGCACTCGGCTTCACCTCGTGCTGCAGCCCACCCCAGGAGTGAGGTTATTACACAATCACACACACTCAGTCATGCCTTATTGCTTAATTAAATCACACAGCAAACAATTCCCTCAGCTCTCTCTGTCTGTCTCTCTCCGTCTCTGTCCATCTTTGTCTCTTTCTCCCATTCGCTCTCTCTTTCTCGTCTCTCCTGATCACATGCCTACTGTAATATACTGTACTCCCCCAGTCACGTGGTTATCAAGTCAGCAATTGCAAAAACAAAAAGTCTGTAATAATGACTAATTAGTCTCATGAGAAACTTACATCTCATTTGCAAGACTTCACTCACAATTTTGGCATAAGCAGTCATTTGACTGCAACTGCCATATCCCCTTCCCAAACTCAGATTCCCAAATGCCACCAGGAAGTCCAGAATACAAGCAGAGGCAGGGAAAACAAAAAGTTGCAGCAGAGCTGAAAGGCAGGTGACTGTCTTGGTAAGCCCACAGGTGAGAGAACGTTAATGTTTTCACACTGCACTTACTCACTGTCTGGGAACCAGACAGTCACAGCTCAACCCATATTTATCTGGGTCTGTTAATAAGTTCTTGATCTGGAAGGAGAGGGGTCAGATTTTGTGTGGAACAGTCCACTCAGTCATACCTAACAACACTTTACTTAAACAGCCAACAATATTTAAACTAACTACAATTCTTTCTAACTAATTTCACTAAATTCCTTTGGCGTATAAAGATCTAACTGCTGAATGGTGTTAGCATGACTGGATGGGTGGACTGTTCTTAACCCATAGAATTGCACATTCTGCATGGGTTTACTTGGTGAACTACCTGCTGTAGTGTAGTATGTGACCAACATTTTGCACAGTATATGGTCACATGACCAGCTTTCAAGCATGCACTTTTCAAAGTAAAATACACATTGCCTACTAGGTCTCTCCATTGTGGCAGTATTCAGAGTCACATTACCATCTGCTTTGTGGTAAGGACTACGTGAATTTTCAGTACATATACTTTGCCATAAACACTATGTGAAGTGTACTGAGGAGACTTTATGCATCCCTAGAATGCTATAAGTACTACTGTGCACTTATCTATTACTCTTATGTATTGTTTCTCTGTACCTCCCCTTTTACCCTCCACCTGGTCACACCTAAAAAAGGGACAGTCTGTCTCAGTGGGCCTACCCAGTTACCAAAATTCAAATAAATAAATAAAAAAATTCTCTTTAAGATGTAAAGCATAAAAACATTGAATTTGATGGCAGATAAGTACCACTTGGCCCACCTAGTCTGCCCATTTCCCTACCTAGTGGATAAGCTGCAGATTCTAGTTACCCAACAGCCTACTTCCTCCTACCCCCAGTAGAATTGCCTTATGTCTGTCCCATGCATTCTTGAATTCCCCCACAGTGTTTGACTCCACGACCTCCTCAGGAAGGTGGTTCCATGCGTCCACCACCCTCTCCATGAAAAAATACTTCCTTATGTTGCCCCTGAGCCATCTCCCCCTCTACCTTTAAATTGTGGCCCTTGTTCTTGTACATCTCTTTTTCAGAAAGATGCTCCCATTTTGGACTTTGTTGATTCCCTTGAGGTACTAGAAAGTTTCTATCATGTCCCCCCTCTCCCTCCTTTCCTCAAGGGTACACATATTAAGCACCTTTAGCCTCTCTTCGTACAGTATGACTTCTGTTGCAGACCCTGCATCATTTTAGTTGCCCTCCTCTGGACTGCTTCCATCCTGTCTATGTCTCTGCGGAGACGGGGTCTCCAGAACTGTACGCAGTACTCCAGATGGGGTCTTACCAACTGACTGTACAGAGGGATAACAGCTTCCTGTTTTCTACTGGTGATGCCTCTCCCTATACATCCTAGTATCTCCCCCAAGCATGAGATTATCTTTAATTAACCACAAATATTTGCAAATATACATAACAGGACCACTAAAACCAAAGCACAAAGCACAAAAATGCAAGGAATACATACAACATCAGTAATCAAACATAAAAATGAAACAACAGAAGGTCAAATGTTCTGTCAGGGATGTACAGTAGGAACAGTTACTCCGGTACATGTGCTATTTATGTGGAGAACAGGGTGTCTCAGTGGATTGGCAGCAAGTTAAGGAACCTTTCATCTTTAGGTTACAGGTTTAAATCTGATAGGGGTTGAAAGCCATTATCACCTGAGGGCTGTTCAGTGGCCTATATGAAATGAGTTTTGGTTGTCTCAGTCCAGTTCGCAGTGGGTAGGTGTCCATATCACAAAATCACCAACAAAAGTGGCACTAATTGGTACCCTTGTTGGTAGTCTCACATGAGAGGCCAAGAAATTACTATGCATGGAGTCTTAAATACCCTCTCACCTACATGGTGAACCCTTCATAGTAAGGTTGAAGCACATTGGTGGGGCAGTGCGAGGAAGCTTGCACTGGGATCCCCCATGCTGTTGTAACTGTCATGTGGATAATTAAAAGATTTCAGGTTCCAATGCTGTCAATCCAGCATCTTTCACAACCTGTGCAAAATTCACACACACACAATAATATATATATATGTGTGTGTGTGTGTGTGTGTATGTATGTATGTAGTAATTGCAAAAAAAAATTGTTAATGCACTAGCTAGTGTTAAAGCGACAAAAGTAGGAAAATGTGGTACTAGGGTTTCCAACCCTAACACTCCATCCCTGCCCTGCAGGCAGCAACAGGCATTGGTGTGCCTTGGGGTTGTCAACCATAACGCTCAAGGACCATGCTTTTCTCCAAGACAGCAGGCATTTTGTCCTAATTCCCATGCTCACTGAGTATCCAAACCTCAACATTGAGTTCACAGGCTGTGCTATAATGTCCCATTTGTACATCCCATGTACAGCTAGAGACATGTTCTTTAATAGAGAGGTTACCTTGGGCAGCTGTATTCATGATTATAGTGACATCCTTCTCTGCAAGGTCAGTGTGTTCCGAGCGTTTATAGCACAGCAGTTTGGCAATATCATGTAAGACCAGTTTCCTCAACCAGCCAGGGACAGCTGGATACTTGCTTGGACCACAATGCAAAATATAGGTGATGATCACAGTCTCCAGGAGGCTTGTCACCATGAGCACCAGACATATCAGGAAGTAGGTACCTGCAACACAGAAGCAATCTCCTGTAAATATTTTTTTCTTATCTTTCATCAACATGCTTTGCTTTTGAGTGTATAGCTTCATTTATGAGGCCTGGTCCTCATGCTAGGTGGGGAGGGAGGATTGGTATTTGTTTACACTCTTTCTGTTTTTGCTAACAATTATACAGGGCATATAAGCCCAGAGAAAATTCTATTTACAAGTAGCAACCATTTCTATATGTTATAGTGCTAAGGCAAACAGTGACACACGTGAGGTTGCTCAAAATTCAGGTTTAGCACTGTGCCATCAAAAAATGCAATGTGCGACCCAAATTAGTTTAGTTTGTTTCACAAATGTGGCAGATTGTAATGAACATTCTAGAGGTCACTTAGCTGCTGGGGAAGTAAGACCCTTCAAATCAAATTATTTTTTGATTTAAGGAGAAACAACCAGACTTTTAACAACCCCACAAAAAAACAGCTGTGATTTTCTGGGTGCTAAATTGGTTCCTGATCTGGAAAAGACTAATCGTACCCAGCTGAAATGCAATTTGTTCTTACAGTGCTACTGGGATGCAGATTTGTAATGCCACATTGGAGTCATGCATTCACTCTACAGATGGACAGAACGGGTTCTTGAAAAGCAGAACCCACTAGAACCTTACTATTTCTGAAATTTAAACCAGAAAGAACTTCCCCTTGAAAGAGTCATAGCAGATCAAAATGTGACTGGCCATTTAGCATGCAATTAGTATCAAATTAATATACAAGTGAATGCAAATCACCCAGTTTGACAAGACATACCTTTTGTGGTTTTAATGATAACCAGGCCTATTTCTAAACAGGGAAAGACCAGTCATCGATAATTTACATGGGCCCAGCCAGACCTACTAACTCTGGTCACTACCAAGTGGTCATGGTCACTGACTAACAGGGAAGGGATCACAGATCTCCAGGTAGAAGGTCACCTGGGGGCCAGTGACCATCACATGGTATGGTTCAATTTGGCTACTACATCTAAATCATCTCATTCCAAGGCAAAAATATGAGACTGCAGAGGAGCTGACTTTGATAAGATGGCCAACAGAGTTAAGCTAGCCCTGGAAAAAAGAAACACAGGTGAGGGGGTACAGGCAAAGTGGGCAAGCATTAAGGATGCAATACTTGAAGCAACATCCCATTGTGTTAGACAGAAAAGGAAGTGCAAAAGAAGAAGGATACCACTTTGGTTCTCAAATACAGTAGCAGAAAAAGTCAGAGCCAAAAGGCTGGCCTTCAGGAAATATAAGGGAACACAGTGGGATGAAGATAGGGAGGCATACCAAACTGCCCTAAGAGAAGCAGGGAAGGCAGTGGGCAGGCAAAGTCACAAACTGAGGAAACACTAGCACGAACAGTAAAAGAAGGTGACAAGACTTTCTATAGATACATTAGTGAAAGGAGAAAGTCCAGAGGGGGTATTGCTAAGCTTAATGGAGAAAAGGGACCATGTGAGGAGGAGGAGGACCATGTAAAAGCATCTATCCTAAATAGATACTTTTGCTCAGTATTTACTGAAGAGAAGGTAGGGCAGGGCCCACAGCTCAGCACCATGGACACAGGGGGGAGGGAGGTGAGCACTACTCCCTTCACAAAAGAAAGGGTCCTACAAGAGCTTGCTAAGCTCAGAGTGGATAAGGCAATGGGACCTGATGGCATACATCCCAGGGTACCTAAGGAGCTAAAGGTGGAACTAGCAGAGCCATTAGCAGAACTGTTTAGTGAGTCTCTGAACACAGGAGAGGTCCCAGAAGACTGGAGAAGGGCTCATGTGATCCCACTCCACAAGAGTGGTAGCAGGGAGGAGGCAGGGAACTACAGACCAGTCAGTCTTACCTCAGTAGTGGGCAAGATTATGGAGGCACTCCTTAAGTAAAGGATAGTGCAACACCTGGAATCCATAGGGGCACAGCATCCAAGATAGCATGGGTTTACAAAAGGAAGGTCCTGTCAAACTAATCTCATAGATTTCTTTGACTAGGTAACCAGAGTGGTGGACCAAGGGGGAGCAGTTGATGTCGCCTACCTTGACTTCAGCAAAGCTTTTGACACTGTTCCACATAGAAGATTGATAAATAAGCTGGGTAGGCTCGGGGTGGGTCAGAAGTTGGTCAACTGGGTGGCAAACTGGTTGACGGGCAGAAAACAGAGAGTGGTGGTAAATGGTATACAGTCAGAAGAGATGCAAGTCACAAGTGGGGTACCTCAGGGATCAGTCCTGGGGCCAGTCCTCTTCAACATTTTCATTAGTGACCTTGCAGATGGACTAGAGGGTAAGGCTTGTCTGTTTGCAGATGACACCAAGATATTCAATAGAGTAGATGATCCAGATGGGGTGGGCAGAATGAGAAGAGATTTGGATAAACTGGCAAAATGGTCAGAAGAGTGGCAACTGGGATTTAATGCAAAGAAGTGCAAGATCATGCACATAGGGAAGAGAAACCCTGAAGCCACCTATAGGCTGGGAGGGGAGTTGCTGGCAGTGACAAAGGAAGAAAGAAACTTGGGCATCATCATCACCGATGACCTGAAATCATTCAAGCAGACCTCTAATGCAGTAGGTAAGGCTAGGGGGATGTTAGGGTGTATTAGTAGGGGTATCACAAGTTGTAAGATGGAGGTAATAATCCCTCTTTACAAGACACTGGTTAGGCCTCATCTGGAGTACTGCGTGCAGTACTGGAGGCCACACCTTCACAAGGACATTAACCAAATTGAGGCAGTCCAGAGAAGGGCAACCAAAATATTGCAGGGACTGCATCAGAAGACATATGAGGACAGATTAAAGGAGCTCAATATGTATACCCTTGAGCAAAGGAGGGAGAGAGGGGTGATATGATCGAGACATTGAAATGCCTTAAGGGCTTTAGCAAGGTGAAAGAGTCTAACATGTTTAAATATAAGAAAAATAGCAGGAAAAGAGGACACAGCATGAGATTAGAGGGAGGCCGATTAAGGGGAATGTGAGGAAATTCTTTTTCACAGAAAGGGTGGTGGATGCATGGAACGGCCTACCTCAGGAAGTGATGGCTATGAATACAGTGCAGGGCTTCAAACAGGCATGGGATAGGCATAAGGGAGCAATACAGATGAGTATGAATAGATAGGTCACTGACAGAGCAAAGGCCGATGGCACATTTATAAGGTAGAAAAAGACATGGGCAGACTGGATGGGCCTTGCGGTCCTTATCTGCCATCAACTTCTATGTTTCTATGTTACTTTACTGTTAAATACAGATGAAAAGTATACATTAAGTAGATTGGCCATTGAGTTCACATCAGATGTTAATTCCCCAGTATGACTTTTTATAGGTCCTACATTGTGAGAGGTACCTTTTTTATTACTTATATATGAATAAAATACTTTATAAGTTTGACTGAAGATGCCAATTTGTGTTCATAATTTCTTTGCAATTTTAATTTTTACTTTTAATGTTTTTTGAATCTGCCTGTACTTAAATCTATTTGTTTCTGTATCACTGGCTCTCCATTTTTTATATAACCTCTGTTTTTTGTTTGTTAATTTCTTTATTACTGGAGTAAACCAAAGAGGTTTGAATCTTGTATTGTTATGTATTTGTTTGCAGGGAATATTATTGGACGTTACCTTAGATATGTTATTACGAAACATCTCTCACGTAATATTTAAGGGTTTATCACATAGATCTTGCTGCCAATTCCAATTTGCAATATCAGATTTCATATGTGGAAAATCAGCTTTACTGAAGTCCATTTTTTAAGTATGGTCTGTATTATTTTTTTTGTTTGTTTTTTAGTTGTTTAACCAGGATTAGCACACTAAGCTGAAAGCTTTTTTACAGGAGTGACCTGGGAGCACAGGGAAGTTAAGTGACTTGCTTAGGGTCACACAGTATTTAAGTGGAAGCTGTGGGATTCAAACCCAGATCTGGTCTGCTGGATTTCACCAGATATGCAGCTCAGAGCCTTAAACCACTGCGCTATACTGCCTCAAATATACTATTAATATACAAGGGTTCTTTAATTTTAAATTCTATTTTTTCATGATTACTATAACCCAGAGGAATAGATGTAACACACTCTGTAATATTGTCATCCATATTTGTTAGCACTAGTTCAAGTATGTTGTGATCCCTAGTTGGTTCCCTAACCAACTGTGACAGTCCTATGTTATTTAAGGATTCCAAAAATGCATTTTCTATTCTGTTTGTTCCTTTCAGTGATTCCCAACACACCCGGCAAGTTGAAATCACCCAGAATTAATACTCTATCAGAAGGATTTAAAGAGTTTAACTTATTTAATAGTAAGTGGTGTAAGTCAGCTGATGCTAATGGTGTCCTGTATATATACAACTCCAACTATTATTTTAGGGGATTTAGATAGAATTAGTTTAATTCAAATTTGGTCTAGCTCATCTGTAGTTGATATTATGGCCTCAGATTTTATTGTATCTGTTACATAAAGGGCCACCCCTACCCCCTTCCTATAACATCTAGATTTTTTATATAGAGTATATCCTGGTATGTTTTGATTCCAAGAATCATGTTCATCCCACCATGTTTCTGTAACTGTGCATAAATGTATATCTTGTTTGGCCAATATATATTTGAACTCATCAAATTTGTTTGGTAAGCTCCTGGCATTTACCAGCATACAGTTCCACTCTTTGTTGTTACATACCCTATTGCTATTCATGTCTCCTTTATTTGTATCACTTGTATGCCCCAAGCCCCCCCCCCACCATCTGTTAGTTTAACAACTCTAGGGTTTCTTCTTTAAAACGTCTGTACAAATAATGTGAACCCATTTTGTTGAGATGAAGTCCATCAGTACTAAATAACCTGTGGTCCCTAAATGCATCTGTATTGTCTAGATATTTATGTTTTCCCCTTTTATACATTTCCCGCAGCCAGTTGTTTAATATATTTATATCTTTGTTTCTTTTGCCCATAAACTGGTAGTAATCCTGATTTAATAATGCCCCCCTTTTGTTGTTTAATTTGAAAACGTACATCAGTAAAATACTTGTAAATATCTTGAAAATTTCTTTTGTGTATATCATTTACTCCTACATGTAGTAAAACCACAGGGTTATGAGTATGTTCCATCAGCCCATTCATCATTTGTTTAATGCTGCTAATATGTGCCCCTGGTAGTGTGCTAACTGTGGTATGCTGATTTCTACCTTTACAAAGTAATGTATCTATTCCTTTGGTTATAAAATCTCCTATGACTAATAAATCCCTTTCCTCAGTTAAATGTTCAACTGGGTTCTCTTTATCTTGTCCAATAATATTCCCTATACGTATTTTATTTGTATATGTATTTGTGTGGGGAGTACTAGGTGCTGTTATAATTTCAGATGATGGTGGTTGTGACATGGTGTTAGATATAACATCAATTGTAGGGGTGACTGCTGGTAGTGTACTTAATACCTCATAGCTATTGTGCAATACAACCGGGGCACTGTTATAAATTTGCCCTCCTCTATGTTTGCTACTTTTTCCAGTCACTATAGCCCAATTTCCATCATCTGATGCCAACTGCTATACTCAATATCAGAAGCATCTGTATTTACTACTAAGCTGGTCTTCATAGTGACTTCTAGCTGATTAACATCTGATCAATAAAACCCTTTAGTACCTCAATATCAGAATTATGGGTGTTTATACTCAACAATCTCTTCATTTCCTCTTGAAGTGTTGTGGTTAGTAAACATTTGTCACACTCAAAATCGTTCACTTGTTCTCCCAAACCATACATGCGACACTGAGTACAAAAATTATTTTGTATAACCTCCTTGCTCTGTTCATTACAAACAGTGTGAATCCTATCATATTTGGTCTCAACAGCCTGCATTTGTATTCTCAAACATTGTATTTGCTGTTCCGAGCCAGCAGTAAGCGACCTAAGAGAAGCAATCTTACAGCATTGCTTACACATCTGTTGTTCAATTGTATCCCCCAATAGAATATACTTTGTGCAGTTTACACATTTAGATCCCTGTTTCTCTCTACTGTATGGCTTTTGTATACTCATATTCGCTCCTACCTTTACTACTTGTTTTTTGAAGTGCCGGTCAGCCTACTACTGCCTACGGACGCCGACAGATGCCACTGGCCTCTGCCTGCATTGCCTCCACTCTGCACTTGACTTCGCTCACTGGAGGTAAGAGCTGTGTAGGCATGGAGTACTGATGTCACCTGGTTGCTATGGTGATGCTCGCCATTGCCTTCTGTGGATTGCGGGGCCGGGCAATGTATGTAGCCCACCTTTATAAAGGTGAGCTAACCAGCACCAGAATCAGCCTAAACAGCTGTCTCCAAGCACCCTAATGATGCCTGCCCAAGTTCCAGTCCCCTCATGTGACAGGAGGCCAGGAACACCACTACACAACCAGTTCAGCACACTGATACACTTCCACAAGTTTAAAATAAGCCCCCAATAAGCACCAACAGCTTTTGCTCTGCAGTTCTCCTAAGCTCCTCCTTGTTTGAACTGCTTGCTGGAGCTGAGAGCTATGTAGGCATGGAGAACTGATGTCACCTGGTTGCTATGGTGACACTTGCCAATGCCTTCCGTGGATTGTGGGGCCGGGCAATGTATATAGCCCGCCTTTATAAAGGCGAGCTAGCCAACACCAGAATCAACCTAAACATCTGTCTCTGATCACCCTAATCATGCCCACCCAAGTTCCAGTCTCCTCGTGCGATGGGAGCTCAGGAACGCCTCTACACAACCAGTTCAGCACACTATAATATAATGCAAAATGGAATTGAAAATATTTCTGTTCAGCAGTGGCACACTTGAAAATTGAATCAAATGGAAGGCACGTTCTGACTACTAACATTTCTAAATAATATAATAAATCCTTCCAAAAAAAATACCACATTGTTAATGCACCAAGTAGGATAACTTAATGTCTCAAAAGTGTCCAAAGTGCAGGACCTGGCACATCCCACCCACGAGCCAGGGAATGCAATTTGCAGCTTTGTTCACATGGGTCCAGGTACCATATGATGAGACAACTGTCCTCAGTCATTCTTTACACATTCACTCTTTACATATTGTCTCTTTACACAGTCTCTGTTTACACATTCAGTCTTTCTTCTTTCAGATCTAACAAACCAAAGAGATCTGAAAGAACAAAGAGTGACTATATAAAGAGAGAATGAGGAGGGTTGTCTTTACTGTATGGTATCTGCACCTTGGTGTACAATCCTGCAGCTTGCATTTCCCAGCTGGGGAGGGTGTCACATAATGGTGGCTTCCCCTCACCTTCACCTCATCCAGCTGTGTCACTGAGCTCATCCCCAAACTCAGTTCACCAGCATAGGATCACAAAGTATACCCACTGGGGTCAAGACCAGATATATATGTCCCAATACAAGGTTACTGAGCTGCTGGAATCTCTGGTGCTAGCTTAGTGAGAGGACCCCTTGTCTCCCATTCTCTGCATGAGAACAGCTGTATTTTCATGACTTCTGCAGCTGCAGTTGGAACTCATGCTACTGGCTGCAGAGTCAAGATTGAGCAACTCATTTTCTGCACCTCCGACTTCAACATTGTGGGACACTGGGGAGCCCACTCCCAGTGTCTCTAACATGTGTCTCCCCTGTCCAGCAGTGAAGGACACTATAGAGACCACTCACAGTGTCCCCATGTATCTCCCCCCACTTACTTGATACTGGGAAGCCTACTCCCAGTGTCCTCATGTGTCAACCCCCTCACTTATGGGACACTGGGAAGCCCACTCCCAGTGTCACCAGATGTTTGTTTTTTTCCTGTAAAGAAGAAAACTGTCCCCCGATGAGTTTTTTTAACTGAAAATAAGAAAATGGTCCCTCGTCATTTCCTGCTTTCTCCCTTCCCCAACCCCAACCCTCCCACTGAGGACCTGCCACCGCACACATGCCTTTACCCTATATTTGCCTCAGGAAGTCATCTGCTGTCATCTTCTGTGGACCATGACATGACACCTCTGCACCCTTCAAAGCTGAACCGCAAATTGGGTAGTCAAGGTAAGTGCTGTATAATGGCTGTCAATGGCATTTTGAACATATGTTGATACCTTAGCCATTTTATGGGATGTTTGAACCAATTTTCAACATGGGCTTTTTGGGACCCCACCTCATGAACACTGTCACTGTCATTTTGTTAATCAGGCCAGTAAGGTGATTTTGCAGTCACTGCACAGAATCCCCTTTGGGGACTGATTAATGAAATGGCAGAACCAGTGTTCATGAGGTGGGGTCCCAAAAATCCCATGTTGAAAAGTTGGTGCAAAAAATATCAAAAAAACTCCAAGTTATGTGCAGTCATTGAAATTTTCTTATGCACGTTCGTAACTTTGACAATTTTTAGTATTTTCCCTCCATATTTTCAGCATAGACATTTTTTCACACCACCTCATGAACAGTACAGCTGTCATTTCTTACATCCTGCCAGAAGCATGTTTTCACATGTGTGGCATGGAATTGTGCAGTCATTGTGCAAAATCAGCTTTTGGATGAATTAACAAAATGACAGTGCTACTGTTCATGAGGTGGGTTCCTAAAAAGGCCGTGTTGAAAATTTGGTGAAAATAGTCCTTAAAATGGCTGACTTACTTGCGTTCATTGAAATGTTTCTATGCATGCCCATAAACTTGGTCATTTTTAATATTTTGACTCCACACTTTCAACATAGTCATTTTTTCACAGTACCTCATGAACAATACAACTGTCATTTCTCAAATCCTGTCCAAAATGTATTTTTTGCAGAACTGGTTGGAATGGCGTTGCAGTTGCGTAGAATTATATTTTGGCAGTGATTTTAAAATGTTCTCTAGTGGGTACATGTGCTGGGGGAATAAGATGGCTATGCTGATAATTTTGTCACACATCTATGGAGGGATGGGTGTGCAGGGTCTGAAGGACCCTGAGCTCCAACAGTAAAACAAAGAAAATCCCTGCTCATGGGAGTGCAGGGCCTAAAGGAGCCTGTACTCACACTGTGACATAAGGACAGTTATGGAGGGTGATCCTGAACTCCCACAGGAAAATAAGGATAGAAGTAAACAGTCTGAAAAAGTAAGGAACTTCATTGTAAGCAAACTTTGTTAATGCATCATTTAGGGTGCTTACTACAGTGACAAAAGAAGTGAGGTGTTAGGGTTTCTAATACTAATGCCCCACCCCCACACTGCAGACACTGACAAGCATCAGAGGGGAGCTTGGGATCGTGGACCCTAATGTTCATCATATTCTCATATACTGTACCCATCTGAGCTTCTTTACTTATGGAATTGGGTGAGCGTTAGGATCCATGGCCCCAAGGCACACCCCTGATGCCTGTCAGTGTCAGCAGGTTAGGGGTGGGGAGTTAGGGTTCAAAACTCTAACACCTAATTTCCCTGCTTTTGTTGCTATAGCAAACACCCTAACTGATGCATTAATGAAGTGTTTTGCAATGCTACATAGGTAGATAGACAGACAGACAGACAGACAGACAGACAGACAGACAGACAGATAGATAGATAGATAGAAAATGGGTAGGAAAAAATTCTCTCTGCCGGTTGGTTGAAACACATCAAATGACCGTGTGTATATCAGAGTGCAACCACACACCTGCACTTTCACCCCCCTCCAAAACAATTTTGCCATTTTATAAGCTAGATAACCCACTCTAGGTTGTGCAGTCACTCTCCGATACATATATCAAACATATACATATATATTATTTTGTAAAAAAACATAAACAAGGCGCTGCGTCAGCATGTGGTCTAAAAGCAAAACAAAATGGTTATATTAAATGCACGCTGGAAATAGAAAATAGAGTTAAAAATCTACATTTTGACCTTAGGTCTTCTTCAGGAAATATCTAAAAGAGAAAAAAAAAACAAGTTAGTGTACAGGAGAGGTAAAATGAGAACGATATATATGTGGAGAAAGAAGAAAGGGGAGGCTCAGGGAGAAGAAGTGATAAATGGTAAGATTAAGAGAGACTCTGTGAAACCAAAAGGTGACGATAGGAAAGATAAAGCATAATGGGAGTGAAAGAGCTGGGGGAGTTCCCAGGTGGGGACTAATTAACAGGGCCTAGTAAGAAGGCTGAAAGGTGACAAATGTGTGGGAAGGAGACAGAAATGGAGACTTAAGGTGAAAATGAAAAATAAATGAGTACAAAAACAAATAGACTTAAGGGGGAAAAAAGGGATGGCTGAAAGATGTTAGTGGAAAATAAGTCTATCATTTAAACCAGAGGGCTGCTGGGAGCCAAGGTGGATGATCAGCTTGGCTTCCATGTTTTTTCTATGGTCAGGATCCCAGAAGCACTGCTGAAGGACACAAACGGAAAGGTCATTGACATTGTGGTCCCTGGAGATAAAGTGGGATACAATGGGTTTAGCAGTTTCACCATTCCTGACTGCTCTGTAATGTTCCCTGAAATGGTCAGCAAGACGCCTACCAGTTTCTCCAATGTAAATAGCTGTACAATTCCTGAAAAGAATACAATACACCACATTAGTGGAGGTGCATGAGAACTCCCTTTGTGATGTGAAAAACACCTGTAGGCCCCCCGAATCTCAGTCACACTGGAAAAAATTTGCAGGTGTAGCAGTGAGTCCTGTTGCAAGGTTTGGTACCTGGGAGGGAGGAACTGTTATGAGTAGGTAGGCTGCTTTTAACCAGGAGATTCCACAGGTTAGGTGGCCAGTGGTAGGAGGCAATAGGTGGTTCTGTAAAGGAAGCACCAATGTTAGGGTCAATTTTCAAAATGGGAAAGTTACTAGTGATGATCCTGTGAAGAGAAGGTGTGTTCTGATGGAAAGGAAGAACTAGTGGAATTCGCCATTGTTCTTGTGTGACAGTATCCTTCCTGTGGGGGTCAAGGTTACGGGGGCATGTTACTGACCCGGGAGAGTGCTCTGTCCACTGTGCTTTTAGGGTATCCCCTGTTGATAAAAAACTGCATTATTTGGGTCTGCTCAGCAAAATCATCCTCTTCACTGCATAACCTGCGGAAGTCTAAGAAACTGTGAATAAGGCAGGCCATTCTTGACATGTTTAGGATGGAAGGAGCTGTGGAGGAGGAAACTTTGAGAGTCAGTGGGTTTGTGATAGACTGATGTCTTCAGACCAGTGTTCTGGACTGACAGCTGGATATCCAGAAAAGGCAGTGTAGAGGAGGATACTTCAACAGTGTATTGAAGGGAAGGATGGGCCATGGTAAACTTGTCAAGAAAGACTTGGAGGGTCTCCCTGGAGCAGGAGGTGGCCCCCACACAGTCATCAATGTAGCGTTTGTAGAGTTCAGGCACAGTCCCTGTGAATGAGAGAAAAAAACGTTCCTCCACCCAACCCACAAACAGATTAGCAAAACTGGGACCCATCTTGGTACCCATGGCAACTCCACTGACCTGCTGAAAAAAACTGTTATTAAAAGAAAAAGCATTGAGTGTAAGAACCAGTTCTGCCAGATGAGTTAGTGTGTGTGTGGGTGGCTGCTGGACTTCCCGCTTATTCAAGAAATGCTGCAAAGCTGTCAGACCACCATCATGGGGGATCACTGTGTCAAGAGATTTGATGTCCATAGTGAAGATGGGCTGATGAGAGTCACTGAATCTGAACCTGTCAAATAACTGGAGAGCATGGTTAGTGTCTCTAACATAGGAGGGCAGGGACTCAACAAGGGGTTTATTTCCAGTGTGACTGAGATTCGGGGGCTATCCCTTTTTTTCCCCTTAAGTCTATTTGTTTTTGTACTCATTTAATTTATTTTTCATTTTCACCTTAAGTCTCCATTTCTGTCTCCTTCCCACACATTTATCACCTTTCAGCCTTCTTACTAGGCCCTGTTAATTAGTCCCCACCTGGGAACTCCCCCAGCTCTTTCACTCCCATTATGCTTTATCTTTCCCATCATCACCTTTTGGTTTCACAGAGTCTCTCTTAATCTTACCTTTTATCACTTCTTCTTCCTGAGCCTCCCCTTTCTTCTTTCTCCACATATATATCGCTCTCATTTTACCTCTCCTCTACAACTAACCTTAGGTCGAAACATAGATTTTTAACTCTATTTTCTATTTTCAGCGTGCATTTAATATAACCATTTTGTTTTGCTTTTATATTATTTTGACCCCAAATTTCAAGATAGTAATTTTATGAATGCCCTTATAAACACAATATGCAACATTCTGAGTATATTGGCCAAATTGTCATTTTGCACAAGAAGTGCAGAAACACATCTTGTCCAGGATTTAAAAAGTGACACCTGTCATCTTTATGAGGCAGTGTGGAAAAATGACTATGCTGAAAGTTTGGAGTCAAAATATTGAAAATTAGCAACATTATGAGTGAATGCTGAAATACTGCAATGTTCACTCATAACCTGGGCATTTTACTATATTTTTACACCAAATTTTTAGTGTAGCCTTCTTATTACCTCATATCATGAACTGGTAGGTGAACATTTTGAAATCCCCACTGAAACATCATTCCTCACCACAGTCATTCTGTGCCACAAGTGCAAAAAAAAATTTTTGGCTGTGATTTGAAAAATTACAGCAATCACATTTGTATGGTGGTGTAAAAAATGTCCATCTTGAACATTTGGGGTCAAAATATTGAAAATTACTAAAGTTACATGCACATGTAGAAGGATGTCAATGCATGCTCATAACTTTGCTCTTTTTCATATTTTGATCTCAAATTTTCAACATAGCCTTCTTACAACCTCTCATCATGAACAATGGCATTGAACATTTTAAAATACTGCCTGAAAGGTGATTTTATCAGGCAAATGTGAAATCACCTTTATGGCCCAATTTGCATAACCCCACCAAAATTGGTAATGAGGTGGAGTCCCAAAAAAGCCATGTTGAACATTTGGGGTCAAAATATACAAAAATGACAAAATTATAACTCAAAATTTTAATCACCATTGAAATTCATTGAACCACACTTGCTTCAATTTTTCATATTGCAGTTGACGGTTCCAGCAGCAAAACATATCTTCAATCAGAGGATTGGTCTATGCTGTGGGACTTGTTCAGGTGAGTGAGAGGGTGTGTGGGGGATGTATATGGTTGTGCGGTAGTGGGTGCTGAGTGGGAAGCTGGGGTGGGTGGGTCAGATTGGAGTGGGACCTTTTATTTTTTACAGGATTAAAAACAAACCAAAAAAAAACACCGGGGGACAGTTTTCTTTTTTTTTCCAGAGGACTTACCCGACACTAGATTGGGTACCCCAGTGCCAGGCAACTGTTCAGTGGCAATGGGGGTGCATAAATACCACTACCTACAAAATGGGAAAAGGGGCAAGTGATCTGGAGGGGAGAGGGACAAGATCAGTGATATTTGGGAAGGGTGGGTGGTGACCTGCAGGGGAAGGGGGAGAAAGAAGCAGTAGTAGGGGTGGGCACCCTGGTCTGCTTAATAAATAATAAAGTAGATAGATAAATGGATTGATAGACAGACAGATAGATAGCTATACAGATAGATAAGATAGAAAAAATATATAGACAGATAGACAAAGAAAGAGAGATAAAGAGATAGGCAGACTAGGGGATCAGTGGCTCACTTCTCTCACTGCAGCCTGCAGCGTGACTTCCAGCTGTGGCTGCAGAACTCAAGAAAGTACCACTATTCTCATACAAAGAACATGGGTGAACAGCTCCTCTCACTAAACTGGGCACCCTGGATTTTGGGGTACCCAGAAAAGGTGTTTTTTCTAAGTTTTTCAAAACAACAAATGCCAGAATCTAACTAAATGGGTCCCATTTAGCTAGGCTCAGGTGTCTGTTTCTTATTTGTTAGTCTAAAAGAAAAACAAGATGATGGATGGCACAATCAGCCTTTTTTCCCACATGACTGATATTTATTTCAGCATGATAAGTAAATCTTGAAAATTAGGACACGCAATCTTTTTTTAAAAGTCACATTTTTACATTAACTCAAAACTTGTTATAACTCTGGAACTGTATATATTTTCATGAAACCTTCAAAATGCATACCCTTGTCATGGGTCCCTTCAACCCTGAAAATTTAATAGCAAAATTCCACACCATCTAGGCTGTAGGCGAGAGAAAAAAATACCCACCGTTAAGTAAAGGGAAACCAAATGTGTGTGTTTTTCTTCAGTTTTTGATACTCTGTATCTCAAAAACAGAACTAGTTGCCATCACAAAACTTGTCACATCTTGAGACTCTGACAGCCTTTTCATCCATTCCAAATAATGGTCTATTTATTTATTTATTTTTTTTATTTTATTTTATTTTATTTAAACAGCAGTTTGGAAAACCTTTGAGCCATAGGCTCGTTTACAAAGGTACCTTGTCACAGTAAGACAAACCAAAATACACAGTATAGCAGTACAACACATAAGTATACCAGTAAATTAAGACAGATACAAACAAGCTGGTACAGGTAGGATGGATGCAAACAATACCAGAGTTATGTCGTCCTTAGCAGCTTAGTAATAAGCTTTGTCATAAGTATTGAGTATGGCTTTGACTAGTGGCAGTTACAGCATCGGGTGTTAATAAGGTGATTACGTAAGGAAGTTTTGAAGCACGATATAGTTGCAGCTTCGGAGATGGAGGGGGGCAGTGTGTTGAACCAGGAGGGGGCCCTAAAGCTGAAGGCTCTTTGACCATGAGAGGTCCTAGCTCTAGGGATAAGAAGAGAGGTTTTCCCAGAGGTTCGAGTATGAACTAGTGGGACAGAGCGGCGTATGGTGGTGGTCAATCCTGGTGGGAAAAGCCCAAGGAGGGTCTTTTGTAAGGGTACAGGTAAGATATTTGAGGCGCCGACGAGATCAAGTACCAGCTTTAGCACAGTAGACAGGTGTGTCATCCTAGGTGCTCCAGTAATTAACCCGTGCAGGCCTTATTCAGAATAGTGCGAATTTTATGGAGCAAGGTCTGATTAGCAGCACCATACACCGGTGTCCATAGTCCACTAGGGACAGGATAGAGGAGGTGATCAGAAGTCAAGAGCCTCCGGGGAGGCAGGTTTATACCGATGTAAGATGCCCAATCGGATATTAGTGGCAGTGGCTAGGTGAAGTATGTGTTCATGGAAGGAGAGGAGGGGTCAAAATGGATCCCTAGGTATTTATAGGAGCAAACTTGTTCAAGTGGAAATGAGGACCCAGAGTGAATGAGGAGTTTGAAGTTGCAGGACTTGTTTTGGGGATGAGTGAAGAACATGGTTTTTGTTTTTTTAAGATTTATCACCAATCTATGTTCCTTGAACCAGCCCTCAGCTTCAGTGAAGGACTTCTGCAGCGAGTCCTGGAGGGCAGTAGGGTTACGATTTGAGGCAAAGATGACTGCATCATCAGCGTACAATAGAATGTTCCCTGAGCAAGAGCATGGAAGGGTGTTAAGGTAAAGGGAGAATAGTAAGGGGCCCAGAATGGAGCCCTGGGGAACCCCAGAAAAAATAGGACAGATGTCTGAGTAGGTCCCATTAATTTTTACACGCTGTGAGCAGTCAGACAGATAACTGGTGCACCAGGAGATAGGCCCAGCAGCAAAACCAGAGACTAAGGGCATCAAGAAGGAGGGGTGGGAGACAGTGTCAAAAGCTTGAGAGGTCAATGAAGACAGCACCAGCCAGAGAACCAGTGTCTAAGGAGGAGGAGAGAAAGTTGGAGAACTCTAGGAGGGCTGTGTTGGTACTGTGGCCCGCTTTGGAAGCCATGCTGCTCAGGACAAAGGACATTGTAGGTGGAGAGGTAGTCAGAGATTTGAGAGGCCACCACTTTTCCAAGGCCTTGAGAGAGGAGAGAGAATGAAGATCGGTCGATAGTTTCAGCCACAGTCCTATCACCACCTTTAAAGATAGGGGTGACAGTGGCGACTTTCCAGGCAGTTGGAACCTTCCCAGGCAAGAGAGAGTGGTTGATGAGGCATGTGATTGGGGTAAGAACTGTGTCTAAGACCAGCCGTAGGGATACACGGATCCAGGGTGTCACTGCCTGTACTGTTACTCTTGAGGGCAGTGAACAAGTGCGCCTAAGTTCTGAGCAGAAACACGCGGAGGAGAAAATAAGGCTAGAAAGATTTACGACAGGTGCTGGGGAGGAGGTCAAAAAATTTGTAGGAGGATAGGGCTAAGGTCAGTGAATGAGGTGTTGAGGTGGTTGGCTATGAGGGCTGGGTCTGAGGAGATCACACCATTAATGTTGATCTGGGTGGGTGGGGACTATTTAATCAAATGATGCTAGTGTTATTAAGATGTAAAAGTTGGAGTTTAGCATAAACAGCCTACTCAACCCTAACTATAGGGGTGCGTAATAACAGCATATCATTATCCAAAAGACATGCTTTATAAGGTTGCATGACTGAGATGCTGAAAGTCCCAGCAACTATGAGCAAAGAATATCAAGACAAGTGTTATCATAATTCAATAAGTGGCTCTCAAAATAGAAGTCAAAATAGAGCTGAGAATGTTATAGACAATCAAAAGACATTAAAATGCATGCATAGCATTACTATAGACAAGGCATATTTAACAGCACCTTTGCAGAACAGGGATGTGACAAATGTGATTTCTGGGCATTTGAAGATCTCAATAATTGAAGTGGTTTTGGTGTTGATGGAACACTGGAGCACAACTACTGAGATGCCTGAAGTGGTTATTGAATTTGCTGCACTTGTCAAGGGTAACAAAGTATATTTCCTTTGGGTTTGGAAAAAGGTTGACATACTATGATAGGACAGTGTGGTATTCCACTCATTTGGGTTGAGTTTAATTTAGGAAAAGAGTCACACATATCTTAATCTCCATTTTTAGAATATTTTATCTTCCGTCACTGTGCCAAAAATGATAAACTCCTACCCCACCCCACACACTTTTGGTCAGATGTCTATTGCTAACTGGTTAATATTGTCTACTTGCACTACTCCACCATGAGCTCACCAAAAGGATCTTGGTTACCCAGTGATGACATCACAATAATGAGATTATTTCTATTACATACATTTTTATGTATAGTTACTGTTTTCCTTGTTGTTTCAACAGTGCATCCTCATGATCATAAATTAGGTGAGAGAACTGCAAAGTAAAGCTGCACAGTTCTGGTACACAAAGGACCTAAAAAGATACCATAAAATAACTTGAGACATGACCTGGAGAAAAAATGGTGGCTCCTCTCTAGATCAGCTCCTACACAGCACCGCTTTAAATCAGCAGTCTACCAGTTCTAACAGCCAGCAACTAATTTATGCGGTATGGAATAGGTGAAAATACTTCTTTGCTGCTCCAAAAGCATAACAAATGCAATCACTGCTAACATTTGAGCCAGCAGTAACTTTGCATGGCAAAAAGGCCACACATGTACAAGGGCTATGGTTTTGGGTGAAGACCCTGACCATCCTCTTTGCTGCTCTGATAATCAACCTGCAAAACAAAGTCATTGATGGATATTCCAATGTGATGGTGCAAGGCATACACCTCCAGAATATTGTAAAACAAGGCTGTCTGAGTCCTTCTCAGCCCATGGAGTGTGGCTTGATGAATTGGAACAGCGGATGAGTGAGCTTGAGGATGCCTTGATAGATGTGACCAGAGATTGAGACATCTTAAAGAAAACCGTGAAGTACAAGAATGGTCTGACAACCAGGAAAACAGAGCTCACCACTCCAATTTATGCTTGGTTGGCTTACTGGAGGGGAAATATCCCAGCCCCATGATCCAGAAGTGGCTGACTGGGCCACCAAAGAGGCAAAATTTGAGATCAAGCAAGCCCATTGCACTTGCCCAAGATCCAAACCAGGAGACATTTTTTAATCAAATACTTGCAGTTCCTGGGAAAAGAACTAATGCTGAGGACAGCTAAAAAGTAATGGTCTGATCATCGTGTATGGAGGGAAAGCCCATATCTGGCAGGAGTACAGTCGTGAACTTCAGGAGAAGAGACAGCAATTTGCAAAAGTACAAACCAAGCTGCATTATAGAGACTGGGAATTCACCCACCATTATCTCTTGGGGCTTCAGATCACTAGATCGGGATGATCTCCAAGATTCTTCAACTCCACAAGAGAGGCTGTGGAGTCTGTCAATGTAGAAGATGCTGCAGTGGAGAGCTGGAGCTCAGCAAGGGGGACTGGACTGGTTACCTGATCAGCTAGATCACAGTAAGTACCCACTTAAACTGCTTTGTTTTCTTTTTACTTGTGACTCCATGATTTTGCTCTGTTTATCCTTGGTTCTCTCCACCCTTGACCTACCCATCCTCCAGTGCAACTCTGCATAACCGGTGGCCCTCCTTGTGCTGCCACCAGAGACCATGTGGTAGCTCTGCTGTACACATGGTGCAGTCTCATTCACAGAATGAATGGTCAAGCTATGGTATTAAAAGGACATAGGATCTACCGCAGCACGCAGCGAAAACAGGGGAGGGGTGTTGGATGGTCAGGGTCAGGGAACACATGAGTACGGGTTAGGCCCACTATGGGATTAGTGATAATTTTCAAACTGAGCTCTAAGACCTAAAAATGATTTGCCAGTATCTTTTTGTTTGCTGCTACCCAGGTGTAGTTCCCTATGGCCACCCATACCTTGATGGTGTGAACAGTGATAAAATCATCTTTAAACTTATTACTAGCACATGTACATAGACTAGACCTAACTGGAAGAGAGAGTCTGTTTCATGATGCCCTGACAATTGTGGATTAACTACTGGGGCCATGGGTTTCAGTAGAAAAACTTGGTTTTTGGTCAGTCCAAAGGCAGAGGACACACATGAGTACTGGCAGTACCTACTTGCCTTGTCCACAAGAGAAGATCACGCACTATATTTTATGGGATTCTATGCTGCAACTACAGTGAGACATGATGAGCAATAGTGCTACCCCTAGCTAGAGAATCAGGAAATATAACTGAGGGTTGCCTAGACTCTATGGCTCGGATCCACATTTTGCTCCACCAGGGGGCTGGCCTGACTCACCATTAAGGCTGCTAAACCAGCCCAGGTTCTTTAGGCATATCATGGCTGTTATATAACTAAGTATGGTACTTCCATCATGTTGCAACTGATGGAAGACTTCATCTTGCATTAACTGCATTGGTGGTTAAGTGATGATTTTAATTCATTGACCATTTTACAGCATTTTTCTTTTATAAGTGCTGTTTCTGACCATATAAGATATTAACTATATTAACTAAATATATGTTTGCAGAGGGTGCTGTTTGAGCTATCTTTTGCTCAGCAAGGTTGGGCAGAGGGGGAAGCAAAATGTTGTTGTAATTGTTTTTCATGTTTAAGGTAATGTTGGGTGCTTTCAGGGGATGGGGAGGGAACTATAAAGTGTTGTGGAAGGAAGACAGTAATAAGAAGAGAGAATGGGAGTACGGAGGGGAAAAGACTGGTAAAAAAATAAGACATGTCAGATTAAATGAGACATCTTAAACAAAAGCCTGGCAGAAGGAGAAGAGTGCACTGATGACCAGTAAAACAGAACCCACCACTCCAGTCCATACTTGTTTGACTTACTGGAGGGGCAGGAGGGGAAATGTGCTGGGTCCATGATCCAGATATTGCTGACTAAGCAGTTGAAACTGGGTCCTGAGGAGGCAAAATCTAAGACTGAGCAAGCCCATCACACTGACCCAAATCCCAAACCAGGAGACAGTTTTTAATCAATTCCTGGCAATTTCTGGAAAAAGAACTAATGCTGATGGCAGATAAAGGTATGGCCTGATCACCTTGGATGGATGGAAATTCCATATCTTCTATGACTACAGTCAAGAACTTTAGGGGAAAAGACAACAATTTTTTGGAGTAAAAACAAAGCTGCATAATAGGGACTGGGAATTCGCCCACCATTATCTCTTGGGCCTTTGGATCACTAGATTGGGATGATCTCCAAGATTCTTCTACTCCCCAAGAGAGGCTGTGGAGTTTGTCAATGTAGAAGATGCTGCAGTGGAGAGTCGGAGCTTAGGAAGGGGGACTGGAATGCCTACCTGATCAGCTAGACCACAGTAAGTACCCACTTAAGAGGCCTTGTTTTCTTTTTACTTTTAACTCCCTGATGTTGCTTCATTTACCCCAGGCTCTCTCCAACCTTGACATACCCTTCCTCCAGTGCACCTCTGCATAGCCGAGGGGCCCTCCTTATTTTGCTATCAGAGATCATGTGGTAGCACTGCTGTATGCATGGTGCAGTCTCTTTCACAGAATGAATGGTCAAGCTGTAATAGTAAAAGGATGTAGGATCTACTGTAAGGTACTGTGAAAACAGTGGAGATGGTGCTGAATGGTTGGGGCTGGGGATGAGGGTACTACATGAGCAAGGGTTGGGCCTGCTGAGGGATAAGTGATCCTATTCAACCTGAGCTCCAAGACCTAAAAACAATTTGCCAGTACCTCTTTTTCTTTGATGTGACCGAGGTGAGGTTCCCTATGATCACCCATACGTTGATGGTGTGCACAGCTCAGAAAGCATCTTTAAACCTATTCCTAGCACATGTACATGTACTAGACCTAATCAGAAGGGAAAGACTGTTTCCTGATGCTCCAACAATGGTGGATTACCTGCTGGGGCCATGAGTTTCAGCAGGAACATACAGTTTTTGGTCAGTCTAGAGGCAGAGGACACATAGGAGTACTGGCAGTACCTGCTGCCTTGCCCACAAGAAATGATGGCCCACACACTGTCTTTAATCCCAGGCTTCAGCTCATTCAGGCTGGGAATTCTGTTTGATCCTGCTGGGGGTATATGCCACAGCTGCAGTGAGGGACCTGATGAGCAATATTACTACCCCAAGCTGGAGTATCAGGAGACATAACTGAAGACTCCCTAGACTCTATAGCTTAGATTCACTTTTTGTTCCAAAAGAGGACTGTCTGGACTCACCATAAAGGCTGTTAAACCAGCCCAGGTGAATAAGACATATCATGGCTATTCCATAACTAAGTATGGTACCTCCATCACCTTGCACGTGATGGAAGACTTTGTAAATGTTGATTGTGATTGTGATTCATTGGTCATTTTATAGAGTTTTTAGGGCTGCAGTGGGTGGAGCCCTGCAGACCTCTTGCTACAAGAAAAAGACTCCACATTCTTTGCATTTCTTGCAAATGAACAACCTACTGGACACAGAGACATGGAGTACAGTCACCTCCACATCCCTGGCATCCCTGGAACACTCTGCTCCTTGTCTCCAGAGCACTGCACTATTTTTCCATGACACTGGGGGATTGGGCACCCCCAGTGTCACTCTTATGTGTCTGGGGGGGTGCAGGTCATGGGTGCTGAGAGGGAGGGTCGAGTGTGGGGATATCTATAATTTAGAAGAAAAAGAAGAAAAATTGGTGGCTGTAGTCCACTGCACATGTGCCAGTAGTCATGCATGCACAGTGATGTGGGTGGCCATCTTGGACATAGGTTCATAGGTAGGGAATTCATGTCTAGTAGCCTAATAGGCCATAAACAGACTTGTCACTAACAGTGGATGTATTCTAACTTTTTTCCTCCCATGTATTGGTCTAAACGATGTTTAAATGAGGTCATGCTTGCAGCCACCACCACCATTTCTGGCAGGGCATTCCACATTTTTACCACCCTCTGGTTAAACAATTTCCCTCTCCTTGTGGACTTGTATAGATCTCCCTTTAGCTGATCGGGAGCAATCTAGTGGCCCTGCTCCGATTGTCTCTCCTTATTAGGCCAGAGGTTTCCAAGATCATCTCGTCATGCAGAGCTATATATACAAAACATAAATCCCCTTGTATTCTTCAGTAACACATAGAATACATTCATAATTCCCCAAGTCTATCCTCATAGGCCTTGTCCTTAACCCTTTTAACTTTTCTCGTTAATTTTCTTTGTACCCTTTCCACCACAATTACACTCCCTGTGCTTTGATGCATGCTAAATGGAGCCCCATACTTTAGCACTAGTCTTACTAGGGAGCCATACAGCAGGACCAACACCTCCTTGCTCCTACTTTTTATGTTTCTCAGTATATTTCCCAGTATGCAATTTGCCCTCCTAACACATTCTCTATTTTGCTTATCAAATTTAAGGGTGTCTGTTATCCAATCCCCCAAATCCCTCTCATTCTCGACACGTTTGATGACACTGTTATTTATAGTACATTCAGCCTTCTGATTATTACTACCAAAGTGCATCACTTTACATTTGATGTCATTAAATAGTAATTTTGGTAGGAGTGTGCTGTGACTTCCAATTTATTTATTTATTTTTCACATATTGATATCCCCCACCCAACCCTCCCTCTCAGCACCCACCACTCAGCACCCTCCCCCAGACATAAAGTGACACTGGGGTGCCCAATCCCAGTGTCATGATCAGGATGCATCCAAGTCTTTTGTTACCCTCTCACCCTACCCTCCCTCCCAGCACCCACAATCCCCCCACTAGATACATAACAGTGGCACTGGGGGTGCCCAATCCCCAGTGTTGTGATAAGGATTTTAATCCAACCACCTGATCCTCCCTCTCAGCACCCACCACTCCCCAAGAAACATAATAGTGGCACTAGGGGGTGCCCAACCCCTGAGTGCCGAAATCCTCAGTCTTTTATAATTTTTGTACCTGTGAAAAGAAACCCATCCATCGATGTCTTTTGTGACCAAGATTCCCCCCCACCCAATCCTCCCACTCAGCACCCACCACCCCCAAGCCCTTACTTACTGATCAGAGGTCCAACGCTGTTATCCACTCTTGACCGCAGATACGTCTTCACTCTTCAATGCTGGACTGCAAACTGAGGAAATCAGGTATGCGCGTCAATGTATTTCAGTGGGTTTTGAACTAAGTAGCATAACTTGGCCATTTTTTCATTATTTTTGCCCCAAACTTTCAACATAACTTTTCTGGGAACCACCTCACGAACAGTGCAAGTAATGTTAGGTAAAACTTCCCCAAAAGGTGATTTCACAGCCACTGTGCAAGATCATCTTTTGGGCAGGAGATGAAGATTTTCTCCACTATTGTTCATGAGGTAGGGTCATAAGATGGCTTTGTTGAAAATGTGCTGTAAAAATATTAAAAAACAACAAAGTTATGTGCCTTTGTTTAATTTTATGAATGCAGGCTTTGTAACTTTGGTAATTTTCAATATTTTTCCCCCAAATTTACAACATTTTATAGGCCCACTGAGATAAGAAGTCCCTTTTGCAGGGGCAGCTGGGGGGGGGGTACAGATAGTAACAAACTGAATTTGAACCAGATTAAGCTGTTGGTGGTATTTTTAGTGAACAACATAGCCATATCTTTATAGCACCTTGTGAACATGATGGCTGTCATTTTTTAAATCCAGTCCAAAATGTGTTTTTTTAAATCCCCCAAAAAATGATTTTGTGGTCCCTGCATGAAATCACCTTTTGGGCAGGAGTTGAAAATGTTATGTGCCATTATTCATGAGTTGGGGTCACAAGAAGGCTACATTCTAAATTTGGTGTAAGAATATTAAAAAACAATAAAGTTTTGAGTCAACATTGAATTTTGCAAGCACAGGCTCATAAATTTGGTAATATTTAATATTTTTACCCCAATTTTCAACATAGCCATTTCTTTACAGCACCTCATTAATGTGGCAGCTGTCATTTTTCAACTCCTTCACAAAATGTGTTTTCGTGTCCTGAAAGTTGATTTTGCCATCCAGGCATGAAAACACCTTTCAGGTTGAACATTTGCTCTGCCCTTTTTCATGAAGCAGGGTCACAGTAAAGCTATGTTGACAATTTGGTGTACAAATATTACAAAACAACAAATTTATGAGCCTATGCTACATTTTGATAATGCAGGCTCATAACTTTGTTAATTTTCAATATGTTTACCACAAATTCCTCAACTCTGGCCAGGGTTGGGGGGCATGGCTAACGCTCAACCAAGATGGCCACTTAACTCTACAACTCTGTCAGCACAAGAGCCAAGAACCCTAAATTAACACTCTTTTGGGTGATTTCTAAAGAGGGAAAGGAATCCTAAAAGACCCGAAGATTCACTCTACCAGCTGGCTGACTCTGGGATAAAACAGACCATAATTGATTTAACTATGAGTGTTCGGAGTGGTAAATCTAGCAACCTAGCAGACAGTATGGCGCAGTTACTAAAAGAGAAAGAAGAACCTTCGATCAGGGAGATGTTTGAGACTATTATGGCTAGTATTGATACACTTTCCTTAGCAACGAGCAATTCTGCTTTTTCTATACAACAAACAAATCTGAGAGTTGACGCAGTAGAACAAAAGACTGTAGGGCAAGAGGAAGCACTCCAGAATCAGGCTGCTATTATGAGGGAACAGGCGGCCCAAATTCGGTCTCTACAAGAAAAAGTAGACGACTTAGAAAACAGAAGTCGTCGTAACAACTTACGCATTCTTGGTTTTCCGGAGGGCTGTGAGGGTGGGAGAGTGTTACCCTTTTTACAACAAGCACTTCTGGAGCTTCTACAATTACCCCAGGGCACTAAGATCATGATGGAGAGGGCGTATCGTACACTGCAATCCAGACCGGCTCAAGGGGAAAGGCCTCGTCCAGTCATAGTACAGATTCTGAACTTTGCTGAGAAAGAAACTATCCAAATAAGGGCTAGGGAGCTAGACCAACTCTGATGGAAGGAACATAAAATTATGATTTTTCAGGATCACTCAAGAGAGCTAGCAATCCATCATAAGGCCTTCACCGAAACCCGATGACAGCTACATGCGCTGAATATTCCCTTTACCCTGAGGTATCCAACATCGTTACAAATCTCTATAAATGGCACGGCCCGTCAATTCCTGTCACCAGAAGCAGCCTTGGCCTTTATTGCTACTATGCGCCCAGACGGCCCGAGCTCTTTGTCCTCCGAGCTGTCTGAGAATATCTCTCAACGGCATTTGCACAAGAAGATTCTTCAGATACCTCCTCCCCAGCTTCCCAGGCGGACTGGAACCTAGAATTGCGAAAAGTAGGAAAAGGCCACCAACCTCTCCACACTCCAAGTGGGGCCACCCACGGGAGAGGAATCATGCCCCTGCAACGCAGGCCCAAACCTTCTCGGCAGCAGCTGAACCCGAAATAGAGTATGTCAGCCCGTACTTTGCCCACAACCGGTTTTCGATTTTGAGTGGCCTTTTGGATGCGGAGGCAGGCGCTGAAATGGATACTGAGAAGGGAGACTCAGACTGCGATAGCCCCGAAGATACACATGCAGTTTGGGTTCACGATGCAGAGTCTAAGTTGCTGTCAACTTCCTCTGATCCTCAAGCCCCAGGTTCTCCTCCAGACCGAATCGCCGATCGAGACCCCGCTGTGCCAAAACCACTAAACCCTTCATGAACTATGAGTCCCCATAATTCATAACTGTTTGATTTTCAGATAAGTATTTGGGGGCTGCTGGCTGAAAGACATTAGAGAACAGTGATGGGAAGTGCTTGGGGGTGACTGAGGCCTATATGGCTAAATATAGGTCGATTAAGATAGCTACCGCGGACTGGCACTAACATTAGTTAGCTCTGCGTATTTTATGTTAGCCCTGGTCTTTCTCTCTTTTTTTTTTCCTTTTTACAGAACGTAAAGGCTACAGATAAGGCTAAAGCCAAGTATTACATTAAAACTTGGCCATTTGGGGACTTCCCGGGGGAAAAAATTACCTGATAACACTGCTTTTCAGTCTGGAACGTACTGGTACCTCCCCCCACATTGTGCTTCAAGGCTCCCCAGTTTCCATCAAAGTGACTTGAAGGTTTGTTTTTTTTTTTGGCCTTTTCCCATACTGTTCTATGAGTGAGCTCTATTTAGTATGTCCGGTAGAGGACCACTTGATGTATAGTTTATCCCCCATTTACATTTTATGGGTCCCGTGATTGTGCGACTCCCCTCTTTGTCACTCCTTTTTTGTTTGTTCTTTTTTAAAGTATGTAGGTATGCAGCTATCCGGAATTTCTGTTAATGCTGGCGATACCTATACGATATAATGTGGCAACAAGGGAGGAGTACTGTACAGGATGACAGGTTTTGAGACGATGCAGACCAACTAAGTGCGATTTGGGCTGCACCTGATACAGCATCTGATACAGTGCTCTCATATAGCTAACAGCATTATTGCTCCTTTGTCAACTACTCAAGATAATATTAAGCACTTTATATAGCAGAAGCTTTTGGCCGGTGCTGAACCCTAATGTTAAGATGGGCAGGGTTCACTTGAAAAGGCCTATCATATATATGGCTGACAAAGTGGCGCTAATCCTGTAGTGGGTTGCAGGCTCTTTTTGTCTTTCATTCCCTGACGTTTTTGTTACAGGGTGTGATGTTTCAGGAAAGACACAGAGTCCAGTTCGGCTGATATCATATGCTAACCCCAGCTTTGGTATAATGCGGTTAATAGTGTAATGACTACTAAGAAGACTAGGTTCCAGGATATAGCTGAGCCTGGGCCATTATTGTGATAAACATAGTGCATAGCAGGTTAAGAACTCCTCAAATGTTTGTACCTCTCCATCCGAAGGGGTTGCACGTATATTCATTTATGGCTCGTGCAAGAGTTGGATAGCTGCTCTCTCTCTGAGCTTTAACTTGGTGACAGATAGGTTGGTACAAGCAAATTAATAACAATCTGTTTACTTCCCTTTTGGCACGTTCCATTCCCCACCCCCAAGGGTGTTAGGGCATACCATTGGCTAGGGCTCTAGCTGGTTTAGTCCTCCCACAACCTCTCTAATATTTTGTAGGATAAGTTAGTTAGTTTGTTAAGACATTTAGACAGTGTATAGTATATAGACTCCTGGTAGATAATCCCACGGCCACTGCTTAAGTTCCCCTTGTAGGAACACCTTAGTGATCCACGAATACTATACGAATAGAGGTACCCCTATTTTTTTTATTGTCCGTGGTCTTGTCTCCCCTGCCTCTGTGTCTTAGCTTCTCTGGTATATTCTGGGGGCCCTTAAATGAAATGTCTGATATTGTGATACACACTTGGAATGTAAGGGGGCTAAACTCCCCAATAAAATGAAAAAAGGTTCTGGCCCATCTGAAACGTAACCGGTCCCAAGTGGCTTTCCTGCAAGAGGCTAACTTCTCCAAGGAGGACCATATCCGTATGACAAAAGACTGGGTCGGGCAACAAGTTCACTACAATGCCCAGACTAGGAAACACGGGGTTCTCATCCTTGTCCATAAATCTCTAGCCTGGTCACTGGAACAAACCCATTTGGATCAGGATGGCAGATGGGTATTAGTTACCTACAGTACGCCCACAGGACCACTCACCCTGTGTAATGTATATGCCCCCAATGAAGACACCCCTCAGTTTTTTCACTCCCTGCCAGAAACAATTTTGGAATTTAACCCCCCTCAAAGTCCCCTGTTAATTGGTGGGGACTTTAACCTCATGCTGGTACCTCTCCTGGATAGGAACGACGGGGGGAAAGAAACATACCTTAGAAGTGAGCGAGCTCTCCAGCAAATGATCACTTACCAAGAGCTTACAGACTTGTGGTGGTTATTCCACCCCAGGGTAAGAGACTATATATTTCATTCAGCAGCAAATGCCTCATACAGCCGTTTAGACTTTTGGCTTGGCTCATCCAATTTGACAACTAAAACCCTTGATGTTTCAATTCTCCCCCTGCTGTATTTCAGATCATGCCCTAGTCCAGCTTCTTATACATTGGGACCCGGTGGCCCCCCCGACTAAACAATGGAGATTGGACCCGCTCCTAGTGAAAGACCCCGACTTTACTCCGTGGGTTAATAGGGAGGTTTCCCTTTTTCTTGCTGAGAACCCTATAAGTGACACCTTTGCTGGGAATACCTGGGAAGCTCTTAAGGCTATGATACAAGGTAGCATTATGGGGTTCACTGCATCCAAACGTAGGCAAAGGGAAGAGCACCTGGTCAGTCTTGAACAGAGATTGTCTATGGCTGAGAATATTTTTAAAACCATGCCCTTTCCATCTACTCAATCATCTATAGGTAAATCCATCTTGAGAATTCGGTTTGAAATCAACCAAATTCTAAATAGAAAAGCTGAAGCAGCCATCCTTCACCTTAAACACACCTTTTGGGAAGGTGGAGATAAAGGGGGTAAAGTACTTGCCTATCAACTGCGCAAACAGCAAGCCAGCAGATATATCTCGGGGCTGAGGAACAAACATGGGGAGTTAGGTACCTCCTCGAGAGATATTAATGATATTATGTCTTCTTTCTATAAAAACCTTTATTCCTCCACACATACTCACCCTAATAAAGACACACAGGGTTTTTTGAATACTCTGGGATTGTCTAAATTAAAGAGGGAGCAAGCGCAACTTCTTGATCTCCCTATTTCTAGAGAGGAAGTGCTTGCAGCCATTCAAGACCTGAAAAAAGGGAAATCTCCAGGCGGTGACGGCTATACGTCTGATTTTTATCAGATTCTGGCTCCCATTATATCACCCCTACTAACTCAAGTGTTCCAGGAGATAGAAGTTAAAGGTACCCTACCCCCCTCCATGAGGGAGGCAATCATAGTGGTTATTCCCAAAAAAGGAAAGGACCCTACCAACCGGGGAAGTTATCGCCCAATCTCACTTATAAATCTGGACAGTAAGCTGTATGCCAAAATTCTAGCTTCTAGACTTAACCCTTTACTGAATCTTCTTGCACACCTATCACAGGTGGGATTTATATCTGGGCGGCATAGTTCAGATCATTTAAGAACTCTGCTGAACTTGATCCCCCTTGTCAAGTCCCTACATGCACCTACAGCTGCTGTCATGGTCGATTTTGAAAAGGCATTCGATTCCATTGAATGGGACTTCTTATATATGACCTTGTCTCATTTTTGGGTTAGAGATATATTTTCTCTAGGATAAAAGCTATATAGACGACCCACTAGCTAGGGTTAGCACAAATTCAATGCGTTCCGCTCCATTCCCTTTGGGCAGAGATGCGAGGCAAGGCTGCCCACTCTCCCTTGCTGTTTGTGCTAGCTGTCTAGAACTGGCTGCAGCTATCAGAAGTCAACCAGAGATAAAGGGGTCGTTAGTAGGAATACACGCTATACAACTTTTGTGTACGCTGATGACCTCTTCTCCTGTTGGAAGATGCTCAGATGGCTATCCCTCCTTCTCACCCTCCTAGAAACCTTCTCATCTTATTCAGGTTTACGAATAAACCAGAGTAAGACAGAAGTATTCCTTCTTAATTCCCGCTGTGTACAGCAAATGATACCTGTAGATACCTTACTCTGGGCACCAGAAGGGATTACATACCTGGGGATTTTCATGACCCCATCAGTGGAGACAATATGGCAAACTAATGTACAGCCCCTCCTCACTTCCATTAAGACAGATTTCGATAGGTGGAGATTTCTTAAGCTTACTCTAGCAGGAAAAATTGCAGCGGTAAAAATGATTTCAGCCCCTAAACTTTTTTATTTGCTGTTGCATCTGCCTGTTCCCTTACCAAAACAATGGTTTCAGATATTTGATAAATTAATTGGGGATTTCTATGGGAGGATCTAAACCCAGATTTAGCCGATCTAAGCTGATGTCGCACTGGAAGAAGGGGCGGTGTAAGTCTTCCCTGGCCGGAGAGACTGTCGCCGAGCCTTTCTTATGGCTCAAACAGTCAAATGGGCAAACACGTTTCTTCACCCCTTTCACTGCAATGGATACAACTAGAAATAGACATTACGGGCCTGTCTCATCCTTCTTCCCTTTTTGTACAGATGAGTTCCCCTTAAAGAGCTGGGCCTAGTAAAACAAAGGTAGACTTTATTTCACCCACGGTAATAGCATCTAGAGCTAATTGGTTCAGTTCTCACCGTAGGATGAGGTTAGACCCCCTCCCACTTTCTCACATACCGATTTGGTAAAACCAGATATCACTATAGGAGGAGCTGTAGTTATATGGAAGCATTGGGTGGAGTTGGACATAACTAAAATGAGGATCTAGTTAACCCCTGAATATAAAACTATACAGACTTTTCATTCCTTACAACATCTATAGGAGTTTCCGAACTCAGATTTCTGAAATATCTACAGATCAGGGACGCCACCTTACATCTCTTATCTCCCAAGTTGAGTCATGGCAGAGGTTCTCCTTGGCCAAGTGGCTACTTTGCTCTAGGGCCTTGCAGGTGTGTATATATGCCACTCTCAGAGATACTCTTCCATCTCAATCAGATGAAGCCAAGACAGAGATGGGAAAAGATGCTGCAAACCCATATACCATCGGAGGCCTGGGATAAAGCGTGGGTGGATACACACATACCTGGTATACAGATGCAAGTCAGACTAATCCAAAATAAAATTGCACACTCCTGGTACAGAACGCCAAGATTATCCTGCATAAAGCTAAAGTATTGGAACAGGATAACTGCTGGAGATGTCAGGAACCAGGAGGTGATCTAGTGCACATCCTGTAGTCGTGTCCAAACTTCAGCTCCTTTGGCAGGAAATACAAAAAATTGCCTCAGGGTTTACAACAACTGATCCCTCTTAACCCTCTCTTCTTTCTTTTGGGGATCTGTGTTGATATGCCCAAGCTGCCCTCATTGAAGTACAGATGGTTGGCTTTTTGGCTCTACAAACAAAAAGAGCTACTCTATAATTGGAGAACCCTCTAATTCCCATACAATGTCAGAGGTTTTGGGTTCTGTCCGCCATAGCCAAGTTAGACAAAATATCTTACTCTACAGAAGACTAAACTTTCCACTTATGAAGCCTGTTGGAAACCCTATCTTGAATATCTGAATGTGGTCCAATCTCCAACAGGGATAGGTTGATTAACATCATGTCCTTATAGTAGTAAAAAAGTAATACTGCAGGAGAGTCCTATAAGGGGACCTAAAAATTATGAGAGGAACTTATGGCACCTCTCTGCTGGTCTGGAGATTATTGCTATGAGCCTCATCCTATAAGTCACACATGCACATATATACAAGGCTACTGAGAGAGACTAACTCACCCAAGTACAGATTTAAGCTTGGGATATATTCTGTTTGTATTCCAGGGCCAGATTGAGCCCTTACAGAACAAATGCATAATCTTATCCAAGGTACTTTAGAAGTCATGGAAAGGGATAGGTCTGGCCCCAGAGATATAGAATTTTTGTTGTGGTGCCTATCTCTGGTAGGACAAAGTTTAGTGTTGGCACCTTGTCCCGGTGTGTACCCTTATAGGTTGCTGACTAGGCTTGAGGCAAGCTAGGGTAGAGTATTTTCTTTGCATCTAACATTTGCGTCTGGGTGTCAACCCATGGTTGGGGAAACTCCTTACTAAGAGGTGTGTCAGCCATCCTTTGAGCATACAGAATTCAGTGCTACATGTTTTATGTTTACAATTAAATGTCTGAATAATGTTTTCCATGTTCTTGAAGTAGAGGGATACGCTGTTAGGGAATTTATGAATGTGGATTTAAGTACCAAACTGTCAAATGAATGCATCTCTCATTTCCACTTGCTTATCCATTAAACCTTTTCTCCCATCTACTGTTTAGTGCTATGGACTCATGTAAAGATTTAAGGTGGCCGAGTGTATCTATGTACAGAAAATGTGACTGTATACGACATGATGTCTTCTGTTTTATTTGAAAACAATAAAAAATTATTATCAGAACTCTGGCCAGGGTTTGTTTCCTTTACAGTTGCTGTTTCTCACCACATATGATATTAACTATATTAACTAAATCCACCATATGTTTGCAAAGTGCTGGTTTGAGTTATTGTTTGTTTGGGGAGGGGAAGCAAAATATTGTTGGACTTATTTTTCATGTTTAGGGTAATGTTGGGTGATTCTGAGGGACTGGTAGAGAAATATAAAGCATTGGGGAAGGAAGGCAGTAATAAGAAGAGAGAAGAGAAGTATGAATGGAGAGTGGGAAGAGGACTGGTATTGGGTTTAGTGTTTGCTTTTTTAGTGAAAACAAAAAATGTAAGACATGTCAGATTAAACAGTATGTGCTGGTACAATACACAAGATGTGGCACATAACAAGAGTAGCGAGACTGAAGTACTTGCAATCTAGTTGGACATCCCCTTTCTCTTAGAAAATGGTTGATAAAATACAAATACTTACATAGAATGTCTAGAGGCTTAAAAATATTGTGATGAGGAAGCAGGTGCTGGGGAAAGTAAAAAAGCTTTAGGGGGACATCCTTCTCATGCAAGAAATAAGGAATACACATAACTGAATCTGAAATGCAAAAAATTGCCAAGTGCTGGGAAGGTATATAGCACAGCTCTTGTTTTAATGCCAATTCTAGGGCACTGCAGTTTGATTGAAACCAAACTTTCCCAAGCAACTAAAGCAAGTGAGATGTGATGGTGTGGGGGAAGGGGCCTCCTTGCACATATAGTAATGCACAATGAAGAGGCATTTTCTATGTATGGCCTCAACAATGATTATCCTGCCTTTTATCAGAGAGTTGTGCTGGAGATGTTTATTTATTTATTTAGTTATTGAAATGTTTCACCAGGAAGACACACTGAACAACAAGATGCTTGTCTCCCAGTGTGACCTGGGGTACAAGTGGATGAAGAATTAGACATACAGTTTAACATTTAAAATATGCAAGAAATTAAACACTCAATTACATTTGTAACAAGACAGTTAAAAAATATAATAAATTATCATACAGTCGCATTTGTAACATAACATACAATTAAATATATCATACCTGTGAAATATGCATTTAATTACAAGTGGCATATCTGAGGAACATAGTACATAGTGGTGAAGGGGAGAACAGCATGCTGAGATGCAGGCTGAGTGGGGTGGAAGGTTTAGTAGCTGATGTGAGGCATGGATGGAGCAGAGGCATGGAAGGACAGTTAAGGAGTGTTAAAGCAGGAGCAGTTAGATGAGAGAAAGTTATGTAAGGCAGAGGCAAGGGAGTGGGAGGAGGAGGAGTGCCATATTTGGGGGGGAGGGAGTTCCAGATTTGTGGGAAATGATGGGTAAAGCCTGAATGACCGATGTGAGTGGTACGATGGGGGACCAACAAAGTGCTAGTGTCAGAGGATCTGAGGGAGTAGAAGGTGGGCGATGGGGAAGAGAGCAAGCTTGAGAGGTAGGAGGGAAGTTCTTCTAACCAAAATTTAGAAATGAGTTTGACACAATGAGTGAGGTGCCTGTTGGCAAGCGGGGGAAGGGAAATGGTGTGGTAGAGGTCACAGTGATGAGTGTGTGATGGAGCATCAAGGGCAAATTGACAGAAGGAGTTAAATAGTGTCCAATCTGGTTATGGAGGATTTGGGAACAGCATAATAGACTACATCTCAGTAGTCAAAAATTGGGAGGATCATCTTTTGGACTAGTTCACATCACGCTGTAGGAGGGGTGCAACTATGGTTCCTGAATAAGGAACCAAGCTTGGGCCACAATTTTGTTCAGGATAGTGTCAGCATGGCCAGAGAAGTTGAGATGTTGGTCCAACCAAACCCCAAGGTATCTGAATGAGGAGGTGTCCTCTAATATTGTCCCGTCAAGGGTATGGAAAGACAGTAAAGGGTGGAGCCTAGAGAGTCTCTGCCTAGTGCCAAAGGCCATGGAGGCAGTCTTTTGGCATTTAGGAATAGTTGATGTGAGGCAAACCATAACTGAACCTGGTGGAAGTCAAGCTGAAGAGTGATTGCAACATCAGCAGGGCATTTGCCAGACAAGAACAGGACAGTGTTGTTGGCATACACTTGGATAGAGGTGGAAGGGAAGCATACTGAAGGTAAGTCATTTAGGAAGATGGAGAAGAGAATGAGCCCAAGCACCGAGCCCTGTGGGATTCCAGTGGAAATAGAGAGGGGGGAAAGACTGTATCCTGGATCTTGACTGATTATGTTCTGCCTGAGAGGTCAGCTCTAAATCAGTTTTGAGCAGAAGTAGACAACGCAGCAGCCGTAAGGGAATCAAGAAGTACGGCATAAGAGACTGTGTTGAATGCCTTGGTGAGGTCAACAAAGATGGCAGGGGTAATGAGGCCATTATCCATCCCAGTGTGGATGGAGTCAGTGAACCTGAGTAGGGAGGTAGTAGTGGAGTGGTTCTTCCAAAAACCAGACTGGAACTGGGTAAAAAAGGAGGAGTCATTGAGAAAGGAGGTTAGCTAAGAGAGGATCAGGTGTTTTTGGAGTTTAGCAAGGGCATGGAGGATGAAGATTGATCAAAAATTTGCAGGGGAAGAGGGGTCACCACCGTTTGAGAGAGGGAGGACTACTGAATGTATCCAGGATGAGGGGACAGATGAGGACAAGAAGGAAAGATTTAAGATCAAGGAGAGAGGGTTAGCTATAGCAGAAGTTAAAAGGTAGAGAAGTTTAGGGTCAAGGTCATCCGGCGATGAGCCTTTGGAAGGATTAAGAGAGAGAAGGGCCATTAGTGTTTCTTCTGGGGTGACTGCAGAAAAAGAGAAGGAAGGATGGGCATGGAGGAGTTGAGTACTTGGTGTGGGAGGATGAGGAGTGGGGAGGTTAGAGGGGAGCGACTTTAGAAGTGCTGTGGAGCAAGAAGTATAATAGGAGTTAAACTCTTGAGCCACTGCAGATGGTTCGGAGACCAATGAGTTGTTTATTTTAAGCACAGGGGGAGGCGGATGTGAAGGGGGCAGAATAGGGTGTGGACCACTTTCCAGAATTTGGAGGGGAAATTGATGTTTTTGAGAAAAGATGATTTAAAATATTCAGACTTGGTAAGTCTGGTAACTTTTGTGCAGGCATTTCTTAACATGCAATATGTGGCATGGTCTAGGGGAAGCTGGGAGGCCTTATGTTTCCTTCAAGCTTTGTCCCATTCCCTGAGACAGGTCAGTAACTGAAGAGAGACCCAGGGATGATTGTTGCTATGAACTCTAGTGCATTTGAATGGAGAGTAGGAGTTCCATGTAGTTAGAAATTTATCTTTAAAATAAGTGAGGGCTATGTCAATGGAAGGGGCAACGGCAATAAGGGACTAATCGGAGCTGGCCAGTTCATTAAGAAGGGGATTAAGGTCTAAGGAGTTGAAGGAGCGGAGTTGCAGAATTTTGTGAGGTGATTTAGGTCTATGGACTTTCCTGACTATGAAGATTGGGTGATGATCACTGAGGGCATCCGGGATTTAATGACTCGGTGGGGGTGACAGGTGAGAGCCCAGTCTATCAGGGAGTGGTTAAAGAGTTTTATGATTTAGGCTGGTGGGTTCCAGGATGAGTTGGGAGAGACTGAAGGCCATGATGTAATTTCATGTCTTGGCAGTTGTTGGTTTACATCACCCAGGATGTATAGCTCGACTTTATGTGAGAGGGAGGTGAAAGGGGTAATGAGATCCAATGTATTGGATGCCTCGAAGCCAGGTCAATAGTAGATGCCAGCTATGAAGATAGGGGAGGAAAAAGGCAAGGTAATGTTTACAAGTGCTTCATAGGCGGAGGGGTACTGAGGATGATAGAATGGTTGAGAATTAAAATGAGGACAGAATATATATGACTACTACTCCACCCCTGCCAGTCCTACCCTGTCTGATTATGGAATAATAATAGATAATAATAATAGATGTCCAGACTCTCAGCTCCTTGGATACTGAGGGAGACTAATTTTGTCCTGGACACAATTCTAGATAGATCTAATACCCACTTAGTCCTACCCACACATAGTGCCAAAGCCTTTGGTAACCTAATGGAATCACAAGTGTTAGTTGACAGCTAGAGGCATGAAAACCCCAAAGGGAGAACCTATAATTTCTACTCCCATTCCACCTTTCCTATGCCTGACTAGCTCACCTCCTGGTAGCCTTCACCTTGATGTGCTCGGAACAAAGCACTACTTAGAAGTTAATCTTAATTAATCCTAATCAGTGATCATGCCCCTGTACAGATGGTGTTGAACTTGGTGGGGTGCACCACCTCCTCCAATGGCTTGGTGCCTGGATTCAGTGCTCCTCCCACAAAGGAAATACAGACAGGCAGTCATGAGGCCTGATATTCAAAAGTTTGTGCAGGTGCTAATGGGGCTTTGCCTATGCAAACCGGGGTTGGTCCTGAAGCCTCATGTTCAAAATGGGCTTTTGCCCAGGCAAAGAGAGCGCCTATAAAAAACATAATGTATGTATATGGGTAACAGGAGGGGTATGGCCATGAATATGTGCACTACCCCATATTCAGCAACTTTGTGCTGTGCCAAAGGGTTTAGCACTGTCCTTTTGTGCAGCACAAATACCACCAACTTAACTCTTGGCAACCTTAGTGGCTGCTGGAGGTAATGGAGCCAGCTTGGTGACTAGCCATTGTGGGAGCACAACTGCCCCCTGTTATCCATGGCTCCACCTCTCCCCTGATCGACAGCCCATTCTTCACAATAAAATGATCCCTGGTGCTAGTGGTATCCCCCATCCTCTAATTGCCAGCCCCTGCTAAATGTATCATGTCCCTGGTGCTAGTGGCAAATGCCCCTCCCTCTGATCACAGCCCTGTCATACAATGGCATACCCTGATTGTTGTTACTCCCCTGATTACCAGCCTAAAAGTTTAAACAACCCCTGCCTGCCTGGTGTCCGGTGGTTCCTGCCCCTCCTGTAACACTAGATACCCCCCACTCACCATTTCCTCTGCATTGGTGCAGCGGGTGAATACGGTGACCAGCACAGCCCTCCTCACACCTCCTTGGCCTGCCACCATTTGTCCAGGCAGGGAGTGCACCACTCATTTATAGGATAGGGTGATACATCCTGTCCTATAAATAAGTGGCATGATCCCTGCCTGGACATATGGCAGCCAGCCATGGAGGTGTGAGGAGGTCTGTGCCAGTTGCCGTATGTACTCATGGCACCAACACTGAGGAAATGGTGAGTGGGTGCATGCCCAATGTCACAGGGGGACTACTGGATGCCAGGGTGGGATTGTTTGAACTTCCAGGCTGGTGATTGGGTGGGGGGACAACAACAAGGGCATGCCATTGTACAACAGGGCTGGGAACAGAGGAAGGAAGGGAGGGCACCACTACCACCAGGGATATCAAACCATATAATATGGTTGGTAATTGGATGGAGGGAGGGATTACCACTAGCACCACCAGGGATATGATACATTTTGCAAAGGGTTTGCAGTCAGAAGGAGGGGGGGTTACCGCTGGCACCAGGGATGCTATTTATTTATAAAATGGGCCAGCAATCGATGGGGCTGGACCACTAGCACCAGGGATATGTATACATGACTGGGACCTGGCAATTGGGAGGGGCCCCACACTAATCTGCCTCACTATCCATGCAAATGAGCCCATAATTGGCATGCAAATGACCTCTTAGTGCCTTGCATGCCCAATGGGCAGGTCTATGTGATAACAGCGAACGCTTAAAGGCGATCACTGTTATCGCTCAGTCAGAGTGCCGAACACATTTCGGCACTGACAACACCCACACCAGCACAGTGGCATCAGGACATATTTTTACTAATCTGGGACGCCTTACCCCCTTAGTGGGGGTTTTATTCCCCGGCACCCCCAACTTAAGGATTCTCAACTCCAGGGGGGTGCATGTCGGGGGGGTGAAAGTAGTAAAAATTAAAAGATTTGATCCAGGCACAATAAAAATCGCACCAGCGCCTGGACCCAAACCCGGTACCTCAGTCACCCAAGCCATTAACCAATCCCCAATGCCATGATGCAGCTCAACCAGCAACAAAAGCACCACTCCCTACAGCCTCAACACCCCCTTCCAGCCCACGCTCGCCATGCTTGCTCCCACCTCCCCCGTGTGCGCGTACGTATAGTGACATCCTGTTGCCTAGTTTGCCCACCCCCTCATCTGGTCGCCCTACCTGTCAGTCGCCGTGAATGGATTGCGTGGGGAAGGTGTTGCCATAATGGATGGCACCCTTCCTCATGTGCCCACTTCACGGGTTACCCCAATAGGCACATTTGCATGGGTCCTTTTGAATACTTGAAATTGTGATCCGGCTCTATCCTTTCTGGTGGCGTACTTTGGGAGCCATGTCAGGGCAGCGCTCAGTGGCTTATCACGGGGCCCACATGGTCCTACATTCCATCAAATAGTGCTGTGCGCTGTTCCACTGAATATAGCATTTTTGGGCACCCAGGCAAGCATAAGGCACAGTGCAAATGTTTCTGCTGCGCGTTGCACTTATTTGAATAGTGAATCCCTGGAATCTACTTATTGTTGCTGTGGAAAATGATAGGTTCCCTGCCTAATACCTGTCAACCACAATGCACAGCCCACTGCTCTGGTTTAATCTGGAAATACACACTGGGGATGTGACTCACTGCTGATACAACACCAAGTAGTGGCATAAAGGTTCAGGTGGAAATGTAAAATATGTTGCAATTTAATGAATGCTTGTCTGATAATTGCCATAACTGGCCTTAACTGTTTGTGATGTGGAAACTATATCATAGAATTATACTCAAGGCCACTGGTTTTCATTTTTTACCGGAAAACCCAGTAAAATTCCAGAAATTGGGCTGCCTGAAAATCAGTAAAAACAAAGATTTCATGGAATTTGGCATTTTATACCATATCAGTAAATTTACAAAACTTGCATTTTTCTTACAATTGTTTCCTGTACAATTTTCCGTTGGCTTTATTTAATGCTCTATAAATTAAGCCTTTTTTTATTCTGATTATTTATACACATGCTAAAAGAATGACAGCAGAATACCGGTAAATTCTGGAAATTAGAGTAACAATCACCAGTGCAATTTCCAGAATTATAAGTCTTGAAAACAGAATTTCATTGTTTTAATCACCGTAAATCAGTGGCCTTGATTATACTGTATCTATCTGTACAATGTAAAATTTTTATCTGTACATTGCAATAAAAATACATTTTACAAAAAAAGTAAAAAATAACCATATGAAACAGAGTAACTGTACATCATGTTAAGGACTTTCATTTTTTTAATTGAATTTGAATTTTGTATCCAAACAAAAAATACAGAAACATAGAAACTGATGACAGAAAATGGCTAGCGATATGTTGTCTTCCTCTTATCAAACTACACTGTGAAGGTCCAAGTAGCTATTCCACGTTCTTACTTCTGCCCCTTTCCTCTTACTATAGCCATGTGCTTATCCCATCCTACTTTGAACTCCCACATTGTTTTAGCCTACACAACCTCCTCTAGCAGTCTATTCCACTTAACAACCACTCTTTTGGTGAAAATGTGCTTGTAGACATCTTTCCTGAATCTTCTTCCTGCCGGCTTCAGTGAAGTCTTTGCCTGTGTTTTTGCTTAAGTCAAAATGTCTTAGAAATCCACTTTGCCTAGGAGGAGTAGAAGGAGCAGCTGGACCATGCTGGGTTTGAGGTGGGTGAGGGCAGTGGAACAGAGAAACATCCCCCATCCGGTACCACAACACAACTCCTGCGCTGCTCTGGCAAGGCAGGACTGTCCACAAAGGCACCCAAGGTAGTGACCAGGGAG
Organism: Neoceratodus forsteri; assembly: GCA_016271365.2. NCBI lineage: Eukaryota > Metazoa > Chordata > Ceratodontiformes > Ceratodontidae > Neoceratodus > Neoceratodus forsteri. The sequence continues at coordinate 862,629,089 of CM028137.1, read as the reverse complement.
GATGTAGACATCCTCCATAGTGGAGATCCCAAGAAAGGTGGCAGAGGACCCCAGAGGAGATGGAAGCAACTCCTGGTGGGGGACTCCATCATGAGAGGGATAGATTTTGGGACAAGAAATGTGGGGGGAAAGTGAGATTAAGTACCTACCGGGTGCTACAGTTCGGAGGGATGTTAAGCGGATCCTGGGGATTGCTAGGTCAGCAGAATGGGAGGGAAAGCTGAATTTCATTGTCCACCTGGGGACTAATGACCTGGTTGGGGACAAGGAAGGGATAGTACAGGAGGAGTTTACGGGGTAGGGGAGGGGTCTTAGGTAGGTAGCAAACTCAATGACCTTTTCTGTGGAGCTGCCTGTCTATGGCAGAGGGGAGAATAGGGTACTCCATACTAGGGGCTTCTACCAGTAGTTACGGAAATGGTGCAGAAAGAAGGGGTTTGGCTATGATGTGGACTGGGGGTCACACCTGGAGGGATAAGGGCCTGTACTAGGGGAGATGGCCTGCATCCATTCAGGAGGGGGACTGCAATCCTTAGTGAATGGTTTAAATGTTACATTGATGAACATTTTTAACTAGCTGAGGGTGGTGGTGGAAGGAAGCAGGGAGACATAAACTCCCCCCCCCACAAACTGGAGACGTCAGCAAGGAGAACCCTAAGGGAGACAAATCCCCAAGGGCACCATTGGCAACTGGGGTCACACCTGGAGGGATAAGGGTCTGTATGGGGGGAGATGCTCCAATTCTATCTGGGAGGGGGACCACAATCCTTAGTGAATGGTTTAAATGTTACATTTATGAAAATTTAAACTAGCCGAGGGAGGGTAGCAGAAGAAAGCAGGGAAACATAAACTGTCCTTCCAACAAGTTGGAGAAGTCAGCAGGGAGATCCTTAAGGGAGACAAATCCCCAAGGGTACTTTTTTAGAAAGAAAAACAAATTAGTTGTAATGAAGAGAGATGAGAATGATAATGGGGGGGTAAGCAGAAAGGGTGAAAGGGAAAATGGGGACAGATGAGCAGGGTGGTACTAGAAGATGGAAAGCCATGTGTGCAAAGCTAGAAATCTAGGAAATCCTATTCTGAACTAAGAGGCCATTATGGTGGAGGCTGATCTGGACATTGTCGACATTACAGAGTCATAGTGCACTGAGAACCATGGCTGGTAAATAGCCATACAAGGCTATACTCTGTTCGGGAAGGACAGGCTAGGAAAGAAAGGGGGGGTTGCTTTTTATGTGAGAGATAGCATAAAAGCAAGAGGTACAAGGAATACAGGGAAGGGCTGATGTACTGTGGGTCACCTTAGATAAGGGAAATGGAGCCACTATTCACATTGGTGTGATCTACAGGCCTCCAGCATGGGGAAGGGGTTGATAAAGTTCTGGGGGAAGCCATTCAAAAGATGGCAAATAAGGGAGAGGTGTTGCTGGTGGGGGACTTCAATCTACTGGATGTAGTTTCCAGCATCTCAGCTGCAGCTATAGCTAGGAGCATGGACATCCTGAGCTCCCTACTGGGGGGCATTCCTCAGGCAACTAGTTAGGGAGCCCACTCATGGGAGGACAATACTGGACATTGTTGCAGATGTCATGGTAGGTGGCCATCTGGGGACCAGTGATCTCTCTACCGTGTGGTTCAATATAAGTACTGGGTGGAGTTGAACTGCACAAAGATGAGGGCCCTGGACTTCAGGAGGAATGATTTTATAAAAGATTGGGGAATGCTTCAGGGATGCCTTGGTTGGGTGGGGGGGGATTTATTAGGAGTGGAGGAACTTTGGGTGAAAATAAAAGGGGGCTGTAATGGGGGGCAGAGGAGTCTGTCCCCATATTGCCCTATCCCTATATAACCTTTGTTGGCACCCTTGTAATATTATAACGTAAGACTAAATGTAGCCTTGAGCTGTGGTTTGGGTGAGTCATAAGAAGAAGGAACAGAGCAAGAACATAAGCAAACATAAAGCCATGTCCCCTTATCTGGGCGAGCAGAGATAGCACGTAATGGAGGATGGACTAAAAAAACATTGCTGACTCCAGTCAGACCATAATTGGGCTTGGTCTCTCTAGTTACTTCCCAAAGAATACTTGCCACACCTATAGCCATTTGTGTCAGTAAGCTAATAATTACCTGTTCCAGGGAAATGACCACGCCTAAATAATCAGTATATAAGCTTGTGCATTCCATTGTCACACTGAAGAAATGATCTGTGTCTAGCATTACCATTTGACGTCACGTAACAAATAAAATTTCTTCCGTTACGGACCAGGTCTCGTTTAGTATCTTTAAACAACGCAGCTTACATTTTGGTGCCGTGACTCGGATCGCTGTTGCCCCAACAAACCATAGGCGCGGGCGGTCGACCTATGGGACGACCGAGCCAGATCCGTGTTTAACACTGAGGAACAGCGCCTAGTTTGCCTGGCTGAAGGTGGACCGAGACTCGGTCCGGTGACTAAATCAACTACACCTACAAGGACAGAAGGGACCCTGTCTGCACACTAGGTGATGTATTAACCTCTTGTTTTGATCCTCTTGTTCTGACTAAAAGTATTTAAAGTAGTAGTTTTTCGCTCTATAAGGTATAACCTTGTAAGAACTCATGGGGCAAGGTAGATGAGTGTGGCTGCTGGGACTTGCAAGCCGGGGCGCATAGAAGGGTCATAATCCTTGGCTAAGTAAATGGAGGCATCAGTGCACGGGTGACCCTGTTGAAAATATCCAAGTAGACCAAAGGGACAAAATGAGCATGGAAACTATAATAGGGAAATGCGTGGGGAAGTACTGTAAACAGGGGCCGTATGAGACCCCGTCGGAAGACATCCCCGCACAGGTCTATTTCTCAGAACAAGTAGCAGACAGAAACAAGAAGGTCAAGAGAGAAAAGGAAATTTTTGCTAATGCCTTACAAGGCTTGTATCAGTATAATCAAACTGTAGTGTACAGGCTGGGAAAACAAGTAACAGAGAATGCAGGTTTAAAATACGTAAACAAAAAACAGGAGGAAGAGTTAGAATTATTGCAAGCAAAATTGCAGCAGACTGTCCCCTTAACTGAACTTGACGCCATTAAAACCCAGTTGGGGCAAAAACAGAGCCAACAGGCCAAAGCTCAGGGTGATCTGTGTTTATTGAGTAGGGATAATTCCTTGCTACACATAAAGTTAGATCAACAATCACAGGAACACGTGACAGAGACCAGGCAGTTGTATACTGAGCTAAAGGAGGTGACTGAGACTATTCAAAAACTAAAAAACCAGTGTGAGGAATTAAAGCAAGGTCTCAGCCCCTTAAAGATGGCACCGTGACCACCTGTGGACAGAGCACCTCGGGGCACAATGTCGACTGTCACAAGACACCAACTAGAAGAACAACTAGTTAACCTAGTAGCAAGACAAGCAAAAGCTAAACTGAGGAAGGAATGGGAGAAAAGGAAAGAGAAGGCTGATAAATATGAAGCTGAAGAAAAGCAATGGGAGACTAAGGCAAAACAGTTGGAAGACCTCTTAGAGAAAGATGAGGATGCTAGGATGGTGCAGGTACAGGAGGAGGGACCCGAAGGTAAGGAAGAATGGACAGAGGAGGTAGAGGAAAGGAGTATGAGATGGAGGGCGTATGGGTGAAGTGCCGAAAAGAAAAAAGGTAAAGAAGAATATAACCCAGCAGAAACCCCGAGACCGGAGCCAAAACTAAGATCAAAGATTTATCTATAGATGAGATGACAAACTGGGCACAATGATAGGCCAATAGACCATAAAACCAATTTGTCAGAGCTGAGAAAGAAACCAAAACAGTTAACTAGCACTTGTAGGTTAACAAATCAGGACGTCTGCCGTTGGTGATGTTTAAACTGCCTCACACCATAGCGGACGTAATGCCCTCAACAGTACAGGGTACACACCCAGAAGCTGAGAGCAATGTCAACTCCTGGGCAGATTACAGTGAGGTAGTAGAGGCCATAAGAAAGGCAAGGGAGAATCCGCCAAGCAAGAAGTAGACTGGGACAGGATTTTTCAAACAAAGCCACAATCGGAGGAGGCCCCCGAGTGTTCATTCCCAGGCTTTTTGAAGTATATCAGAGATATGGAGGACAGGATTGCCCTTCAGAGGATGACACCACATTTAGAGACCTGTGGGTAAGAGCATACGACCTAGACCCCACCCTTAGGACAGTAGTTAAAATGGCGCCAACCCAGGAAGAACGTATAACCTTGTTGGAAACTTATTTAAATGAGAAGGAGAGGAAAGCAGAGGTAGCAGCAGTGACCTGGAAAAATGAAGGGGGAACAAAGGGAGAATCTAGGATGTGTTTTAACTGCAAAAAGCCCGGCCACGTCATGAGCGACTGTTGGGCGAAGGGTGGAGGCAGAGAGGGTCAAGGACCAAGACAAACAGGCAGGGGGAGAGGACGGAGCCCACAAAGGAAGGATCCAGGGGCCCATACAAGATATAGACCAGGAGCTGGGTCGGACGAAGTTCAAGATCTCATAACTAGGCTTAACCTGGTATTGGGACAAGCCGAAAAAAATGAAACCGACTGCACCTCCATACGATAGTGAGGAGGAGGAATACCTCCTAAGGAGGCTTGCAGCAATAAAGGAAAAACAACAGTAGGTGGGCAGAGGCCCCGAGACGTCTCCCCTAGTGCAACGGGTATGTGCGTTAAGCTTTGATAAACAGGGGAGACCAATAGTGCTGCTAAAAGTGCAGGGAAGAACAATAACCGCTTTAGTGGACACCGGGGCAGCCATCTCGCTGTTAAATATGCACATACCACTGGATGAGAAAAGGAAGCCCATTCTAATTGAAGGATGCACAGGACGCACCTTAACCGGAAGATTTTCACAACCTACATCAGTATTTTTAGAAGGAGAATGTATCGGTAAAGGCACCTTTGTGGTCCTGCATGGAGGGACCGAGAGTCACATCCTAGGGATTGACTTCCTAAAAAAACATAGTCTAATTATTGATTTAACAAATAAATGTATTTGGCAAAATAAAGGAGGAAAATGTGAGACCGCCCAGATACCGGAAAGTTATATATGGGGGTCAGTGAAAAGTAATAAACAACTGGCTGTGCCAGCAGTCAATGATCCTAATATGCAACAAGTGCTTGAAAAATACCCACAAGTATGGGCACAATCTGGGACAGACTGTGGGAAAGTAAGTGATACAGAAATAGCTATCGAGGGGCCAGACCCAGGGCATACCAAACAGTACCCCTTACCACAAGAAGCCATAAAAGGAATACAGCCTGTTATTCTCGAACTCCTAAAACAAGGAGTATTGAGGCCTATTTGCTCCACGACAAATAGCCCTATTTGGCCCGTAAAAAAACCCAATGGTAAATACCGACTGACCATTGACTATCGAAAATTAAACAAGGTAACACCACAAATAAGCCCAATTATTAACACAACAACTGAAATGTTTAATAAGATCAAACCAGGAAGTAAAATATTTTCAGTAATAGACTTAGCAAACGGATTCTGGTCCCTACCCCTGAGAAAGGAAGATCAATATAAATTTGCGTTTACATTTAGGGAACGACAGTACACTTTTACTAGACTACCACAAGGGTTTCACTCCTCGCCAACCCTGTTTCATCGATACGTACAACAGGTGCTACAGGAGGAGGGACTGGAACACGAGGTAGTACAATACGTAGATGATCTACTGCTTCAGAGTAAGACGCAAGCGGAACATTTGCAACTGCTAGACCGAGTGCTTAAAGCACTAAGTAAGAGAGGGTTAAAATAAATCCAGAAAGGTGCACTCTCGCAACCTGAAGTAACATTTTTAGGGACTCTAATATCAGAGAAGGGAAGGCGCATAGACCCAAATAGAATAACGTTAATACAAAACTTACCCCTACCAACTACGGTCACAGGATTAAGAAAATTGTTAGGAATGACAAACTTCTGTAGGGATTATGTAGAGGGGTATTCGGAGATTACAAAACCCTTATGCGCCCTGCTCAGGGATAATCCACAAAAGGAAGATAAACTAGTGTGGGAAGGGGAGGAGTTGCAAAACTTTAAAAAACTAAAGATAGCATTAATGCAAGCACCCGCACTTGCAACAGTTGATCACAGTGCTCCCTTCATAATACAAGCCTTGGCCACAGAAGAGACACTTATGGCGGTGCTCCTACAAACCAAATGGGGAAAAAGCATACCGGTATTGTACTTGAATAGGCAACTGACAAAAGTAGAGCAAGGATTTAGTATGTGTGAAAGAAATCTATTAGCTGTGGCTTGGGCAGTAAATGCCAGCGAACCTGTGGTAGGATTCGGCGAAATTATTATACAAACAACGCACACGCCTATTAAACTGCTAGTAGAGGGAAAGGCTAAGGGTGTCAGTCACAGCAGACAAGCCAAATGGCTACTAGCCTTACAAGACAAACAAGTGACAGTACAAAAACTAACCACCCACATATGCTCCAATACTTAGATTACAATGGGGAGGCCCATGACTGTGGAGAGATAATTGATAATATGGAGTATCCCCGTTTGTGGAAAAACACCCCGAAGGAAGGAGTTATACCATGCTGTGTGTAGATGGGGCCAGGTTTTGGGAAAAAGGCCAAGCTTATACGGGGGCGGCTGTATATTTTAATACAGGGGATGATGATGAGAAAAGACCATTGAGTGAACAAAGGAAAATAATTAAATTATCACCGAGAGACTCATCACAATATGCAGAACTGGTAGCTATTTACGAAGCTATAAAAGCAGTACCTGAGGGACGAATAAAAATAGTAACAGACTCACAATTTGCAATTGGGTCGTTAACAACATGACTACCCATTTGGGCAAGGAGGGACATGAGAATGAGTACCCGGGAAACATGTAAGACATAGGGAGTTATTACGAGCCATCTTAATGGAAGGTAAGAAACAGCCAGGGAGGTTCGCCATAGAGAAAGTAAAAGCCCATAGCTCATATAGCAGCATGTGTAAAACAGGGACATTTGAGGAACGGGGAAATGAAAAGGCCGACAAATGGGCAAAAATTGCAGCCAAGTCAGGAGAACTGTGGGAAGGAATTCGACCCACACAGCAAAGTCCAGTCAGTATGACTAGCATAAAAGAGACAGTAGACCTAAAGGGGGCTCAAAGAGGGGATGATTGGATCAAAAATAAAATTAAAGAGGTTGAGGAAGGGCAGCAAGCAGACTACTATATGCAAGATGGGATCTTACTACATCAAACTGTAGAGGGTGAGCCAAGATGGGTGGTCCCGGAGAATCTCCAAAGAGATATAGTATTAGAAAACCACAAGTGGGCGGGGCACCCAGGAGTAGATAAAACCCTCCAAATTATAAAAAAGCAAATACCATTGGCACCACCTAAAGCAGACAGTTACGCAAGTTGTACAATCCTGCCTAGTATGCTTGCAGCAAGACCCTAAAAGGGAAAAATACCCTCTACAGAGATTACCCTTGGCAGAAGGACCCTGGGATGCACTACAAATTGATTACATTGGACCCCTGCCCACAGCAAAATTGGGATATAAATATATGTTAGTAGTAATTGACATGTTCTCAAAATGGGTAGAAGCTTTCCCAGTTAAAAGTGCAAATGCTATAACAACGGCACGCATATTATACACACAGGTATGTGCCCGATGGGGATTCCCAAATGTAGTAGAGTCAGATAGAGGGACTCACTTTGTTAATCAAGTCATGCAAGAAATGTGCAAAATAATGGGGGGTGCAACAAAGATTACATACACCCTACAGACCACAAGCGTCAGGTATGGTGGAAAGATTAAACCGTACACTAAAAAACGCTTTAAAAAAAGCTGTACTTGATGAAGGTAAAGACTGGGTAACACATCTACCAGGCATTTTAATGGCCATCAGAGGCACGGTGCAAGCAAGCACAGGGTTAACTCCATATGAATTAATGACAGGGAGAAGAATGAGGCTAGCTCACCCAGGAGACCTACACAGTCCCGGGACGGCTACCACAGACAGGATCAAACATGAGGCATTTCTAAAGGAAGTACAAACACAGCTACAAAAATTCTTACCATTTGTGGCTGTAAATATGGGAAACAGTCATGAGTACAACAAACAATACAAAAGCCCTAAAACAGGATATGCAATACCAATACGCATTAATGATATAGTAATGGTTAGAAATTGGGAACAGAAAAACCCCTGGAAGGATGCAAACTGGTTGGGACCATACCGAGTCCTTAATACCCTTGGGGAAAGTGTGATATATGTGTCGAGATGTGAAAGGAGGAAAAAGTCAGAATTTTGGGTCCACGTAGACCAATGTAAAAAGGTTACAAACAAAGTACACAATAACGAAATGTTCAATATAAATGCACAATTTTATTTTTTTATTGCAGCTGACAAAAGGAATTAACAGGACACCATGAACTTTAAAACTGCCGTCACCATAATTATATGTGTGGCCGGGACAATTTTCTTCTTGTGGAGAACAGGAAGTGACCTCAAAATATATAAACGGAGTGGAGATTCACTCCATACCACAAACACCTGGTGGACTTTAATGAGACTGTATGCAAATAATGCAGATGTGACTGACTGTTATATGTGTACACACTCACCCTTTTCATCAGCCGTTGGACTCCACTTGAGACCAGATCCTTTGGACTGGTATGATACATACCAACTATTGTTTGCAATGGCAAAAATCAATGACTCAAACTTTGTACAGTATGTACCGACTTATGTAAATGCATCTGTTTTTAATAACTCTGTACTACCACATAACTGGTACAGCCCACCAAACATGACAAATGATGGGCCAACTGTTATTCATCTTGACCATAGAAAGACACCAGCAATTCCTTATTGTATATGTAAAAATGTGAGCCCTAAGACAAGTTCAAGTTATGTTGGATCAACCCAAAACTGTACCTCCAAGTATTACCCTGACGTTAGATACATTAAAACCCTAACTGTCACAGTTTGTAATGACACTGGCAACAGTACTAGTAATAACAGTAGCTGCACCAACAGCACCTATTTAGCCAATGCAACAAATTTGTATTTCCCCCCAGGACTTATGTAACACAGGGCTTGGCTCTGTCACAGGGCTATATTGGGTATGTGGATTTAAAGCTTACACTTACTTACCACTTGGATGGGAAGGATGCTGTTACTTAGGGACCCTCCAAACTAGGGCCAATATGCACATAATGTTAACCTCAAGCCACCCTAAACCAACAAACCGTATTAAAAGGGAATTACAGGAAGTGCCACAAGACTCCAAACGAATATCAGTAGGAGAGAAATTTGGAGCTGGAATTTTTCCCTGGTGGGGGGTCGGTCCAAGCAATGCATTATATTGATCAGCTAAGCTATGAATTAGAAACATTAGTCAATGAAACATTACTATCAACCACTTTATTAACGGCAGAAATTAAGGCACTTAGAATCGTTACATTACAAAATAGAGCAGCGCTTGATTATGTATTAGCAGCACAGGGTGGAGTATGTGCTATTATTGGAGAAGAATGTTGTACCTATATACCAGACAACTCGGAGGAACTGGAACAAGTAATTGAGGGAGTACAAAAATTACAACAGCGTATTCTCAGTGAGCATGCTCCAACAGATAACGGTTGGGACATTTTCCAATGGATAAAAAGCATCTTTGGTGACTGGGGAAGCTCAATCCTACATGGAATTGTTATAATATGCAGTATATTGCTTGCACTCTACATATTTATATCATGCATCAAAATCATGTGCTCTAGTCTGACCAGACCCAGCAGGGGTAATTACCTCGTATAACACTTGTCTACTACGTGTCTGATTTTCAAATTTGGCAATATGGTGCCAAAGGGGGGAATGTAATGGGGGGGCAGAGGAGTCTGTCCCCATATTGCGTATCCCTATATAACCTTTGTTGGCACCCTTGTAATATTATAACGTAAGACTAAATGTAGCCTTGAGCTGTGGTTTGGGTGAGTCATAAGAAGAAGGAACAGAACAAGCACATAAGCAAACATAAAGCCATGTCCCCTTATCTGGGCAAGCAGAGATAGCACGTAATGGAGGATGGACTAAAAAAACATTGCTGACTCCAGTCAGACCATAATTGGCTTGGTCTCTCTCCTAGTTACTTCCCAAAGAATGCATACACCTATAGCCATTTGTGTCAGTAAGCTAATAATTACCTGTTCCAGGGAAATGACCACGCCTAAATAATCAGCATATAAGCTTGTGCATTCCATTGTCACACTGAAGAAATGATCTGTGTCTAGCATTACCATTGTACGTAGGTAACAAATAAAATTTCTTCCGTCACCGGACCAGGTCTCGTTCGTATCTTTAAACAACGCAGCTTAGAGGGGCATAGAGAAGGCAACAAACCTATGCATCAGATAAGTTAGCAAGGGCAAGAGGAAAAAGAGACCACTTTGTTTCTCTAAGGAAGTGGATGGGAAGGGCAAAAAAGTTAGCATTCGGAAGGTATAAGGAGACACAGAAAGAGGAGGATAGGGAGCTGTATCTGTAAAAACAGAGGGAGGCAGGGAAATCAGTTAGAAGTGCAAAGATACAAACAGAGGAGAAATTATCCCAGGAAGTAAAGAAAGGAGACAAGAAATTTTTTAGGTTATGTAAGCGATAAGAAAATGTCCAGAAGAGAGATTGTAAGACTGAGAGGGGAAGGGGGTTACTGTGTGGGAGATGGACCCAGAAAAGGCAAACATCTTGAATAGATACTTTTGTCAATCAATCAATCAAACTTTATTTTACCAGCAGAGCACCATTGAGGAGAACTCATTTGCAAGGTGGACCTGGGTAAGATACAGAGGCAAATATAGCAATTTATATAGAATATATACACAAAGCAATCAGGAGCAATCTACAAGGCAAAGGCTATACATATGACAATGTGATACAAAACACTGGGAGCATAATCAGCCAAGAAATGCACACTGTGGAACAGGCAACAACTTATGATAGTATACAGACAAAAATACTACAAAAATATACAAAATATACAAATAATGTGAAATCTGTAAATGACCATAAGGAGTGGGAAATTAAGATGAAGTAGAAGACAGCAAGGAGCAAGAGAAGAAGGGCCATTAGAGGAAACAGTTGCAAGTCTAATTGAATGTCCATATTAAAAGATTGTTGAAGAAGGTCAACTTCACCTGGAGCACAAGTCTCAGCATTTTTTGCACATTGTTCCAAAGAACAGGGAGAGCATGACTTTTGCTGCTCTACCAAAATGTGTTCTGACCTTGAGAATAAGAAGAGAGGTATACAAGATACTTCTTAAGGGGTAGTTTCCCATTGAGCAGATATGTAGGTAGTCAGAGATATATTGTGGGAGCTTGTTAGAGATGGTTCTATAAGCCCAGAGGACTGCATTTTTCTGTCGTCTATAACAAAGAGTGTTCTATCGTATCATAATATAAAGTGTGCAGTTGTGGGTGGAGTTTGATGCACCAGTTATGAATCTAAGTGCCCAATGGTAAAGAGTATCAAATTTGGCTTGTGACATGCTAGGACCTTGCCCATACAAGAAGTCAGCATAGTCTACTAGGGGCATAAAGGTAGTTTGAACTAACCATGTTTCAGCTTCCTGAGTGAGTAAATGTTTAATCCACTAAAATAGATCAAGCCTCTGTTTTAATTTTTTAGAGAGTTCCTCAATGTGATCTATGAAGGACAGCCTAACATCAGTCCAGACACCCAGGTATTTAAATTTCAGTAATAATTCCAGTATCTCACCTAGCAGTGTGAGTACTGGGGAGTCCTTCCTGCGGTGCTAAGTTTGAATGCATTGACTGAGGGGACCAAAAGCATAGCCTTAGGTTTTTTTGCATTAAACAGAAGTTTTAAATGCAAAAGGTTTTCCTGCCAGTGGTTGAATTCAAGCTGGAGGTCTTTACAAGCCAGCTCTGGTGTGGGCTTGTCTATATATAGCACTATATCATCAACAAACAGGTGAATGCCTGCTGTCTTAATAGCAGTGTTTATACTGTTTATATAGAGGGCAAACAATAATGGACCAGAGGATGGATCCTTGAGTCATGCCTCTTTGAAAGGTGTTCAACTAGGAGAGACCGCTATCTGCCTTGACCTATTGGTACCAATCAGTAAGATAATTGGTGAACCATTTTATTGTCAGATTGACTACTCCAATGTTATGTAGGATGACCAGAAGCAGGACATAGTCTACTGTATCAAAGGCTTTGCTAAGGTCAAGAAACAAAGAACATTCGTAATGTTTTGCATGCAGGGTTTTTTGCCAATTGTCCATGACCTTAGCAAGCACTAAGATTGTGCTAGGACAGGGTCTAAAACCAGATTGGATCTGGTCTAGCAGTTTAACATTCTCTAGATGTTGTCTGAGTTTTGAATTTACTACCTTTTCCAGCAATTTGGACAAGATAGGGAGTAATGATATTGGACGGTAGTTATTTAGGTCACTGGAGTCTCCAGATATAAAAAGCGGAATGTTGTGGGCTGTTTTACATATAGTGGGGAGGGTGCCCTAAGCAAGGGACATATTGAAAAGGTGGATAATAGGAGCAGACAACACATAATATCCTAGTTTTAGGTAGTAGGGCTCAATGAGTTCAGCCCCCGCACTTTTCCTGATAGCCAATGTCAATAGAAGATCCTCAACATGTTTCACGGAGACAGCGCAGAAGGAGAAGGCTGTGTCTAGATTAGGTGAGCTTGAGTTAAGATATTTAGGGTTCTGGCCACACACCTGGGCCTGGAGGTTACTGCCCGTCAATAGTCAAAAGCTAAGCCTGCTGTGGCAAAATGATTACTGAGGAGTTCTATAATCTAATATTTGTCAGTAGTGGCACTACCACCAAAGGAGATTTTTGGTGGGAGTGAATTGGCTGGTGAGTAACCTTCAAGGTCCTTTAGTGTTTTCAAAAATTTTGTTGCACAATTGGAAGAGGACTTGCGTTCTGACCAGAAATACCTTGCTTTTTTTGGCTCTCGTTACCTTGGTTCTTCAATTTCTAGCAGCTCTGAAGGTTGCTCAGTCAGCTGTTTGTTTGGTTTTCCTTGCCTTTTTCCATAGAGTATCCCTATGCAACAAGGTAGCCTTTAGGTCGACTGCGAACCATGGGCAAGTTTTCTTCTTAGTATGGATTTTAACTACAGGCGCATGTTTATCTATGGTCCTGAGAACAATGTTTTGACAGGCCTCGTATGCATCAGTCACAGTTAGTGCCAGATAGAAATCCTGCCAATTTGCATATTGAAGATCAAAAAGGAAGGCTTTGAGATCGAAGTTCCTCCAACGTCTCTTGAAGATATACCAGGAAGATGAGACTGCTTTAAGGACAGACCTCACACAGGCTATAGCACAGTTCTGACTAAGATAATTGAAGAATATGCCTGAGTGAGTAAAGTGGTAAGGTTTATTAACTAAAATTAGGTCAAGTAGTGTGCCATGATCTGGGTTTTTAATATGAGGACTGGTCACTTCTGTTATGATTTGAGAAAGCCCAAGAGTATCACAGAATTCTTTTATAGGTTTGGACAATGTAGATAGCCAATCCATACTGAGGTTGCCCATAATGATAACCTCTGAGGATAAGGAGTCTAAAACATCACTTAGCTGTTTCAGCACCTTACGCCATGCAGAGAAGGATCTGTGACATCCAATGATAAAGACGGGAACTGACTGTGAAAGCTGTATCTTTACGGTAATACATTCAAATTCCTTGGGTAGCATAGAAGAGTCTACTATGGAGGTAGCATACTTGTCGTGAACATAGATTGCTACCCCCCTTCCCTCATCAGTCTATCTGATCTAAAAACATTGTATGAGGGGATATTAATTTCATAGTCCTGGGTGGTGGGCCTCAGCCACTTTTCTGGCAGCACTAGTACCTCAGGGCTGGTGTGGTTGATCCATGCCTGTATAGCATCACATTTCCTAAGCAGACTGCAAGCAATAATATGAAAAAGGCTCAGTCCCTTTAACAGAATGAGTTTAGAAGGAGCTGAGATAGGGAAAGGGGGACCAGGGTTAAGTTCAACATTGGCTGCACAAATAAGCAGCAACAGAAGAATTTTTTAGGGCATTTAGGAGTAGCCTAATCTGGCAGATTTTACCCCTTCTATGAAGTCAGGACTCAATAGACTCAATGGGTGGTGTTAGTGGAGTAGCCAGAGGACCCAAAGATACATATAGGAGGGTCCTGGTGGTAAGAGAAAATGGGTGTGCAGGGAGAAGAACAGGCAAGCGTTGATTAATACAACTTATATAAGGAGTTGTTTGCATACTACCAGGTACATACAGTAGAGTATCCTTTACTAAAGTGGGCATCTGAGCAATCTTGGGGTATAATGGGCATACAGTAGTGAGTGTTGCCTTGATACATGGGAAGGGACTGCAGGATAAGGATCAGGGTACTGATCGAATGTGCGATTCAGTGTACCTATTAAGCATACTAGGAGAGGAAGTAGGAACTGCATTTTGAAGCCTGTGGCAGAAAAGGCTAGTGCAGTGGCTCATTCAACTCAGCAGTGTATGTAGGAATCACTACATCTGCTCCCTGCTCAGAAGGACAGAGTAGAAGTTCAATATATGCCTCTTTAACCGAGATAACAAAGGAATAGGTATCATTAGGCAGGAGCGCCAATGAGGGCTCAGCATCAACAAAGGGAGGGAGAAAGTGTATTTAAAGAGTGCCGGGTGGGGGGGGTGGGAAAATAAATTTAGACTAAAGATAACATAGAAACATAGACTTTGACAGCAGATAAGGACCACTTGGCCCACCCAGTCTGCCCATTTTCCTACCTTCTGGATAAGCTGCAGATTCTAGTTAACCAACAACCTACTTCCTGCAACCCCCCACTGCAACTGCCTTATGTCTGTCCCATGCATGTTTGAATTCCTCCACTGTTTTAGACCCAACAACCTCTGCAGAAAGGCGGTTCCATGCATCCACCACTCTCTCCGTGAAAAAAAATTTCCTCACATTACCCCTGAGCCGTCCCCCTCTATCTTTAAATTGTGCCCCCTTGTTCTTACACATCTCTTTTTCTGAAAGATGCTACCCTTCTGGACTTTGTTGATTCCCTTGAGGTACTTGAACATTTCTATCATGTCCCCCCATCCCTCCTTTCATCAAGGGTATACATATTAAGCTCTCTCAGTCTTTCTTCATATGGTTTATGATGCAGACCCTGCACCATTTTAGTTGCCCTCCTCTGGACTGCTTCTATCCTGTCTATGTCCTTGCATAGAGGAGGTCTCCAAAACTGCACACAGTACTTCAGATGGGGTCTCACCAACTGTCTGTACAGAGGGAAAGCCACTTCCCTTTTTCTACTTGTGATGCCCCTTCCTATGCATCCCAGTATCCCCCTGGCTCTCCTTACTGACTTCTCACATTGCTTACCAACCTTTAGATCATCTGATATGACTACCCCCAGGTCCCTTTCCAATTTTGTTGTTGTTAGTACCTCCCCTGCTATTGTGTACTCTTCTCCTGGGTTTTTGTTTCCCAGTTGCATTACTTTGCACTTCTTTGCATTGAATCTAAGTTGCCATAAATATTTCACTCTAGCCTAAAACAGGTCCATAGAAGCCCAGAGCAGGAAGAAATGAAGCAGCCTACAAGGGGAAAAGCTGTAATATCAGCCACCAGTCATAGGCTGAGTTAATGCAGCTTCAGTGAATGCAATCCCAAAGGTTCCTTCATGGGCTACAGCAGATGGCTCACCTGAATAGGAGCTTCAGGTGGCATGTCTAGATGGAGGGAGCAGTCAGGCCAGCTTGGGAGCCATGGCCACAAGGTTCTTCAGTGTGCCTGGTCAGAGTCTACCTGAATAGGAGCTTTGGATGGTGGGTCTAGATGGAAGGAGCAGCCAGGCCAGCTTGGGAGCCATGGCCACAAGGTTCTTTGGTGTGCCTGGTCAGGGGCTACCTGAATAGGAGCTTCAGGCAGTGGGTCTAGATGGAGGGAGCAGCTGGGCCAGCTTGGGAGCCGTGGCTGCAAGGTTCTTTGGTGTGCCTGGTCAGGAACTATCTCAATTTTCAATGTTTACAGTAGAAGGGGAAGGCAAGGGGCCACAGAGGGATGACAGAAGCATCAAAGAAGGGAGGTGGACAGTAGTCCCTTTATAGAGGAGAGAGTCCTGAAGGAACTTGCAAATCTGAAAGTGGATAAGGCAATGGGGAGAGATGAGGTCCATCCTAGGGTGCTGAGGGAACTCTGGGAGGTGCTGACTGCACCTCTGATGATACTGTTCAGCCTCTCACTGGAGACAGGAGTGGTTCCAGGGGATGGGAGAAGGGGAGATGAAGTCCCATTTCACAAAAAGTGCTAGTAGGGTGGAGGTTGGAAACTACAGGCCAGTCAGCCTGACTTCAGTGATGGGGAAATTATTGGAATCACTACTGAAGGAAAGGTATTTGTACAAATTCCAGACATCCAGAATCCCAACATAAATTATACCAACACCAAAATCCCAAAAAACGATCATCAACCTGACTTTTAAATGCTCAATTAATAGTTTTCCGACAATTACACTCACGACTGTCAAAATCCTGAATATGTTACAGGACAGATATCACCAGCCCGCTGACCACTGCTGCTCACAACTGATGCCAGCAGGGACTGCCACAGATACAGACAGTAGTAACAGGTGTGGGGTAGTGGAGATCCGGGAACAGGTATTCCTCCAGCAGTACAGGACAGATGACAGCAGCCCCTTCACAAGCGGTGCAGAGAAGTCACGGCAGGGGGGAGTTCCACAGATATGCACAGCACAGATAGGAGCTGTATGGCAGACATCCACAGTACATGTCAGTGGGACAATGTGGGTAGCTTCATGAAAAGGGGATACCAAAGTGTGACATGAGGGTGGATTTTTCAAATCCACAATAGATCAATTTTAATAAGCTTGTCAAGACACTGTGACTAAAGAGTCAAAAAGGAACCAGATTTTGAGATAACTCCCTAGCAGGGATTTGAGAAAAATCAACTTCACTGTTGTGCATGCAATGGGTACACCAAACATTGCACATGCAACAGTGGACACAACTGGTGTTTAACTTGAAGAAAACAATTTACTTTTCTTTTTAATTAATTTTACTAAGCATTTTGAGACACTATGACCCAAGAGTGAAAAAGGGACTATGTTGTGGGATAACTCCATATCAGACCTGAGAGAAAAGCACCTTCAGAGTTGCACATGCAATGGGAACACCAAACGTTGCACATGCAACAGTGGACGCAACAGGTGTTTAACCTGGAAAAAAAAATTACTTTTCTTTTTAATTAATTTTACTAAGCATTTTGAGACACTATGACCCAAGAGTGAAAAAGGGACTATGTTGTGGGATAACTCCATATCAGACATGAGAGAAAAGCACCTTCAGTGTTTCGCATACAACGGGGCACCAAACGTTGCACATGCAACAGTGGACACCACACAACTGTTTAAGTTAAAAAAATCATTACCTGCACCCCTCTCCCACCAGTGTCCTGCAGTACTTTTAAGACCCCATCCCAAAAGAAAATCACAAACTCAAAAAAAGCTGGATGCTTTTGCTGAAAATTTGGGAATATGTAAAAAATGCAATTTGCTTGAGCATAACAGTTGCATGCACCACACAAAACTTGAGTGAACTAGAAATTTTATATGCATTGAAAAACTAGGGTGAACATGTTTTTATTAACAAAACACAAAACCCAAGGCAGTTTTCAACATAAATTTACTGATATGCAGCTAAAACAAAGTCTTCATAGAAGCAATGTAATCAATCAATCAATCAATCAAGTCTTTATTTAACCAGGCATTCATCATTGAGCAGAAGCTCATTTGCAAGATGGACCTGGGTGGAGCATGAACAATTGTATATACAGGTCAACACAGGTATTTACAAGGCAATACAGATAATACTCTTTACAGAGAGGAAGAAAAAGAAGTTCATATGTACATAGAATTATACAGATATTGTGCAGATTACACGGTATTTACATACATAGAAGCGTCTATAGGAAGATAAAGCAGGTTATCTAAGGTTGCAGGAGGAAGTAGCGGAAGAAAAAACAAAAGTAAAATATACACCAGGTAGAGGTGAAGGTAGGGAAGGGGGAGGAGGTAGGGGAGAAAGGCTAGGAGGGCACGGTGCACAGAAAGGAGTTGGTAAAACAGGATGTAGAGAAGGTGGATGGAGAAAAGGAGTATGTGTAGCCAGGATTGAATGCGATAAGTACGGGCATGGTGGGATGTCACAACCCAGGTAGTGAGCTCCTATCCGAGGTTGGGAAAGGAAGAATAAGGGGATGGATGGGCCTAGTGTTGATAAGATGGGGATAAGAGAGAGAACAATTAGGTGGTGAGGAGCAAGCTGGGGGTCAGTACTTAAAATTGGGTCTAGGCGTGGCTATATACCAGTGCAGACACTGGTACTGGGTCTGAGTGGGTGAAGCAGTTACATACTTCTCTGATTGTACGGAAATAAAGTGTCATGAAGGCATTTATACCAATTAAAGTGCTTAATTTGAGGGTTTTTTGTAGATCGTTCCATAAGGTAGGTAGCACAAAGCTTATGGCTGCCCTGCCGGAGCGGGATTTTGCTTTGGGTACTTTAAGTGTAATAGCTGAGTAACTTCTTAACGCGTATTTCCCAATTATACTCAGGGGAAGACAGCAGGAGATATAGTAAGGCAGCTTATTAGAGATGGCTCTATAGGTCCAGAGAGCGACGTTTCTGTGGCGCCTGAACTTTAGTGATGTCCAACCCACTGCCGCATATAGGGTGCAGTGATGCGTGTCGAAGGGGAGTCCCATTATAAACCTCAGTGCTCGATGGTAGAGTGTGTCCAGTTTAGCCATGTAAGAGTTGGGGCAATGGCTGTAGAGGAAGTCAGCGTAATCAACCAATGATAGGAAAATGGATTGGATCAGTTGTTTCTTGGCATCTCTGGTGAGAAATTGGTTGATTCTAAAAAAAAGTCCAAGCCTTTGCCGAAGTTGTTTTAGCAAGTCCTCAGTATGTTCAATGAAGGAGAGTCCTTGGTCCATCCAAACTCCCAGATACTTGAATTTTGTAACAAATTCTAGTTTTTCACCTAGAACTGTGGTAATTTGGGGAACTGTCCCACTGGACATGGGGTTAGCTGTACGGATAAAAGGGGAGAGGACCATCGCTTTAGTTTTTTTGGCATTAAAGAGTAGCTTTTTTTGGAGGAGTTGGCTTTGCAAAAGGTTGAATTCTGACTGTAGGTCACTGAAGGCAGCTTCAGGTGTTGGGCGACTCACGTAAAGAACTGTATCATCTGCAAACAGATGGATGTTGGCTTCTTTTATACAGTAGTTGATGTTATTAATGTAGATTGCAAAAAGTAAGGGCCCTAATATAGAACCTTGAGGTACCCCTCTTTGCAGAGTTTTTAAAGGGGACAGGCCTCCTTCAGCTTTAACTTGTTGAGGCGCCCTGTAAGATAGTCAGTAAACCAGCAGAGAGGAGGGTCACACCTATGGTTTGAAGGGAGGAGAGGAGCAGACTATGGTTGTGGTGTCAAAAGCCTTGCTTAGATCAAGAAAACAACACAAATAAAGTTTTTGCTCTCAAGATTACGCTGCCAGTCGTTAGTAACTTTGGCGAGGGCTGGGATAGTGCTATGTTTAGCTCTGAATCTGGACTGCATAGGATTTAGCAGTTCCCTAGACTCAAGGTGAGTCCTCAGCTGTGCATTTACAATTTTCTCTAGGAGCATGGACAGGACTGGAAGGAGGGAAATTGGCCTGTAGTTATTGAGATCGCCAGGGTCACCTGATTTGAACAGTGGTATGATGTGCTGTCTTCCATATAGGTGGTAAGGTGCCCTGAGACAGGGATAAGTTAAAAAGGTGGGTGACGGGTATTGCTAGTACATGGTAGGCAATTTTTAGGAAGTAAGGGTCAAGGGTGTCGGCCCCAGCACTTTTTCTAGTATCCAACTGAAGCAAGAGGTCCTCTACCTCTTTCAGTGGGGCAGGTTGAAGTGAGAAAGGTGGCGAAGCTATCAGAGTTTCAGACAGTTGGCTGGCAGTCTGGGAATGAAGTATGTTTGCAGGGGAGTTATCAAATGCCATGCCTGCAGTAGCGAAGTGGTTATTGAATGCGTCAAGTATATCCATCTTTTCAGTTATAGTCAAGTTGCCAGAGGTAATCTTGGTCGGGAGTGAATTTCCTGGGGAGTGGCCTAGCAGATCATTGATTGTGTTCCAGAGCTTGATTGGGCTCTTTGTGGCAGAGTCGAGTTCGGATCTGAAGAAGGTGGCCTTCGATGCTCTGATTGTTTTGGTACATAAATTTCGTAGTCTCCTGAACTGGTTCCAATCCTCTGCAGTGTTCAGTCTGAGCGCTTTTTTCCAGAGCTTATCTCTTTCTAGAAGCAAGGATTTGATCTGAGGGGTGAACCATTTACAGGTTTTGGTCCTAGTTCGAACTTTAATCAGGGGAGCATACTTTATAAGGGCCCTTGATAGAATGTTGTGGAAGATATTGTAGGCTGACGTAATCGTTTTGGCCAGGTAGAAATCTTGCCACTCAGGGGAGTACTTAAGCTCCTTTAGGTAGGCATGTTCATTGAAGTTGCGCCTGGATCTCTTCATAGAGAACTTGCTGATGGGTGCTGGGTTGTTGGTGGATCTTACTCCCGCAATAAAACAATGGTCGCTGGCGTCTGAGAAGAAAACATCAGCGTGGGGAGAAGAGATGAGGTTTGCTCATCATCCCACCCCTGGAAATAGTTCCTTTATACCTGGGGTTCTGACATCATATCCTCAAGAGTGCAAGGTGCCTCTCACTGTCATATCCTCTCTAGCACACTGCACTGACAATATAAGCATACACATTGCATAATATAAATATATATGTATTTCTATATTACAAACCAATCACACACACACACAAAAAAAAATTGGGAGAGTAGTGCAATGTAATGGCTGTGGGCAGCAGTCTTCCAGGAGTCTTTCTGGAGGCTGAGATGCTGCCCTATTTGCAGACAACTCTCTGCCCTGAGGGAGGAAGTTGCCCGTCTTCAGGCCACACTGGACAGTAGTAAGGGGACCTTCCCCCAGGCCACACTGGATGGTAGGAAAGGAACCTCTCCCATCCAGGGAGCACCAGAGCTACCACCACTACCTCAGAGGTTGTGAAAAAAACACAGCAGTTGGACCACAGTGGGCTCAGGGAGGGTGAGGATGGTGGAACAGAGGCACACCCAGTCAGTTGCTCCACACCACAATCCATACACCATTCTGGGGGAGCATAGCTCCCTTATGGATGCACCCGCAAGGGAGACTAAGGAGGCTGAGGACAACTGTCACAAGGGAGGCCCACAGGAAGGAGGCAGAGGACACCACAAGGAAAGGAAGCAGCTCCTGGTGGGGGACTCAATTATTAGGGGGATAGAACTGGGGGGAGCAGGGAAAACCTGAAGCAAGGTGCCTGCCTGGTGCCATGGCTTGGAGAGACAGGAAGCGCATCCTCAGGATCACGAGAACAGCTGCACGGGAATCTGAGCTGGACGTCATTGTCCACCTAGGGACAAATGACTTGGCTAATCATGAGATTAGAGCAGTGCAGAAGGACTTTGTAGAATTGGGGAGAGGCATAAGACAAGTAGTACACACAATATCCTTCTCTGAGGTGCTGCCTGTCAATGGCATGAGTGAGGTGAGGGTACTTTGCACCATGCAGTTTAATGAATGGTTGAAAAAATGGTGTGGAGCACAGGGGTTTGGCTTCATTGGGGACTGGGGTTCCACCTGGAGGGACACCAGCCTATACTGGCAGGATGGTCTGCGTCTGTCCAGGAAGGGAACAAGTCTTTTGAGAAATCGGTTTAAATGCTTCATTGGCAAGCTTTTAAACTAGTCAAGGGGGGAGGTACTGATAAGCAGCAGGAAAATCCCAGCCTCTCCCTACAAAACAGGGTACTAAATGAGAAAAAGACAGAGGTAGACAGGTCAGTGGGGGATGCTGCAAAAGAAGGTAAAGCCATCAAAACATAGAGAGCAATGAGTACCAATGCCCGTAGTCTGAGTAACAAGCTTCCTGAATTAGTGGCCTTGATGGAGGAGGAACATCTGGATATCGTGGCAGTCACAGAAACATGGTACACACAGAACCATGACTGGGACATAAACATACCAGGATACACTATCTACAGGAGGGACTGGGAGGGTAAAGAGGAGGAGGTAGCTCTTTACATAAGGGAAGGAATCAAGACAACAGAACAAAGGAAAACAGGGAAGAGAAGAAGCACTGTGGGTAAATTTGGAGACCGGCAATGGCACCACAACCACACAGGGGTTGTATGAACCTTCTCAGGGCTAGAAATGGACAAGGAAATGATAGAAAGAATACTTAGAATGGCAGAAAAAGGAGATATTGCTGATGGGTGATCTGAATATGCCAGATGTTAACTGGAATGCAGATGCAGCAGCCACTTCAAAGAGTGGGGTTATTCTAGATGCCCTACAAGGGGCATGCCTTAGACAACTAGTATTGGAGCCCACTCGGGAGGGAGCAATCTTAGACCTGGTTCTCTCAAATGGAGATGAAGAGGAGCACAGATGTAAGTGGGTAGCCATCTGGGAACTAGCGACCATCGAACAGTATGGTTCACAATAAACACAGCAATAGAGTCAAGCCATACAAAGGCAAAAGTACTGGACTTTAGGAGGCTGACTTTCCAAAATGGGTGAGTGCCTAAGGAATGCACTAGCAAATGGGCAGGAAGGAGGGTGGAAGAACAATGGGAATAATAAAACTGCCATCACAGAGGTAACAAGCCTTTGTGTGAAGCAAATTAACAAATGAAACGATGTAAGAAATCACTATGGTTCTCAAAGGAAGTGGCAGTGAAGGTTCAAGAGAAAAGAAAGCATTCAGGAAGTACAAGGAATCACAGAAGGAGCAGGACAGAGAACTGTATCAGTTAAAGCAAAGGAAGCTGGGAAGGCAGTCAGAACAGCAAAGGCCCAAACCGAGGAAAAGATAGCCAACTCTGTTAAGAGGGGATAAAACCTTTTATAGGTACATCAGGAGCAAAGGAAGACCAAGGAGGGCTAGTGAGGCTTAATAAGAGGAGGAGGGTGGGCAGAGGGTGACTGTGAAAGGCAGAGATACTAAACAAACATTTTACTCAGTATTTACAAAGGAAGTGGAGGTACCTAAAACAAACAGTAGAAACACTCTGGATACAGAAGTTGATACCAGCCCATTTACAGAAGAAAGGGTTCTGAAAGAACTCTTAAAACTGAAGGTGGACAAAGCAATGGGGCCTGATGGGATTCATCCCAGAATTCTAAAAGAACTAAGGGTAGAACTAGTGACACCACTGACTACCCTTTTAACAAATCATGGGAGGATGGGGTGGTACCCGAGGACTGGAGAAGGGCAGATGTGATTCCCCTTCACAAAAGTGGGAGCAAGGCAGAAGTAGAAAACTACAGACCTGTTAGTTTAACCTCAGTGGTAGGGAAAATGATGGAATCACTTCTGAAGGAAAGAATTGTTGAGTATCTAGAGGCCAGAGGGGCTCAGGACCCAAGGCAGCATGGATTCACAGCGGAAGGTCATGCCAGACAAATCTGATAGATTTCTTTGACTGGGTGACCAAAGTAGTAGATCAGGGAGGGGCTGTGGACATGGCCTACCTAGACTTTAGCAAGGCATTTGACACAGTCCCACAAAGATTAATATACAAGTTAGCCAGCCTGGGAGTGGGTCCCAAGATGACAGCCTGGGTAAAGAATGGAAGAGAATAGGGCACAGAGAGTAATAGTAAATGGAGTCCACTCTGAAGAAAGGGGGGTTACTAGTGGGGTACCGCAGGGTTCAGTATTAGGACCAGTCCTCTTCAATGTCTTTATAAGCGATATTGCAGAGGGACTGGAAGGAAAAGTATGTCTCTTTGCAGATGACACAAAGATCTGCAACAGAGTTGATGCACAAGGTGGGGTGGAAAGGATGAGAAGGGACTTGGCAAGGTTAGAGGAATGGTCAAATGTATGGCAGCTTAGATTCAATGCTAAGAAGTGCAAGGTAATGCACCTGGGAAACAAAAACCCAGGGGAAGAGTACACAATGGGGGTGAGATACTAACAACAACAAAAATGGAAAGGGACCTGGGGGTAGTCATATCAGATGACCTAAAGGTGGGCAAGCAATGTGAGAGGGCAGCAAGGAGGGCTGGGGGGATACTGGGATGCATAGGGAGGCATCACCAGCAGAAACAGAAGTTATTATCCCTCTGTACAGACAGTTGGTGAGACCCATCTGGAGTACTCGTGCAGTTCTGGAGACCCAATCTCCATGAGGACATAGACATGATGGAGGCTGTCCAGAGGAGGGCAACTAAAATGGTGCAGGGTCTGCACGGAAGACATATGAAGAGAGACTTAAGGAGCTGAATATGCTATAGCCTCGAGGAAAGGAGAGAGGGGGACATGATAGAAACTTTCAAGTATATCAAGGAATCAACAAAGTCCAAGAGGGTAGCATCTTTCAAAAAGAGGTGTGCAAGAACAAGGGGTACAATTTGAAGATAGAAGAAGTGACTCAGAGGTAATTTAAGGAAGTATTTTTCACAGAGAGGGTTGTGGATGCATGGAATGGCCTTCCGGAGGAGGTTGTGGAGTCAAAAACAGTGGTGGAATTCTAGCATGCATGGGACAGTCATAAGGCAATTCTAGGGGGTGGGGGTAGGAAGAAGTAGACTGCTGGTTAACTAGGATCTGCAGCTTATCCAATAGGTAGGGAAATGGGCAGACTGGGTGGGCCAAGCGGTCCTTATCTGCCATCAAAATCTATGTTTCTATCTATTAGCGCATCCAAAAGTGTACTTTTACTGGGGTTCTTCACGTTTGGGCGTGTTGGTTCAGTAATAAGTTGCGTCAGCCCATGTTCATTACAGAAGGATGCAAGGGGGGCAGCTGTGTTAGACAGCCAGTCAAAGTTGAGGTCTCCTAAAATAATATATTCTGGCAGCCCCTGTCCCAACCTGTCACTTAGATATGACACAAGCTGTAGGCCAGCAGACGGTGGTCTGTAGCATCCTATTACACAGAGTGCAGTAGTCTGTGTAATTTGTACTGTGGTTTTGCATGTCACATTTTGCTAGGGAAAATCTGTGACATTTTGGAGCTGGAAATGGAATAAAAATAAAATGGGTGCACCTAGGTTTCTCAAACTATGACATGTATCTGTACTTGTGGTTACCTTTTAAATTTACTTATGACTGCGTGGCTGTTAATTTTTTTTAAATCAACATACAAAGTATTGGGCACATTGATACCCCCATTTCACGAACTTACCCATCTGTCGCTGAAAGTAGACCACACCGATGACAATAAGACTCAGCACTGGTGCCATGCGGAACTGTGCCAGGTACAACTATGAACTAAAACAACTCAGGGAATGTGCATGGGTAAAGAGGTTGAGGACAGGAGGGTGTGTGGAGTTCTGTTCAGTGGGAGGGGGAACCCTAGCTGCTACGGCACCACACACTGTTTTCCTCAATGCCACTTACAGTTAACGCACATGATTGTGTGTGCATACACATAGTATATGTCTGAACATCAGGGTGCCTACAGTGCTTTGCCACGTTCACCGATCTGCACCGGGACTGCTGTACTCAAACATCCCCTCATTAGCAGTGCTAGGCAGGAAGTGGCAGCTGGTGATTAACTAGTTAAATGTTTTTTCACCTGCTCACTCTTCTGTTTATTTGGCCTCAGCTGAGACTGAAGTGATGAGCTCATTTGGAACTCTCACAGCAGCATAACTCTTGTGTCAGCTGTTGAGGTGGGAGGTAGAATGCTGAGATGGGAGTCAGTGTGAGTCAGTGTCATTTGCAGTTTGAAGTTGGTGGAGTGAGAGACAGAGTGTGGACTCTGAGTTGAAAGCCCTAATTCTCACCCTAGTTATGGTAATCTCCAGCTTGCCTAATGAAGTGGTGGAAAGCTTTCTCTACAGCAGGATTTCCTGATTTTCATCCCTGGAGGGGGGAAAAGGATGGCTAGTCAGTGGATCCAAGGGACAATCCCCTGTTTGATCCAGGATGGTTTCAAGCTGCCTGAAATTTCTAACAGTAAGTGAATTCTGACTTTTGCTACAGAAAGCAAGTACAGTACCTCTTCTGTTGTGTTCCATGCCTAGAGGGAAGGCACAACTTATTTTCCTGTAAATACAGGCATGCGGGACTGTCTTTGAAGTAAAGTTGGCTGAGGTGTGTGATGTCCAGAGGTATGACTATATCACAGTGTTTGGGACTTTTGCCTTTATTCTACTGAGATGGTGAATTTGAATTCTGAATGCCAAGTTTCATTCCATAGCAATTCAAAAGGTGTTTCAAATGTGAGGTGTAACTCTGAAAGAATGGCTGAGTATGGATTTGGGAGCAAAGAGTAGGCAGAACCCTATCTGAAGTAACTAGTTCAGAACTAACAGGTTCAGTAAGAGCACCTGGTTACTTTAGACAAATGACCAAATGTCTGAAGATAATTTTTAACCCCTGGAGTGGGTTACAGTTTCTTCTCTGGTTATGGAAGAATGGTGCTAATCTTAGCCAAATGTGTTTTTCAGTTGTGTCCAATATGCAACTGAAAGCAATGTCCAATGTCCTATAACATGTGGGAATAGCAAGTGCAAGTTGTCCTATACCATGTGGGACTACCAAGTGCAAGTTGTTCTATGTCCTACGACATGTGGGAATACAAATGGTTTTCTATCAGACAGAGTTCAGTTTTGTTGTTCTGCACGTTCCCAGTGCTACGATGTGTAAATCTTGGGGGTCCACCCTTGCTTTAGAGAACATCTCTGGAATAAAGTCACACTTTAGAACCCCAACTCTGGTCTGGACAGTTACGTTACTGCTTCCTGTGGGGATTTATTGGATACCCCTCCAGAAGATATGTCTAGCATATGCCTAGCAAAAAAATCTCTCACTAGGACCTGGTTTGTTAATACCAATAGGTTATTGTTTTTGTACACCCCTACCCCTTGATCTCCAGAGAATGAGCCTGGTATACATTCCCAATGCTAGGGGTGGTACCATTTCTAAATGTTTGAGTGTGTGCCTAGTATGGGTACCAGGGGTGCTAGCTGAGCAAAGTAGTGGAGCGGGATGGGGGGTTACTTGGGGATAATATGATGCCCAACACATCTTGACACATCTAATGTCAGGCTTCTCAATTTCGGCATTTTGAAGCCATTGGCATTTTGTGTGTCGGAATTTCAAAGTCGGGCAAAGATGTTTTGGGATTGTGTCAGTCGAGCAATCATACCTAACCTGAAGGAAATGATAGAGGAATACCTTAAATCCAGTGGCTTACAGAATCCTAGCCAACATAGATTCACTGGGGAGAGGTCTTGTCAAATGAATCTAATAGGTTTCTTTTGACTGAGTGACCAAGGAATTGGATCAGGGTTGAGCAGTAGATGTACTGTAGCCTACCTAGATTTCAGAAAGGCCTTCAACACCATTCCATATAGGAGACTAGTAAGCAAGCTAGACAGCCCAGGAGTGGGTCTAAAGGTGGTAATCTCAGTAAGATTTTGTCTAGCTGATAGAAGACAGAATGTGCTGGTAAATGGATTTCATTTCGAGAAAGGAAGGAAGGGTGACCAGCAGGGTACCACAGGGATCTGTACTAGGTCCAATGCTCTTAAATGTCTTTACTTTCAACATTGTAGAGAGGCTGGATGGAAAAGTCTGCCTGTTCATGGATGACACTAAAATCTGCAACAGGGTAAACACTCCAGGGAGGTGGAAAAATGACTGGGAATCTGAAGACATTAGAGGAATGGTCAAGGGTATGGCAACTGGACTTCAATGCAAAAAAGTGCAAAATCATGCACTTAGGGCACAGAAATCCAGGGGCGGAGTACAAATTATTAGGAGAGATATTGATGACCGCCAAACAGGAAAGAGACCTGGGGGTTATCATATCTGATGACCTAAAGGTGGCTAGACAGTGTGACAAGGCAGTCAGGAGAGCTAGCAGTATGCTGGGGTGCATTGGGAGGGGTATCACCAGCAGAAAAAGAAAAGTGGTGTTACCCCTGTATAGATCACTAGTGAGACCTTATGTTGAGTACTGTGTCCAGTTCTGGAGACCTCAACTCTGGAAGGACATAGAAAGAGTGGAGGTGGTCTAGAGGAGGGCAGCCAAAATGTTGCAGGGTTTGCATCAAAAGCCCTATGAAGAAAGACTGAAGGACCTCAATATGTACACCCTGGAGGAAAGGGGGGGGGGGGAGATATGATAGAAACTACCAAATACCTCACAGGTATAAATAAGACTCAAGAGGGAAGCATTTTTCAGGAAAAACATTGCTAAAGGACAAGGGGTCATGCTATGAAGCCAGAGGGAGACAGACTCAGAGGAGATGTGAGGAAGTACTTCTTCACAGAGAGGGTAGTTGATGCCTGAAACAGTCTCCCAGCAGAGGTGGTAGGGGCACAAACTGTATCAAGGTTCAAGAATGCATGGGATAGGCATAAGGAAACCTTAGTGATAAAGCAAGGAGGGATAAGCTGGAGATCAACTAGGGTCTGTGATGATTTAGTAGGTAGGGAAAAAAATGGGCAGACTAGGTAGGCCAAGCAGTACTTATCTGCTGTCAAATTCTATGTTTCTATGTTTCCATTTATCCGTGCAGGCACTTTTAAGTTTCCAGCATGTCCCCTCTCCCTCCTAGTTCCTAGTGTGTACATGTCAATGTCTTGCTACCTCTCTTCATATGCTCCCCTCCATTCCCTTAAACATGTTTGTCACCCTTCTCTGTACTGCCTCCACCCTCTCCCAGTTCATTTGCAGGTATGGCTTTTAGAACCTTGTGCAAGACTCCAGGTGTAGTCATTCTAGTTATCTGTGTGTAGGAAAATTACATTCTAATTTCTGCTGCAGATTTCCCATCCAATGCACCCCAGCATCCTATTTATTTTGCCTACAGTCTTGCTGCAATGTTGATGCATTTCAGGTTAACTGAGATTATTTTATTACCCCCTGGTCTTACTTTCTAGCTGCACTTCCCAGTACAACTCCTTCCCATTGACTACTGCTTTCTGGACTACCTTTTCTTGTTGCATATTACTTTACCATTTTTTGCACTGGAGCTTAGCTGCTAGATTTTAGATTCATTGTTCCAGCCTCTATATGTCCTCCTTGGTGCCCTAATCCCATTGTCAGTGTCCACCCATGCACAGATCTTCATGTCACCTGTTGTGAAGAGGCAGATCATTACCTATATGCCCACACCTGTATCACCAATGAATATGTTGAAGAAGTTGAGCCTAGAGTCTAGCTCTGTGGTACCACACTTGTAACCTAAATATCTAAGAATTTATCATTTTCTACTACCCTCTGAGTCCCCCCACCCCCAAGCCAACTCTCTACCTAAGTGGCTGTCCATTTGTCCACCAATAGGTTCCTAAGTTTTTCTTCCATAAGGCATTTTTTTCCTTCCCACAGCTGCCTCCTTCCTGGTCACCCCCCACCCACCGACCCAAGGACTTATCTGGGGAGAGTCTCCAACAGATATACTCCCTATGGCACAGCAAGAGGAAGGAGGGCTGTCCTCCCACCACAAAAGCACAATCTAGATCCCCATAGCCCTGGAGGTGATGCGAGGGCTGGGTTCCACTCTGAGAACATGCCAGCATTAGGGCAAGAGACATTAGGGCAGCAATCGGTAATGTCGCTGACCACTGTTTCTATGGGAGGGCTGTACTCCCTGCATCCCCCCTTGTGGGGCTTGGACCCCCCACACACCCTAACTATAGATTCCAACTCCGGGGGGGGGTAGACCTTGGGGATCGTGTAGCAAAATCGGAGTCTGGCACCTTAAAGACTCGGTGGTCTAATACTGGTGCCCTGAAGCACTGCAGTGCAAGGGCTGCAGCAACTGGGCGATCATCCTGTGGCTGTAAGTGTTTTCCATTTCCTCAGTTTCCCCTGAGGCAGAGTCACGTGCAGTGATGTGTGTGCATGTTCTGATGCACATGCACATTTTGCCTCATCCCCCTTTTTTCAACCTCTCTTTTCCCTCCAGGACTTTGTGATTCTCACAAATATACCATAAGAATACCTTGCCCCCCAGAACCATTCCTC
The DNA here is from genome assembly GCA_016271365.2 of Neoceratodus forsteri. NCBI lineage: Eukaryota > Metazoa > Chordata > Ceratodontiformes > Ceratodontidae > Neoceratodus > Neoceratodus forsteri. The sequence goes on along the minus strand of CM028137.1, from coordinate 862,598,982 downwards.
CTGCTATTCTGAGTCCTGTCTGAGCCTTAGCATTTCTGATTTTGCTACTGGTCTCCCTGTTTACCAATAGATCATCCTCCCTACCCTCTTCCATTTAATCCTCTTCCATTTCATGAATGTTCTCCACTTTGCCCTTACTAATTCCTTCACATCCAGTATGAACCACAGTAGGTCTCCTGCTTTACTCCTCATGCTATCCCTCCCAATAACACCTGCAACCTTTAATATGCTTCCTACCTTGAAGGCATTCGATTTCTGCTCCTCCCATTTTATTCCTAATATTCCCCCATGTTATCCCCTAGTAGCCTTCCTTTCAAAGTCTACTTTTCTGAAGTCCCATATCTTTATTGCTCTGTTCCCCTGATTGACTTCCACTTGGTCATCCAGTCATAACATCTTGAAATGGAGGCAGTATAGTGCAGTGGTCTAAGGCTCTGAGTTGCAAATCTGGTGACATCCAGCAGACCAGACCTGGGTTTGAATCCCACAGCTTCCACTTGCATACTGTGTGACTCTGAGCAAGTCACTTAACCTCCTTGTGCTCCCAGGTCGCTCCTGTAAAAAAGCTTTCAGCTTAGTGTGCTATACCTGGTAAAACAACTAAAAAAAATAATTACAAATTGTTTTACTTTGCAGAAAATAAGAAACCTATCTGTGAATAATGGGACATCCATTTATAGTTATGATTTCCCTGGAATATTTTAAAATTAACTTTCCTGATTGACTAGCAATAATCTCATAATTGATATACATATATATATATATATATATATATATATATATATATAGAGAGAGAGAGATATCTATATATCTATAGCTATATATATACACACACACTATATATATACATACATATATGTAAATATATATATCTACTGCGTGTATAAATATATATATATATATATATATATATATATATATATATGTGTGTGTGTGTATAATCTCTTATGGTTATGAGTGCCTTTTCATGTTTTTGGGTGAGATATCTGTGAATGGAAGATGAGCAGTTTTGACACTCAAGTGACTTGAGAAAACACTCCTATCAATTTGAAATGCCTTAACTGTACATACAACTATATTTCAGTACATAGTTGAAACTTCACCCCAGTGTGGAAGCTTACCTAATGTGCTCTAATGGGCACGCAGCATTAGATAAATTCACTGACTTCTTTCCTGATTCGAAGAGAACTGCAGTAGAGGGACTGGGTAGCAAAGAGGGGCAGAGTATTCAATGCTGGCAAGCAGCCTTTAATCTTTGTGCCACCAAGTATGATAGCATTGTGGTTACATAACACTAGCAAACAAAATGATCAGGCAGTAGGGGCTGTATTTACAATAACCATGCCTTTGGCAAGCAGTCAGAAGTTTTTGATGTGGAGAGGGGGGAACAAAAAAATGTAAACAAGCAAGGCTCTGCTTATGTTAATCAACCCCTAACTACCAGAACTGCTGGGCAGAGGCATAAGTGGTCAGGAAGACAAGTAATCAGGAGCTGAGCAGCTCGTGCAGCAGGGTATGCATGTTGCAGGGACAGTTTTGGCTGTTTGTTTTTTTGATTAAAATTTGGTATCATGGTTGGCACACTGAGCTGAACTTGTTTCCAGGTGCCACCCAGGGGAAGGGATACAGCACAGTGTAAGACAACAATAACAAATCAAATCATGGCTCTTAGGGAGAAAACAGAAAGTATGCATAGCTGGTCATCTATTCCCATGGGTAGATGTTACGGGTAGAGTCCCTCAGGGGCCAGTATTGGACCCAATACTATTTAGTATGTATGTGACATCATTACAGACATCGGCTTGCTGTTGGATTGCAAAATTTGCTGCTGATGTAAAAATTGGTAGTATTGTAAATGATAATCAGTCCATCAAATTATTGCAATAAGAAATTGACAAAGTGGGGGAATGGGTAACCCAAAATCAACTGACACTCAATTTAGATAAATGTAAGATTATGCACATGGGTAGTAACAATCTGAGGACATCATATTAGCTCTATGAAAGAAAGATTCCAACCTTAGAACAAGAATGAGATCTTGGAGTTATGGTTATAAACACCCTGTCACCTTCAGAACAATGTAAGACAGCTGCCAGTAAGGCAAACAAGATGACGGGCTGCATCTACAGAAACATAAAAAGTAGAGATAAGAGAGTTATACTACCCTTATACTCATCACTTGTATGACCACACTTAGAATATTGCATTTAATTCTTGGCACCATATAAAGCTGGTGACAAAAAACTGATAGAGTGCAGAGAAGAGCAACCAAGAATATTGACCAACTTAGGGATGTTGAATATAGGGACAGGATGAGGCGCCTGGGATTATACAGTATGGAATACAGAAGATTAAGAGGTGACTTGTGTTTAATATATAAAGCCATAAACAATAACTATCTTTGGGAATCAATTTGCATACTTAAAAAAACAAAAAGAAACAGTAGATTCCATGAGCATCAATTACAAGGAGAATTTTACAGAACAAACTTAAGTGGCAATTGGTTTAGTCAAAGAGTGGTCACCATATGGAACAGATTTCCCAGAAAAGTTGTGGATAGTAGTACAATGGATCTTTTTGATGCATCACTGGACGAGTATATGGAAAATAGAATATATGATATTGCAGGATACAATTTAGTCAAGTCTATTTGGCCTCTGACTACTGAAGCATACAATTCTGTGATTCTATGAAATCCAGGGAAAACAGTGTGTGCATGTGCATGAACAGCAAAAGCACAGTGCACATAAATTCTAGAGAAAGAAAAAAACAATGTAAAAAGTATATCAGTAATGGGGGATGGGAAGGGGGTATGGGTGAGTGCAAGGGAAATGTGTTATCAATGTATGTTAAGATATTTGTAAAAGAATTATAGAGGCAAAAGACTTAGGTGAATAAGTACACTGAGATTTAAGCTATACAATAAAGTACAAAATGGGGGGGGGAGGCATAGACTGTTGTAATATAGACAGAAGATGAAGCCTAGCTGCAGGTGCTTGCTTTTTAAAAGTGAACCAGTAAGAGTGGCTTAAGAGCGTTCAAGGAGGTTAAAAGACTAGAGAAAAGGAGGGTGTTCCACAGTATTGGAAGGCAGATAGAGAAAGCAGACTGGCTTGCAATGTAGTTGCTGTGGGGACAGGAAACGAATGAGAAGCAGATAATTGGAGGGAGTAGGAGGGTGGGATGTCAGGGTTAGGGCGAGAGCAGAGGTACAGTAAGTGGGAACAGTGGCAAGAAATCTAGGAACGGTTGGTCTGCAAAAACAGCGGTGCTGGGCTGGTGCACAGGAGTAGGGTGGCCAGCCCTGTGAAACACATACAAGAACCAGGAAGTGTCTGTGCACTCATACTGTAGTTGAGCCAAAGAATACACTGTCCACACGAAGGCTAAAATTGTAGCTTGGCTTATTCCATGTTAAATCTTAAAGTAAATAGTGTTACAACAGGATAATTTCACCCACTCAAAGACACAGCACTTCAAGTTAGCGAACTCTTCATCAGAGGGTATGGTCAGAGACAAAACATCATCAATTCAAATGCACAGCCTCATAAATATTCATGAGTGCTCACACATACAAAATTGAAGTGCAAATTAAAAAAAACTTAATGAAAAGTGCACTGCTGGATCAATTTCAATTCATAATATGTTTTTGTATGCTGCAAATCCTACACTAATAAAACAATTTAGTTTCACTTTCTACATGAAAATGAAAACTGCATATAAAAATCAGAAAACTTTTCAAGATAAGAGTATAAGATTGTGGTCTGTTCCTGCAATCTTGCCAACTCCAGTGAATTTTGTATGTATCCATTGCACCATATCCACATCACTGAAGAGCAGGGAGGAGAGAGTCCCATCAGCTCCAGTAGTATTATAGTAGCACGGTAGCACCACTATAGTTAGGGTTGAGTAGGCAGTTTAATGTTAAACTACAATTTTTGCACCTTAATAACTTTGCAATCCATTCAAAGGATTTGCAAAAACATTTGCATGCATGATCTCAAGTGGTAGATCTGTGAATGTGTCAAGTCTCATTTCAGTCGGATGTGTGGATTTTTAGTTCTGGATAAAGCAACCATTGGTTTTGCTGGATTTTCTTTCAAGTTGGCTAGCACCCAGACAGTTTGGAATTTTGGTCTGAAATTTTCTGGGTAGAAAGGGGCTGTCTCACAGATGTGTCTTTTGCCTGTTTAGTGAAAAAATATTAATCCCTTCCAAAGTAATTTAATTTTGACATTTTGAAAAAATGGTTCTGAGCATGCTCAGTAAGCACTTCAAAATACAGTGAAGCCCACTAGGATGAGCACAGTGCTGCAGAATTCTGCAGTAGAGTTACCGCAGTAAACAATGCAGTTTCAATGGGAGCTAATCCCTTTTGTCATGCAGTAAACCGGTGACTCTGCACTTCATCCTGGTGGGCTTCACTGTAGCTGTATGAAACAAAAAAGAATCCTTGTTTTCATTGATGTCACCCTCTTTTGTTGGCCACCCTATCGTTTTCTGTTTTTCCTTACAAATAAAAATTTCAAAAGCCACAAATATGACATTCTGGAGTGCGAACAATACATGTATCTTGCTTATCAGGACCCCATTACCTCTACACTTAACTGTTGGAGAAATGCCCTTGAAATGTATCTTTTTTTAACATGTACATCCTTTTTTGTGACCCACTTCTTTTTCGTTCATATGAAAAAGGACAACCACAAATGGAAAAAGTCCCTTTGATTGTCTTCCCTTGTGTCTAGTGGTGCCCCCTCCCTCTGATACTCATCCCCAAAATTATTTTATTTTTCCCTGGTGTCTAATGGAACTCTCCACCCTCTAATCACCATCCCTGTAATGATTTTGGTTTTCCCTGGTGTCTAATGGCACCCCCTCACCTCTCGAGTTGCCATTCCCATATTGTCGCATGGTTTCTGGTGTCTAGTGACACCTCCCCACCAATCTGATCACTGTCCCCATATTGTTGCACGTTTCCTGGTGTCTAGTGACACCCCCATCCTCCAATTGATGTTCCCATATTTTTTACATTGTTCCCTGGTATCTAGTGGCACCCCGACCCTCTGATTTCCATCCAAGTGTCTTTTAACATTTCCCCTGGTTTCTAATAGTGCCCCTACCCTTGGATCACTGTCCCCATAATTATTAGCCTGTAATATAGAAAATCATTCCTCAACATCTTTTTTTCCTGTAGAAAAGAAAACAGTCCCTCACTGATCTGATCCCCCCACCCGTCTCCCACTCATCACCCACCACCCTGTACCCCCCCACACCCTAACTCACCTGAACAAGTCCCAGGGTGTAGATCCACTCTCTGATGGAAGACACATCTTGCTGCTGGAATCACCAATTGCAATATGAGAAACTAAGGTAAGTGCAGTTCAATGTATTTTAATAGGGTTTTAAACTTTGCTGCCTAAGTTTGCCATTTTTGTATATTTTGACCCCAAATGTTCACCATGGCCTTTTTGAGACCCCACCTCATGAACAGTGTCTGTGGAATTATGTAAATCCAGTCAGAAAGGCGATTTAGTGTTCACTAGGTAAAATCACCATTTTTGTGGGATTTCAAAATGTTCACTACCCTTGTTCATGACGTGAGGTAATAAGAAGGCTATGTTGAAAATTTGGGGAAAAAATATGTAAAAATATCAATGTTATGTGCATATGTTGCCATTTTGCTACACATGCTCATAATTTTGGCACTTTTAAATATTTGCACCCCAATTTTTCAACATAACCATCTTTTTACATGACCTCATGAATGTGTCATTTTTCAAACCCTGGCCAAACTGTGTTTTCAAGCCTGTGATGCACAATGGTGTTGTGGTGGTGCAGAATCACATTTTGGCAGGGAATTCAAACTTTCATTCTGGGGTTCATGAGATGGGGTAATAAGAAGGCTATGATGACAGTTTTGTTCCTGTTTTACAACAAATGGAAGCACAGGGCCCACAGGGCACTGTGCTCCCACAGACAAATGAGGATTCATATATATTAGCTCAAAAAGTAAGGAAATTCTTTGCAAAAAAATATGCTAATGCACTAGTTAGGGTTATAGCAACAAAAGTAGGGGAATGTGGCATTAGGGTGTATAACCCTTACTCCTCACCCACACCCTGCAGACAGCATCAGGAAAAACCATTACAGTTTCACCTCTGTTGCCTCTTTGCAAATCAGGTATGGGACATGCCTTGAGGTTGTCAACCCTAATGCTCACCCCATTCTCATATACTGTACCCATCTCAGCTTATTTACTGATGGAATGGGGTGAGCATTAAGGTTAACAACCCCAGGGCATGCCCCATGCCTGATTTGTGAAGAGGCAAGAGAGGTGAAACCGTAATGGTTTTTCCCGTGCCTGCTGGGTGGGGGTGGGGTGTTAGGGTTAGAAACCCTAACGCCATATTTCCCTACATTTGTCACTTTAACCCTAACTAGCGCATTAAAAACATTATTTGCAAAGAATATTTATCATAAATGTAAATTTCACTATTTCTGCATCAATGGAAACCATGGGGAGGGGGGAAGGTCAGCAAACAGAACTGCCCTACCAGACATGGATAGAGCGAGGGAAGGGAATGAGAGATTAGTAGAGAGAGCAGTGATGGGTGAGATATGGAACTCTAAGGGCAAAGCAGCAGAAGGCATGAAAAGGTGTCCACCCTGAGTAGTGTAGACTTGGGGGCATAGCTGTATACTACATCTGAATAGCTAAACACCAAAAATATAATTTTAAGGATTCCATTTTAGCCAGTCAGCTGTCAGTATTCTGAAACTATTAAAATCTGTGCAGTCAGAGATTCTGTGTCATTTCTGCACTAGCTTGAGAAAAAAAACAGACATGTTATGAGTGTACTGTGAGGAGCTGGTATGCATTAGAGATGTGCACATTAGGATTTATTGGAGAAAGCAGCTCCATTTCAGATCTGATATGAGGAGATAGGCAAAATTGTTTGGAGCTGGGCAGGTTTGCTGAAGTGACTTTCCCCACACTGAATATCATTCAAAAGAGCCCAACTGATTTCACTTGGGACCAATGCCTGCTGATAGTGAGTTCCGTTTGGAGCCCAGGCACAGTAAGGGGGAGGCCAGCTGTGAAAGTGGAGACAAACACGTACCATGTACTCTTAATCTGAAAAGTGGCTACCAGCAACAAAAATGAATGGGAGAAGCACAAACTGCCACACTTAGTGAATAAATTCAAAAATACATAGCAAAATGCCAAATAACATGGAAAAAAATCTCACATTTTATTAGAGCATAAAGAATGAAGGCATGGCATAACCCCACCTGCACTTCAGGTCCTAAAATCATGATGCTTCATGCTTTAGGACATGAAGCACAGATTTTTGTTTTTTGGTGCCATGTGTTCTTTCTTTACATTGTAATAAACCTTGAGAGATTTTGCAGTATTTATTGGCATTCTTGAATTAAGTACAGTATGTGCTTTTCACTCATGGAAGTGTCTGACCATAGGCACCAGGCCAGATTCTTTAACAAGGAAGTCCCTATTTGGGGTGACAGAAGCCCTGAGAAGGACTTCTAACTTTATTTATTTAGTTATTTATTTCTGTCTCAGATGACAACCTTTGAGCTAAGAGCTCATTTACAGAGGTTCCATGTCAAGAACAGGGGTGTCGGCAGGCATACGCACTGTACTCAGCAGAGTACAGTAAAAAAAATGCAGGGGCAACGAAAAGAGGAAATCAAGGACATCGTGAGTCACACTGTGTCTGTGTGGTGCTTAGTCCTTTTGCCTTTGTTGTTCGCTGTGGGGCACTGATGCCACCAGCCAAATACACAAACAAGAGCAACTTACCAGGCAGGCAGAAAAGCACAGGAAGGAGGATTACAGGAAGAAACTGATTACTTGAACTCAGACATGGCAAACGGCGGGGCGGGAGGCAGGCCTACTGTTGGTGTGGCATGGCAGTGCATATTTTATACATAGATACATAGACAGTGTCGGCAGATAAGGGCCTATGGCCCACCCAGTCTGCCCATTTAAGTTTGTAAGTTCAGTTTATGTTTTCCAGGAAGTCTGTTGCCCCTTACCCCTGACCTCCAGAATTCCTTTATGTCTATCCCATGCATTCTTAAATCCCGTGATTGTTTCAGCCCCCACCACTTCCTCTGGCAGGGTGTTCCACTTGTCCACCACCCGTTCTGTGAAGAAATTCTTCCTCACGTTTCCTCTGAATCGTCCTCCCTCCAACTTCATCCCATGCCCTCTAGTCCTGGAACATCTTTTCGCTTAAAAATAGTGCATTCCTGCACCCTGTTCCTCCCTGTAAGATACTTGTATGTCTCTATCATATCCTCTCTCCTCCTCTCCTCAAGGAGTACATGTTCAGTGCCTTCAACCTGTCCTCATAGGACTTGTGATGCAATCCATGCACCACCTTTGTTGCCCTCTCCTGAACCTTCTCTACCCTGTCTATGTCCTTACGTAGGTAAGGTCTCCAGAACTGCACAGTGTACCCAGGTGCGGCCTCACTAGTGTCTTGTATAGTGGAATTATGACTTCCTTTTCCTGCTGGTGATGCCCCTGCCTATGCATCCCAGCATCCTATTTGCTTTACCTGCTGCCTTGTCACACTGTTTCCCTGCCTTGAGGTCATCAGAGATGATAACTCAAGATCCCTTTCCTGCTTGGTGCATGCTATCCTCACCCCAACTGATATATTGTGCCAGGGTTTTTGTGCCCCATATGCATTATCTTGCACTTCCTTGCATTGAATTTCAACTGCCAAACCCCTGACCATTCTTCAAGTTTCTGCAGGTCCCTTCTCATTCTGTCTACACCCTCTGGTGTGTCTACTCTGTTACAGAGCTTTGTGTCATCAGCGAACAGTGAAATTCTGCCTTCTAGGTGCTGCGCAATGTCACTGATGAAGATATTGAATAGTACCGGTCCCAGCACTGATCCCTGTGGTACCCCACTGGTCACTCTTCCCTCTGTGGAGTGACAGCCATTTACCACCACCCTCTGTGTCCTGCTGCCCAGCCAGTTACCTACCCACCGCACTACTGTCCTGCCCACACCCATATTCCCCAGTTTGTGCAATAGTCTTCTATGTTGCACAGTGTCAAGGCCTTGCTGAAGTCCAGATAGGCCATGTCACTGCCCCCCCTGATCCACCTCCCTAGTCACCCAGTCAAAATTCAATGAGGTTGGTCTGACATGACCTTCCCTGGTGAAACTATGCTGCCTTGGGTCCTGTAGTCCATTGACAACCAGATGTTCCACCAATCTCTCCTTCAGTAGTTGCTTCCATGATCTTCCCCACTACCGAGGTGAGGCTGACTGGTCTGTAGTTCCCCTTCCTCTTTGTTCCCACTTTTGTATGGGGGACTACATCTGCTATCCTCCAGTCTTTGGGTACCTCTCCTGTTTCTAGTGATCAGCTAAACAGGATAGCAAGAGTTCAGCCACCACCTCTCTTAGTTCTTTAAGGATCCTAGGGTGCACCCATCTGGCCATTGCTTTATCAACTCTTATTACTTCCAGTTCCTTCAGGACCCTTTCTCGTGTAAAGGGACTTGTGTCCATTTCTGCACCATTCTCACCCCTTGTACTCCATTCAGACCCATTACCCTCCTCTTCCCCAGTAAAGACTGAGCAGAAATACCTGTTCAATATGTCAGCTTTACTGTTGTCATCCTCCACACAGCCCCCATCCCCCCCCTTCAGTCTCACTATCCCTCCCTTTGCCTTTCTTTTTTCACTTATGTACCTGTAAAAGGTTTTGTCCCCTCTACCCACTGATTTTGCAATGTGTTCTTCTGTCTGAGCTTTGGCTTCCCTTACTGACCTCCCTGCCTCCCTTTGCTTCTCCTGGTACTTCTCCCTATCCCCTTCTGCCTGTGTCTTTTTGTATTGCCTGAATGCAATCTTTTAGGCTTTCACTTTCTTTGCTACCTCTTTGGAAAACCATAATGGTCTCCTCTTCCTTTTGCTAACCTGCTTAATACATAATTCTGTTGCTCTTGTAATCCCCATTTTAAATACTTCCCACTGTTCCTCAACCCCTGATTCCTGCCCCATTCCCCTTAATGCCTCTTTCAAGTATCTCCACTTTTCTCAAAGTTTGCCCCCTAAAATCCAGGATCGTGTTTTGTGTGGTTTGGTTCTGCTCCTTCTGTGATTTCAAACCACAGTGACTGGTGGTCACTGTTCCCCAGGTGCTCCCCCACTCTTACCCCCATCACACTGTCCCTGTTTGTGAGCACAAGGTCCAGTATTGCCTTCTGCCGAGTTGGTTCCATGACCAGTTGCTTGAGGAAGACACCCTGAAGGGAGTCCAGGATAAATCTGCTCCTAGTTGATGCTGCTGCTGGGATGCTCCAGTCCACGTCTGGAATATTGAAGTCTCCAACCAGTACTACCTCACCCTTGTCTGCCATCCTCTGGATGGCTAGCATCAGCTCCCTATCTGTTTCTTCCTCCTGGGCTGGTGGTCTATAGACCACACCTGTGTGGATGGCTGGCCCCATTTTCCTTTCCAGCTTAACCACAGTATCTCCCCCATTTTGTTCCTCCTGGATCTCTGTGGCCCTTATGTCATATTTCACATACAGTGCCACTCCTCCTCCCTTCCTGCCTGCCCTGTCTCTTCTGAATATGTTGCAGCCAGGTATGGCCAACTCCCAGTCGTAGTTATCATTACACAGGTTTCAGTGATGGCCACAATGTCCAGGTCTGATTGCACCATGACAGCCTCCAGATCTTCCATCTTGTTGCTAAGGCTCCTGGCATTTGCACATGACTTTCCATGATTTGACCTCCTAGACTGTTTAGCTGTTCTACTCAGCCCCTTCCTTGGTTGTCCTTTATCCTGGTTCTCCTTGCTGTCTGCCCTTCTGCTGAATTTTGCCCCTATTCTGCCTATCCACCTCCTGGGTGCTAATCTCCATCTTTTGCACTTGGCTAACCTCCACATCCTTTCCTTCCATTTCTCTGGTTTCATTTTGGTTTATGTTTACATAACAGGGGGCAACAGTGTATCAGTTTTGAGTACAAGTTTAAAATTCCTGGCTACACCCCTGGTCAAGAACAGACAGTAACATACAACAAGCAATTATACAATACAGAAGCACTAATTTACACGTTTACATAATCTAGATTAAAGTAATGTTTCGGTTAAAGACATCAAGAGGAAACTTTATTTAGTGAATGCAGGAGAGATCTAGGGATTTGTAGAGATTTAGTAGACACAAAGCAGGGAACAAACCTTGCCAGTTTCCTTTGTCAAGCAGGAAGGGGGAAGGGGGAGTGGAGGTTAGAGTAGGAGGTGAAATGAGGTTGGAGCAGAGTGACAGGGAATGTTGGATAAGGAGTGAGCAGAGTTGTGGAGCGGTAGGGGAGGGTGATAGCAAGGGTTTCATAGGGAGATTGTGTGGCGGTGAAGGAAAAGGTGGAGAAGTGGGAACCAAGGGAAGGGGAGAGAAGGGGAAAGGGTGGTTGTAAGGGTGATATAGGATGGCTGCATAAAAGGGTGTGCTGGATAGATGTAATAGGATAGGATAGGAAGAAGGTAGAAAGGATTGTAAGGGAGCAGATTGGGGGAAATGAAGTGCAGGAATGATCAGAGCCAAGCCTGGGGGGAATAAAGTGCAATCATAATATGTGCCAGGCCAAGGACTCTTATCCTAATTATAGGGAGCAGGAGCATTTCATTAAACAATAGAGGTGGTAGCAGAGTTTAGATTTAAATGACCCAATTTTGGTCTCGGCTAATATATCGCTCAGGAGGCAGTTGAGCCAGCTTGGTTCACGGAATCCAAAGGATTGTTGACTTTGTGTAGTGCAGCAGAAAGGTACATTGTAGAGATTGTTATGAGACCCTCTAGTCAGCCTAGTTGGTGCAGCTGGGCTAAGCATGGTCTGAACACCAAGTGGTGTCATACGTAGGGAAGCCTTTTTGGCTAGAAGACAGAGCTGATAATGAATTTGGAGTTCCAAGTCCAGCCAGCCTGTGAGTGAGTATAAGTCACAGGTGTAGGTAAGGCATGGAGCTCCCAAGAGTAGCCTGCAGGCTTTATTCAGTGTGAGGGCTATTCTTTTTAGGGTCAAGTCAGAGGCCACATTGTAGACAACAAGGCCATAGTCTACTACAGAGAGGACCAAGCTATTTATGGTGAGTTTAAGGGCATCCTCTGTGAGGCAGTGTCAATGTCTATACAGCTGGCCAATCTTACCATTTGCTGACATGGAGACCTGGTCAATGTGTAGTGAATACGATAGGGAGCTGTCCAAGATAACCCCAAGATATTTGAAGTTTTGGACCATATCTAGAATTTCATTTTGTTTGTTACAAATGACTAGTTTGGATGATTTATATCTACTGTGTGTAGAGGTAAATAACATTGTTTTAGTTTTCTTATAGTTCAGCAACAAACAAGCGTTTAATCTACTTTGGTAGAGCCCAGGCAGAATGGAAAGGGAAAGGGAATGTGATCATTGTTTATCCAGCAGTGGTATGCTAAGCCGAAACTTGTTTCCAGATGCGACCTGGTAGCACATGGAAATTAAATGACTTGCTCAGGATCACACAGTATGCACCTAGGTGGTTATTGGATTCTAACCCAGGTCTCCAGATCTGCAGCTCTGAGCCTTAACCCACTGCACAATACTGCCTCCTAAACACTGGTTATTAGGTAACCAAGCCTTATTTTGGATCACAAATAGTGATCACTTTAATTTGTCTATTCCAAGCATGGGGCATTCAGCTTTTTACCTTGAACTCTGTGGTACAACATCTGCATTAAGGGACCTCTCTGGGACTGTGGCCAGTTTATTTGTGCACCATTTAGGATAAAATTGCTGTGAGACTGACTGAGGTGGCCTGTGTGAGAACTGCATAATATTGGTATTGCATTTCTTAAACCATTCCATTTCCTTCTCCAGAACCTGCCTTCACTAGTGCAACATCCCTAACTGTACTTTTTTAGACCACTGCCTTACTGTCTGCACTGTAATTGTAATTGCTTTAGTGGGAGGGACTTTGTCATAGAGGTGTTTCTACTATTTCCTGGGGAGTAACAGCCTGTGTACAACAGTATAGTAGGAGGCGTTCCCAGACTGAAACAGTCTGGAACTAGTTTCTCCCAGCCTTTCTCATCAGAATGTGGGCCCCTCCACTGTAACATAAAGTAAGGACATAAGAAGACTTTCAGTTAACTGGGACTATCCTAAAGCCCTTCCTCACATTATGCATTAAAAAGAGTTTGTGCAGCTTTGTGGCCAGTAATAAATACTTTGATATGTTCAAACTACATGCCAACATTACCCCAGTGGGTGCAGGAAAAGTTTGGCATCCATTTAGCAGGGGGAGTGCACCTGATACTGGTCCAGTTCACAGTTAACATAATGGGAGACAAAATTAAAAACATGATTAGCGTATGAGGGAAAAAATGTACCGGAGTTACAAACCTTTCAGACACCCGCTGAAAACATGGTGACCTCAATAGAGCCTTTCCTGAGTACCGTTTGCTCTCTATTAGAGAAAGCACACAGACTTCAACAGAGTTCTAACCAGTGAAAGGAAATGGAGTGTTTTTCTGTACTCAAACCAACCCCAGCCAGGGTGGATAACTCTAATATCTGGACTGAGCCAGTGACTTCACTCTAATGTTTCAGGATTTGCATTATTCTAACACAGAAAAGAATGAACAGTTTGGTGTGAGTGTATGGAGTCAATCAATGGATGCCATTTTGGGCGTTAACAGTTATTAGGTTGGATATTCCCTAAGGAAGAGATAGAATGCCTCAAAATGCAGAAACATCATTCCAGACTAATTTTTTTGTGAAATAAAGCATTTATTTCAACTTTCTTTGTTTGCACCTGTTGTTTGTTCTTTTGTCACTAGGTGGGATGCCACTGCTCACGTGTATATTTCAACCATGGATGTGATATTTATGAGCATAGTGAGGTGCTTCATATCCACCAACCAGAGGGAAAGGGAGATGCGTTCTGCTCACTTGATGCATTTAGAGAGAACTGCACTCAGAGTATACAAAAAGGAAGATCTGTCCACAGAAGATATGGACTGTGTCTGAGTGGAGCAAGTTCTTCAGGGGGCTATCTACTCTGACATGGTACTATTTAAGCTTCACCTGTAGGACATCATAACATACTGTACCTACCATCTTATGCTCAGCTACTACAGGAAGTTTGAGAACAGGATGCAGGTTTTGCCCAATGAAAGGCACTTATAGTGCATATGACTAACTCAGATTGACACTACTGAGGAGATCTACCCAAGATATAGAAATTGATGCTGCAAGTTAATGACCTAAAAGACAAGATGGCTACATTCAACATGGGTCTCCAGGGAGGGCTGGTTGGGCAAGGAAACAGGACACTGCTGTGACTCACTGAGAAGGACATCTGAAAGGTAAAGGATTTTGCTATAACTGTGGGGATGATGTGGATTTCTGGCCCTAGTGCACCATCTCCAAGGACACAAAAACGGTTAGTGAGAAAATGATTTGACTGGTAAGGAGCCAGGATAATTTCCACATCACTCAGTGAGGGTGTCAGCTGGAGTACCTGATAGGACAATCTCTGTGAATCACAATACGTCGACTGTTCCCTTAGAGGGTGTAAGCCATCAAAGAGGACTATCCTATTTTTCAAGAAGTTGTACACAAAGCATTTTAAATACTTTACATTGTATTCCTTGGAAGGACTGGAGGCTGCATAAACAGAGTTACTGGTTCCTGCATACACTGTAATGTACTTGGAATTCCTCTGGAAAGTGAAAAAACTGCAGATGCCCAAAGAGATTGTAGCTCACGTGTTCCCAGTGACTGCACTGTACAGTCAAATGCCTGATGCCGGGTTATGAAATGGTGGGTCAACAGTACCTCAAAGCATGTTTTTATGTTCCAAGAGTTTACTAAACCACACTGTGGTGTGAAACAGGAGATCCAACATGCAAGAGGACTCAATGGTTATAATACACAGGGTCAGTGATAAAGAGCTGGTTCTTCCATCCAGTGCAGAATGTGTTGTGACAGAAATTTCTGAGTTTACTGTTTACACAGAAAGAAAGGTTCCCCACCTTGACTAATAATGCACAAAACAACAGTTTACTGGAGGGATTTATGGTGCAATGAGTGGTAATGCCTGTCCCTCCTCACTTGTGCTTGACTGGTGACAGTGAAGACATTGAATGAGATTCAGATAGACATCACCCTGTGGAAAGGTAGGACCAAAGCACACATCTGACATGCAGACACCATGCTGAGCACTGTTCTTGTCTCCTCACTCTCCAGTGACCCCAGGCCCTTTCGTTTCAGAGGTTCACTGATTCCAGACTATTCAGGAGGCTGAGTAACAAACTGGTAAAGATGAGGTGAATTTGTTTTGTGTCAGAAAAGGGTATTTTCACTTGCTGCTCCAGTGCCTTAAGCATGCTTTTCTGAATATTAAAACCTGGAACATAACAAAAGCTGATATCACTACTAAGACTAAGAAACAAATTTACGGTATGATTATGCAAAAGTATTTTTCCCCTCCATTGCAGTTGAAAACCTCTCCAGTGATTAATGTTACAGATGCTACCAATCAACTGGTTAAGCCTAGGCTCCAGAGTCATGAGGAACATTGTGTGGTTGGGCATTTATGGACAAATTCTTTTTAGAGATTCACTAGAGCATAAAAAACCAGGGGAAAAATGTTCCTGTTCATCCTTCCCTAGGATACTTGAGAGCCGGAATCACTTTTTATATTTGAATGCCCACACAGTATGTAGTTCTAGCAGATGATAAGTTAAATATAGATGGAATTCCTAATTCAAAAATGTAACTTATTCTGCTGTGATTTGGGACATATACCACGATGGTTGGACTAAATTTCATAACAGCACCCTGCATTTATATTTCAAGGCTTGTAAATATTATCTGTGGCAGGCAAAATCTGCACTTACCATTCAGTAACAGCACATTCTCTTACAAGAAGTTGTAAAAAGGGTAACAGGGAGCCTACAGAAATTAAATCTGAAAGAATGAGCAAATTTGCCATATCATAGGGTACAAGACAGCTGGAAGCACTGCCAAAGGATCTTGTACACTGAGTACTTGATTAAGTGTGCACCTGTATTAATGCTTCTTTGTCTTCACATTATTTTGGGGTTGTATTCATTCTTTCAGTTTTTTTTGTGTGATATAAATTAATATCAGTGTACAAAGAATGAGAAGGGGTGATTGATTATTATTTCTGTTCATGGGAGTCATGTGATGCACAAGGGCTGACAAGCAGCTTTATCCTCAGCTCCACGCTCTGGGCTGTTAAAAGTTGTTTATTTCTATAACCATACAGCCAACCTTGAAATACATCTAGCTGACTAATCTCATCTTTTCTTTGGGGGCATCTATTCTGGTATGATTTGATATGGAAACCACCAAGGGAACTGAGCTTCAGGGACTGAATGAAGCACCGTTGCCTCTTCCTAGGCCACAACCAACTTGAAAGTGTCCTACTCTGGATTCACCATCGGATACTGAAGCAGAGCCAGACAAGCGTAACCTTCTGCTCTCTAATATGGCCAGCATCAAGATGACTTTGTCAAAGGTAATGGACAGTTTTCAGTTATTTAAGCTGGTTTTAGAAACTTTTCATTGCTGCCTTAGAGATGTCGAGGTTTGGATTAGCTCCCTGGAAGACTCACAAGCCTGGGATGAAAAGGAGCTACAGGATCTTAAAAAATTGGTGGTTAAGCTGGAGAATAAGGTGGATGATTTGGAGGCACGAAACTGCCAGAATAATTTAGTCCTGGTCAGCATCCCTGAGAAAGCTGGAGGAACAGATACACTCAATTTCATTCACGGCCTTCTCCTAGATGTCGCAGGCACCCTACCGAGTGGCTCTTCCTACACCATGCAGCATGCTCATTGCTTTCTCCAGCCGCAATCCTCTCCAAATGGCAAACCCAGGGCCAGTACATTATGCTGTCTGAACTTTCAAGACATGGTGTTGATTCAATGGAAAGCTCGTGAAAAGCAACATTTCTCCTGGAACAGTCATTGTTATATTATTTTTAACAATTTCATACCCCTCATGAGGGAGAAGCAGCTCACTTATTCTTCTATTAAAAAGGAGCTTTACCAAGGTGACATAAATTTTTACATGCAATATCTAATGCATTTGTTTGTCACAGCAGCAACTAGCTCTGTGGAATTTTCTTTGACTGAACAAGCTTGTTCAGAACTGCCCAAATATTTTCCCCACCTTTTAGCTTCTGGTCCCCACTGACCCTGAGGCTTGTCCTGGTCTCCAGACGTGCTTGGCTTCTACCATGTTTTCCTGAACTTTGAGACCTCTCCCTGGTTGTACATTGTCAGCTGACTTTCCTAGTTCACAGCATCAAACTCTACAGCTCATATCCAGCCTAGGATGTTTGTGCTGCTGTCTTTATTCCCTCCATATGCTTTTTTTGTTTTGTCTTATTTTTACCTTTTAGTCATCTGCCTCTCTTTCCTCCACGAATTTTTCGGCAGCAGCTTTCTTCCACTTCACAGCTGGTAAATCTGGTTGATGTGCACCATGCCACGGAATGAAGATTGATGCCTAACCTCCCCCCCTTTTTTTCGTTAATGACTGACCTCTAATGTTAGACCTTATGTCATACTTTTGTCACCTTGTCTCCTGGACAAGGACATCACTTCTTTCTCTTTTATGTGGTGGACTACCTTCTGGATGATTGATCATTGTTGGACCACAGAAACAATCCTAATGGATGCAGGGTGTTTTCTTTTGCTTTTTTGTAACCAGCATGCCATGTAGACATCCCCCTGCATTATGTGGGTCTTTAGATCAAGAGTCGTTATCCTTTGTTAACTGCAAACTGTTTCTACTACCTATAACTTGTTATGTGGTAGGGCTTATTATCAGGAGTCATCCCTTTCTTCTTGATGGTTTTATCTCTTAATTCTCTTATGTCTAATCTTGCCTATTCTGCCTCACTCCTTTTTTCCTTTTTGAGTTTTCTGTTCTTCTGTGCAACCCCATTTTGACCTGACTCTTCTGCTCCTTCCCTCCTCTTGGTTACACCCTGATGTCTTCCTTTTTGCATTTGCTCTTCCATCACCTCACCAGCCAATTTGTATGCTCCGTTTTTATACTTCCTCCCCCGTTTTTTTGTTTTTACTTGATTCTTTGTTTTCTTGTATTACTATCTCCTTACTGTGAATATCTACCTGATGATATTTAGGCTTCATATACCTCTTGGTGGCTTTTTCCTCAGCTGTTACATAGTTACAGGCAGTTTTCTACATGGCCAGAGCATGGTAGCCAGGAAGGCGTGTACATCCTTCTAGTGAATGGTGGCCTAGTGCCATCATAGAAGTTCTTCCTCTACCTCCCCATCTACATTTGGAAGGGATAAACAGGGGATTTCAATTTCATTTTGTGTTCTGCCCTTGGGGCAGTTGTTGTTCATTCCCATGCTGGGACATTGTTTTGTTTATAGTTCCAAATGTTGATATTTACAGTTGTTTGTTATTTATTTAATATTCAGGTTGTCACATACTGCTTTAGGTATTGGGACCATGCTGTTTTTATTTTTATTTACTGTTAGCAGGGAGTGTGCCTCTCCTTATCATTCAAATTTCATATTTTGGGTACATTTTTTCTTACTCTATCTGTTATATTTCATGGCTTTAACACATATAACCTGTGTTACTTAGAACATAAAAGGGGGTCAATAGAAAATCAAACATATTCAAATTATTTTTTTCTGCTAATAATTTTTATTAATTTTCCACATATACATCCCCAAAGATAGGATATAATATTTGTCATTCATGAAACATACATTAACAGGAGAAGAGAAAAGTGAAATTATAGGGTCATACATAATATTTCTGGGCAAAATAATCTAAAAGAATGAAGGATTGGTGCCTGGGAGAAGTGAAAGTCTGTGATCAGTAGGATCTTGTGTATAGCAGATAACACTACCTATAACACACTCTCTACGCCTGTTAACAAGTATATACTGACACACAGAACTACAAAGATCCAGGTAGCTACATACTATAGCAAATATTATTCCAAGCATCAAGCATGACAGGGAGAGCAAATGCTTACACAGAGATAATCCTCAAAACAGTGTTAGGGGATCAGGAATTATTAGCCAGGGTGGAGGGAAGGAGCCTTCACCCTGTGCCAGTCCTTGGTTTCAGATAAGTTAAGAAAGGGGCCCAGCAGGAATAATATATAGGGAGTGACTAGTTAATAACATGCATCATTTGATGTAAAGATGCCATCTTGGAGAGGGAGTTAAGGAGCTCCGACATAGAGGAGATATCATCAGATCTCTACCTGCTTAGAATCAGCTGCTTTGCTTGGATACTGAGGAGGGCAAGCCACTGCCCCTGTGAGTGAAATAACTCCATCTGCTGAGTAGAGATGTCTAGAATCCAGAAGCAGGAGTCTAGCTCTATATTGGAGCCCACAATTTGGGAGGCTAGCTCATTCACAGAGGTCCAAAAAGGGAGAACCAGATGACATGGCCATAGGATGTGGTACAAATCCCCCTTGGGTCTGACACCTCCAGCAGAAGTCATTCTCTAAAAGTTTACATTTAAGAAGCACAACAGGGGTCCTGTACCAGTGACGCAGAATTTTGTTTTGAATTAGCTTGCTTCTCATGTCTTGGTAGGTAAAAGCATATTCAAATTCTTAAGCATCTCCTTCGTTTAAATGTTGATATTGCCATGTTACAGGAGACCCACATCCCAACTACAGATGGACATTTATTCCACCATCTGTGAGCTGGTCATGCGTATGGAGTGGGTACCAGCACTCAGACAGCAGGAGTTATCATATTAGTCAGGAGGACCCTTCCAATCCAGATTCTGCAGGACTACACAGATCCTGATGGGCATTTTATTATACTTCAAGCTTTAATAGGTTCACAGGAAATGTTACTAGATTTTGTTTATGGCCCCTTATTCAGACTCCCCCACTGTTTTTCACTCGTCTGTTAAATATAATGTCCCAGTACAACCTCTTACTGAAAATACTGATGGGAGACTAGACCCTTACCTTTGATGACATCTTACACAGATCAGGAAAGCTTGCAATGGACTCTCTCTGGCTTAACAAACCCTCCAAGACCTTTTAGATAACTGTGGAGTAGTCGACATTTGGAGGATTTTCCAATCCACTGAAAAGAACTATACCTTTCAATCCCCTAACCATGGCACTTATTCTAGATTGGATTATGCTCTTATTAGTTCCACTTTTATACCCACAGTAAGGTACTGTGAGAGTCACAGTAAGTTCATTTCTGATCAGGCCCCCGTTTCTTTTTCACTGTCCTTATCCTTCTCAGTTGAGGTTGACAGGCACTGGAAACTTAACAACCATCTTTTGGAAAAACTGCAGCAACTGACAGTTGACTTCTTCAGTATTAGTAAATCTACAGCTCAGTCAGCTGACATATGGTGGCAGGCATACAAATGTATCATCAGGGGATGGCCACAGTACAGAAACACCACAGAGACAAACAGATACAAGATCTTCTTACTTCTGTCCGACCTCTAGAGAAGAATATTAATCCCTTATCCCTCGAGCAGGATTGGGTTACTCTTAACTGCAAAACAGTTAAATATGCTGAACTCAACAGAGAACAGACAGAACACACCTTGTTCAAAGCTTGCCTTACCTATGAGATGCATGTCAAGAAAGCTGGCCAGTTCCTTGGCATGTGCCTCAAACAGCAAGAATCCACATGTTTGATTAAGGTGGTTTGTTTCTCTCAAGATGGTACTCTTTTAATCTCTCTGAGGGAGATAGCTATTAAATTTAATGATTTTTATGAGATCCTCTATCTGTGGATGACCTCCCCTCAGACATATACTCACTCCTCTGCCCTCGACTACTTAGCCCCAGCCCACCTTCCACAATTAAATCCTCAATTGGTGAAGTCCCTTAAACCCCCTATTTCCACATGTGAAGTAGAACTGGCTATTTCCTCTTACTCCTGATAAAGCTCCAGGGTTTTTGCCTAATTTTTATATATGGTACACTACCGGTTATCCGAAACCCAATTAACTGAATATTCACACTATCCAAAACCAGTCTATGTCCCCTATTGTTCTAAATACAAGTGATTAGTGGTCCTTAGAACCACATGCAGTTCACTAATTGTTAACAGCTTTTCTCATTACTGTCATTAGCAGCTTGTTAACACTGTCAAGCAACAGCATACATGTGCTAAACTAAGTGCTCAAACATGCAGGCTAACAGGATATGGCGTGGTAATGGCAGCAAAAAGAAAATGGTGTGTGCTAAAAATTGAGCAGACGCTCAGAGTATTGCAGTGTCTCTACAACAGAGAGCGCATAGTGGATGTGGCTTAAAAGTTTCAAATCAGTAATGCCACAGTATACAACATCCATGCTGCAGGAGATAAACTGAGGGAGTATGCTGCAACACTGGACTGCCCTGATGGCATGTGCCATAGAAAGTGCAAGAAAGGCATGAGATACTTGACAAGGCACTTTATTTACAGTTTCTACAAAACTGAGTGAAAGCCACCCCTACATCAGGACCAATCCTGAAACAGAAAGCCATCAGTTTTCACTGAAACGTTAATGGCATGAAAGATGCCTTTGGTGCTAGTGAAGGGTGGTTGAGCCATTTAAAGAAGTGCCATGGGATATGGCAGCTTCCTGTGGCAGGTGAACTTTTGTCAGTTTGTAATGACAACATCTCCCCATTCAGGAAAAAGCTTTTTGACATAATGGTTTCAGAGGGACTGACACAATCACAAATTTACAATGCTGATGACACTGGCATGTACTGGAAAATGCTGCCAGAAAAGACACACTGACATGTTGGTCAGAGACATTTGCCCCTGGGTTCAAAACAAAGAAAGGCGAACTACTAGTGAATGCAAATACCTCAAGAACTAATCATCTTAAGCTGTTGATCATCAGAAAAGCAATGCAACCAAGATGTTTTAAACATGTGAATATGCAAACCCTTCCTGTTAGCTACACAGCCCAGAGTAATTCTTGGATGAGTGCCAGCATATTTAAATATTGGTTCCACTCAGAATTTGTTCCTGCAGCTCACAGTCATTTGATTTATTAAATTTCTTGCAATGTGCAATTCTGTTACTTGACAATGCCAGTGCCCATCCAGATTAAGATCAGTTAATTTCGGAAGACTGAGGTGTTTGTTATATGTTTTTACTTGCAAACACAACTTCCAAGCTGCAACCAATGGACCAGGGTATTTTGTCTATGCTAAAGAGGTTGTATCAGGCAAAACATTTGGCAACTGTCCTGGCAGAAGAAAATGAGCAGCTCACTTTAACTGAGGTCATTAAGAAACTGACAATTAAAGATGCTTACTACCTGATGGCAGACTCTTGGTCTGAGGTTAGGCAGGAGACAATCATTCAATGCTAGAAAAAATTCAGAGGCGCTAGATGAGGCACAAGTTGACCCTGTTGTGGTAGAACAAGAAATTGAGGCCAACCGAGCATTCCATGTCATAGCCCAGCAAAGTGTTCACCAGAAGTGGTCCAGAAGTAGGTTGAATGTGTTGCAAATGACGACAGCTATGGCGAGCTCTCTGTTGACAACATAGTGAACATAGCATAGAACATCACTGAGTTTATGGAGGCAACAGATGAAGATGATGGAAAGCAATCTGCACCGACTACTCAGGAACGCACTACCTCAGAAGCTGTAGAGGCTTTTAATAAATGTATCCTGTGGCTGGAAAGTCAGGACAGCACAGATTATCTGCACACCTTATTGGCATGCAAGTTGAGAATACAGGCAGTCAAAAAATGAACAAAGCAAAAAAAGACTGCTACCACTCAGTTTTTTAGTGTGTTGTGACTGTCTAACTGCTCAGACCTCTCTTGCACTTTGAACTTACATCATATCCAGTTAATTTTCTCTTTAAAAATTTGATACTGTACTATATTGATTGATGTGTGCTGCTATGCAGTTTAAAATGCTGATCGAATGTACATGCTAATTTATAAAGTAGCTGTTTGCAGCTGTTTACCATTAATTTCCTTGTAGCTCTACAGAACCATATTGATCACACTAGGCTGCTTTTACTTGATTATCTAATTGCTTAATTTAACATGCTTGCTGCCTGATGTGTGCTGTGGTGCTTTGTCAATTTACTATTTGCAACTACTGTATGCCGAAAACAACTTCATGCAGCAATAAGTACAGATGCTGACAATCCATTTACACAACCTGGCTGCACTTTAGTCATTTATAATACTGTACTGTGTACTGTTTTTATAACATTCTAATATGTGAGACTTTTTTCAATAAAGTTCTTAACATTATTTTGATAATGTCCATATTGTCCCTTACACGGTGCTGCTGCTGTTGATGTTCTTTTCAATGGACTCCCATTTATCCAAACCCCTGATTACCTAAAAGAACTGGGTGTTCCCCCCAATGCTTTCAGATAATTGGGGTTGTACTGTAGCTCTTAAGTCTGAATTGGGCCCCCATCTTGCGGATGCATATAATTATTGTTATCAATTGAATTCCCTTTCTCTACCTTTTCTACAGGCTGTTATCATTCTTATCCCTAAACTGGGGAGGGACCATTCTGAGGTGGGCAATTATAGGTCCATTTCTTTTTTGAATGTTGACATAAAGATTGTCTCCAAAATCCTCGCCCATCACATTGCAACCTTTGATAACCCTTAATAGGCCACAAACAGGTCAGGTTTATGCATGGATGCTTTGCTTTGGACAACATGCATAAGATCTTTCACCTGATCTAGGTGTCCAGGGATTCAAAACCCACAGCGGCTTGATCTTTCTGGATGCCGAGAAGGCCTTTGACTGAGCCTCTTGGTCTTTTCTCTTTCTTGTGCTCTCTACCTTTGGTTTCCCAGAAGAATATATCAACTGGATCCAATTATTATATTTATTTATTTATTTTAACATCAGTTTAACAACCTTTGAGCCAGAGGCTCATTCACAAAGGTACCTCGTCAAGAAGGGAGACAAAGACATACATATAATAGACAAATACAATACAGCACAGCAAAAGGCACAGGCAGGTACATGTAAGGTGAAGCAGTCAGCAACACAGTTCAGCAATATGAAATCCCTTTTTTTTGGGGGGTTGGAGGTTGGGCAGAAGAGTTGGAAGGAGGCCCAGTGGGGGGATGGGAGCTGGGATAAGGAGGAATGCAGCTCAGCAAGCTTTGTCTAGGGGGGTGGAGGTAGGGGGTCAGGGGCAATGGCAGGAGTGAGAAGTGAGCAGGTGAGTTTTCAGGCTGTATCTGAAGCTAGCCAGCGAGGGGGCATTTGTGATGCTTGCTGGGAGGGAGTTGTACCAGGAGGGGGCTCTATAGGCGAAAGCCCTTTGACCCTGGGTGGTCCGAGCCCTTGGGACAACAAGGGCAGCTCTGCCGGAGGTGCGAGTACGTGCTGAGGAGTTAGATCGGTGAATAGAGTTAGCAAGGCCAGGCAGGGATAGACCATGGAGAGCTTTATAGGCAATTTGACAGGTTTGGAACAGAGGCGCCATCAAGGTTGAGTATAGAGGACATGGAGTATAGATGGCAGGTATGGGTGAGTCTATGGGCACCGGTGATAAGTCGGCAGGCTTTATTGAGCGTAAGGCATACCTTGCGGTGAGCCGTCTGGCCAGCAGCGCCATACACAGGAAGGCCGTAGTCGATTAGGGATAGTATCGAGGAGGTAACAATCAAGCGGAGGGCGTTTGCGGGGAGGCATTTTTGTGCCGTAGAGGATGCCCAATCGTGCATTGGAGGCAGAGGTCAGGGCAGCGATGTGGTTATGGAAGGAGAGAGCAGAGTCGAAGATTATGCCAAGGTATTTATAAGAGCTGACAAGTTCTATAGGGTGCTTAAGGGCGGAGCGGATAGAGAGAGGAAAGTTTCTGGACTTATTTTGAGGGTGTGTAAACAGCATGGATTTAGTTTTCTTAAGGTTGATGATGAGACGGTGGTCAGAGAACCAGGTTTCTGCCGAGGTGTAGGCACACTGGAGGGAGTTCTGGAGAGCGACGGGGTTACTGTCGGAGGCAAAGAGTACTGCATCATCAGCGTAGAGTAGGACATTTCCAGCACAGGCATTGGGCAGGGAGTTGAGGATGAGAGAGAACAGTAAAGGACCGAGTATGGAGCCCTGGGGAACTCCCGAGCGGATTGGGCAGGTATCAGAGAGCGTGCCACCAATCCTAACACGTTGGGAGCGGTTGGACAGATAGCTGGCGCACCAGGAGACTGGGCCAGAGGCAAAGCCCACACTGGCAAGTGTTGCCAGCAGGAGGGGGTGTGAGACGGTATCAAAGGCTTTTGATAGGTCTATAAATGCCGCACCAGCGAGGGAGCCTGCATCAAGTGAGTTATGGAGGAAGTTTGAAAACTCCAGGAGAGCAGTATTGGTGCTATGACCGACTCTGAATCCATGTTGTTCAGGACAGAGGACATCGTATTTCCTGAGGTAATCAGATATTTGGGTAGCAACAATTTTCTCTAAAGCTTTAGAAAGGGGAGAGAGGATAGAGATAGGACGGTAGTTGCGTGGGAGCGTCCTATCACCACCCTTGTGAATAGGGGTAACAGTGGAAACCCTCCAGACAGAGGAGAATTTCCCAAGGCAGAGGGACTTATTAAAGAGGCAGGTGATGGGTGAGATGACTTGTTCCAGGACCTGGCGTAGGAGAGAGGGATCGAGGGAGTCATTGCCAATGGAGTTGCACTTTAGGGCTTTTAGTAAGTAGGGCCTGACCTCATGGGAGGTGACAGAGTGAAGGTGGAAAGGGGGTCGGGAGATGGGAGGGGCAGACATTGGGGGAGGAGAGTTGAAGAAGTTGCATGGGAGCACTGCACTAAGGTCAGTGAAGGAGTTATTGAGGTGTGATGCAATGAGGGTGGGGTCAGTGGAGATAGTCCCGTTGATGTCAAGCAGCGATAGTGGGGGGGATAGTGCTCCACCACTTAGTTGCTTGATATTGTCCCACAAGGACCTGGGGTTACCCCAGGAGGAGGTGAGAGAGGCTTGGTAATAGTCGGCCTTTGCTTTGCCGACTGCCCACGACACTTATTCCGGCTGCTGCATAGGCCTGTCTGTCAGCAGGCGTCCTGTTTTTCAACAGCGATGTGCCATAGGTTATCCCGCTGCTTAAGGTGTGAGCGTGGGGCAGGGGTAATCCAGGGGAGTGTCGGGCTTTAGATCTACGTGGGTTAGGTCGAGATGTCACAGGCAGAGTTAAAGGTGTGAACAAAGGAGGCAAGGGCCTTGTCAATATCAGGGGTGTTTAATAGTGTGGACCAATCAGTGTTGGCCAGATGGAGTTGTAGAAGTCTTTAGCCCACCAGGTCTAAGTCGACGACTGACCGGGTGATTTGAACAGTGGGCTTGGGCAGGAGGTTATCCATAAGAAGAGAACTGGGGAGTGGTCACTAAGGCAGTCGGAGAGGATTTGAATATTGTGGACACGGCTGGGCCTGTTGGTGAGAACCACGTCCAGAAGGGAGCAAGAGCCCCTACTAGGATTTAACCTGGTAGGCTGGGAGACTAACTGTGTTAGATCAATGGCAGCGAACGCGTCACGGGAGGCAGAAGCCTTAGGAGAAAGCCAATTGATGTTTAGATCACCTACCAGGACTTGGTCAGAGGAGTTAGGTAGGGAGGTCATATAGTCAGTTAGGGGGCTCAGTGCCAGGGCTTGGTTTTTGGGGGGTAGGTAAGCTGTGGTCAGGAAGATAGGACCCCTGGAGGGGTCAGGAGATAATTTTAGTGTTAAGGCCTGGGCATTATAATTAAGGATGGGGGGGGAAGGGCAATCCCAATGAGTGGGTCTTTAACATAGATGGCACATCCTCCACCTCTCCTGCCGATCCGATCCAACCGGTGGAGGGAGTAGCCTGGGAGAGAGACCTGGGAATTAGAGGTGGAGCCAGATAGCCAGGTTTCAACTAAGGCAATCACATCAGGATTATGAACAGTCACCCAGCAATGTAAGGAGTCCAATTTTTTGAGGAGGCTACAAATATTTATGGAAGCAATACGGAGTCCAGTCGATTTCAAAGGGGAGCCATTGGAGACAGGGCCAGGGTTGGGATGGATGTTGCCAGACAGGAGCAGGAGGAGGAGAGCTGCCCTAGAAAGGAGGTGGAGGGAAGTCTACCGGTTAGGGAGGGATGGGGATGGAGCTGTATAAGGGGTAGGCAGAGTAGCACAGACTGGGAATGCTAGTGTGATAAGATACAGGAGCTGGCTGGAGGGGTGAGAGGTGGGGAGGCCAAGGGGATGGGGTGATGTGGGGAGGGAGTAGGGTGAGTGAAGGAGGATGGGGTGGGGTTGGGGAGGGAGGGCTGGAGGACGGCTGGGGGCACAAGAGTAGCAGGGTAGGGGGCAGAATGTAGTACTAGGAAAGGCGAGGAATTAAATGATAAGGAGAGGGAGTGGGGAGCAGGTGGTAACAGGGGTAATAGCCATTCTATGAGTGGGAGAGAGATTGTAGAGAGACACAGAGATGGGTTTGGAGCCCCAGGGGGTGAACACAAGGGTAGTGGAGGGAGGTGGGGTTTAGGAGCTAGGAAGGGGATGAGAGGCGTAAGCACCGCCTAGTGGCCACCCGGTATGATCTGCAAATGGGAAAGTGGGGACTTGGGTGGTGGCGAGACAGGAAGTGACGCAAGTGGTAGACGCCTATAAGACAAGAGCCGACCCTGGGTGGGGGTGGTGGTTGGGGAGGGAGGGCGGGCACTAGCACCCCGCAGCTGAGTCCACAAAACAATCAGTGGGCTGTGGAGCTTAGGAAGCCAGGGGCTTAGCGGGACACCGTCAGTACACCCAGAGCCACGCTGTTGGAGGCTTTTTCTTTACCTGAGGTAGCGGCAGTCCTTCCGACCTGAACCCGCCGCGGTCAGAATCCTTCTGTGGGGGGGAGGGGGCGTGACCTGCCTGTAAAGATAGGAAGCCTAATTAGTATGCAGCGGGAGAATGGCGTGTGGCTAGCTTGGAGGCAGAAACTGCACACACGCAGGTAAGCTGGAGGACAAACGCAATGCAAGCACAGTAAGCCCCCACCCTGCCATGCTATCACAGTACTCCAACCCCTCTGCTCATATTGTTTGTAACAGAGTTTTCTCTGACCATTTCCCTTAAAAAAGGTACCCTCCAAGGTTGCCCACTCTTCCCATATCTCTTAAATCTATATCTTGAACTTCTCACTAAACACATCCTACAACATCCACAAATCACTAGAATTCCCATGGGATATTTTTCCTTTCCAGTTTCCACATATGCAGATGATATTCTGCATCATCTGACCCATCTTGCTCAGTCCCTCCCTTTCACCCTTCAGGATTTACGTAAATTCAGTTCCTTGTCAAGCTGCAAGTTAAATTTATCATAAATGGCAGTAATACCCCTTAATCCCTAAAACATCTAAACAAGTACTCCTTTCTATAGTTGAGGGATGTTGGTCACCCACTGGCCTTATGTATTTGATTATTAATCTCACCACCAGTGTCCACTCCTTAATATTTCAGAACTTAGCTCCATTACTCCAGACATTGCAAGCTGACTTATGGTGATGGCAGGCACTTCGGATTTCCTTATGGGGCAGGCTCTCGGTAATTAGAATGCATGTCTTACCTAGGGTTTTGTACCCTCTTGGCATGATAGGCGTCCCTCTTCTGCAAACTTGGTTCACTATACTCCAAAAGATCCTTACCAAATTTACAGTATATGGAAAGGGGAAAACCATATATTTCCTATGTTAAAATGACCTTGGCAAAACAACACAGAGGCCTTCAGCTCCCAAATATACGGTGGTACTATCTGGTTGCACAAGCTAGTAAATGTTTAGGTTGGAGCTTACCCGATATGGGAATTTCTCCTAATACATATTATCTACAATGGAAAAATATCAAAATATTTCTTTGCACATATATTAGCATTACTCACCGAGCTGTCCTCCACTGACCCTGGTCTAAACTTCCCCACGGACTCCAGCAAATCCCTATTGACTGGTCCATACATATTAACTGGCAAGTTTGTCGATTGTTGAAATATGCCCCTCAGCATGATCCTTCCCAGCCATTATGCCTCAACCCCAACTTTAAGCTCAGACACAAACCAGTTCCCTTATCCTTTTTACCCACAGCCAACCTATATCATGCGGAAAACCTGCTCCAGGATGATCATCTTACATCTTTTGCTGACTTTTGGCAAGTTAACAATCTTGGTCAAACCTCAGTTTTTCCCTTTTTAACTTGTCCACATGCTTCAAACTATTTCTGGCCCCCATCCCTGGCAATTTGTGGACTGCACTGCTTATCACAACTTGGCTGGCCTTGTAACGTGGGACCATACTATATATGTACTTTATAAAGCTTTGAGAGATCTCTTTGGGGAAAAATCAAAGTCCAAGTGTTCCAACTGGGAGAAAGAGTTTCCTGATTATGCAGATCTGCTCAATACACCTAGCCCCTGGTACTATAGCTATCAGTATATTAAAATAGACAAGTTACACCTCTTATGCAATACAAAATACTGCAGACCAATATTTTTCTCCAGAAAAGATGCATAAATGACATTTACAAGCAAACCCTATCTGTTGTAAATGTCACTCTCATGTGGGTTTACTTTGCTATGTTTTGTGGTACTGCTCTGTCTCCCAAACATGTTGGCAACAGATCAAACAACATTTAAATCCCCGGTAGGTTCAGAGGATGCATTTTACTCAGAACTGTGCCATTAACATGTCAGTGGGCCTCCATCATCATCATGCTGCCCTCATTTCTGCAGTGGCAAAATGAATCATTCTGTGTCACTGGATGGATCAACAACCCCTTCCTACAGAGAATGGCATAAAGAAATGATTTCAGTTCTCTGTATGGAGAAATCTATAGTCTGCCTCAGACATACACTTCCAGGTTATCAGGCAAGATGGGAGAAGCTACACACCCTCCTCTTGCTTCCATGATATCTGTTGAGCACCTTCTGTTTGATAGAAGCTTTATTCTTATTTCATAGGGTTTAATGTTTTGTTGACTTAGACTTCCTTCGCACTTTTCTTTGATGCCATATTTTGTTATTGTACCAATTACTACTACCAAAGTGGAGCACTGTTCTATATTTTCCATTACAGGTTATGGTCAGATTTGTAGGTACCTTACTTGACACTCTGTTATCACAATGTTTAAAGCCATACCTTTTTGCTGATTTTCAGTTAGGTCCCCAAACATCTAACCTTATGCTTCTATAGCCTATGCTACAACATTGTATTCCCTTAAAATCTATCTTTCCCTAGTCTTGTTGTACCATCAATGTGACGTCACGATGTTGTTGTACCATTGTGAGTATGTCACAATGATGGTACAACAGCTCTGATCGTGTTTGCGCATGCACAAATTGCAGTACCTGTTCGAAAAATGGCACGGCAGTTCATCGAAGGCACAGGAGGAAGTTCAAATCTGTCAGTAAGTGCTGTTTTTTTAAATCGTAGCTGGCACACAGCAGGACACCCATATTTCTTTTTAAATTTATCATCAAACAGTAACTTTGTGGGCCGGGAAGGAGTGGAGTGTTTTCGTGGACACGGGCAGGGCGGGGGGTCCCCAACATCATGGCGTGACCATGGAGGAAGTCACACGCTGTTTTGTTTTACTTTTGCCCACACACTATAAAATACAGTGGATGGGCAACACTAAACAATAACACTGTTTTTCACTTCTCGAAGTTTCATGACAACCGAAAACCTCTTGAACTTCACTCTTGAGGTTTACTTGGTTGTCATGACAACTTCTTGACGTGAATAACAGTGTTGTTGTTCACTGTTGCCCATCCACTATCTTCTATGTGTTATATATTTTGTTCCTTTGTTCTTGTTTTTTTTTATTGTGGTTGTTACAGCATTATTTTTGAATCTTGCTGTAATCTCTCTTATAAAATAAAGTTAGTTGAAAAAATTTTTTTCTGATCATGTTGTTTCTCTGTGTATGTATCTGTAATTTTTTTCTTTGATTTCTTGTTTTTCTGTATATACTGTTTTTATTCTTTCCTGTATAATTCTTTATTTTTTAATGAAAATATTCCCCTACTTGTCTTTGATAAGTACCACAGAATCTTTAACTGCCACCTGGATAGTGTCCAGAGATCGGCAGGAGGGACCTTGGTTTAATTTATGTTCTGAAGTATGGTATCTCAACAGTGCAGCACCTCACAGAACTGCACTATGGTGTCAGCTGTGTGTATTATGTTGTGTACCTGTTGTTGCTAGAACACACAACATTCTGATTTTCCAGCCCCAGAGGCAAGCATGCTATCTACAGAACCACTGAGTCACTGACAGTCTGATTAATGAACATTTTAGAACTGTTGGTAGTGTGAATACTGTTGCAGTTGGTCGTAGGCTCTTCTTTGGAATCCAAAGTGCCATGTGGTCCCAGAGATAAAATAACAATTACAGGAAATGTTTGTGTGTACCTTGTTTGTGTCTGTATTTACTGTTTAGGAAATAAGGGCTGAATCAAGTTTGTGTTAACTCTTTTTCAAAACATCCCCCTTTAAAGTGGTCAAGAATATTGGCCACCCCACCAGCACAGTGTCGAGCTACTGCTTGCAGTGCCAATGACCTGGGGTTTGTGAATGAGCCAGGACAGATGAAGGAAGGAGGATCAATCATCCCACAGGATGCTGTCCTGCACCAGGGAGGTAGGGTTTCATGTCCCATTGCTTTACTCCCACATTGGTGACCACAGGTGGCAGTACAGGGGGATACATAAATGATGGGAGGGACCAGTGGAGTGCACTCACAGGGTTTGTGGCATCAGGCCTTGCCAGCAGCTCATCCCAATGCACGTGCCTTGTAGGGAATGGGGAGAAAATAGGAAAAAAATCACACAATCCACCCTCACGCCACACCATGGCTGCACCCCTTGTTGGACTGATCCACACCTTCACCTCTGTTACAGATGGGCCAGATGATTGTGGCGAAGAAATGCCAAAGAGGCTGATGGCATACTTGGCCCCAGGGGACAAGTTAGTGGGCAACACAGGGGTGTGTCACGGGTTGGTGTGGTGACCAGAAGTGGATGCAGCAGGTTTCAAGCAGAGGGAAAACTCACTTGGAAGCAACAAAATGATGTCTCAGCCTACCCCTGAAGCAGAATGAAGTTTATTTGAAAAACAAATGGAATATTTTAATTAACATAGAAGTGTAGAAACAGAGAAAATGGCCACAGATAAAGACCACTTGATACACCTAGTCTGCCAATTTTTCCCTGCCTATAGTATCACCACAGATCCTACTTGTGCTCAGGCCCATTCACCCATCCTCCCTTCCCTTTACCTCAGATTCCCTTATGTGTATACCATGCATTCTTGAACCCCACCACTGTTTTGCCCCCAACAAGTCTGCTGGAAGACTGTTCCAGGAATCCGCCACTCTCTGTGAAGAAGTACTTTCTCACATCTCTCCTGAATCTACCCCTTCAGTTTTTTATCATGCCCCCCCATCCATAAGCACATTTTTTTCTGAAAAACACTTCCCTTCTGTACCTTATTTACTGCCATGAGGTATTTAAAGGTCTCTATCATATCCCTCCCCTTACTCCTCTCTTCAAGGGTGTACATATTTAGGTCCTTATGTTTCTCCTCATAGGGCTTCTGATGCCGACCCTGAACCATTTTAGTTGCCCTTCTCTGGATCATTTTGACTGTGTTTATGTCCAACTGGACATGTGGTCTCCCAAACTGGACATAGTACTCTAGGTTGGGTCTTACCAGTCATCTTTGCATAGGCAATAACCCTCCCTCTTTCTGCGGGTGAGATTCCTCCTTATGCACCTCAGTATCCCACTAGCTCTCACAACTGTCTGGTTGCACTGCTTGGCTACTTTTAGGTAATCTGATATGATCTTTTTCCTGCTTGGTGGTTGTCAATACATTTTGTACTCTGCCCCTGGGTTTCAGTGCCACATGTGCATTAGACTGATCGTTTTCACTCTGAAAATCAGCTGCCATACTCCTGCCCTCTTTTTAAGTATTATCAGGTCTCTGCTCATCTTTCCCGACCCTCCCCATAGAGTTTCCACCCTACTGCAGATTTTGCTGTCCTCAGCGAAGAGGCAGACCTTCCCTTCCAGGTCATCTGCAATGTCACTTATAAAGACATTAAAGAGGACTGGTTCCTGCACTGATCCCTGAGGCAAGCATCAGGCATTAGCTAAAAAGGACTTGTGCGTCACAGGCCGAACAAAGATCTTAGTGCAAACAAGGCCTCATATTTTATATTTCTTATAGAAAGGCCCATAGTATTTTAACAACTGAAAAAAGGCCTAAGTTTCTAATACAAAAGCAACATTAGACAGGTCACTTCAGTTCAGCCTAGCCAGCTCAGACCAGTTTCACTCAAGGCCTCTAATTAGAAGCTAGACTGTTTTCTTTTTACTTGTACAAAGCATAGTTTGCTAATTGCACATAACTACACCTTTGCTTATATAATCCTGTCCAATAAAGAAACAAACAAACAAAAAAAAAACTACCACAAATAACATTAGGAAAGGGCCCTAACTGGTTTCAGCATTATTTGCCAAATCATACGTAACTATTTCTAGTTTAACAGCTGTCTTGTCTCCTAGCCAAGTCTAACTAAAAATACACACTATAAGTATTGTGTCATTTTGACAAAGGGCAAGACACTCAAAAAAGGGTTTACCCATGCCACATCAACAGTCATCATGGAGACATCCCCAACAGCGACAGCCGCAGTGCCAACTGTTGGCATTCCAGTGTTGGGGATGCCTCCGTGTATCCATCAGGGGCTGTGCCCCCGAACCCCCCGGTCTCTAGGATTCTAACTTCGAGTCAGAGTTGGACTTGGTGGGCGGCAAACACCCAGGTAGGCAGTCCTGATCGCCATACAGACCACCACAGCGACTGGTGGATTTTGCCCAATTCCTGTTGCTGTGGTGGTCTTTGTGATCTGAAAATCGCTGCAGCAATGGTATACATCAAAAAAGGCCTAAGGAACATCTCTTTGTTGTCCAGCGAGTAACTTGACTAGCCAGTGACAGGCCAGAGAGGGTGCTTAGGAAAACAAAACTGATCAGAGGTTCTGTTGGCAAAACACTGGCTCTTGCTTCATGCATAGGGTAGCTTCACATTAGAGAAGTGGAAAAGTAAAATTTCACTTGTGAATTTCAAGTGAAGTGCCAAAATTTGTGCTCCACAGAGCTTCGCAAAGCTTCTCTGCACATGGGGAACTTTGGCTCCATGCAAATTGTGTGAATCTCACTATGAAGTGTGCAATTCCACCACGGAGCACAAACTTCGTGTGCAAAATTGCACACTTTGTGGTAAAATTTATGAACTGCACTTAGTGCATTTTGTGACATTTGTAAAATAATTCACGGAGCTAATTTTTCTGACCTCGCCCATCTCTACTTCAAATGCAGGATTATAAGAAGATAGGACACTGCATAAATTAACCCTCTCCTTTTCTTGTGTGCCGACGGGGGTGCCCAATCCCTGTCTGCATAAATTAACCCCCTCCTTTTCTGGTGTGCCGACGAGGGTGCCCAATCCCCTGTTGGCTGCAGCACCCCCCCAAACAGTTAGGTGGCACGCTGGGAGCCCACCCCAGTGTTAGGTCTAGTCCATGTTAGGATTACTTGCATATGCCTAGGCTTATATATAATACTTACAGCATGATAGAAAATGATAGGTTACTCTAATCAAGACTGTTTGTTAAAAAATATCTACTTGGATATAGGTTTGAAAAGATACACATCTGTAATTGTTTTTATAGTCTCAGATCTGTTCAGTGTGCTTTATGTCCCAAACTATTATTCTGTATCAGTCAGGCATCTGTGACAATTATTTTACTTAGTCTTAGAAATATAACAAAATACTTTGCCTATCACTTATTGCTTACTGCTAATTGTTATTAAACAAAATACAACATTTTGTGTGCTATAAGTTATTATACAATGGCAAGAAATAATGCTGGTCTCTGATTGGTCAGTCTGGGACTGGACCCGTGATGTTATCCCAGCAATACATCATGGGTCTAGTCTCAGCATTATGAGCCTCCTGACTGATTGCAGTGGATTTGTTGAACCGTTACTATTTGTTGGACCTTTAGCATTTCTTCTCATCTTCTATTAAGAAACACAAATATTTTTCCACATTAACTAAAACATCTTTAAAATTATTTTTTCTTATTCTGTATAAGAACAAGCCATTGTATAATAGCAATAATGCCCTCCAAGGTGTGTCGTGGTGGGATAATGTCATGCCTCAGGTATTGGATGCACTCGGCTTGCGGCTTGTGCCCAACCACCAGAGGTGTGACGTTATCCCAGCACAATACACACCCTGTCAGGCATTATTGCGTAACTATCTTACACTTGCTAGTGTTCTGATAGTCTTGAAATAAAATCTCTGGATCCTGACCAGACTTCTCAGATTGTCTTTGTGCATATAAAAATAAGTGGCACACTTGTGTCCCAGGGACCCTGACTTGGGCACCAGCTTTCAGTTCTGATAAATGGGCCCGGTATTGGTTCTGACCCCGACACATCACCCTCCATTCCTCTGAGTGAACTGTGTTCACCAATTCCCTCTGCCGCCTATGGCCTAACCAATTTCTTACCCAGTTTACCACTTTTGAACCCACTTCTAAACTATCCAGCATGCTTACTAGCCTCCTGTGTGGAATGATGTTAAAAGCCTTATGGAAATCTAGGAAGACCTTGTTCACTGCCCCACCCCAATGTAATTCCTTGATCACCTAGTCAAAGAAATCTATTGTAACCCATTGGATTCAAGATATTCCATGATCCTTTCCTTCAGCAGTGACTCCTTTAACTTTCCTACGACTGAAGTCAGGCTGACTGGCCTATAATTGCCAGCCTCTTTCCTGCTATTATTTTTGCGAGGTGGGACTACATCTGTTCTCCTCCAGTCCTCCAGAACCACTCCTGCTTCCAATGAACTGATAGATAGCACCATCATAGCTACAACCAGTACATCTCTGAGCTCCCTCAATACCCTTGGATGCACCCATCTGGATCCACTGCTTTGTCCACTTAAAAATTAGTGAGTCCCTTCAGGACACTCTCCTCTGAAAATGGACTAGCAGCCACCTCCCTCCCACCAATGCTTCTGTTACTTTTTTTGTGGCCCCTTCCCTTCTCCTTCCTCTATGAACGCTAAACAAAAGCATTTGTTCAGGATGTCTGCC
The DNA here is from genome assembly GCA_016271365.2 of Neoceratodus forsteri. Lineage (NCBI taxonomy): Eukaryota > Metazoa > Chordata > Ceratodontiformes > Ceratodontidae > Neoceratodus > Neoceratodus forsteri. Next base: position 862,562,737 of record CM028137.1, on the reverse strand, counting down.
TTCTTGGTCCCCCTCTGTACAGACCTCCTTCCTTTTTATGTTGACGCACTTGCACAGCCAACATCTTGCAGTAGTGCAGATTTAGAGGCGCGTCCCCTGTTAGGCAAATGCAGGGCACGCATCAGTAGGTGCGTCCCTCATTCACCAATCAGCCTGCATGCTTGCGCCACACCATGCATTCATAATGTGGTGAGCACATCTTAGGAAAGGTCCGCTGCAATCCGAGCAAAGTTTGTCAGATGCAGTGGACCTTCCTATGTGCTCAGCCACATTCTATGCATGGCAGCTGCCCAACTGCCGACTTCGGGGGTGCCCAGTCCACCTTCCTGCTTCCTGTGGCCCCAATGCATCTGCCGATGGGGGAGCCCACTCCCCGTTGGCACAAAGCACCCCCCCATTTGTTATATGCCAAAGGGGGCACCCAATCCCACTCGGCTCTTACCCCCCCACTTTTCTTGTGTGCCGACGGGGGTGCCCAATCCCTGTCTGCATAAATTAACCCCCTCCTTTTCTGGTGTGCTGACAAGGGTGCCCAATCCCCTGTTGGCTGCAGCACCCCCCCAAACAGTTAGGTGGCACGCTGGGAGCCCACCCCAGTGTGCTAAATCCCCTGAAAAAAAAAACTGTCCTGCAATGTTTTGTTTTTTTACCCTGTAAACACAAAAACAGTCCCTCATAGTCTCCCTCCCACAACCCGCACCCACCCTCTGTGCACCCTGCCTCCCCAAACCCCCCTCACCCCACACTTACCTACGGAGTCCGACGTGACGATCTTCAGTGGACCGGGAACATGTCTGCACTCTTCAAAGCCAACTGCAAACTAAGGAAATGCCAGTAAGCTGTATAATGGAATAAATAGGGTTTTTTTCAACTTTGCTGCTTATCTCAGGCATTTTTTGGAATTTTGACACCAAATTTTCAACACAGGGTTTTTGGGACCCCTCCTCATGAATTCTTGCACTGTCATGGTGTTATTTCATCCCAAAACGTGATTTTGGAGTCACTGCATGGAATCACCTTTTGGGAGTGAGGAACGAAATGACAGTGCCAGTGTTCATGAAGGGGGCTCTCAAAAAGCCTATGTTGCAAATTTGGTTGGAAAAATTCAAAACATTACTGTTTTACGAGCGTGTGTTGTGCAGTTGCTACGCACACTCATAACTTAGTGAATTTGCAATATTTTCATGCCACATGTTCAACATTGGCATTTTTCCACACCTTCTTGTGAACAGTACAGCTGTCATTTTTCACATCCTGCCCAAAATGTGTTTTCGCACTTCTGATGCAGAATAGTGTCATCGATGTGAGAAATCAGTGTTTAGGACAGATTACGAAAATGATAGTTACACTGTTTGTGAGCAGAAGTCCTAAAATGCCTATGCTGAAAATTTGGTGACGATACTCCATAACATGACTGTTACGAGCGTACGTTGCACAGTTTGCATGCACGCTCATAAGTTCAAGAATTTATAATATTTTCACTCCAGATTTTCAGCATTGCCATTGTTTTGCTCCTCCTCCTTATGAGCAGTACAGCTGTCATTTTTCACATCCTGACCAAAATGTGTTTTCGCAGTTCCGGCACAGAATAGCACAGTCGCTGTGGAAAGTCCATGTTCGAGACACATTATGAAAATGACAGTGACACTGTTCATTAGCAGAGGTCCTAAAATGCCTATGTTGAAAATTTGGGGCCAAAAGTCCATAAAATTAGTAGTTTATGAGCGTGCATTGTGCAGTATGCACGCACGCTCGTGACTTTGTACATTTGTAATATGTTCACTCCAGATGTTCAAAATTGGCATTTTTCCAGACCTCCTTATGAACAGTATAGCAGTCATTTTACATATCCTGGCTGAAACGTGTTTTCGCATGTCTGGCACAGAATTGCACGGTCGCTGTGCAAAACCAGTTTTTGGGACAGTTTGAGGAAATGACGATGACACTGCTCATGAGCAGAGGTCCTACAATGTCTATGTTGAAAATTTGGTGCCGGAAGTCCATAAAATGACTGTGCTGCAAGCGTGCATTTCGCAGTTCCTATGCAGCCTTGTAACTTCACAAATTTGCAAGATTTTAATGCAAGATTTTCAACACTGGCATTTTTTCACACCTCCTTATGAACAGTACAGCTGCCATTTTTCACAGCCTGCTTGAAATGCATTTCCACAACTGTGGCGCACAATGGCATGCTCGCTGTGGGAAATCACCTTTTGGGACACATTAACAAAATCACAGCACCACTGTTCATGAGGGGAGGTCCCAAAATACCTATGTTGAAAATGTGCCTAAAAAACTCCCACAAATAATTAGGTTGCGGATGTCTGTTGCGCACTTTGTATGCATGTTCATTGCTTCACCAATATTTCATATTGCCACTCCAGATTTTCAGCGTTGCCATTTTTTACACCTCCTCATGAACAATACAGTTGTCATTCTATACATTCTGCCCAAAACTGTGTTTTCGTCCCTCTGTCGCTAAATGGCACAGCCACTGTGCAAAACCACATTTCAGTTAACAAAGTGATTGTGCCACTTTTCATGAGGCGGCCTGACAAGCAGCCCATGTTGAAAATGTGGCGTGAAACTACCACTACATGCCAACAGTGTTAGGGTTTCCAGCTGTAACACCCCAACCGGTACGGACTGACAGGCGTCAGGGCTGTGACTTGGGATCATCGGATGTAATGCTCACGCCATTCCACACCCCACGCCCACCCTGCAGCCACTGACAGGCATCGTGGTGTGTCTTGCACCGTTTGGCCACAAACTTCACCCCACACTCCTATACTGCACCCACATCAGCATATTTCCTTATGGAATGGGGTAAGTATAATGCCCAAAGACCCCAAAGCACACCACAACACTTGTCAGTGTCTACAGGGTAGGGTGAGGTACAATGGCATGAGCATTATAGCTGACCACCCAAAGGCACACCCCAATGCCTGTTGCTCTCTACAGGGTGGGGGTGGGGTTGACATCACTTCAATACTTCACTGCTATTCCTCTTATGAGTTTCTAGCTCCGCTTCGTCCAATGCAGCGCGACAACATTCGGCATTGACAAATGCTTGTTAATCTTATAATCTTACACCTGGTCTTCCTCCTTTCACTTACATACCTAAAAACTATCTTGTCCCACTTTGTCACCCCCTGGGCTATTCTCTTTTCAGTTTGCGCCTTTGCACTCCAAACTGTTCTCTCTGATTCTCTCCATTTCTGTTGATACATCTCCCTATCCTCCTCCATCTGCATTTCCTTATGCCTTCTCAATGTTACCCTTATAGCCTTTACCCTTTCCACTATCTCTTTTAAGAACCATAGCAGTCTCTTTTTCCTCTTGCTTTTGCTCGCTTGCTTGATGCTGAGGTTTGTTGCCTTCCTTATGGCCCTTTTTAGCTTTGTCCACTGTTCATCCACCCCACCTGGGTCATCCTCCCCCGTCAGGTAATCCTTGAGGCATTCACTCATCTTTTCAAATTCTGCCCTCCTGAAGTCCAGGATGCTCACCCTTGTGTGGTTTAATTTTTAGCCTTCCTTCTATTGAACCACACTGTACAGTAACCGTTGTCTCCCTTGATGCCTGCAACACTATTTTAGTGAGGACAAGGTCCAGTATTTCCCCATCATGAGTGGGTTCACTGACTAGTTTCCTCAGCAACACCCATTGAAGGGAGTCCAGGATGTCCCTGCTTATAGCTGAAGATGCAAGTGGAAGGCTCCAATCTACATTCTGAAGATTGAAGTCCCCCACCAGTAGCACCTCCCCAATTTTGCCATCTTGCCAATGGATCCCACCAGTACTTTATTTAACTCCTCTCCCTATGTAGGAGATCTGTAGATCATGTCAGCATGAACAGAGGTTCCATTTCCCATCTCTAGGGTGACCCACAGTATCTCTGCTCCCCCCCCGTATTCCCTGTTTTTCAGTTGCTTTCATGCCTTTCCTCACATAAGGCACTACACCCCCTCTGTTCCTTCCCACCCTGCCCCTTCTGAACAGAGTACATTCTGGTATAGACATGTCCCAGTCATGGTTTTTAGTGCACCGTGACTCAGTAATGGCCACTATATCCAAGCTGGCCTCTACCATTATGGCCTCTATGGTATTTTCAATCGGTAACCCGTGAGGTGTGTGCATGAGGAAGGGCACCGCCCATAATGGCGACTCCTTCCCAGCGCAATCTCTCATGGCGATGGGGGAGGGAGGGGAGGGAGGGTGATCGGATGAGACTGTGGGTGAACCGGCGACAGGATGTCGCTATGCATACGTGCGCTTGGGGAGGCGAGGCACGGCAGCGTGGCTGGGAGGCGGTGGAGAGGCTGTAGGGGTGGGGCTGGGTGGCTGGCTGAGCTGCATCGTCACATTGGGGGTTGGCTAGTGGTTGTGGTGGGAGAGGTGCCGTGTTCGGGTCTGGGCGCTAGTGCGATTTTATTTTTTTTCCTGCTTTTACCCCCCCCCCAACATGCATGCCCCTGGAGTTGCAAATCCTTAAGTAGGGGGGTGAAGCCGCCCCCCTCAGAAAACAGTAAAATACTGTCCTGGTGCCATTGTCCTGAGGTGCTGGGGTTGTCAGAGTGCCAAAAATGTTTTTGGCACTCTGACTGAGCGAATACGGTGATCGGCTTTAGGCATTCGCCGATATCACATAAACCCTTTTCAATCACATTGTTTAAAAGGATACACCATTGTATACGCCATTTCAGTGCATTTTATCAGCCGTCTCCTAGACTGTTTTATTGGCTAGCTTTCCTGCCTTTGTTATTACCCTGAGGGACCACATGGCATTTTGAAACACTGAAATGTGAAACATTACCAAGCAAACTGTTTATTCTGGCACGGTTTAATAAAATAACTAAATCAAGGATACGGTGCCTCATATAAAGAGCGAATCATGGTTCCCACTATTTGTATAAAGGCCATCCCATATGTTAGCTGTCTATCTTGTACATTTGATAGTTGCAAATACTTATAGTATATAATCAAATTGTGACAGTCTGTGTTTAAAAAATGCACAGGTTATCTAGTTTCCTGTCCACTCTGTGTTCCATCTCAGGGCATGTTACCAAACCATCATTAGGCCACTTCAAAGTATTGAAGAAGCAGGTCTAGGAGTGTTGGCAGTGAAAAGGTGATCCTATTTCCATGTCTTGTACTTTACTGCAAGTGTATATGTAGGAGACGAAAGGAACAGCCCAGTGAGTTTGTAACAGACACATGGCAGTGACTGTGTAGCAACTTAACCTGCCTGGGTGAGAGGGCCATAACTTGTAATGATGTGCTCCCTGGCTCAGCTATCCTACATTTTGTGGAACACTTTAAAACAGAATATGTCAGCAGAAAAAGACAATTGGTCCATCCAGTCTGCCTTGTTTTTCCCTATCCTCCCCTGGACCTAATGTCTAGTTGGGGTTAATGCCCTCAACCCTCCCCCTTGCCCTCTGCCTTACTGCTTCCCTCTGTGTAACTATTAAATAGTAGGTTTCAACCAGTGTAGGTCCCCCCAACACATATGATTGCTTACCCTCTGAGCATCATCCCAAAAGTGGCATTTGTTTCCTGGTGTATTGTGTGAAAAAACACTCGTAAAATGGCTTAGTGAAGCTGGTATTCAAAATGGTAGCTTTGCTCTTACCTGAGCTGCGCTCCCACACTTGTGCATTTTGTGATGTCAGTATCAGAATGGCACAGGACACACTCCATAGACTACAATGGGGGAACTTTTTAAAAGTTGTTTTTATACTTTAAAGTGCTAAATTTGAGAAAGGATTGCCATCTCTCAACTAACAAAGACCTTAGTATTTGAGTGGCGACCTTCCTTTGTACTGTCTCTATTTGAGACAGTCTCAAAGTTCCTGGGAATTTGAGTCAACAGAATCCACGAGTCCTCTGTCCATATTGATGCTATCCACAGCCACTCCTCCCTAAGCTTGTTGAACTGTACAGAAATAAAGACTTTATCCCTCCCCACCAGGTGTACTATGCAAAAACAAAGTCAGTATCCTCTCCCTTGCCTGGCACACCAGAAAAAGGAAAGGGGACATTGTTTAATCAGGAAGGGCACACTAAGCCGAAGCTTGTTTCCAGGTGCAACCTGGGAGCACAAGGAAGTTAAGTGCCTTGCTCAGGGTCACACAGTACGCAAGTGGGGGCTGTGGGATTCAAACCCAGGTCTCCAGGTTTGCAGCTCAGAGCTCTAAACCTCTGTGCTACACTGCCTCCACCAAAAAAATGAAAGCTTGTATCCCTCCCCTTGCCTACCACACTATACAGCCTTTATCCCTGATTCCCTCAACTTACCAGTTGCACTATACAGAAATTAAGCCAGTATCCCACCACTTGCCAGGCACACTAAAGAGAAATACAGCTGCTATCTTCCCCTTGTCCGGTGTAAAATATTGGGGTAAACCCTGTATCCCTCCCCTTGACAATATAGAAATGCAGCCTACATCTCTTCTTTTGAATGGCACTCTATACTGAAATAAAGTCTGCATACCTCCCCATTCCAGGTGCAATATGCAGAAATGAAGCCAGTTACCCTCTTCATATTGCAAGCAGAAATAAAGCCTGTATCCCTTCCCATGCCTGGTGCGCTACACATAGAAGCCTGACTTCCTCCCCTTGCTTAGCGCACTATTCAGAAATAAAGCCTTTATGCCTTCCCTTATCTGATGCACTAATAGAGTTTATATCCTACCTCTAGCATGGTACACTATACAGAAATACAGCCTGTATCCCTTCCCTTGAATGGCACACTATGTATAAATAAAGCCTGTATTCCTCTCTCCCCTTGCCTGATGTACTATAAAGAAAGAAAGCCAATACCCCTCCTTGTCTGGCACACTAGACAGATATACAGGTTGTATCCCTCCACATGTCAGGTACACTATACAGAAATAAAGCCTATATCCCTCCCTTTGCCAGGTGGGTGAGTACTACAAAAATTATTCTTTTGACCTTTTACAATGGGGTCTGATTTATAGCACTTCCTCCCAAATGTATCCTTCCCACAGACTCGCTATATCATTCCTTCCATCACTTTGCCCTCAACTGTCCTCCTTGCAGTCAGTGTTGTGACATGTATACAGTATCTCTATGTCTCTTCCTATCTCAGGAAGGTGACTGCCTTTCTCATTGTGTCTGCCTCATACCTATGTTCTGATTTGTTTCCTGCTCATTCTATCTTCTTCTTTCTATTTTGCTCTTCCCCCACTACCTACTCACTTCACTGTGCTGATAATTGCACCTTTTCTCTCCATCAGGGCAAAAATCTCTGCTGGTCAATCAACTTTCTCATATCAATTACCTCACTCTGCTGTAACCTTCCCCATTCTTTCTGCTCCACTACCTGTCCCCTATCCTGAAAGCGCTGCTCTAGTTACATATTGTCAGTGTCCACTACTGCACCTGATCTTCATTTTATTTTATTTATTGATTGAAGCGTTTCACCAGGACAGGGCCACTGAACAATTACAATTGCTCATCTCACAGAGCACCCTGGGGGAGGGGATACAGAGGAGTATGAATCCAACAACATATATTTGTCTTTTTTTTTGTAACAGGCAAGACATGACTCAAAAACCCACACAGCAAGAATATTCTTGGGACAAAGATAACATGAGATCAAATTCAAAAATACAGAAATAAGTGCATACAGTCAATTTACCCAGCACAGGGGTAAAATACATGGATTACAACAACATATACAAAAAATTGTTGTACAAAAGTTGGTTTACTAAGTGCCATGTGCAGTACGTCATTAGAGAATAACCTAAATAGAATAAGAATAAGACCGCAATAGGAAGAGGGAAGGAAGGATTGTTAGGAGCAATTGCAGGTAGGAGACAGGACGTTAAGAAGGGAGACTGAGATGGACCAGGAGGAGGAGTAGTATCTGATTTGACTAGGCTGGGCATTCCATAGCTTTGGAAGCCTGTGTGAGAAGGTAGTTTGGCCTATTGCGGTAGAGTGTCTAGGCATGACCAAGGTGTGGGAATCGTATCTGAGAGAGAGTAGGGATGGAGGGCAAGATTCCACAGAAGCCGATAAGAAAGGAGGAAGGGAACCAAACCAGAACTTGGAGATGAACTTCACACAGTGTAATAGGCATCTCTTATCCAGTGAGGGTAGAGCAAGAAATCAACAAAGAAAACAATGAAGGGTAAGAGGAGAAGACTCTAGGGCAAAACAACAGAAGGCATTAAAGAGAGTATCCAATTAGGTTAAGGAGGAGAGCAGTGCGGCACTATAGATTATGTCACAGTGGTCAAAAATAGGTAGAATCATTTTCTGAATGAGCTCCCGCTTAGCTGGTAATGGTAGGCAACTTTGGTTCCTCTATAGCGCACCTACTGTAGCTTAGGACACATCTTTTTCAGGAGGGAATCTATATGCCCAAAAATGTTGAGATGCTGGTCTAACCAGACCCCAAGATACCTAAATGAGGAAGTGTCCTTGAGAATTATACCATCAAGGATGTGCAAGGAGGGCAGATTTGGTAACTGAGGTAGTCTCTGCCTAGTGCCAAAGGTCATGAAGACTGTTTTGTTTGTATTGAGGAAGAGCTGATGGGAGCTTAAAAAGTGCTGGACTTTTTCGAAGTCACGCTGGAGATTGAAAGTGATATCAGCAGGGGAGGAGCCAGAATAGAAAAGGACTATATCATCTGCATACATATGGATTGACGTGGTGGTGCATACTGACAGGAGATCATTCAGGAAGATGGAGAAGAGCACGGGGCCAAGTACTGAGTCTTGAGGCACACCAGTGGCAATAGGAAGAGGGGGGATGTGGAGTCAGCATTTTTTTTTAATTACATTTGTTTCTTTCGCCCTGGGCTAAACAGGGCTATAACCACCCCCCCCAGAGGGGGTACATCTTCCGGCCCAACCCCCAGTTCATCTGCCCCTTGAGGTTCCCTTGCAGGGCCAGGTGTAAGGGTGCCAGCAGTTACCCACCACTGAGTATATCAAATCTAGTGGTGGGGGGCAGAGATCGTCAGAGCGGTTGGGCCATCATGGGTCCATGAAGCCCTGGCCATTTTCCGTTTTCTCCCTCCTACGTAAGCATGTCTGCTTCTGAGCCTCCCAACTCGCACTGCCCTCCAGCCACCGCTAGAGGGCAGTCAGCTCGCAGAATGACTGATCCCCTTCACCGGAGAGAGGATAGCATTCCTACAGATGCTCAATCCTCTCTCCCCCTGCCAACCCCCAATGGCCCAGGCTCATTCCTGAACCCAGGTCACTGGCATGGTGCGAGGTGTGGCATCCAGCGCCTCAACCCTCAGCACCACCAGGCCAGCTTGGAGTCCTCAGTTTTGACTGACTGCATCCTACCTCTTAGATAGGAGCTGAACCAACTAGTGGCTGAGACAGATAAGCCAGCCATGCACAGGTCCTCTAAGAGGAGAGGGTAGGAGACTGTCTCGAATCCCTTTGGAAGATCAACAGAAATTGCTGATGTTATTAGGCCACTATCCATTGTGGTGAGAATGGAGTCAGTGAGCCTAATTAGGTAAGTGATGGTGAAATGGTCCTTCCTAGAACCAGATTGGTAGGGGGTGAAGAAGTCAGAATCAGAGAGAATGGAAGAAAGATGAGTAAGAACTAGATGTTTTTGCAATTTGGCAAGTATAGGTAGGAGTGATATGGGCCTACAGTTCCCCAGAGAAGAGGGGTCCCCTCTTTTAGGTAATGGGAGGACAACAGCATGCTTCCAGGAGCAGGGGACAGTAGAAGTCAAAAAAGAGCAAATAGAGGAGAGAAAAAATATATTTGAGGTGAGTGTACTGATTTTGGTGAGTAGGTTGGCGGTGACAGAAGATGAGAGGCCAGGGCTGCAGTAAATCCCTGCCACATAGAAGGGGAAAGAGAAGGGTAGGGAGAGATGCAGGATAAGTGCTTCATATGTAGCCGGTACAGATACAGATAGGACCAAGGTAGATTGTACGGAGGTAGTGGTGTAGATTGCTATGCCTCCAGCTCTTCCATTTTGATCTTGTCTAGTAATATTGTAACCAGAGATTGTAATAGAATTATCATGCATTTTATTATTTAGCCATATTTCGTATAGAATGAGGAGATCAGGGGCAAGGGTTTGGATGAATGGTTGGAGCAAATCTAGTTTGGGTAGAAGGCTACGTATGTTGAGGTGGATTAACTTGAGACCATCTGGGAGACCTGACTTGTTATGGGTAAATGTGTCAGTAACTTGGGGGTAAGTACTCAGGTGAGGCCAGAAACAGGGCCAGGGTTAGGGTTTATGTCCCCTGTGGAGAGAAGTAGGGAGATGATAATGTGGTGTAACTTTCGATTTTTATACCAAGTCTTAGCTGGGGCATAGGTGGTTTGAGTTATAGAGTTAGAGATGGTGGAGAAATGAAACGTTAGTGAGCTTAATAAGGCAATGGAAGAGGGGAGCAGCTGAGAGGGAAGTGCAGGACAGGATATAGTGGAAAGTCCCATAGAGTTTGAAAGGAGAGGGGGAAGTTACCCTTGTGAGCAACATGAGTAGTAATAGTAAGGGTGCTGCTTCAGGGCAGGAGGCATGGTGTTTTTTTGGAAGGAGTAAGTAGGACCTGAGAAAAGGAGATAAAAAATAGAGACTAGAGTGAGGTAAAAGGCAAGGTGATAAGAATTAATGCCTGTCATAATGGCACCACTGTTTGAGGTGACAAGGTGTTATAGATCCAATACAGAGAGCTCAGTATACCTGAGATTAGTGCCTCAATGTACAAGTAACAAAATGTCTGCAGACAGCTGTAATTAGAGGAGTAATGTAATAATGGGACAGGTGTCTCTAAGAGGATGTCTATGTATGTAATGAGAAAGAAGGAAAGTGCAGCAGCTATTAGGCAGAGTCGGCTGGGGGAGGAAGAGTATTTAATAGAGGTAGGGGCAGGGTGGGTGGGCAGGACAAATTCAGCTGAGCAAATGCAGGCAATACACTAAGCTTCTCCACAAGCAGACAAGTTTCTCCACTAAGTAGATTTCTCCACTAAGCAGATATGTTTCTCGACTAAGCAGATAAGCCTACTATGAATCCCTCTGTGTACCCTGCATAAAACACATTTACCCCTAATAGTTTGGAAACATGCATATCTGCCCATATAGTCTGGAATCATGCAGCTCCAGATATAAGGAGGCTAAGCAGTACGGGTAGGCTGGCTAGCAAGCTAAAAGCTGGTCAGGGCAGCCTGAAAATAGCAAAAGCCAGTCAGGGAACAGCCAAGGTGCTTGCAAGGGCCAGTGTCCTCCACAAATAATAATAATAATGATAATAATAATAATAAACGTTATTTATATTGCGCCTTTCAAAAACCAAGGCACATTCCAAAGATTAAATACAAACAAAACAAGCAAACAGTAATATAAAAACTGTTAAAAACAAATACAAAACATTAATCAAGGACACCATATGCCTTATTCCATAAAAAGAATTTAAGAGCCTGTTTAAAGTTCCCCACGGTCGAACACTCCCTTATCTGACGTGGTAGAGAATTCCAAAGGGTTGGTGCCACAAACATAAAAGCCCGGGCACCAGCTGATTTCAATGTAACCCTAGGAATCTCTAGCAACCCCTCATCAGCTGAGCGGAGCAACCTCACAGGAAGGTAAGGAGTCAGGAGATCTTTCAGGTAGTCAGGGCCCAGATCATGTAGGGCTTTAAAAGTCAGTAATCCAACTTTGAAGGTGATCCACCACTGAACTGGTAGCCAGTGCAGATCCCGCAGCACCGGAGTAATATGAGATGTTCTAGGAGTACCTGTAAGTACTCGAGCTGCTGAATTCTGCACCAGCTGAAGGTGGCGGATATCAACCCCTTGAAGCCCAAGGTAAAGCGAGTTGCAATAGTCCAGGCGTGAGGTCACAAAGGCATGGATCAAAGTTGGCAGATCGCCGGACAGAACGAGGTGCTTGATTCTGGCGATGTTTCTCAGATGATAAAATGAAGATTTTACCACTGCTGACACTTGGGATCATAAAGTCAGCCCAACATCTAAGATCACCCCCAGATCTCACACCCGTTCAGAGACCGGTAACTCAACATCCCCACAAAACACCCCGGAGGGGGAGACAGCCACAGGTCTGGCAATCCTGATCCAAAACCAACACCTCGGTCTTCCCAGAATTCAACTTCAACCAACTGGACCTCATCCAATCCTGGATTTCCTCCAGACAGCTATTAAATACTGAGACAGCTCCTTCCTGGTCAGGTGCAAAGGACAGGTACAGTTGGGTATTATCTGCATAATAGTGAAAACCCAACCTGTACCGTCTCACAATGTCTCCAAGGGGAAGCATGTACACCGCAAACAACATGGGGGACAATACAGAGCCCTGAGGGACCTCACAAAAAAGAGAGAAGGGATCAGAGGAAAAAAACCCTGACACCACCCTCTGAGATCTTCCCGTGAGGTATGATGTGAACCATCTGAGCACAACCCCAGAGAGTCCACAACTACATCTCAGGTGCTCCAAAAGAACCCCATGGTCGACAGTGTAAAATGCTGAAGATATAATGTTACCACCTGGGTAATCTACCATTTTGATTCATGCACTGGTATGAAATATTTATTACATCTTGTTGTTTTGCTGCTAAGCTGTTGTATTTTGCCAGCATTTTTTATAAAATCATGCAAAATTGCTGGCAGAAAATGGCCCACAGGTCTATCAAGTTTGCCTGATTGTGCAGCTCTTAGTTTCATATCACTACAGCTGCCCCATCCAAACCCCTCCCTTCCTCCTTTTTCCTGGTCCTTCCCCCTTTTATGTTTTTATCTGTACTAACCCTGCCTTTGACTTTATCCCAACCCCGCTTAATGCTATCCACTGTTCTTTGAGCGATTAACTCCTCTGGCAGTACATTCTAGCCTGCTACCACTCTCTCTGTGAAGTAGTACCTCCTCATCTCTCTCCTAAACCTTCCCCCTTCCAGCTTCCAGCTTCAGACTATGCCCCCTAGTGACCCTTTCACCCTTTAAGCAGAACAATTCTCCCTCCCTGACTTTGTTTATGCCTTTCATGTACTTAAAGGTCTCTGTCATGTCCCCTCTTACCCATCTGTCTTCCAATGGGTATATGTTGAGCTCCTTCAACCTTTTCTTGTATGGCAACTCCCCTAGTCCCATGATCATTTTTGTAGCCTTACGCTGCACCCCCTCCAGTAATCTCACATTCTTTTTGAGGTATGGGCACCAGTACTGTACACAGTACTCCAAGTGTGGCCTCACCAGTGATCTATACAGTGGCAGGATGACCTCTCCAACTTGAGAGGTGATCTCTCTGGCAATGCACCCCAGCATCCTATTTGCCCTTGCTGCCACTCTCCTACACTGTGCTGATACCTTCATGTCTCCTGTGACTATTACCCAGAGGTCCCTTTCCTCCTCTGAACCCATTATCTGCACTCCCCCAGCCAGTAGCTGTTCCTGGGATTTCTGGCTCCAAGGTGCATGATCTTGCACTTCTTAGTGTTAAATCCCAACTGCCACTCCCTAGACCAGTGTTTGAGTTTAGCTAGATCCTCTCTGAGTGCCTGCCTCTCTTCCTCATTGTCCACTTTTGCACAAATCTTAGTATCATTCGCGAACAGGCAGATCTTACTCTTGACCCCCTCTGCAATGTCTGCAATGAAGACATTGAACAAAACAGGGCCCAGCACTGAACCCTGCGGTACTCCACTCATTACTGGCCATGGCTTGGATGTCTCCCCCTTACAACTACCCTCTGTTGTCTGTCCTGCAGCCTGCTCTCAACCCACCCCACCAGTTTTTCCCCTGCCCTCATGTCCCTCAGCTTGTTTATTAACCTCCTTGCTGCACAGAATCAAAAGCCTTGCTGAAGTCCAGATACAGGACATCCACAGCGTGGCCTTTGTCAACCGCCCTAGTGACCCAGTCAAAGCAGTCTATCAGGTTAGTTTGGCAAGATCTTTCTGTTACAGACCCATGCTGTCTGTCATCCTGCAGCCCGTTGCTATCAAGAAAGGTTATCAACCTCTCCTTCAGAATGGTCTCCATCAACTTCCCCACTATGGAAGTCAAGCTCACCAGTCTGTAGTTACCCAGTTGGTCCTTTGGTCCACTCTTGTGAAGGGGCACCATGTGAGCCATCCTCCAGTCCCTGGGTACATACCCCATCTCCAAGGAGGTGTTGAATAGGTCTGTCAGACAGCCTGCCAACAACTCTGCCACTTCCTTCAGGACCCTTGGTTATACACCATTTGATACTGGTGCCTTGTCTACCTGCAAGCCTTTAAGGCCCTTCTGAACTTTATCCTCTTGGAGGACCTTGTCAGTTATCTCTGCCCCCCCCCCACCTGTGCTCCCTTTCCCCTGCAGTATTGGGCCATCCCTTTCTTTTGTGAATATCGAACAGAAATACTCCTTGAGAGCCTCTGCCTGATCTTCCCCTTGTTCTGCCCATCTTCCCTCTCTCTTGATTCTAACAATGTCATCCATACAACTCCTCTTCTCCCTTATGTATCTACAGAACCCATTTTCCCCCTTTCTGATCCCCTGAACCAGCTTCAGCTCCTTTGCTGCCTTGGCTGCCCTGACAGACCTGGTCTCCTCCCAAGATGCCTTTGAGAACGCATATCTATCCTTCTCATGCCCACATTTTTTTAACTTAAGGAAGGCCGATCTTTTTTCCCTCACTTTTCTCTCCACCTCCCTGCTGAGCCAGCTAGTTTTTTGTTTTTTTTTACCTGGACTGCTTACTGTGAGATTTGGCACATGTGTTTGTGGCCTCATTTATCTCCTTCCTAATGATAGCCCACTTCTGTTCAGCATCCATCCCTGGGTTAATTTCAGCTAAATACCCCTCTAGGATGCTGCTCATTCTGGCAAAATATGCCTTCCTGAAATCCAACACTCTTGTCCTGATCTTAAGCGACTGTGTTGAGGAGGAACCACACTGAGCGGTGGTTGCTTCCTGCTAGAGGGTCTTGTACTGCCACATCCTAGACTTGGTCTCAATTTGTTTGCACCAAGTCCAGTATGTTCTCCTCCCTAGTAGGATCCATCAGCCCTTACACTGGGTAACTGTCTTGGATAGCCTCCAGCAGCACCTGTTTCCTGGTGTGTGCTGTAATTTCTTCTGCTAGTCAACCGCAGGTAGGTTGAAGTCTCCCACTATAACTGTATTCTCTTTGCCACTGGTCTTCCTGATTTACTCCCCCAGATCCCTATCCACCTCTTTGCTCAGTGAGGGTGGCCTGTACACCACCCCCATTCTGAGCTTCATACCTTTAGGGCTTTGGAGCAATACCCATATGGCTTCTGGCCCTCTCTCTCATCCCCTTCCAGCCTGGTACACAGTATCCCATCTCTGATGTAAATAGCCACCCCTTTTCCCTCCCAGTCCCTGCAGAACACCTTGTATCCTGGGATCGAGAGACCCCAGTCATGGTATTGGGTGGCCCAGGTCTCTGAGATGACGGCAATATCTACCTCCCCCTCTGCCATCATTGCCTGGAACTCTGCCACCATATTTGCTAAGCTCCTTGCATTCAAGGATACCACAGTTCACCTTGTGTCCTGCCCCTCCTCTTCCTATGTCTTGGTAACCTCCCCTCATTCTCCTGCTCCCTCTCTGGGGAGGCGAGGCCTTCCAGTCTCCCCTGGTAGATGCCTCCTCCCTGCTATCCGAATGAGCCCCTACTCCTTCTCAGTTTACATCTATGTTGTTTTTAATGTACTACTCCAGCCCCTGTGTGAATGCCCTTGAACCCTTGATGCTGAGATGCAGCCTATCCTTGGCATAAAGCCCCTTATTGTTCCATGTCTCACCCCACCCCCTACTACCCCATACCCCATTTCTGCACACCAACCCTTCAGCCACTCATTAAACTCCTGTATTCTTAGCTTTCTCATGGTGCTTGTCCGAGGTACCGGGAGTACCTCGGAGAACGTCACTGAGCTTCCCACCTGATTGCAGATACCCCCCACTTCCCTGAACCTCTCCTGCACTTCTTCCACTGTACTGTCCTCTAGGTCGTTTGTTCCTAGGTACACAATGATATTAGGCTTCCTTCCCACCTTCTCCACACATTTCTGAATGCACTGCCCTACTCTCTCTCTCCGCTGTCATACCTAGCATACACTCCACCCAGGTTCAGCTCTTCCTTGCTCCCTTACCCCCATCTCACCTCCCCTCCCTGAGCATAGAATTCCCTAATACAAGTACCTGCTCCCCCATCCCTTGTACTTCCCCCATGGTTTGTCCTCCTATGAGCCCCTCTTAGTCAGTATCCTCTGCTTTCATACCCTGCCCTTTTTCCCCATCTTTCTCCTCCAATTGTGCCTCCACCTGCTCTCATCCACCTCCATTCTTTCTGTGCTCGCTCCCTTCCCCAGCCACTCCCCCTCCACTACTTTTGCATCCTCCCACTGCCCCCTGCATTGTGCCTCCTCCACCCCTTCAAACATGTTTTGGCCTTCCTCCCCTTAGTTTAGTTTGTTTGTACCAACTTGACCTACTTCCCTGCCCCTCCCCGCTTTTACGCCACTGTTTTCCTTCTCTCCCTGTACCCTATATTCCCCTGTCCCTCCTGGTCACCTGACTCTTATTCTATGGAGGCTTCCCCAACCTCTTGCCTGGATTCCTCAACCAGTACTGTGTACCTGTTTGTTGTCTCCAACCTCCTGCCCCTGCCCTCCCCTGAAATCCCTTTCTGCCTCTGCTTACCCTGAACCTCTTTCCTACTTTCTCTCTATCTATACACATTCCCTACCACCTGCTAACACCCCCTTTTGGGGCTCCTGGGACCCTGTAGACTTGGCCCCCCGGGCAAGTGCCCCCATCCAACCCATGGAAGCCTGGTCTATCTTGCGATGAAACCCTCCCTGCCCCTCTTCCCCATCTCCTCCTCAACCCCCCCATACCTGTCCCCTTCCCCCAGTTCCTGTCTCAAGAGCTCTATCTCCAGCGTAAGTTGTCTGAACATCTTGCACACTGGACAACCCCCAGGAGATTCAGTCAGTCTTTTATTATTTATTTTCTCCACCTAATCTACATAAATGCAAATTGACACTATGTTTTATTAAGGGTGTTAGTGCTGACTGAAGCAGCTCCACTTAGTGTCAGATGTGGAGAGTTACATTCTCTTTTTTTGAAATGGTACATATTTTTTTTAAATGGGATGTTTTCTTAACTATCACATGTGTTGGTAATTTACTTAATTGGACCCAATATATAGGGTCAACAGTAACCAGTTATTGCTTACCTGTGATGAAGACTTGGTTAGAGTCGAGGTGCTTGGGCAAGTAAGCTCCTGTCTTCTGTGTAACATAGAAACATAGAATTTGACGGCAGATAAGGACCGCTTGGCCCACCCAGTCTGCCCATTTCCCTACCTACTGGATAAGCTGCAGATCCTAGTTAACCAGCAGCCTACTTCTTCCTACCCCCATCCCCCAGAACTGCCTTATGACTATCCCATGCATGCTTGAATTCCACCACTGATTTTGACTCCACAACCTCCTTCGGAAGGCCGCTCCATGCATCCACAACCCTCTCTGTAAAAATACTCCTTAAATTACCTCTGAGCCGCCCCTCTATTTTCAAATTGTGCCTCTTGTTCTTGCACACTCTTTTTGAAAGATGCTACCTCTTGGACTTTGTTGATTCCCTTGAGGTACTTGAACGTTTCTATCATGTCCCCCTCCCTTCTTTCCTCGAGGCTATACATATTAAGCTCCTTAAGTCTCTCTTCATATGTCTTCCGTGCAGACCCTGCACCATTTTAGTTGCCCTCCTCTGGACAGCTTCCATCCTGTCTATGTCTTTGGGGAGATTGGGTCTCCAGAACTGCACACAATACTCCAGATGGGGTCTCACCAGCTGTCTGTACAGAGGGATAATAACTTCCTGTTTTCTACTGGTGATGCCTCTCCCTATGCATCCCAGTATCCCCCCAGCCCTCCTTGCTGCCCTCTCACATTGCTTGCCCGTCTTTAGGTCATCTGATATGACTACCCCCAGGTCCCTTTCCATTTTTGTTGTTGTTAGTATCTCACCCCCCATTGTGTACTCTTCCCCTGGGTTTTTGTTTCCCAGGTGCATTACCTTGCACTTCTTAGCATTGAATCTAAGCTGCCATACATTTGACCATTCCTCTAACCTTGCCAAGTCCTTTCTCATCCTTTCCACCCCACCCTGTGCATCAACTCTGTTGCAGATCTTAGTGTCATCTGCAAAGAGACATATTTTCCTTCCAGTCCTTCTGCAATGTCGCTTATAAAGACATTGAAGAGGACCGTCCTAATACTGAACTCCTGTGTACCCACTAGTAACCCTCCTTTCTTCTGGAGTGGACTCCATTTACTATTACTCTCTGTGTCCTATTCTCCAGCCAATTCTTTTACCCAGGCTGTCATCTTGGGACCCACTCCCAGGCTGGCTAACTTGCATATTAATCTTTGTGTGGGACTGTGTCAAATGCCTTGCTAAAGTCTAGGTAGGCCATGTCCACAGCCCTCCCTGATCTACTACTTTGGTCACCCAGTCAAAGAAATCTATCAGATTCTGTCTGGCATGACCTTCCCTGCTGTGAATCCATGCTGCCTAGGGTCCTGTCCCTCTGGCCTCTAGATACTGACAATTCTTTCCTTTAGAAGTGATTCCATCATTTTCCCATCACTGAGGTTAAACTAACAGGTCTATAGTTTCCTGCTTCTGCCTTGCTCCCACTTTTGTGAAGGGAATCACATCTGCCCTCCTCCAGTCCTCGGGTACCACCCCATCCTCCCATGATTTGTTAAGAAGGTAGCCAGTGGTGTCACTAGTTCTACCTTTAGTTCTTTAGAATTCTGGATGAATCCCATCAGGCCCCATTGCTTTGTCCACTTTCAGTTTTAAGAGTTCTTTCAGAACCCTTTGTTCTGTAAATGGGCGGTATCAACTTCTGTATCCAGAGTGTTACTACTGTTTGTTTTATGTA
Organism: Neoceratodus forsteri; assembly: GCA_016271365.2. Lineage (NCBI taxonomy): Eukaryota > Metazoa > Chordata > Ceratodontiformes > Ceratodontidae > Neoceratodus > Neoceratodus forsteri. Next base: position 862,543,792 of record CM028137.1, on the reverse strand, counting down.
CCTCCCTCTTCCTTTGTAAATACTGAGCAAAAATATTTGTTTAGTATCTCTGCCTTTTCACAGTCTCCTCTGCCCACCCTCCCTCCCTTTATTAAGCCTCACTATCCCTCCCTTGGTCTTCCTTCGCTCCCTGATGTACCTATAAAGGTTTTATCCCCTTCTTAACTGAGTTGGCTATCTTTTCCTCGGTTTGGGCCTTTGCTGTTCTGACTGCCTTCCCAGCCTCCTTTTGCTTTAACTGATACAGTTCTCTGTCCTGCTTCTCAGATTCCTTGTACTTCCTGAATGCTTTCTTTTTCTTGAACCTTCACTGCCACTTCCTTTGAGAACCATAGTGGTTTCTACATCGCCTTGTTTTGTTTATTTGTTTACACAAAGGCTCGTTACCTCTGTGATGGCAGTTTTATTATTCCCCATTGTTCTTCCACCCTCCTTCCTGCCCATTTGCTAGTGCATTCCTTAGGCACTCACCCATTTTGGCAAAAGTCAGCCTCCTAAAGTCCAGTACTTTTGTCTTTGTATGGCTTGACTCTATTGCTGTGTTTATTGTGAACCATACTGTTCGATGGTCGCTAGTTCCCAGATGGCTACCCACTTCTACATCTGTAATCCTCTCACCATCTCCATTTGAGAGAATCAAGTCTAATATTGCTCCCTCTCGAGTGGGCTCCAGTACTAGTTGTCTAAGGCATGCCCCCTGTAGGGCATCTAGAATAACTGCACTCTTCGAAGTGGCAGCTGCAACTGCACTCCAGTTAACATCTGGCATATTCAGATCACCCATCAGCAATATCTCCCCTTTTTCTGCCATTCTAAGTATACTTTCTATCATTTCCCTGTCCATTTCCTCCCCCTGAGAAGGGGGTCTGTATACAACCTCTGCGCGTATTGTGGTGCCATTGCCTGTCTCCAAATTTACCCACAGTGCTTCTTCTCCTCCCTGTGTACCTTTTTGTTCTGTTGCTTTTATTCCTTCCCTTATGTAAAGAACTACTCCTCCTCCTCTTTACCCTCCCTGTCCCTCCTGTACACAGTGTATCCTGGTATGTTTATGTCCCAGTCATGGTTTTGTGTGTACCATGTTTCTGTGACTGCCACGATATCCAGATGTTCTTCCTCCATCAAGGCCACTAATTCAGGAAGCTTGTTACCCAGACTACGGGCATTAGTACTCATTGCTACGTCATTGTGTACGTCTGGTCCTGCAAGCACTTAATAAATACACTGTGGATTATAATTTTCTGCTTGGACCTGGATTTCTTCCCACTGAGAGGTATTGAGTACTGGTAAGCCTTCTATGATTTAGCTTGTTTATGGGCTTGCTGCCTTTTTCACTAGCACCACCCAGATTTCGCTGATCGCAGCACTACACAGTTGCCTTGTTTGAACTTTGCCTTTTTGTGCTGCAGACGGTGGGCATTCATTTAAAACAAATGCATTGGGTTCTTACACAGAACTGCTGGACTTACTTCGGTTTCCTATTGGCTTACTGTCTGCAGAATTTTCACTGGAGGAGAGTTTAAAATTACTGTTGTCACATCTCTAATAGGCAGTAAGCAGAAACAGGAAATATTGATACTACTGCTGCCATCAGGTATTCTTGGGGAGAAATTGGTGACCCAGATGTACACCAGAGGTGAGCGAGAGAGAGAGAGACTATTAGGGGGAGAAGGCGAACCATCTACAACGCCGAACACCTCAACTACCATAAGGTCAGCATTCAATCATTTCGAGAAACTATTGCAGAAAGAAATAAACATAACATTTAATATTTCAACACTGGAAGAATATATTGAGAGGGGACTTGCACCAAGGGGACCATGTATTCAAATCTCACCCTCCAGTGGCATAGATGATTTCCCATTCAAAGAGGACTGGATTCGTGCAGCCAGTGAGTCCTCCAAAATCTTTCGTGAGCTTCTGATAAAAAAATGAAAAAATAAAATATGATAATCTAATTAAAGAATTGCAGGAAGCAAAAATACTCATAGCCGCCTTCAGAAATAACCCAGAATTCAAAGAACTGGACCAAAAACTTAGAAGTAGGCTCCAGAAATACGAGTTAGATATAATTGATAAAAAAACAACTAAATTGCTTAGAGATAAGATGGAGTATGAAAAAGGCCACATTATTGAATGGACTAGGAAATGCTCCACTAGTAGGGGGCGCTCTAGAGTCCACTTTCAGTCAAGCAATAGGAATAGAAATCGTGGTGTAGCAAAATAAATAATTCAAAGAAGAGTGGGGCTGATAGCAGGCCTTTTTTGGACAAGGACCAGTGCACTACCACAGAGACTCAAACACAAGAGTCAGAAAAATAAGGAGGGGTAGGAGAGGTGGCTGAAGATCCTTCAAAAATAGAAAGGGCATTGAGAACCCAGAACAAAGACATAAGCTACAGATTATAAGTCTTTCTAACCACTCCCTCACCAAGACTGAAACTGCAGTATTACAAAGGGGATTAAACTTTATCCCAACCCTAAAAGTTAATGATTTCAGCATATTTGTGGATTTGCAAAATTTTTTCCGCAAAACCAAGCTGAGATTTTTTTTTAACAATATCTGGACACTGCAGTCTTGGGGGTACATTAAGGAAGGATTCCAGGGACTCTGAAGATTTGGATTTACTCATTTCTGCTTTTCAAAATGATGCTACACAGACTACTATGACAGGGGACACTGAGAATTATGAGAAGTTTGATTTGGGGTTGGAGAATGTTAATTTAAATCTTGAAATATTTGAAAATTTACTTTCACCAGATCAGGTGGAGAAGTAAGCAATACCACTCGAGTAGGGTAGATTATTGGGAAATACGGACTGCCCAGGGCTTAATGAGGCCCGATGCCGCAGGCAGAGGGTCTTATAGCCCCCAAGGTCTGGTATTTCCCAATAATGCACACCCTGGAGGGTATTATTGCACTTAGAAATGGCTATCTTAGTAAGTTTTAATAAAATGCTAAAAGAAGAAAGAACATGGACTGAAAAAATGAATAGAATTAGTAGAAAAAAAAATTACTGATAAAATAGTCCATATTTTTTTAAGGCTGTTCCAGCTGCTGTTTCTCCTCCCTACAAAGGCCATTCTGATCAATTTTCTGCCCCCCTCCCAACACACACACACATATCCACCTAGCAGACTCTCAGCATTCTTTTTAAGTTCTGCCCCGTTTTTGCACTTTCTGAAGTGTGAGTTACCTGCGTGTTGTCAGCTTGTGGAGATGCTAGTCAATTCAGGAGCAGCATAAAACAACAGTCAGTCTGGATACTATTACCAATACCAAGTTCAGTGATCAAATTCTTTTAAAAAACCGAGGGCTACTTTATATAAAATTTGCATTTGTAAAACTGAAACTGGGACTCCACGCATGCGCACTGGATGCGCATATGTGGAATTTCTGTTTTAGTTTTTCAAATACAAATTATATATAAAGTAGCCCTTGGTTTTTTAAAATAATTTGATCACTGAACTCGGTATTGGTAATAGTATCCAGACTGACTGTTGTTTTATGTTGCTTCAGAATTGCGAGCATCTCCATACACAAGTCCACGTTATTTACGATCCTCGCAATGTCGGGGACATGTAGGGGAGAGTGGACTGCAGTATTTCACTTGGGATGAGTAAATGCCATTTTTTGCAAGAAAGTGAAATTAAAAAGGCACGCTATGGAGTTTTAACCATATAGGGACAAAATGTGAGTGCAGATTTGTATTACAGGCACATAAATACTAGGGTGTTTAAACAGAAGGGAACGCCGACAGTGACACTTTAATATTTTGAAATGGGCAGAGTGCTCATGCATATACTCATGGACACAGAAGTGAGTGGGATCCCTCGCTTGTACTGTTTTGGGTGGAAACTGTATGCAGTGCCTTTTTATTAAGAGGCAGCTGTACTAAGAAGTGCAGAGTGGACAACTGTTGAGCGGGGGGGGGGGTGAAGACCAGTAGCTCTCGCTAAGTGACAGAAAAACCATGGGGGGGATTTCATATTTCACCGGGTGCTTTCAGCCAATGACAAAACAGGCTGGCATCACAGGAAAATGCTACTCAGTGAAGTGGTGCTTGGGCTGGCTCTTATTTTTAGCTGGGCATCTATTGAAAAATAAATGCCCAGCTTGGAGCCTGTCTCAGCCGATCAGCTTTAAGATTTGATTCTTGCCATTTTCTAATGACTTTATAACCTCCCAGTCTCAATCTACAGGTAATTCAATACTGCGTGCAAGCCATCATATTTCTAGTCTTAGAAAAAGGCAGATTTACTGGTACCTCCACCTTTTGTCCAAATATATGTATATAACCCCACCATACAGGTATTTGAAAAAAAAAGTGTGATAAACAATAGAGATCCTTGACAGCAATGCTGCTCCCAAATATTATAACTTAAAGTAGACGTGAGAAAACTGCTTTAGAGAGCCTTTCTACCAACACGTCAATTGTTATTAAACCAGTTGACAAGGGGAGGGGGGGCAACATTGTAGTAATGAATACAGGACATTATTGTTACATTGCCCTAACACTTTTAAATGATGAAAAAAGCTACTGTAAATGACAAATTGACCCCACTCGAGACTGTAAAAAAGAACTGTTCCTATTGTTGAAAAATGCAGTTGATAATGGATCTATTTCTGAAAAAGAGCATGAATACATTTAGCAAGACAACCCCACATATATCAAGGATAGCAAAGATGTACTTAACATTTTGAAGGATATAGAAAGGAAAGATAATTTTAAATGGGTTGGGATTGATGTTAAATCACTTTACATTTTGATTCAACACCATTCGGGACTTGAAGCTGTCAAATTCTGGATGGAAGAACTATCTAAAACAGATAAGATCCCTCAGGATTTTATCTCGGAAGCCACTGAATTTTTACTAACACATAATTATTTTGAATTCTAGGGTGGCTTCTACTTATAGAAATGTGGCACAGCTATGGGTGCCTCTATAGCACCTAGCTATGCTAATCTATTTCTGGACTTATGGGAAAAGAATTTGGTGTTCTCTGATATTAACCCCTATTCTAAGAACATCATACATTGGTATCGCTTTATTTATGATGTACTGTGCTTTTGGGAAGGAAATGACTAAGGTATTTAAGATTTTATGGGATGGCTTAATAACAATGACTATAATTTGATATTCACCCATACCACCAATCCTGTGAATATTACATTTCTAGATCTTTCTCTTAAAGCTAATTGTAACAAAATTGAAACCTCCTGTTTTAGGAAAACTACAGCCACTAGTTCCCTCTTGCATGCTAACAGTGCTCATCCTTGAAGCCTCAAGAATTTAATACCTTATGGGCAGATTCTTAGACTTAGAAGAAACTGTGGTTCAGATATAGAATTTAGTAAACAAACTGATGAGTTAATGCATAGCTTTGAAGAAAGGGGTTACGGTAGGGATTTATTACTTCAAACAAAGGAAAAAGTATTAAAACAGAACAGAGAAGAAATTTTCAAAGATGTGGATAGAGTTACATGTGCTCAGGGTACACAACCATGCACCTTCATTACTAGTGGTGGGGTGAAGTGAGCGAAATTCGCTTTGCAGAGTAATCCACGAAATTCTACCCATTTCACGGAGCAAAATGAGAAATTTCGCCTGGCGGAGTGGTGACATTTTGCCCAGTGGAATGGTGAAATGTCACCTTCAGCAGTGAAATTTTACCTTCTGAGGCCCACAGAAGGCAAAATTTTGCCGCAGAAGGCGAAATTTCGCCTAGGCGAACTGATGCGGAAAAATTTCACGAATTGCTCCGACAGGCTAATTTAGCCACTTCGATGGCAAAATTTAAATTTGCTGCATCCCTGTTCATTACACAATTTAACCACCTCACAGACCAGATTGGTAACATCCTACATAGAAACTAGCCAATACTTCTCGGTGACAGTCAAGTGGGCATGTCTGTAGGAACCAAACCAAGAATCACATTTTAGTCAAAGTGATAATCTTAAGGACAGACAGGTTCATAGTAGGACCTACAAACCCACAAGAACCACTACCACATGGTTACCACAATGACCATTATGTTATTATAAAGATAACCAATGTAATGTCTGCAGATTTAGCATGCCCACAAAACACTTTACTCATTCTAGGTATGAGGACATAAAGATGGAGGTGAGAGAACTTATTACTTGTGATACACCCTATGTGGTATATGCACTGAGGTGCACATGTAAACTAGTGTATGTAGGTAAGACTGTCAGACCTCTTAAACAGAGGATAAAAGAGCACATCCATTCAGTTGTGAATGGTAAACAGAGCACTGCTGTTGGGGTACATTTTACACAAACACATGGGTCCAAACCTGATGACCTGAGATTTTTGAGACTTGAACATGTGCCACCTGCTAAAAATGGGGGTGACAGACCTAATTTACTTTTGCAAAGGGAGAGTATGTGGATATACAGTATATCCTAAGAAGTGTAAAGCCCAGTGGTGTCAATAAGTGGGACCTCAAACCCCTTTTGAAAAAGAAATGAAAAAGAAAGGATGTGTTGATTTTGTATTGCTTTAATTATTACATGTAAATCTGTTTCATTTGTAATTATGTCTTTTTCAATCTCTCTGTTTTGCGCTCCTCTAGGTTAGTCTCCATTTCATCTGGCTTTCCTTCAGCCCTCTGACCGTCATTTACATGGAGGTCCTGTAACTAAGTTGCCTTAAGGTCACTGCAGTGAATGTTGCCTTGATTTGCTGGAGGTTCAGTCAGTCTTTTATTATTTGTTGTCTCCATATAATCTACATAAATGCAAATTGACACTATGTTTTACTAAGGGTCTTAGCGCTGATTGAAGCAGCTCCACTTAGTGTCAGATGTGGAGAATGACATTCTGCTTTTTTTAAATGGTACATATTTTTTTGGAATGGGATACTATACTAGGTACTACACTAGGTCCTGTAGATAGGTAGAAGGTGCAAGCCCATATAACCTATCTCCCTGTGAGGGGTGTATTGTCCCTATAAACCCAATAAGTAACTGTCTAATCTGCTCTTAAATACCTCAAAACTGTCCACGTCTACTATGGATGCTGGTAATTTATTCCATAGAGGGATTATTCTCTGTGTATAAAAATTCCTTCTTGGGTTTTTATTGGGGTAAGTTAGTCTCAACTGTTTATCATGGCTTCTCAACCCCACAATTCCCTTTGTAAATATGAGGCCTAAACTCTTCATCAGCTCAGTATCATTGCAATTTTATACATTAACAGAAGATCCCCCTTTGTCTCCTTAGTTCCAATGGCTATAAATCCAGAGTTTCCAACCTTCACTCATAATTCAAATCTTCTATGCCCAAGATCATCTTGGTCATTCTCCTCTGAACCCTCTCCAGCAAATCAATGTTTCTCTTCAAGTACGGGCTCCATAATGGACTACAATAATCTAGGTGGGGTCTGACTAGGTTTCTATACAAGGGCAGAATACAGGATCTATGTCTTGAGACAAATGTTCTTCTTATTGCATCTATTACCCTATTTGCCTTATTTACAACTTCCCTACCGTGGTTATCAAAAGTCAGATCTCTCCAAATGAAGACAACCAAATCCTTCTCAACTTTAATATTGTATTATCCAGTAAATAACTGTAGCAATCATTGCTAACTCCAAAATGTATAACCACACATTTTTCTATATTGAACTCCATCCCATTTTCCTTGCCCAGTTATGCAGTTTTATTAGATCCTTCTGTATAGATATAACATGTTGTTCAAAAGATACCTCAGCACTGATTTTTGTGTCATCTTCAAATTTAGCACACTTACTACTTATATTAGTGCAAAAGTCAGATACCAACAAAGAAAAAAAGTGTGGGTCCCAGTATCAACCCCTGGGGCACCCCACTGGTCACTCTACCATTATTTGACAGGTTTCCTCTAATGCCTACCATCTGGACCCTATCTGTCAACCAGTTTGCAAACCATAAGATTATTTTATTATTTATACCCAACAATGTCATTTTTCCCACTAATGCATTATGTGGTACCCAATCAAAGACTCTTTTCAAATCAAAGTAAATCACATCAGCAGGTTTTTTTCATATCTAGTAGCTCACTTATGTTATTATGAAAGGTCAACATATTCATTATGCATTTCACTTAATTGGACCCAATATATAGGGTCAACAGTAACCAGTTATTGCTCACCCCCCTGATGAAGACTCAGTTAGAGTCAAAGTGCTGGGGCAAGTAAGCTCCTGTCTTCTGTTCACCTCTGGTCCTGTGAGCACTTAATAAATACACTGTGGATTATAATTTTCTACTTGGACCTGGATTTCTTCCCATTGAGAGGTATTCGAGTTCTGGTGAGCCTTCTATGATTTGGCTTGTTTGTAGACTGGCTGCCTTTTTCACTAGCACCACCCAGATTTCATCGATCGCAGCACTACACTTTTGCCTAAGTTGCCTGAACATCCTGCACACTGGACAACCCCTCACCTTCCACCATGTTCCCAGAAACAGTGCTGCCCCACATCCATTGCAGCTAACAACCTGCCCAGCCTCCTTGTGCCCCAACCCCAGTCATCCCTACCTCTCCACTCCCCCCAAAATTCTTCCACCTGCCTACTTGCCCTGGCCTCCACATTCCCCCTGTCTTAGTCTCCAAATATTCCCCAGCTCGTTACAATTGTATTCTTATTTCTATAAGGGCTGTAAACCTGCAGCACTGCCCCAAAACTCTTACTCTTTCTCGCCTTCTGTATGGACGTATGGCTTTTCTCTCCTCCTCCTCCTCCTCCTTCTCTTGTATGTGCTCTTTGGGCCTAGTTACTTGCTACACCCTTCGTAATTCTGCCTATATATCAGCTAGGCTACTGCTGTGCTGCCAAGTGTTCCTGCCTCTTTAAGTAGGTGTGGCTTGGCCATCCACTATAAAGGCAGTGCACCAGGGGATGGTTGGGGAAAGGTGAGGGGGGGCAGCTCCTTTGGTACACAGTGTCTACAAAAACAATGAGGTAAAAAAAAGGCACTTTCATAAACTACAGGGCCAAAACACAGCTCTAGTTCAACATACCAGCAAACAGTTTCTCCTACTGCTGCTCACACAAAATGGAAACACCAACTAAAGGTCTGTTAGGCACAAACTTGAATTTCAGCCTTCACTAATCCCCTGTTGAAATGTGATACCTGCAGTTAAGGTACACACCTCAGCCAATTTTAAACACTCACCCACCTTCCAGCAAAATTTCCCCACTCCTGCTCACACAAAATGGAGACACCAACAAAAAGTCTGTTAGGCACACTCTTAAATGTCAACCTTCAGTAATCCCCTGTTGAAATGTGATACCTGCGGTTAAGGTACAAGCCTCAGCCAATTTTAAACACTCATCCACCTTCCAACAATGTTCCTTACTCCTGTTCACACAAAATGGAGATGCCAACCCTGCTGTTGTTTATTGTGTATGCTTTGTTGCTTCATATACCCTTCCCCTACGATGCCTTTGCAAATTAACTGTTCTTGGCTGGGAAAGATCTTCCTGATAAAGAATACAAAATTAAGTATATAAATACATTTTACTTGTCAGTCTCCTATTTTCTAGGGAGAACAGTGGCAGGTGCTCCCACTGGTTCTCATATACAGTATCATGTTTTCTGATCCCTGTAAGGATGAGCTGATGCCAAATTTTCATTTAGCGAAAGTGCCAAAATTCAACACTTTTTCCTTCGATTCAGCCAAGTCAGATCTTTTGGTCTCTTTGGGATCATGTTTTTCATAGGCTAGTTAATTAAAAAAAATACTTTAGCCCTTCCTAGGTTGCCAGGACTAGTACCATGAACATCCCTTTACCAATCCCAGTTATTTCCCATCCCTTTTCCCCCTCCTCTGACATTGTTTCTACTAAAAAGACATTTTCAGACCCCAATGTCTGTACTGTCCTGATATCACCACAGACAACACCATGCAACCCCACCACTAACCTAAACAATACCTTCCACTCCCATACACAGTACTTTCTGTAGCTGCTAGATATCACTATATAGTTTCCATTCTCTGTATATAGTCCTATCTTAAAGGTTTGAGATACTGTACATGATGCTTCCTCTTCTTCATGAATATAAAACCCAGGTATGCCTGGGACATATGGGTTCTTATCCACGTTACTATAGTAAGTTCTATCCTTCTTATACCCAACACTAGACCACAAAAAGTGCATTTGTTATCCAACTATTCACACACTCTTAGGTATGAATTGCTACTATTCTGCTGTCAATGTATTTGGACTATATAACAAGCTGTGATGTATTGATAAAGTGTTGACAAATCTTAATGAAAAGATTAATTACAAAAAAAACACATTTCCAGCTTATGACACTGCACCAGATGGTAACTAAGTTTTTTAAAACAAAATCTTACTGGAAGAAAAGGGAAGGGCAGAAGATGCTGGGAATCTGGATTGCCTGGGGTAGCTGGAAGCAGGGGGTTGGTTAAGGGCATCCACTTACCCCTACAGTATTTGTAGCTTGCAAAAGCCCAGTATCAGAGACCCAAAGTGTCTATGGCTAGTGTTGAAGCCAAATGGAAATTGAAACTCCACATTTACTCACCCTGAGCCCCTTAATCATATTTGTATATTTTTGCTGCACTTTTTTTTATCTCCTACCAAAGCAGCAGCTGACAGAGGTACTTTCCTTGCAGTACAACTATCCAGCATCTAACCACTACTGCAGTGCACCAGTGGGGGTACGGATAAATATTCATAGCTATAATTTGGATGGATGGCATCCCCAATGTACCAGCATTGCATGAAGCCTAGTACAGTGACAGAGGTCTAGGCCGACTGCTCAGCGTGGAGACAATGTCCATCAAAGTCATGTGAAGTCTTATAAGGGGGATCTGGGTGCATGATTTCCCTTCCTCTAACCCACCTGGAGGCAGACATGCAGGGACATATGCTGTTCATCTAACCTGGAGTCCTTAAATATCTGAGCAGGTAGTGTTCATTCTTTATGCCGACCCTGACCGACCACAATAGCAACCTCAAGGCATAAACCCAAGTCTCTTGTATGAAGGACTAATACACTTCCCAGTAGTGCATTGGACCAGCCTGGCTACTGATTTTCTGTGAAGACTTTATATTAATGAGATTCTTATTTTTTTATCAAGTTTTTTTTTTCGGCTCTAGATCAGCCAAATGGCACCCCACCACAGTCACAGGCCTTCTCATGGACTTGCCAGTTATTTAACCAGAATCACTGACTGGTGGGTGGCCAGTTATGCTGGTCATGTGAGAGGCTGTGGAAAGTGCCAGCATGAGATAGTCCTGATTTTTCCCCCAGTGCCCTGATTTTCTCCCCAGAGCTGCCAGTGTGCGATGACTCAGGCATGCATGTGTGCAGCGGCACATCATGTCAGGAATCTGGTGGTGACCCATCCTCTTTTTGTGCTCTCAGCCTTGCTTCTACCTGGTCTCCACCAGCAGGCAGTGCCACAGTAGGAGCAGTGTCCCCTCTCCAGGATAAGGGAAAGCAGTCCTTGGGACATGAAATCCTCCCTCCCCTCCAGCCAGCCCTGCACAACCCATGCTCTTCCCGAATGAGGGTCACTGGAATAGCAAGTGGTAGCACTACTACTGTGCTAATGAGCTGGCCCCAGTTAATGCGATTCTTGAGAAAACAGGTGAGGAGGAGTCTGACTCTCCTAAGATAGATAACTTCCCTTGCCTTCCCCACACTCACTGTTGCGAATGACTTTGCACTACTCTCTCTCAGTGGGGGAGGTTTACAGAAAAAGTTGTATTTTTTAGAAGAAATACATAGTATGTTAAAGCTACTAGTGAATATTCCAATAAGTATGTAACCTCCCTGTGGGGCTTACCTTATTTGCTCCTTGGATTGCCCTGTTTGCTCCGGTTCCCCCCCGCTATGTCCACTGATGCCTGGTAGAGTCCTGTTAGTGCCCCTGAAGCCTCCATCCAGCCCCTGCATGGTTTTTGTAGTGGGAAATGGGACCAGAGGAGCCAAACCGTGGAACCAATGAGCTGCAACTGCACATGCACAGTAGCACATAATCATTTTCTTACCAAGATTGCAGTAAAGCAAGTGCCTCTCTGGTGGTCTCAGTCCCCAAATCTGGAGGGTTGAGGACTGGAGACACAGAGGAGGCTAGAGGGATGCCACAAGTTGTTTTATTTAAAGAGTGCCAATAGTGCTGTGCCAAGCCTCATGAATATTAATGAGGCATGGTGAATACTTATGAGCCACCTGTCTAGTGCCTGGGGACTATTCATATCTGCACTAGCGACAAGCAGGGGGCTAAACAAATGTGTTAAACTCTGCAGTGATTTTTATATGGCGCAGGGACTGCTCTCAGACTGTGGTGCTACAGTGTAATAAAAATATATATCTTGGCTGCATCAGAACTTTAGTGTTGGACACTGTGTGGACTGCAGTCTGAACTGTTTTAATAGCAGCCATATTTGCAGCCTTTAACCTGTGCCTAACCAGTCAGAAAGCCATGATTTTGCCAAAGGCTTATGAGACTGCACAATGGACTTAGGGGGGGAAGCAGGGGAAAATCTTGAGCCCATTTGAGGAACCAATCAGGCATTGAAGGAGCCTGTTGAATATTACTTTTTCAGATGGACACTTGTTTTAGCCAGTCAGGAGCTGCCAAAAGCTTTCAGAACCCAAAAGACTTTCAGTTCTTGGCTCAGCCCATTGGAAGCCCCTCCACAGGGAAGGGGGCTCTGTCCCTTGCTAAAGAGATGTGGCTGGAAGGCTTGAGAGTGGCTGCCTGGGGGTTGCCAGCTACCTGTCCCCCAGGGCCTCTGTGTTGCCTTTCCACATTTGAAGAAATTTGTGTAGGAATCCTGACTTGTGACTTCAGCTGTGAGAAAGATGTAAGAATCCTGCCTGCAGTTGTGAGAAAGCTACAAAGACCTGCAACCTCACCAGAGACAGCTCTGAAATGACCTGTGACTTCAGCTGTGACAGGTCAGTGAAGAAGCTACACTTCAGCAGTGAGAGCACCGCCTAGAATTAGAATGATTCTAAGAAAAAAGCATTCTGCAAATTTCAGGTAAGATGGAGACCTGCTTGGGGTGGGGTCGAGTAGTCACTAGTTCCAGGAAGTGCTCAGTTCTGGTCTGTTACCCTGCGTTAACTCAAGGTCACAGAGAGGGGAGGACATTTGTCTAAAGGAATGACTGTGGATGGTCCTAGTTTACAGACAATGGTATGGAAGTCTCCCTGGGGAAAGGAGCTCACCAGTTTTTCCTTATGAGAAGCTGCAGTGCGATTAATGATTGAAAAGATGTGAAGACCATCTTGTTCATATTTGGGAGGTTTGCCTATATCTACACTAGTAATGCTACAAGTGAGAAGAGAGATCCTCTTCTAGTTGTGAGCACCTGCATGGTGAGAAAAATGATCTCCAGTAGCAAGGCTGTTCAAGTAAAAGGTGTGCCTTCAGTGCAAGATTCAGGGTCTTCTGTTGAAGTCCATTCGAATTTGCTTGAGTCTCCCTGAGACTGTGTCTCCAGTGAAAATGTATAGACTGTGTTCTGGATATGAAAGGACCATGGCTGCTATCTGGCAGTGTGGTTGAAGATGCAAATGGTATCCAAATTTGTTGAATGCCAGTAAAAGAAATGAGACTGCAATAAAGATCAGCATTGCAAATCAGTCTGGTAGTGTCACTAGCTAGGCACTGCCATTACGCCTCTCCCCTTGAGAGGTCATGCCTGGACACTAGGGTCTGAGGCATGCCAGCCAAGGTCCCTGTGCTGGTCTGTGTTCCAGATTGTGATTTCAGCCTAATCAGAGTTTTCGCCTACAAGAAGAAGCTGAGAGAAGTTTCCAGCCTGCAAAGCTGCAAGAGCCTGCTGTCAGACTAGGGGGCACTCTGCAAGCCCTTGCTGCATAACCTCAGCAAAGTCAAGACCTACAAATGGAGTTTACCTCAAACCTACCTGCTATAAGCCTTTGCTGAATTTTCCAGAGACTATCTATGAAACCGTGAGTACAGCAGGATGTACCCTGTGCCCAAGAAACAGTAAATAGTTGATATAAAGTGTTTACCAGTTTAGTAGTGTAACCCATTTTGGCTGCTAAAGTTCTGGGTTTGCATAACCAACTAAAGAATCAAGTTCTTGTAATGTAATTAATGCAATCAAGAAAAAGGTTAATGTCTGAATCTGAATTAAGCATGCCAATGCCAGCCAACCAGCTGCACCAACATTAGGCCTGCAACAGTTTGGTACTGGGTACCCAGGGATACGATTGAGGGGGTTTTATCAGGACTGGGGACTGGTATCAGTTTGGGAGTATGTTCATTAATATGGTTAAAGCAGCTAGCTAGTTGGAACGATCAATAAAAATCCAGCATAAGGTTATTGGGTGGCAAGCATTGTTAGATGTTTAAAATGGAAATTGAAATGATTGTTTCTAATGCAAATGCTAATTGCCAAATGAAGAAGTTGCTTAAACTCTGTATCCATCTACCCATTCCTAACCCCCGCATTATGAATAAATTGTTGGTTAACCATTTTTACAAACTTTGACTTGTGAGCATATTGGCCCTTATGCATGAAGGGGCATAAGGTATTCCTGCATGGCTCTGCACCCATGGATAGGTGCGCTAAGGCTGGAATTCACTAATGGCCACCACCTGTCCACAGATTTGCCACCCCAGCATGCAGGACTCCACAGGGTGGCTGAGGGAGAGGTTGCGGATCTGGGCAGGCATCCAATGGGATGCCTATCCTGGGTCCTGGAGTGGGTTACTTTCACTGGTGGCAGCAGGACCTGGTTAGTGCATGGCACACAGGCACCTGTGGACAACCCTGCCCCAGTGGCACTGCCCACTGCCTGGAGCACAGCTGTTCCCTCCCAAACAGGGCACAGAACCCACCCATGTCCATGATGCCTGCCACTGTTCCCGGACATGGCAGTGCCCTGGCCCAATCAGTGCAGACCCTCACCCACAGATTGGGGCTCCTGCCCTATGAAGGCAGGCCCCCCCACACACCTATGCCCCGTGCCTCATCAGTCCATATAACCCCCCCCAGTACAATGCACCTGGACATCCTCCAACACCTGCACCCGGTAGCCCTCCCCATATTGGTGTTCACCGCCCCCAACCCCCTACAGCTCCAAACCCCCCTGACACCTTATCTGAATGCCAGTGCCACGGCTCTGGATAGCCGGTGGTACAGCCCTCCTTACATCTCCTCAGCCACCAGCCATCCACCTGATTCTGGGAACACATTGCCTATTTGTAGCAGCACACTCCCAGCATCAGTTAGACAGGCAGCAGCCAAGGTGGTGTGAGGAGTGCTGTGCTGCCAGCCATCTAGAGCCATGGCACTGGCATTCAGGTATGGTACTGAGGGGTGGTTAGTACTGCTGGACTTGGGGGGCCACTGAACACCAATGTGAGGCAGGGGTACTGGTTGCAGGGGTTGGGTGTGTTCAGACTGGGGTCCCATTGTGTAGTGGGGGGGCATCCTTGGCAATGCTGGGGACCAGGGCAGACATTTGTTGGGGGGGTGTAGTGCAAGGGGGATAGAGCAGCCTTGTTGGGGGAGTGGTACCACCAGGACACGGCACTACAGTGTACGGGCACTCACTTTGTCTGCAGCACTAGCCCTTACCATCATCCTTGTGGGCTGGGGCAGCATAATGGTTGGGTTCCTAGGTTCATCGCACCTGGTGGGTGCAATCCATGGGTGTGCACAGTGGCTTATGGCAGGGTCCAGGCTACCATAACCTGCCTCTCCTCTGCACCCCTGAGGGAGCCACTATGCACCTTAGAGAAAGGTGCACAGTGCTGGCATGCCCCCTGCCTGCACCCAGCACATTGCTCTCTGCACAACCAGGGGATTGGGCATGTAACTGTGCTCTGCACCAGTCGTGAATGTCATGGGGGGTCAGCAGAACCCCACTGTGCAGCATTCCTATGTGCCTGGTTTACGTGGCAAGTAGGCATAGTGCATAGGACCCATTATTTGTACCCCAGGTGAACATATCATTAGCTTAAGTCAATAATTCCAAGTATTAAGAATGAGGTTTCTGAATAATGGTAATCCATGTGTGGGGTGACTGCATGAAAGTGTGGATAGGTACAGCATCCCAGGGGGTTGTACTGATAGGTATCAAACTCACTTGTGATTTTATTCTGGGTGGAGGCACCATGCTATTTTATTGTTATTCTGGGAAAGAACCCTTAGTACATCAGGAATAGGATCCAGGCCCCTGAACCTGATTTGTGGCCACCCAAGCAGGGGTAGTAGCCCACTGGTACACAATGTCCCCAGGTTACAAGTAGAGTGATTTTTATTTCCAGTCATATAAATTATTCTTGGTGGTATAAGAACCATGATAAGAAACCGTCAAAAATGTTCAATATCAGGGCTTAAACATTGTCAACAATGGTGTACTCATGTTAATAATTTAAAAATAAAGCTTAAACAAACAACATTAACAATAAAAGGATTAACAAATATGGAAGTAGATCTACTGTATCTACTGTATGTTAGAAGCTACTAGGGCCACATTCAACATTCAACTCCTAGGCACTTTCTGCTGTTGAAATATGGGAGACAGCAGACTTGAACAAGTGTTGAAAGTGTTGCTACTCAGATCTATAAATCCAAATTGAAAATGCCAATAGCCACTCTAGATATTACAAGTAGGGTAGAGCTGGGTGTTGTATAGTTGCTAACATTTGCAGAAATCAGAATCATAAACGTTTGGATAAAACTTACAAGAATGTCACATATTTGATATGCAGCTATAAAGGGCAAGCACCACCAACATTTTGACTGATTCAATAGCTTGTAAGGCCTTTTTCTGTTGGGATTTGTCTGTGTTTCTATAATATACTTTCTGTTTATGCATAATAGAAAAACACATTCAACTTACATAGGTTACTAATTAAATGTGCTTTAGACAACTCAAGAATGGTTTAAGACTTATGAGTTGATGGAAATGCCTTACAGAAGATGGAATTAAATTCCTCAGAATTTTGGAAAAAACCATAGAATTCCATCAGTAGTGGAATTCCCACATTCTGCATGCAAAATTGTCTCTTTTTTCAGATTAAGTAAGCAATAAGACATGATGGGGTGTGCATTAGACAGTTCTAATGCACGGCTAGGGGGATGTTGTGGCACGAGGCCACAGGCCAAGTGCGTCCAGTCCCCTAGCCGTGCATTAGAACTGTCTAATGCACATCCCCAGAGTGGCTTATTGCGCTCATAAAATGGGCCTGTGTATTCTAAATCGGGGTTCTAGTTTTAGCTGTGCATTAGACACATCTAATGCATGGCTAACAACCAATCAGATTGCTTGAAATCCTTTGCCCATTTTATACTAATCTATAGTTTACATAAACTGCAGATTGTTTGGAGAATGCTTTTGTGGTTTACATGATCCACAAAAAATCATTCCATGGTTTACACAGAAATGCTTTTCAAAATTGCGCAGAATTATCCCTAAAAGCATTTCAGAAGCAGAATTGCCATTCTGTACACATTCTGCCAGAGTAATTTTGCTTTCCACAAAACCTAACTTCTGATCATATCATAGAAAGGCAATTTCTGTACGTACACACTGTCATACTTTAATGAAAACAGAAACAGATTGATCTGAGTCAAAGGAATGATCTGAAGGAGCCCAAGTTGGTTAAAATACAAAAATGGATATAAAAAAAATAATTGGTTCCATTCCTTGAAACCAGCTTCACCCTTCCACCAAATTCAGACTATAGGTCCCTAATTGCTCAGTTACATTTTGAAACATTTTCAAGCAATATATTTAAAATAAAGTTTACTATGACCAAGACAGTGACCGACGAATGTCATTGCCAACATGGTCACAGAGAAAATAATGTGCAAGATTTAATGGCATGTGTGTGCTATAATGAAAGAAGTAGGGAATTTAGAGGAACCATTTTGTCTAAAACAAATTCCAATAATAAAAAAACAAATGCATCATATCTTCTGAATGTGGATGATGCTCAAATTTTAGAAAAGATTGCACTTTTTTAAACTTTGCTAAATTAGAGAGATCATGCTGACAAATAACCACTTAGAGTGGCACATGGTTTGCTGTATACTTTAAGTAGTCTAGATTGCTGCTAATTTGTAGAGACTGGCAATAGCAATATTTCTTTGGTTTATACCTCCGAGTGAATCATTTTTATCATGGTTAATCACATACAGTATATTGTTATTTGCCTTATAGACCATTTTAATAATTGTTAATAATGTATGATTAGGAAAGAACTGGAAGGGGACAGGATCAGTTGTGCTCCAGGACAGTAGCTGCTGCTTGTTGTTTTCACAGGGTTTTTGTGGATTTTACTTGGTAGAAGGTTAGTTCTTTTCTTTCTTACTTCTAAGAGGCTAGCAGGGTATTGTTTTGGGGGCTGCTGGAAGTTTGAAAACTGATTTGGTGACTGTAAGTGGGCTCATTTTGTGGATGTTTCACTGTGTAACAGGCTGCACTGGTGGAGGCCTATTTCTTCTGATTTAAAACCTATTTGGTGGAATTTGCTTGGGCCTGGTTCTTTGGCTGCTGGGCTTGGAGGGGAGACACAGGGCTGATACACTCTCCCTCGAGTCAGGTGTCTGCCAAGACCGCCTCCCCCACCCTCCCTCCCCAGAATTCTGCTAATTTATAGGGGAACACCTGCCCTGCAATTGAGGAAAAGGCTGCAGGTGCAGCTCATGTAGTTCTAGCCACTGGGTGTTGGATTTAAAGGCTGGGAGAGAGGAGCTTAGGGAGTTGTTCATTTCCCTTATAAGTTTAATGTGTTGTGCTGCACCTAGTAACAGGGTTACTGGTGTGCAGTGGGACTGTCACTAAGATTAGTGGGTGACCTGATTAGGCAGTAGGGTGTATCTTGAACTAGGGGGGAACCTGGTGGCTCACCCAAGGAAACCTATTTGGAAGGGGATGGAACCACACGTCATTAGGGCCGGCATCTTTGGGAGGGTGGTGGGGTGCACAGGGTGTGGAGCAGCCATGATACTGGACTGGGCTTGGAAGTTCGGTGGTTGCCCAGTGTGCTACCAGCTGGCACAGCTTAGGGAGGAGGTTGCGGGGATTAGGAGACAGCTGGGGAAGGGGGCAGTATGGTTGGGGAAGGGGGCTGGGGATCTCCCACAGGGTTGCACCAAGCACTGGGGGCAGGGGCATAGGGAAAGGAGTGCAGGAGAATACTCAGGGGTCACATAGGGACCCTGGCAGAGGGGGTCCAAAAGGACCTACCAAGGAAGCAGGCAGGTAACTGGGACCCTCACAAAGGAGGGACGGAGGGACAACATTCTCAGGGAAGTAGGCAGATGGCCAGGGCTGACAGAAGGAAGCAAGGCGGGAGGTGGATCAGACCTTACACTCAGTAACTGCTTCAAATCTCTTCTTCTGCTCGAGGATGAGGGGGTGATGTAGCCACGACAGGTGGTTAGAGATGAAAGAGAGTGGGGGCAGGAGGCAGGGCCAGATAGCAGGAAGAACAGGGGACCTGTAATTCAGGAAAATGGGGGGAGCAGTGAATCAGAGCAGGAGGGGCAGGGGGAAGAGGGAGGAAAGCGCAAGGAGAAGGACCAGTTGGGAGGAAAGGTAAAGGAGAAGGACCAGAAGTTCAAGGAGGATTCAGTAAAGGGAGCTGAGGGTTTAGGCCAGGGGAGCACGACTAGCAATGAGGAACTAAATGGAGACAGGAAGGAAGGGAGGACGAGCCAGGCTAGTTTAGCAGATGGGGTAGAAGGACCCGTCGTGAGCAGTGAGGGGGGAATTAGCAAGGTACTCAGGAGGAGGAGAGGCATAGGATTGGAGGGGAGGGGGTGGCCATGGTAAATAAGGAGGGGGTGGCATGTGGCACCCAGACAGGGGAAGGAACAGGGAGCCGGCTGGGTGGAGGGGCCGGTAGAAAGGATGAGGGACACGGAAGAGGGGAATGGAGGAAAAGGAGCCATCAGAGTGCTCCTGTTGGGGATTCTATGATCAGGGGTATCAAATGGGATAGGAGGAGAAGCCTGGCCAGTTAAAACAAGATGCTTCCTGGACTAACGGTGCACAGGGCTAAGCACGAGGTATATCAGCTGGCAAAGGATTGTGGGGGTTCCCCGGACATACTGGTCCACCTGGGTACAAATGACATTGAGGGAAATAGTGAGATAGAGATACAGGCAAGATTCAGGGAGCTTGCCAGGGTCTGTCATGACATAGGATGCACAGTTTCCTTCTCAGAAATCCTGCCGGTGCCAAGGGCTAGTGGGGAACACAAAAGGAAGATTAGGGAGATAAACCAGTGTCTCAGGGAGTGGTGTGAGGCCAGAGGGTATGGGTGAT
Source organism: Neoceratodus forsteri (assembly GCA_016271365.2). Taxonomy (NCBI): domain Eukaryota; kingdom Metazoa; phylum Chordata; order Ceratodontiformes; family Ceratodontidae; genus Neoceratodus; species Neoceratodus forsteri. The sequence continues at coordinate 862,523,484 of CM028137.1, read as the reverse complement.
GGGGATTGGGGAGACCTGGGAGGATAAGGAGCTGTATGCTAGAGATAGACTCCATCTCAATTTGGAGGAGGGAATCTTGGTTGAAAATAGAGGGTTCATTGGTGAAAAGTGGTGTTTAAACTTGTGAAGGGGGGAGAGATGGGAGAAAAGGCTGTCAAGGGGGTGCCGATAAAGGAGGGACTCTGTCTCCACCCCCCTGGGGAGCTGGAGGATTGTGAGAAAAGGCCGACTGGCAAAGTGCAGACCAGGGGAAAACAGAATCCCCATGGGAACAGGAGCAGGGGAAATGGAACTATAGGAAAAGGGTGGAAGGTAGTCCTGCTAAATGCCAGGAGCTTGGGCAATAAAATGCCTGAGCTCCAGGCGATGCTAACTGAGGGAGCAGTGGATGTGGCAGCGGTCACTGAGACTTGGGCCACTGCAGGATACGACTGGGACCTGAACCTGGAGGGTTACACTATGTTCAGGAAGGACAGGGGGAGGGAAGGGGAGGAGGGGTAGCAATGATAGTCAAAAACTGCATTGGCATAGGGAGAGTAGAGGAGGTGGAGGGAACCATGGAGGCGATTTGGGTCACCTTGATAACAAGGGGGGGCAAGAGAGTAAAAATAGGAGTGGTGTATAGACCCCCTGCCCTGGCGGAGGAGCTGGAGGACAGTCTGGTGGCAGATGTTGGGAGACACTGCAGACTGGGCAGAGGAACGGTGGTGGTGTTGGGGACTTAAACATGCCAGGAACAGACTGGGAGATTATGACATCCTGTGACCAAGGAACAGAGGTTGTTGGATGTCTTTCAAGACGCTGCCCTAACTCAGCAGGTGAGGGAACCCACCAGGAGGCGCTGGTACTGGATGTGGTCCTGGCAGACAGTGACCAGATTGGGGGCCTGGAGGTAAGGGACCCATTGGCGGGGAGTGACCATGCCAGGGTCTGGTTCTGCCTGGACCTAGGAGGGGTAGAAGGCTGCACAAAGACGGAAGTAACCGACTTCAGGGGGGTGGATTTTAAGGAAATGGGAAGGATCCTTAAGGAGCATTTGGATGGGATTGGGTCAGACAAGGACGCTGATAGTAGGTGGGAAATCATCAGGAGAGGGGTGCAGGATGCTACCAGCACCTGTGCAAGAGTAAGACAAAATGCGGTGGGACCTTAAAAAATCTGCTGGTGGACCAGGGAGGTCCAGGAGGTGGTGCGGGAAAGAAGGCAGCCTATAAGCACCAAGTGCTCAAGGAGTGAAAGGGATCGAGGGGAGTACGAGCTGATGGCTAGAAGGCCACTAGGCTGGTGAGGAAGCTAAGGCAAGGAAGGAGCAGAACCTGGCCAGGAAATTAGGAGAGGGAACAAGGGTTCTTAGATACATTGGGGAAAACGAAGGGTGAAGGGGCAGATTAGCAGGATTAAATCAGGGAGAGATGGGCACAAGACCTGGGGAGCAGGCTGAGGTACTAAATGAGTACTTCACCTCAGTTTTCACCAAGGAAAATGGGGGTGCTGCATCATACATGGGAGGAGACAGAGATACTGAGGAGGGGGGACCCTTACCGATCAGCGGGTCTGGGGAGAGGGGGAGGCATCACTGGCAGGAGGGAGGAGGGCTAAGCAGGGAGAAGAGGTACTGAAGTGGAAATCACAGCAGAGAGAGTGAGGGAAGCCCTCAGCTCCCTTAAGATGGAGAAAGCACCGTGGCCAGATAAATTACATCCCAGAGTGCTGAAGGAACTTGTGGATGTCCGCAAACTCCTGGTGGAGCTTTCACCATCTCTCTGAGGACAGGGTGGGTGCCCCAGGACTGGAAGGTGGTGCATATAGTGCCTATCCACAAGGGGGGATCAAGGGAGGTGGCAGGGAACTACAGGCCTGTCAGCCTGACATCGGTGGTGGACAAGGTGATGGAGGGCATTGTCAACGAGAGGCTAGGGGGGGACCTGGATAAGTCAGGGTGCCTGGACAATAGACAGCATGGATTCATCCCGGGGAAATCGTGTCAGACAAACCTGGTGGAGTTCTATGACTGGGTGACGAGTGCCTTGGACCTGGGTAGACCAGTGGGCATCCTCTTTCTAGACTTCAGCAAGGCATTTGACTCTGTTCCTCACATAGGCCTGTTGGATAAGCTGGGAGAAATGGGGGTGGGGAACCAGATGATCAGATGGATAGGCAATTGGCTCCAGGACCGGACCCAGAGGGTCGAGTTGGCGGATAGTCTCATCCCCAAGGAGGGTCATTAGTGGGGTCCCACAGGGATCAGTCCTTGGGCCCTTTCTGTTCAATGCCTACGTCTCTGACATAAGGACAGGAATCAGGAGTGAGATGAGTCTCTTTGTGGATGACTCAAAACTGGGGGCGGTGGTGGATGGGTAGGAGGGGAGGGTGGCCCTACAGGGGGACCTGGAGGCTCTGCAAAGATGGTCTAGAAAGTGGAAGCTGAGGTTCAATGCAGGGAAATGCAAGGTACTCCACCTGGGGGCCAGAAACCTGGGCCAAGTGTACAACCTGGGGATGCTACAAGTCTCGATGGCTGAGAAGGACCTGGGGGTGGTGGTGGATGTCAAGATGAACAACTCTGAGACTTGTAGGAGGGCAGCAGCCAAGGCCAACAGGATGCTGGGATGCATCGCTAGGGGGATCACCTCCAGAAGGAGGGAAGTGATACTCCCTCTGTATAACTGCTTGGTGAGGCCGCACCTTGAGTACTGAGTGCAGTTTTGGAGGCCACACTTAAAGAGGGACATTAACCTCCTAGAGAGGGTCCAGAAGAGGGCAACCAAAATGATTTGGGGTTAGGGGGACAGGACCTATGAAGAGAGGCTCGAAGAGCTAAATATGTACACATTGGAAGAGAGAAGGGACCGGGGAGACATGATAGAGGTCTTCAGGTACATGAAGAGGGTAAATGGGGAGGAACAGTCAGGGTGCTTCAAGGAAGGAGGAGGGGCCACTAGAGGGCATGGGTGGAAGCTGGAGGGGAAGATTCAGGGAGAAAGGAGGGTGCTACTTCACTGAAAGGTTGGTGGAGCCATGGAATGCGCTGCCTAGGGGGCTGGTGGAGGCAGACAGTGGAGGGGTTCAAGAGGGGTGGACAGGTACAGGGAAGGGTTCTGGAAGCAAAATCCAATGCAGCAAGAATATCCAGAACTGGGAAGGGAGAAGCCAGAGAAGGTGAGGGGGGGCAGCAAGGTCAGCACCCAGGGTGGGGGCTGACCAAACGAGCAGACACGGAAGACCGTTAGGCCTATTCTGCTGGCACTTTAGCATGTTAGTATGTTAGGATAAGTAACATATCACTCAAAATGTAAAACGTTTTAGAATGTATTTTTGTAATGTATTGAAAAGACTGAATTCAGCAAAAATATAAAGCTTTACTACTACTATATTATTTTAACATGTATGGTCTCATCATGTCAGTGGCAACCAGGAGGTAGTGGCAGGTATGTTTGCCAATGTAAAACAAACAAAACATTCTAGTGTATAGATAGTTTGTTCTGCATGGATTTCTAATCTGAGTTGGGGGTAGGAGAGGAGGAGGAGCTGAGGCAGTGAGGAGGGATGTTTGAGGGTAGTATACCTGGAGGGGATTATAAGAAGCAATCACAGAAGGCACTAGCCACAAGGTGTAGATGCAGTTTACACAGTTTACACATGATTAGGTGAGCCCTGGTAGTCTAGTGGAATCTAAGCTGAAATCTTGTTGTACCACAGTACAAAAGGTGATGGAATGCTGCTGTACCCTTCTGTGGCACAACAATGTTCCAGCTAATCAGAAATCCTCATAGCTGCTGGTGTTTTACACTGTGCTGCCACTCGCACAGCAATCAGTGCAAGTTCTGAACTGAAACCGCCTTTATGTTTGCTGCTGCCTTGGAGCTCTGTGAAAATGCTTTCAGAATAAAAAAAAAAAACTAAAACAAAAAAACTATATCCTATTAAAATGATTGAATGAGCAACCCTGTGCCCAATCAGCCTGTGCTTCCACTTTGGGCTTCTGATTACATTGGACCTCTCAAGCTTTGTTCTCAATGTATGATGTAATCAGAACCCCTCTGTGACAGCACAGGTTGGTTATGCATAGTTGTACAACCAGTATTCTCTGCTTGACGGCTTGACAAATACACAGTAATTCAAAACAATTTGTATTCAGAGGGCCAGATATTCAAAGAGGTTGTGCCTGGTGCAACTCCAGAAATGTGCCCTGGGGCAATATTCAAAGGAGGGACTTGAGCAGTGCAAGTCCCGATGTGCCAGGGAGCAAAGATAATGTATGCGGCCATCCCCAGGGGGCGCACCCATGTATATGTGGTACATCCCGATATTCAGCCCAGGATGTGTGGCGCATATGCCTGCACAACCCTGGGAGGCACCGCATACCACTGCCCAAAGCTGAGCATGAATAAAACAGCTCAAATGATGGCCACCCTCAGGTGAGCTGCTGTACTGCATGGCACAACACAGCAGCTGCCAGCCATGGGTGGCCACCCACCCACACAGAACACCATCGACAAGCACCCATATGTTCCCTGGTGGTCTAGTGGCACTCCTCCTCCTCCCTGTAGCCATGATCGCAATACATGACTGATTTATTTATTTATTCGTATTTCGGATGGCACCTTTGAGCCGAGGGCTCTCTTACAAAGGTTCCACATCAAGGCAATAAGGACAATAAGGTACAAAACATAACGTGATCATTACAATGGAACTTACAAAAAAAAGTAAGGTTACAATAATAGCAGCCAAAGGCATTGTCAAGGAATTGTGTTGCAAGTAATTATACAGTACAAGTCATAGGTGGCTCAGTGAAGCTTTGTTAGGAGTGGATTAGTGGGAGAAAAGAAAGAAGAGTGGTGGTGAGGGGGTGGTATGGGAGAGAGAGAGAGAGAGATGGACGAGGGGAGAAATGGGGAAGGCATTGCGATGGGTATGTGGTAGATGGGAAAGAGCAAGGGAGGAGGAAAGGGGGGGGATGAAAAAGAAAAGGAGACAGATTCATCCTATACCCAGTAATGGGGGATAGGAGAGGAGGAGGAGGAGCTGAGGCAGTGAGAATGGATGTTTGAGGGTAGTATACCTGGAGGGGATTATAACAAGCAATCACAGAAGGCACTAACCACAAGGTGTAGACGCAGTTTACACAGTTTACACACGATTAGGCGAGCCCTGATAGTCTAGTGGAACCCCTCTCCCTCCCACTGCTTCGATCGCCAGTAAATGTATATCCCAACCCTCCCTGTTAGTCAAGTGTAACCTTCTCACTCCTGTTGCCCTGATTGCTGGTAAATGAATATCCCAACCTTCCCTGGTAGTCTAGTGGCACCCCGCCTCCCTCTCGATGCTCCGATCACCGGTAAATGTATATCCCAACCCTCCCTGGCAGGCAAGTGTAACCCCCCCCACCCGCCTGTAGCTGCGATGCCTGTGAAGTCATACATACAATTCCCTGATGATCTAGCAGTGACCCCGTGCTGCCCTTGTCGATCACCCATATGTGCACCTCGTAGTACCCTGGCAGTCCAGTTGCACCCCCACCTCACTCAGGCACACCCTGCCCACCCAGCTCCCCCCATCAGTGGCGTAGCATCAGACTCCACCCACACACCTGTGGTTGCTCATCAACTGACAGCTTACAGTATTCGCTGTAAGCCCATTGGTCCACACTGTGGGTCAATGGGCTTGAGTCAAACTGTAATAGTCATACACAAATATGTGAATGAAGACATTCATTCACATATTTGTGAATGACTATCACGGTATGCTACTGCAAGCCCATTGGTCCACAATGTGCACCAATGGGCTTACAGTTGATACTGTAAGCTGTCAGCTGGCGGGCAACCGTGGAGGTGTGCGAGTGGGTTTGATGCTGCACGCTGCTGATGGGGTGGGGGAGCTGGGTGAGCAGCATGTCCTGTGTGGGTGGGGGTGCCACTGGACCACCAGGGTACTATTTACAGTGCATATACTGGTGATCAGGGATACAGGAGGGGTAGGGGTTACCGCCAGACAACTGGGACTAGTACCTATGAATTTATGGGCATCATAGCTAGGGGTGGGGAGGGGGGTTACACTTTATACCAGGGTGGGTTGTAATATATATTTTCCAGTGATCAGAGCATCCGGGTAGGGGGTACCACTGGACTGCCAGATATGTAAGACATTTATATTCAGCGATTGTGGCTACGGGGAGGGGAGGTTACCACTAGCCGTCCTCTAGGGGCACTGCATACTGTACAGAACACCAGGCGCATGTGGCTGGCCTGCCCTGCACAACACATGTAAATGGAGCCATAATGTCATGGCCCTATTTGCATGCTGCCGGCTGAATATTGGGAATTTGCACACAGCGCAACACTGTTGTGCTGGCACAGTTGCCATTCCTGGTATTCAGTCATGTCTGGGGGGGATGTGCCAGCACATGTTATTTTTGCTGTGCGCATTACCTGATATATTCAAAGGAGATGCACTGTTGCTCATTTCTTTTGAATATATCCCTGGGTGTCATCAACGCAACACAGTTGCACTGTGTGACCACATGTGCCATTGCCAGATGCAATTCTGAATATCGGGGCCAGGTTGTTCAAAAGGTGTTGAAAAAATTATGCTTTTTGTTAGTGTGGTCGTGCTGTTCTGCATGACTCCAGAAAGCAGAGGAGTGCTGAATGTTGAATTCCACCTGCAACATTGGTGCAGCATGGCAAATCTGCCTCCAAAATGGTTTTCGAGATGTTATTTATAGTTCTGTGGAATTCTGAAAAACATTTCTATGGAAACCATGCAATAACATTCGGTGAATTACACAATCCAAGGAGTATAATGTCAATTTGCAGTAAATTAATTTGTGGTTAACATCAACTGCAGAGTACAATTCCACAATTTACATACTTCCTTTTTATGGAATTTCAGAATTCAGCTTCCGATGGAATTAGACTAAACTTCCAAAGTTCTGCTGAATTCTGGCAGAAGCAGAATTTGAAGACCAGCCTTACAGCTCAGTGGTAGCACTACTACTTGCAACACCAATGACTCGGGATCAGAAGCAATCTTTGGAGTCAGAGGGTCGACTGGAGGGGAGAAAGATTGAGTGCCTCAAGAACTACCTCTTCTCCTCTGGTGGGAAGGGTGGGGATGTCGCTGGTGCAGTACTGACCTCTTGCAAAGGCTGTGGGTCCGACTGTTGGGGCTGTATCTGGCTAGGAGGTGTGCTGGACATCTGGCATGTGCACCGCAGATGCCATTGCACATTACACCTCCCTAGGGAGAAAGAATAAGGAAAAACTTCCAGCCTGCAGGAAGACACTCCTTCCTCACAAGCTCTGCACCCACCTACTGTGCTCCTGGTCATATCTGAATTAAACTCCTCCCGGGGTAAGTGGGTGGTCCTGGGTGGCTCTGCCACTGTGGGCGGCAAACCATGGGGCACTGTAGACTGGTTGGGTAAGTCCCAGAGATGGGAGGGGGTGATGTGGCTAGTGTAGGAGCAGAAAGGGGGCAAGCTTGATGCAGGGAACATAAAGCACACTAAATAAAAAAAAGAAGCCCAATCTGAAAATTTCACACAGCTCTACCAGTGAGTAAACCTGCACAGTGGACTGCAGAACATATGTAGAAAAGTTTGATTTGGTTTTATTACTTATCAGTGGAACTCTACTGGCAGTTGCTGGAAGCAGATTATTTATAAGAAGAAGAAATACGGTGTAGCCCAGGATCAGGTTCATCTTGAATGCAGCCCGGTCCACAGTGTAGGGTGGCAGGTAGAAACTCACAGTATCTATCACCATCAGGAAGGCGCTGGGAATCAACAGGTTGACTATGTATAAGGCAGGTCTTCTCTTAATGATTACCTAGGAGCAGAGAACATTCAGAATTTAGATAAATAGATAGACAGACAGACAAATAGATAGACAGATAGATATTTTATTTATACAGTGCCCAATTCCTGGGACTCTGAGCGCTGTACAAAACAACAAGAATTTAAAGGTAGTTTTGCTTGCCAAGGCTTTTCCTTCCTCTTCTGTTTAATTTGATGACACACTTCACCCCAACAAGTTTATTCAATTGGTGTTGGTCTTTTGTATTTGTAAGGTTGGGGCACCCCCTTTGTCTAGGAGTAATGTTGGTACTTCTCATTCACACCAACACCTTAACTTTTCTGTATATTCGATGCTATCCTGAAAAACTGCATCCCAAGCTTGGCTCCCTTTACAGAAACCATAGTTCCTTACCACTACCGATTAGGAGAGATCTTGTTCAGAAAATGATACTCCCTATTTTTGACTATTGCGACAAAGTCTATTGTGCTGCTCCTAAGTCTTCCCTTATCAGGTTGGATGCTCTCTTCAATGTTTTCTATCACGTTACTCTTGATTCCCCCTACCACACACATCTCTGTACATTGTGTCATTCTCTAGCTTCCCCTCCCTTGCATGCAGGCATCTCTCTCACTGCGCCAAGTTCACTTCTAAATTCTGGTTTGGGAATCTTTCCTCTTATCTCTCCTCCTTACTCTCTGCTCCACCTCCCTCCTCCTCCTGCCCTCTCAGATCCACTGACACATGCAGTCTAGCTGTTCCTCATCGCTCTACCTCCATAGGCCAGGAAGTTTTTTCCTACCACTGCCCAAAGCTTTGGAACTCACTGCCACCTCCTATCAGACTTTCCTCTTCTTCATTTTCAATCTCTTTAGCCCTTCATAATTTCTTTTCCCTTAACTGCACTTGTTCTTAGCCCACCTTCAACCCTCCCAACCCTGATACATTATCCTTTAACTCTACTTTACTTCTATTCTCCTAACTGTACTTGTTACTAGCCCCTCTTCGCAACCCTCCCCACCCTTGCACACTATCCCCTACTCTCCTATCCCTGACTTATCTCCTGTCTTCTAACTGAACCCTTCCTCTGATTACTTCCTCACATGCTACCACCTATTATACTCCCTCCTCCCACCCCACCACAACCTGCTGTGCCATTTTAACTCTCTACTACCATCCACAACTTACTGTGCTATTTCGACACTCTACTGCTGTTGTTCTCCCAACTACCCCTTCCCCCCACTGATGCTGTCCCTTTTTCCATTCCTAGTTACCCCTATTTTCTTCAGCCTCCTCCCTATTCCTTTTCTCTCTCTCCTTCCCTCTGGTCACCTGCCACATTCCACTCCTCTTCACTGCCCCCCCTTTTCTCTCCTCCTTTTCTGCCTGGTCCTGTCCTCCTTGCAGGGTTCTCTGTCATCCTGAAGGGGTATAGATCCCGACTCCCTCTCTTCTACCCCTCTTCCTTTTCCCCCAATTTCTAATCCTGACCATTTGCAGGGTTCTCTGAATCCTGAAGGGGTATAGATTGGCTCTCTCTTTTTCCCCTCTCCCTTCCCCCCATTTTCAAATCCATCACCCGCCCACCTCCCTACTTCCATATGCCTCTCCTCCTCTCCTGTCCCTCTGCCTTCTCTTCTCTACCTCCCCACTCCCTTTCTCTCCCTTCCCTTTCTACCTGGTCCTGTTCCCCTTGCAGGGTTCTCAGCATCCAGAAAGGGTTAGATCATGGCTGTCCCTCTCTCTGCCCCCCTCTTCAATTTCCCCACCTTCTACCCCTCACCTGCCCACTTTTCCCACTTATCTTAAAACTACCCTCCCTTGGGTATACAATAGTACTTCAAACTGTGTGCTCAGCCTACCGCTTTTAGCACTTCAAATGTGTAATTCATCCTCTAACCTTTATTCTACTGGATCACCTGCTCTTGGGTTGTTGCAATGTATGTTATATCCAAACATAGTTTTGTTTACCCTGGTCTGGGTTATTTATGCACTGCAATTGTACTACACTGTTTTGTTTTAGTAACTGTATTTGTATTGTTCTGTTATTGTTATGTGTTTGCCTGTTCTCCCAATTCTTGACACACCCCCCCCGGACGCTTCTGGAAATGAACTGTTTACAGCTCATGTTATCTTGTCTGGTGAAACAGGAAGAAAGAAAGAGAGAGAGAAAGAAAGAAAGAAAGAAAGAAAGGAGGTTATGCCACGAAACACCAGTACCTCTCTCCTTTCCTAAATTCCTATGGGTCAGGGTGTGTGGGGGCAGGATGACCATTTAAATACATAGGGTTCTGGATTGACCAAAAGCTGTCATTCATCGAACACACAGAGAAACTGTCAAAAGAATTAAAGCAGAGGCTTGGTCTCTTTTTTGGATCAAGCATTTACTTACCCAGGATGCAAAAACTAAGTTGGTCCAAACTACCTTCATGCCATTATGGACTATGCTGACTTCTTGTACAGGCAAAGCCCAAATTCAGCATTGTCCGAACTCAACACCATCTATAACCGCGTGCTTAGATTTATTACAGGAGCATCATATTCTACCCATCACTGCATGTTTTATGCAAAAGTAGGCTGGAGTTCACTTAGTTTTAGATGCCAGAAAAACACAGTTCTCTGGACGTATTGGGCATCATAAAAAAGCTCCTGATATATTTTGGACTGCCTGCCAGTATGCACTGCTGGAAGTTACCCACTGATAAATTTGTTCTACATCTCACTCCTCATTCCCAAGGTCAGAACACGTTATGGTAGTTCAACAGTAAGTTACACCCTCTCTGTCTTATAGAACAATATACAAAAAACTCTGAAACTTGCAAGCCCTGTGAAGCTGATCACCTTCAAAACCCTGTTTGCATGTTTATTCAAGGAGGTCTGTAATTGTTTCCACTGATGGCCCTCTATCTATGCCCTGACCTAGATTTCCCTTGGCTTCCATTCTTCTTCCTGTCCCTGTGCCTTTCTGCTAGGCTAGTTCTGATCTCTTACCACCCCCCCGGACTTCTTTTTGCTACTTGTGCTGCCTCTGCTGATTGTCCATCTTGCTGTCTAATCCTCCTTCCTTTGATTTCTATTGTATGTATTGTATATATTGTATATAGATTATATTGTATATTTTTGTACATAGGCCATGGTAGGATGTCAACTGGATGTTGTATAGTTTAATTTCTACTTGCTTACTTACTGATTTGTATCTTGTGAATGGTGTATGTAGGCCTGAAATTGTTTCTGCTGTTGGCCCTGTCCTGATATGTATAATTGTTTTTATTTGGTAAACCTTGCCCAAGTTCACCTTGCAAATGAATTCTTCTCAATGATGTTTTGCCTAGTTAAATAAAGATTGATTGATTGATTGATTGAATCACATTAACCAGGGCATCACTAACCATGAGCCAACACACAATAAAGAAAGTTCTCACCAAGGGCTGGGATCAGGAAGACTGCATGTTTATCTACCCTAGATATTACATTGCTTTGAAATGTATTACCCTTGCTACTTCATGTTTACTCATAGGCCATACTTTATTACTGACATAATCAATATCAGCTGCATACACAGTACACACTACACTATACAGTCCAAATTATTCTCCACACCTTGACAAGGCTGTGCTACTGCTGGCATTATTACCAAACCCTGTCACCCTTTTGGGGTCCCTGACATACTTGCACCCCTAAGGTCAGTTGTGCTGTGGCACACTGAAAGGCAGGGTGAGCACTACTCTGGGACAGTTGAGCCAACATGTGTCTTCTGTGTCAGCAAATAGCAGCAAAATGGAAATAGGAAATCAATATTACAATCTATTCCTAAGTATCACAGTCCGGTTGGTCCAGTTGTATGTTTGCCTTTTGACATGACACTGGTAGCTCTAAGGTACAGAACAAAGCAGGCTCCCATAACTAGGGACTTTCACCTGGGGACAAAAATACCCATAACACTGCCAAATTTAGCACAATTTTCTATGGAGTACAATAACAGTAAACTGTTACTCCGTCAGTGGAATTCAATTTTGTGGCAGCTCTAGTCTCCACCAAGATGACTGTCATATAATTCCCAGCAAAGTCCACAAAACAAATTGAAAAGGACTTGTTCATGTAGAAAGCTTTATACTGAATGTCATAAGTCTGTAGCCATCTTTGAGACTTTATTGACTCACAGATGCATGTGTTTTTATTTTATTTATTTTCTTCACCAGGTAAGTACAATAGACAAAGAGTTGAATATTTTGAGGCATGACTTGGGAGGCTATAGTGAGAATTATAATGCAAAGGTACTATACATAGAGAATAATGCATATCAATTGTGTTTCAAAGTCTTTTTGTACACCCTGACCCATAAATCATAAGAGCAAATCTCAAGAGATTTATGTGGTCATCACACACTGAGGGAGTTTTAAAAATCTTCATCAGCACACAGTTGCTAATGTTTATTTTTAGGGCTCTGGGCAGAGCCTACAGCCCATGTGTCATCTGTGGCTTAAAACGGATGGCTTTTCTTAGAACTTCCATTTTAGACAATTTCATGTATTCTTCCACAGCTGCAAAGTAGTGCACTCCCCCTCTGATTTGTGCTATTTGTTGCTCTATATTAAATGTATCTGAAGGGGGGAAGGGATGCTACTGTATTGTACCTCAGAACTTCTCAGGATATTAACAAAAAAAAACAACTTTTTAAACTGCTGTTTCTATTATCTGTTCAGCTCAGTCTAACATCTGGGGGACTCATTTCTTCTTGTTTTTTTGTGAAAATGGAAGTCATCTGTGGACTCAGTGTCACATTACAGTACATACTGTGGAATGCAGTTTGCTAGCTGCCTCACATTCTTTTCCACAGCATAGACTGCAGACAAGGAGTAGAAACAGAAGACTTTTTCTCATTTTAGAATATGATGTTTCCCCACACTAGGCATGTGGGTTAAAGAGCTTGTGTACTGCCTAAAACTAATATTAGATTTTAAAAGCAGTCAACCATCACCTTTTATATTTGAGGTACTTTATATTTTCCCTTTGTTTAATTAGAAGATTGTTACCTGATGTTAATATGTGTGATGTGTGGAACAGCACTCTGTGTGGTAGCTGACATAGCTAGCTATACTGCCCCCACTACATCACCAGCATCGTGACCTCACTGACTGTGACATCACTGCTACTTAGGAACAGCAATTCAGTGACTACCAGGTCATTCACATGTGATTTCACTGTTAGTGAAATCACAATGCTGATGATGTAGTGGGGGGCAGTATGTCAGCTGCTATGCTAAGAGCTGTTCCACACATCCACCACAATATTATGACATAGAAGACTCTCTGATGGGCAAAAGGTAAAAGAAAGGTACTTCAGAAATAACATTTAATAACTGATTACTTCTTGAAATGTATATTATTTTCCTGTTTGCCTGGTTTGGCTCAACTAGCTCTTTAAATCCCAATACTGACACTGTGCTTCAGCATGTGGGGGAAGGGGAGTGTTCCAGTCTTTTCTGTCTGCCTGTTCAGGTGGATGTTAAAGATCATATGGCACTTCTCAAAAAGAGTAGGGTTTTTTATTAAAGAAAAGAAATCATACAAGCAATCTCATGCAGAGAACCAGAAAATTAAAAAAAAATCAAATCGACAGTATACAAAAACTCAAAAGGTCAGTATTATGTAATCATACTAAAATGAGCGATGCAAGTCAATCTGGGTAGAAAAAGGACAAAAAAATAGTAACACCAAATCCCAATACCAAACCCATCCCAATAAAAAAAAATAAGAAGCATACAGTAAAATAAAACAAGGACAAGAAACACAATGTCTCAACCTAAAAGGAAAAAAAGAAAATAACCATTGTGATACACAATCATGTCACAGGGGCATCAGCATCAGTCACCCACGGCATGTTTCTCCATTGTATCTGTAAGACAGCTGTCGGAAACATCTTTACTTCATTCTGGTAAATACCCCAAAGTTCACGTTGTATTTTAAGAATTAATTCCGGGTGGTAGATCCATTTCTGTTGGAGAGTGAATAATGAACTGACATTCCAAATAAACAATTTGAGAACTGGTAAGACTATGTGCAATGTGCTTTTGTGCTATCTCAGATCATGCCCACTGTAATGGCTATACGTCAAAGCCTCTTATGTCAGTGTTTGGAACCAGGATGCCTTCCATTCCCTAGAGAGCAATGCCCAAAATCCCTGAATACAGGAATATGTAAAAAAGAGATGCTCAGTAGTCTCAAGTTGTGTAATGCATTGAGGTCTGCTACAATATCTATCTTGGAGTTGCCTGTGTTTATGGTTGGCCTTGATGTTAATCTTCTCATGGCAGCTAAGCCAGTGCAAGTCCCATAACTTCTCTGGGATCCTCGATTCTTTTACGAAAAGAACAAGGGATGGGACATACCATGTAGGACATTTGGGAATCAATTGGGTTCCATGAAAAAATTCTCTTGTACCCCGTTATAGACATCTTTCCTGGACTTGGTCATTATCATCGTACTGGTAATACGCCATTGTTTAAGTTTAAGAAACACCTCCCTAATAAAGACCCGGGCGGCCGTGGATATTTTTAAAACACCTAATCTCCCATTTTCCCATTGGGGCAACCATGGTTTACATGTAGCAAGAAAGAAAGGGGTCCATTCCTGACCAGCATAAACTAAGAGGGGTCTCAAATTAGAGCACAGAAAAATACTAAAAAAGAAGGTAATAGGGTTGATCATCCCAATTCCTCCCTGTTTTACAGCTAGGTAAATCAAATTCCTTTTCATGGGGTTCAACCTGCTCCCCCATATGGCCTGAAAAAAAATACTTAAAAGTGCAGTTTTTTGGAGTTTGGGCAAAGGACAAATATGGCTAACATACAGAAAAAGTTGGACTAGGAAAGTTTTGACCAAATAAACCCATTTCTGTTTGCTATGTTTCCAGCAATTCCATCTGGAAGCAAGTTGTTGACCCTGTGCAAGTTTAGGTTCCCAGTTAAGTGTAACATCATCATCTGAACCAAATGTTTTATCTAGAATCTTAACTGGGTCTGAAGTCACAACTATGTCATGAATGTGGGATGCCCTGAGGTCAGATGGCCCCAACTGTTTTGATACACATTTAGCAATGTTGAGGGAAAATCCGGCATAAGTACTAAACTGATCACAGACCTGAAGAGCCACTTCAGCTGACTCTGAATTTTGTACTAAAATGCAGAGATCATCTGCATATGCAGTTGTGGCAAATCTAAGTGTGATGTCCTAAAACTGAAGGTGTTGTAGGATGGAAGAGGTATTCAACATTCTGAGCAGAGGATGTATACAAAAAGCAAAAAGAAGAGGGCTCATAGGGCATCCTTGTCTAACACCCTTCTTTACAGTAAACATTGGTCCCTTCCAGCCTCGTAGCATAGGAATAACAGTCGCATTTTTATATAAGTACTGAATCCAAGATGTAAAAGGTTACAGGTATACCATAATGTTTCAATACTGCCCAGAGAAAACCATGTCTAACCAAATCAAAAGCTTTGGTCTGGTCCAGGAACAAAACCACTCCCGTCATACAACCCCTTCGACCCTGCTCAAATATTTCCCTAAGAAGGATGAGGTGATCTGAGATTTTCCTACCAGAAGCAGAACAGGTCTGGGCCGGTGTAATCAAATAATCAGCAGTTTTCAATAGTCTGTAATTTAAAATTTTTGCCAATAACTTAAAGTCATTATTCAACAAAGAGATAGGCCTCCAATTCTGAATATCGTTCCTGTCCCCCCTTTTTAAAAATGTAGATAATCTGTCCCATGGTCATTCTTAAGGATGGATTATGATCCTTAAGGACAGAAGTAAAAACCTGGGCCAATTCCTCCAGCACTGTGTTTCCTGTATATTTATAGAGCTCATTGGTCAGGCCATCACATCCTGGGGTCTTATGACCCACCAGGGTACTCAAAGCCTGGGCAACTTCTGCTGGTTGAATATTCTGAATCAAAAAGTCAGCATATGTGGCAGTGCACACAGGACTATCCAAGTCCTGTAACAGGAAGTCACAGTCCTGTGCTTCCATGTGATCTGCTGAAAACAAGTGTTGTGTATGATGGTATACAGTCTGTTTAATGCCTGGAAGATCTTCACACATGATATGGTTTTCATCCCACAACCCTGTCATACTCGTTTGCTTTACATTAGTGTTGCAAGCGTCATAAGGACATGTGTGCTCTTTCTTTCTCTGTGTAGTAAATCTTTGTAGATTAGTTCAATTCTGGGCCTGGGATTGGTGAAATGTAACCATAGATTTTTTTAAGGTTGGCAATTTGTTCAGAAAAATTCTGGCCTGTAGTATACGATAAGGATAGGAGCCGCTGTACGTGCATCCTGCTCTGTAAATACTGGTGGTAATCTGTAGTACGTTTATGTTTATTACAAGATTTCAACAAGGAAGATAAGTCTGCAACTGTGTCTTCCCACTGCAAAGGGGGGGGGTCATCATATAATACATATACAGATTTCCTGGCTGCCAAGAAATAATCAATTTCTTGCCAAATTTCTGGTGATTCCAACAGGGAAGAATTAAACTTCCAGGTGCCAGGCCCATAGGAAGTGTGGCCTGTGTTACTTGACGTAAGTCATAACATATGCTGGTCAGAAAATTCAGACACCAAAACATCTGCTGTATGGACTGGTAAGGCAGGGAAAGTGAAAAAGTAATCGATCCTCGTGGCTAAAGAGCCCCTGTGAAATGTAGGCAATTCTACCCTGGATGATGTAGTATGTGAGTCTAGAAGAGAAGCAACTTTAATCATTCTTTGTAGGCAGGCCATATCACAAAAGATCTTTTTTGTTTTATTATTCTTGCCTCTATCCACTACAGAAATACTACAATTAAAATCACTGCCCAAAACCACAATTTGAGACGAATGTAAATATGGCTGAATAAGTTGGAATAATTCAATATGTCCCACCTGTGTCTGAGTGGCATAAACATTTATAATGTGAAATAAAGTATTATCAATTTGAAGTTCAACCAGCAGAGCCCTACCAGGAAAGTGATCCAGGAGTTTAATAAAATGAGATGTAACCCCTGAAAGTAAGATTGCCAACCCAGAACATGAGTCAAGACCGAAAGACCAATAAGATGGTCCACTAGTCCATAGTGTGGTAGCCTGCCTTAAATCCTGTAAGATGTGCAGTCTAGTGTCCTGAAAAAGGAAAATGCCCAGGCCCATAGATCTTTAAAAGGAAAACACAGCCTGTTTTTTACAGTGATTCTTAATGTTGCTGACATTCAAGGAATAAAATGCAACAGAGGAAGCCATCATCAAAAAAAAATATAGGAAAGAAAAAAAATAGGATTGAATTCATGGGGGTTTCCTGGAGGACCGTCTAGTTGACCTGACAGGTTTTGATTTAACAGTGTCTTCAATAGGGGATCTAAGGTCACTTGAGCCAGCTTTCTCTAGGGAAAGGGGATCCTCTCTATCCGATCCTCCATCAGCCAAGGACGACCTGAGGGAGTAGTCATCAGACTCATTCCCAGAAGCCCCCGGAATATCCACTAATGGCTCAAACCTGTTGGTTACTGGAAGCCCAGTGGTTCTCAGGACCTTGGATTTTGTTTGTGACCAAGTTTGACATCTACGGACTGATTTTTTGGGTTTATCTACCTCAGGTAATGGCTGGGGAGGAGAAGGAGGCATTTCTACTTGCATACCACACTCCTCCTGATGCTCTAAAGGGGCAGGATCTGCATCCTGAGCTACCTGAGCATCCTGAAGGGGTGGGGCATCAGGTAAAGAACAGGAAGGGGCCACCTCAATTTGTTCCTGTTCATGCTGAGTCTGTGGGGGGGGACTACAGACTGAGGGCCCAGAAAGGCTTCAGTAGGAGGGGGGGTCAGGGGTAGGGAAGGATCTACCTCTCTTCCTTTGCACTAGGGCTATTAACAACCTTTGCTCCTCATCATCTGCTTCATTGGGTTGGTTGTGGGCTGCCCAGGGGCAAGAATGGCAGGAATGCCCTTTAACATCACAGAGGTTACAGAGTTGTTAATTTCGGCAGCGACCACTAGTTTGGCCCAATTCCCCACACAAGTTACATTTTAGTTTATTACATAAACCACTGATGTGCCCTGTTTTCCCATGTCTGTAACATGCTTTAGGTTACCCATGATAAAACAACACACCCCTGTCCCGTCCAATAAAAAAGCTGTTTGGCAAATGCTGAAGCCCTGTCTCCGTGGTATGTAGAACTATTCGGACTCTCCAGCTCCCGTCCAGATTTGTTCATCGTCAAAAATTGCTTCGAGATTACCTAATACAGTACAACTTTGTCAGAGTCAGTATAGGAAGTCTATCACACCGATCCCCTCATTCTGAAATAGAGCCGTTATTGTTCTAGTCACAGATTTAGTCAAAGGAATGGCTTCAAAAGGTGACCATAAAGGTGTGGATTTCAAAGTATGGAACAGGTCCCAAAATTTCTGCAGGTCGCTGTTCAATTTAAAACTCATATCGAAAGATTGTTCCCCCGATACATGGATCAGAGCATAAATCTCAGCCGCTGTAAATTTCATAGAGTGTTTCAAAAGTGATTTGGCCACAAATAAATGGTCAGGGAATTCATCCAGACCGCCTCTTTCAATCAAACGAACAGCATTATGCCGTTTGGCAGGAAATGTAGATTCACAAAAAAAAGAAGCATAAAACCTTCTCTCTCCTGCCTGCTGTTGCTCCCCAGTGTCCACAAAAGGTGTTTGTGGGGGGGGAATCAGAGCCACGGTTGCCAGGGTGGTCTACAATCGGTGTCTGACCCATAAATCCTGGGTCACTCCCATCAAGGGCCCTCACTGGGCCTGGTTGTAAAAAAAGGTCATTAAGGATTTTGTGTTAGCAGCAAAGTATCTGGAATGTGCATCGGGGAGTGAACCCTCTTTGAGGCGTCTTTCAAGCCCTCAGTTACTTCTGTGAGGGGAAACAATGGTGGAGAACGTACTTGAGCATTGGGTATTCGAATGACACCCACTGACCTGCAACATTAGTCTCCCAACCTGCCCCTTTTAGAGCAGTATCTACTGACCAGTCAAGCACTGCACAGTCTGTTGTACCAGGACTGTGATTTAGTCTAGGAGCCAATGCTCCTACAGTTGCCATTCCTCACTGCTCAAGGGCGCTAAGTTCCCCTTGAAACAAAATAAAGAAGAGGCACTGGTACCTGTGTTCATCAGTGGTCCAGTGCTGGCCTCCTGTTCCATAGGCTGAGGATCCAAATGTGCAGTAACAGGGAGAGCAGCCACTGTGTCAGCTCCTGCAGCATCTGAGGCTCGCATCTGTGTAGTCATCTATTTGTTAGGTAGCGCCTGCACAATGGGCACCAACTGTTGTATCTCCACTCTGCATTTTGCCAAAGTGGTGCGAAGTTCCTTCTGTCGGAGTGTAAACCTGTGCTCCTCCTGCATCAGCTGGGCTTCTAACCCATTGGGTGTGTCCAAGTCGAAGTCCACACACACCTTCGTGGTGACTTCTGAGGCCTTGTTGTTCTTTGGGGAGATAACACTTCCCTCAGCTTCACAGCCATTTTTGAGCTCCACCTCATCCAAATCCTGGGCTGTTCATCCACCCTGAAATGCAATCTGGTCATTCAGAGCAGCATCGGTCTCAACGGGTTCCAAGGCGGCGGAGGAGACCAACTCCACCACCTCCACCACATCCATCCTACTTGGAGAGTCAGCAGAAGTGGCCATCTCACAGGCCAGAGGTTCCCCCTACAAGAAAGAAGGGGAATTTTGTTGGGTTAGAGGGAAATATGATTCAAAATCAACATTCAAGATCATTTTCTAGACTTCCTCATTCATTTTTGCACCATTTCTTTCATCGCTTCAGATACATTCTGTTTCCTCTCATCTTCCTATTGCTTCTTGCACTGCATTTAGTATTGGTTCACATGCTCGCCACAAAGAGCAACATTTAGGTCTTGAAAATTTCTTACAATCCACGTCATATACTTGTTGAACCAAAATGCATATATTTTTAAACAATACTTCCAGAGGCATATAGCTTTGCTGAAGAACCCATTTGCACCTGGCCTGCCAAAGGTAGTATTTCAAAATTGCAAATAGAACCTGCAACGTGTCTTTGGTAAACTGTTCCCACCTCAAGTGATTTTCCAAATATATTAACTCTGTATATGTGATGATCTGAAAGAGGTTCATCTTCCATTTCTCTGTGAGATAGACCCAAAACGTTTTTGCATATTCACATTAAAAAAAAAGATGCTCCTGTGTTTCAAGAATCTGTTGACATCCAGGTCTTAAAAAATATCTCTTTTGTATTGGTTTATGCTAATTGTTTCCTTTTACATTGAGTTTCCCATGTCTAGTTAACCATAATAAGTCCCATGCAAAAACTGGAATCCGTTTGTTCTGTAGTTGGCTAAATGCCTCTTTGTTTTGATCTGATATACAGTACGGTAACATTATATTTTCTTGACATTGTGCTTGCACCATCTCTTCATATATTCCATTCTTGTTTGAATATCCTGCCGCATTATATTACACTGTCCATATTATTATTTGCCATATCACTTGCTCTGCAAACCCTGGTATTACTTGAGTTTGCCCTAGCAATCTAATTTTCCCTTGTTCCCAAGCTCATATACATGGACTTGTCCGTTCCACCACAATTCTTTTCCATGTCTTGTCCATATTAGTTACTGGATCAATAATGTTGAAATATAAAAAGATACTATAGTAAAATGCTATGGGATGAACCATACGTAATCCCACCTCTTGTAGGCTTTTATAGATAATGAACCTCTTTACAGGATTTAGATGGCTCCCCCACAGTGTTCTAAAGAAGATACTATACAATCTTATTACCAGCTGTTAAGGTGAGGGAAAAACATAGCTGAGAAATACAAACACTGGTATTAGCAGTGCCTTTATTAGGAGTACTCTCTTGTGTTTTGATATTGTTCCAAAGGCCCACTTTGCCATTACTTGCTCTGCTTTTTGCATCTTCTCCCCCCAGTTTAAGGCAACTAGTTCACCCTCACCAAATTTAACACCCAAAATGGATATAGGGTCCATGCATAACTGTATTCCTGCATACACCATGCTTCTTGTTGTAGCCTTTCCCAGCAGACAATCTTTACTTTTTCCTACATTAATGCAGGATCCAGAAGCCTGAGAATAGTCTCGAAATTGTACAATGACTTTAATCTCATTGGTGGACTCATGTAGCATGAGTACTATGTCATCTGCATATGCTAAAACTTTCAATGGGGGATTAATCTGTGTTAGTTGAAGGCCCACAATTTTCTAATTCTTCATCAAAGTTTGCAGAAAAGGTTCTATTCCATACACATATAATAACAGACTCAGCGGACAGCCTTGTCTGACTCCTCTCTTTACCGGCCTGGGTGCACCAGTCCATCCATTAACCCATGGTGTAACAGTAGCTTTGTCATATAAGATGTGTAGCCATGCTACAAATTGTTTTGGAATACCAAACCTTTTTAACACTAGAAATAAGTATTCATGTGATAAAGAATCAAATGTTTTTTGTTGGTCAATAATGAGCACTATTTCACTTTCTCTTCCTGCTTGGCTCCTATAAAATAATTCTCTAAGCACAATTAAATTTTCATGTATTCCTCTCTGTGGCACTGCACAAGTCTGTGCTGTGCTAATTAAGAATCCTGAAACTTGTGCCAACCGATTATTCAAAAGTTTACTTAATATCTTATGATCCATATTTAGTAAACATATTGGTCTCCAGTTTTTAAGATTAGCTCTCTCTAGGCTGTCCTGGTGGTGATGAGGGCTGAGGTGCTGGCCGCCACAACTCGCTCCACGCTGGTGACCGGTGTTCAGGAATGAGTACGGGTCACCAGGGGTTGGCTCGGGAGGAGAAGGATTGAGTATCTGAAGGACTGCTCTCCTCCAGGGATGGGGTCCACGGCAGTCGGTGCATGGTTGCCTCCTAGTGGAGTCTGAGAGACTGCACGCTCGCTGCACTTAGGGGTGGAGCTGAGGGCAGATGTCTGGAGGGAGTGCATGTGGATGCATGCGCGCCCCCTCCACTGACATCATTGCATGCCTCTGGTTCCCAGGGGAGGAAAAAATAGGCACCCAGTTGAGCAGCTTGATGGCTGTCCACGAGCTTCATCCGGTGGCTGGGCACCCAAGATGGATCCATGTTCTGTGAGGAGTCTGGGGGCTCCCTGCAGCCCTGCTGCGGAGGGTACAACCACAGGGGTATATGGGTGCCTGGGACCACTCGGGTAGAGGTGGACAGTGGCTGGATTCCCCAATCCAATACAGGGATGAGAAGGGGAGCAGACTGAGGCATCCAAGAACTTAAGGTAGAAAAATCAGTAGCTGAAAAAAAAAGATCAGCTCTCTCTCCTTTCTTAAATAGAAATATCAAGTCTGCTCCTGCCATGGTATTAGACATATTTTCCTTAGTTAATATTTCATTATATACCTTCATCAATTCTGGAACTACAAAGAAAAGGAAAGATTTATAGAATTAAGATGGTAAACCATCTGGTCCAGGTACCGTATTGTTTTTCAAAAGACCAATAACCATTCTTACTTCTTCCTCACTTATGGGCTTTATTGACTCTTGCTCCTGTATTGCAGTTAGGGTTCTTGCATCTAATTTTCCTATGTATTCCTTATAATTGATAATGCCCAGCTGAGTACTAAAATTATCAATTGTATGTTTGTCCACTATTCCCATAATCTCTTGTTGAGTAATATACCTCTTCCCTTGATCAATTTCCAATGCCCACATCATTTTATGTTCTACCCTTTGATGACGGTCCTTTAAGGGTTGAAGGTTTGTTTTTTATTCGCTGTTCCAAACCTTTGTTCTTGCTGTACTGCTTTTGCTCTATTAAATTTACATTTATACAGTTTTATTCATGTAATTTGTTTACTATAATCCTGTTTTGTGGTTTCTGTAAGAGAGATCAGTCTATGTAATTGCTTTCTTAGGCCTAAATATTCCAAATAAGATGCTCTCACTGTATTCCCAGAAGTTTTTTGAAACGAGGTTTTGAAATCTTTTTTTGTTTCCTCCCACCATTCTACCAGTGAGTCATACATACACTGTACCGACTTCATGGCTTTCCAAAGGTACTGGGCTTTTATAATAAGTGATTCCAGTTCCAACTGTGAAACATTTAATTTCCATGGTTGCTTAATATCTCGTAAAGTAACATCCCATGTCCAGACCAATTTTACAGCTAAATGATCAGAAAAAGCCAAATCTTGAACTTAGAGGTTTCTAATCTCTACGTATTTTTAAACCAGAAAAAATCAATTCTAGTTTGAATTGGTCCTCTTTGGTAAGTATATCCCCCAGAGGGGTAAACTGACTGATATGCATCTTTTAGGGAAGCTGTAGTTATCATATCATTCAAAGCATTAGAGTCACAAAACATCTTGTTAGTTTTAAGACCTCTATCTTCTTGCTGTAAACTACAATTGAAATCCCCTCCCAAATTACTTGCTTTGAAGTACATAAAAAAGGCTGAATCTTTTTAAATAAATTCTGTCCAGAGTGCTTTTGTTTGGGGAGCATAAGTGTTGATTATCCTTAATCCCTTCCCCATATAAGTTATATCCAATAACAGTACTCAGCCTGGTTCTAGATCTACTAGGCACATCACTTTGAGGGAGGGGTTAGTAAACAATATCTCTATCCCATCACACTGATCTTACCCTTGAGACCAAAAGGTCGCTCCATAGTACCACATTTTAGATGTTTGTGCTATTTCCTGCAGCATTTTTATCCTGGTGTCTTGGAGGAGAATTATGTCTGTATTCTGCCATGCCAGCTCAGTTAGAATTGCTCTTCTCCGGTTAAAACCTCTTATGCTGTTAACGTTAATAGTTAAAATGGTAAGCATAATAAGTAGTGTGGGAGGGAGGGGGAGGTAAAAACTTAATCCTTCCCTCTATTGTGCTGTGACCTAGTTGTCCATTTCCTTTTTTCTTTCCCTTCTTCTACTTTCAAATGTACTTCTTCCTTTGATGTCTCTGAGGATGAAACAGACTCTGATTCCTCTTCCTCAGAGTTATCTTCCAACTTTTCCACTGGAGGTTGTGAATATCTATTTCCTGTCACGTTTTGTTTCCCTTTAGTGATTTTCCACTCCTTCCCTTTAGGTCCTGCTGACTTTTTCTGTCCTCTAAATCTCTTTTTGTATGTCACTGTTTTGTACTCTGAGCTTTTTTACTTTCCATTAGAGGGTGTTTCGTTGATGGGGACTGTGTTTTTTTCAGGTATCCTCACCTCACTGTCACACTGTCGGGGGGGGGTTCCCTTGTTCCTTAGCTTCATTTACTATCTCCATGATTTCCATCTCTGGATCTGTGAGGTGTTCCGTTGTTGCCCCTTGGGGCCTGGTCCCAGTGTTTTGGCATGTTTGTCCTACCTGTTCTGAGAGCGGGGTTTGATCCATCACTATATTTCCACTTTCCTCTGCTGTGTCTACCCTCATCTCTGTTTATTCACTTAAAGGTACTGGGTTTTTCATTTTCCCTTCTTCTTCTTCTTTCTCTTTTTGCATATGAATTTCTTGCATCCTTTTCTCTGAGGCCTGTGCACACTCTTTCTTTTGGGCTTGCGTTACCATGGCTTCATGTGACATTCCTTCCTCTACATTATGTGACGTCCATGGAAATCGTATGTAGAAGTGACCTTTTTCCTCACAGAGGTTGCATCTAAATTGGTTACTGCAGGTTCCAGCAAAATGGCCTGTTTCCAAACAATGAATGCATTTTAGGGTATCATAAGCGTTACTAAGATGCAAACGTGAACCACACTTGTGGCAGGACTTAGGCTGCCCTGGATAAAACAGTGATCCTCTATCCTTCTCCAGGAAAAAACATCCAGGCAAATGAACTATGCCACTGTTTACCATGAAAAGTTTACATTTTATCCTCCACCCTCCTGTCCAAAATTGTTCTGAATCCATCATAGGGTTTGGTTGCTCTAAAACCTCACACCTTTTTTCAGCCAAAACAGAATGTCTGATATGTCCACACCCTCATTCTTGAACATTATTGTCACTGTCCGAACTGCAGGTTTTGTTATAGGTATGGCCAGAAAGGGAGACCATAATGGAGAATTTTTCAGGCTATAGTATTTTGCCCAAAATCTGTCCAAAGCTTCCACTGTCTTAAAGCTGACATCATAATGATGTTCATCTGTGTGAATTAATGCAAATACCTCTGATGCATAGAACTTCAGTGAATCTTTTAGTAACTTACGGCCTATATACACCCTATCAGGGGGTAATTCCAATCCTCCTTTGTACATTAACCTTACAGCATTCCTTCTTGGTGCTGGCTCTCTGGTATTGTTTTTAAACAAATCAGCCATTCTCAGCAATGGTTTAAAAAAAATTGTTTTTTTGGGTCTTGCAAATTTTTCATGCCTAACCCTACTTGCAGTGGCGTCATGCCCATAGGGCCCGAGGGGCATGTGCCCCCAAATATTGTTGTTAGAAGGCTATTAAAAATTTATTTTGTATTTTATTATTTTATTGTCCCATGGGCTGAATAAAATAGTGCTTTTCAATGACTTTTTGGTGGGGCGGGTGGGGGTTCTGTTCTGAATCGATTGGTGTGTATGTGTGAAGTGAAGACTGACTGAGAGCCACTGGTGGTTTTAAAAAAATGACTTGCTCCCGCTGGGCTGACAACTGGCTTCAGAGCTGAGCTGAGCCCCCGTATAAACAGACAGAGAGAGAGAGAGAGAGAGAGAGAGAGAGAGGCACATCACAATAGACAGTTGATTGGCTGCTGGCTGCTGTCATCTACCACCAATCACAGTCAAGGCGCGAAGAAATTGCTCACGCGGTAAATTGGTTGTCGTTCATTGCTGTCAGTCAGTTGAGTGCCATTCTGTGACCTGACAGTCATTTGAGGTCGAGAGGAATCATCAGTCAGCAATGAGAGAGTGCAGTCCGTCGGTCGGTGACATTGGTGTGTGTGTCAGTTCCTCCAGATCAGAAAAGACTGATGTTCCCCCTGAGTCCTGGCTGTTTTGTAGTAGAAAAAAGGTCAGTACCACAGGGGAAGAAACTTGGAAGCAAGGTGAGGAAGCAGTTTTTTTAAATTTCACCCAGCATTGCCAAATGCCACACCATGCCAACCCGTCCCCTCACCTCATTGTATCAGAGCCGAGGTACCTGTCATAAAACTTTCCTAATTCCAGGGTATCTCACAAAAAAAACACCCTGCTGCTTTGCTTATTTATTTTTAATCTTTCCTGATTTATTATTCTATTTGAAAGGAGGTTATTATATTGACTGTCAATATAATCTCCTTTCAAATAGAATAATAAAATAATTGACCTTCAAATCAAATCAAATCAGACTTTATTTAACCAGGCATCAACACCATTGAGCAAGCTCATTTTCAAAGTGGTCCTGGACATAGAATAATACAATATATAGACATAGCAATATGAAGATTATAATTTATGGTAAGTGCCTATTAACCACCATAATCAGCAGTCACACAGCTTTGTTATGCACTGTTTAGAATTTTAAAAGTTGTTAACCACACTTCAGAACTTCCAAACAGTGGCATAACAAAAAAGAATGCACCAGAGTTCCATAATTCTCACACATAGAATGCAAACAGTGTTTTTTTGATCATACATTATAAAAGATGATGGCTGGGGATCGGGTGACAACCACGCTGAAATCACCTCTCATGATTGCTAGGGCTCAGTTAACCCCTCGAGCTGTGCTCTCGAGGTTGACCATGTTGCCCTAGGAACCACTTGAGGTGATTACAGTGTGGTTATCACCCGATCCCCAGCCATTATCCTCTATGTTAACATCAGCAAAATACAGTACAAGGTTGGATACAAAATACTTGAGTCTGTCATGGGTACTCCCAATTAGACATTACCAAAACAATAACAAGTAGAATAAAGGGGTAAGGTAAGGTAAAAAACTATATACAGGTTAAGGCCCACAAGGGGATATGTAAAGGCAGAGAGAGGGAGTGAGAGCCATGGAGCGGAGGGGGGGACTGAGTGTACTGGAAGACCCGAAGGGATGAAAAAAGGTGGCATTCTAATGGTTGTTAGAGCGGAGACATCAATAACTGAAAAAACAGATTACCTATAACAGCTACAGGGTTCCCGCAAGTACTCGACTAGCAGGGCTTTGAAAGAGAGAAGGCTTGGCAGTGATGTAAGCTTAAGTGTGCTTTGCATAGTGTTTCAGAGTGAGAGGAGTGTGGAGTAAATTGAAGACAATCCAAGGTTAGTTTTCATTCTGGGCACTTGGAAACAAAGAGTTGCATATCGTCTGAGGCCATAGGAGCCATTAGCACATTAGAAAAAGATAGAAATATATGCAGGAAGCTTGTCTGTGAGAGCTCTATAGAACCAAAGGAGGACATTTCTTTTTCTCCTTGTTGAAAGTGAGGGCCATCCCGCCATTTGGTACAGAAGACAGTGATGAGTGCGAAAAGGCAGGTTAAAGATGAATCTTAGGGCTTGGTGGTAAAGGGTGTCAAGTTTATTTAGCGCAGCAAGAGGGCAATGATTGTAGAGGAAATCGGCATTATCGAGTACGGGTAGAAAGGTGGTTTGTACTAATCTCTTTCTAGCTTCTGTGGTAAGCAGATGTTTAATACGATAGAATAGGCCGAGTCGCTGTCTTAGCTTTTTTGAGACTTCATTTAGATGGCATAGAAAGTTAAGTTTTTTGCCCAGCCAAAACCCTAGGTATTTAAAAGTATCTACTGAATCCAGGGGTTCACCCAAGAGTGTTAGTAATGATGGGATGTGTGTGGAACCAGAGGCTGCTTTTGGAGAAAGAATCATAGATTTAGTCCTTTTAGCATTGAGAAGGAGTTTATGCTTGATAAGACTATGTTGTAGGGAGGTAAAGTCTTGTTGTAGGTCTTCATAGGCTGTGAGAAGTGAAGAGTTTGAGGCATAGAGTACTGTGTCATCAGCAAATAGATGCACATTTGCTACTTGCAGGTGAGAGTCCAAGTTATTGATGTAAATAGCAAATAGAATATGGCCCAGAATGGAGCCTTGGGGGACTCCTTGCAATAGGAATTTATGTGGAGACAGGTCGCCTGCTGATTTAACTTGTTGCAATCTATTGGAAAGGTAACTAATGAACCAAATGATGGTGGAGTTGTTAAGGCCTATATTTCTCAATGATGTCCAAGGTGCTCATCTACCATGGATTTCTCCTGATAGCCTAGCCCACCTCCGAATCCGAGACAAGGCCTGGAAAACCTTTAAGACTTCTAAATCCCAGGATGACCTCCAGACCTACGGAGCGCTTTGCAATTCTAGTACCAAAATAATCCGCCAAGCAAAGGCCAACTATTTCATATGCACATTCAATTCCTCCTCCCATATCCCATCTCGTTTCTGGAAGGTGGTCAAATCGGTTCTCTGCCCACCATCACAACCCACCATCACTACCATCAACCCCGTCCCTGCAGGTTGGTGGTCTCACCATCACTGACCCCTCAGCAGTTGCCGCCTTGTTTAATACTGTCTTCACTACCAGCCATACTACTCCCAGGGCCACCCCGCACCCGGCTCAGCATGCCCCCACTGACACCCCATCTTGTGGCACTGCAGCTCAACCTTTCTCCTTCCTGCAAGTCACCCCTGATGAGGTATACAATGCTCTGGTTGCCCTTAACCCTGAAAAGGGCAAATGTCCCATGGGGTTGGACTCCAAAATGCTCCACCTGTCGGCCCCCTGCCATAGCTCAACCCCTAGCCTCCCTTTTTAACTTATCATTCATCCTAGCAGAAGTCACCACTGAGTGGAAAAAAGCCACTGTAATCCCACTTCCAAAGTTTGGTGATGCCTCAAACCCAAGCAACTACCGGCCCATCTCTCTCCTACCGACCCTTGCCAAGACACAAGAACGCCTGGTTCTCTCTCGCCTATCCACCTATCTGGACACCTCTTCCTTTTTTCCCCCTACCAGTCTGGCTTTAGGAAATCCCACTCCACTACCACCTCCCTTCTCAGGATTACCCACTCCATCCTCACAGGGATGGATGCTGGCCACCATCACTGCTGCCATCTTTATTGACCTGGCAAAGGCTTTCGATACTGTGACTCACTCTTTTATCCTGACAAAACTTGCCAAGGCTGGCTTATCTGACTGGGCCACATCTTGGTTCCACTCCTACCTCACTGGCAGATCCCAAGCTGTCCGTATCAGATCGTCCATGTCGGACCCTGTCCCAATCATGTCTGGAGTGCCTCAAGGATCAGTCCTAGGCCCCCTCCTATTCTTGGTCTTTCTAAATGATCTGCCATCCACCTGCACACACTCCACCATCCACATGTACGCAGACGACACGATGCTATATGCATCTGGCCCCTCACCCTCTGAAGTGGCATCCAGACTTCAGCACAAATTCATCTCAGTCCAGCACTGGCTCCGCTCAAATAACCTCCTCCTAAATGCTAACAAAACAGTCTCCTTAACCTTTGGGATGAGGCAGGAAAATTTCTAGGCTCCCTTCACCATTAGTTTTTCACACCCTGGAAGGGTCCCCTCTGGAGTCCTGCACCACCTTCAGATACCTCAGTGTCTGGCTTGACCAGCACATATTGACTCCTTACTTAAGAAGCTGCACCCTAGGCTTGGTGTACTTTACTGGAATCATGATCACATACCGCTTCTAGCCAGGAAGGACATTGTAAAAAAAATGATCCTCCCAGTCCTCGACTATGGGGACGTAGTCTATGGTGCCGGCCCTAAGACCACATTAGCTAGGCTGGACCCTCTCTTCCACTCTTTTTGCTGTTTTGCCCTGAACAGCCCCTACTCCACACACCACTGTGCCCTATATCATGCAATGAACCTCACCTCACTTGACTATCGCAAGCTAACCCACTGCGCAAAAATTAAGGCCAAGTATTGGACTCAGCAGCTCCCTTCCTACCTCTCTGACATCTTAACAAACCCTAGCGCATAAGCATACACACTCAGAAACTCAGACTCCAGGTCCCTAGCTGTCCCATACCAGTCTACCTCCACAGGGCAATCAGGGTTCAGCTACCACATTCCCTCACTATGGAACTCCCTCCCAGCTAACATTCGTCGCTTCACCTCCCTTTCCCACCTAAACTCCATGCTCCAAGATCATTTCATCCCTACCTGTGCTTGTGTCTAGGCATCTACCAACTACTGGGCAACTCTCTGGGAATGTCGGCACTTAGCAAATTTGTAATTCATCAGTGTCTAACTATTGTCCTCTCGCCTTACACTGTCTCTCATATGGCTCAAAACTTAATTTTGTTGTATGTAACTGTGTTACCAACTGACACTCTCAATCCTCTATGAACGTGGTTTTCAGAACCAAATGTTAGTGATCTTCCACAATGTATTCACTTGTTTATCCTGACTTCAAGTGTTATCTCATACCGTACATACTGTGGTTACCAATTGTCTCTCTCAAGCTGCTACTGACTTGCAATCATATCCAAATGTTAGTATTTCTCCTACTATGTATTTTCTTGTCTATACTGTATAAAACTGTCTTCCTATGTTCTCCCCTTCCCCAGGACACATCTGTAATCGAGCAGTACTCTGCTCAGTATGCCTTCCTGGTAAAACACTTAAATAAATAAATAAATAAATAAATGTAAGCATGATGTTATGATCCATGGTGTCGAAGGCCTTGCTGAGGTCGAAAAATAGAGCAACTACGTGTTTTTTAGAGACTAGAGCGATTTGCCAGTCGGTAGTTACTTTTACAAGAGCAGAAGTGGTACTGTATTTGGCCCGGAACCCGGACTGGGCAGGGTTTAGGAAATTGTGCTGGTCCAGTGTTCTCTGATTTAAGTATTGACAATCTTTTCCAGGACTTTTGAGAGGGTGGAGAGCATAGAAATAGGCCGGTAATTGTTCAGGTCACAAGGGTTCCCTGACTTGAAAAGAGGTAGAATATAGGCAGTCTTCCACACCGCAGATAGCTTACCCTGACTCAAGAAAGTGTTAAATAAGTGGGTGAAAGGCGCGGTCAAGTAGAAATAGCCAAGCTTTATGAAGAATGCTTCAATGTTATCCACGCCGGCACTTTTTTCGTGTCCA
Source organism: Neoceratodus forsteri (assembly GCA_016271365.2). Taxonomy (NCBI): domain Eukaryota; kingdom Metazoa; phylum Chordata; order Ceratodontiformes; family Ceratodontidae; genus Neoceratodus; species Neoceratodus forsteri. Next base: position 862,492,605 of record CM028137.1, on the reverse strand, counting down.
ATGCCAAAAGGAGGTTCTCTACTTGCTTAAACGAAATTGTGGAAAAGCTGAATAAAGGAGGGTGTGGTTGATAAGGATAAGGAATAGCATTTGGGCTAATTAAGCTATCACCCACAGGGCTAAGCTTACTGACGGGCGAGGTGTCGAAGGCAAGTCCTACCATCCTACCATGGAGAAATGATCATTGAACTGCTCTAGTATAGCAGCTCTATCTGTATATGTAACTCCGTTGGCCACAATTCTGGCTGGGAGGGAGGCAGCTGGATGCTGACCTTCAATTTCCTTGAGGATACTCCAGAATTTGGCAGTGTTGTTTTTGTTGTCTTCAAGTTTTGCCTGGAAGTACCTAGCATTTTTGGACCTAATTAATTTGGTGCAGGCATTTCTGGAGATGCGAAAAGCAAGCCAATCTACCTCCAGTTGAGATTTCTTCGCTCTTTTCCACTGGGAGTCCCTTTCTTTGAGCACTTTCTTCAGGTTAGGAGAGAACCATCCAGGAGATCTCTTTTTTGACCTAATCAGCTGAGGGGGGTGTGTTTGTTGATTAGCCCCGTTAATAAGCTGTGAAAGATATTAAAAGCCTCACTAAGTGATGGGGCTAGATAGAAGTCCTGCCACCTGATGTTGCTTAGATCTTTCAAGAAGGCGTACCAGCAGAAATTCTTCAGTCATCTTTTCAGTATGAATTTCGGGGCCAGTTTTATTTGGGGAAAGTGTTCAATGCAGACTGTCGTGCAATGGTCACTTATGTCATTGAAGAACACTCCGCTGTGCGAGAAGTTAAAGTTTCCTGAACATTTAATGCTGTTTAGTTTTGTGATTTTCTTTAAATTAGCATTTGTGCTGGCCCATCGGCGCAACGGTTGGATTTCCACTTGCTACACCAGTGACCCGGGTTTGGGAACAGACTCCATGCTTGGAGGGCCGGGTCAGGGGGAGAGGAATGGAGCATCTTGGACAGCTCTCCTTCTCCAGGGGAGGGTGGAGAGGCGTCCGGTGTTAGAGGGATCCCTGGCGGAGGCTGGGGTACCAAGGCAGCTGGCGCCTGGATGTCTCAGGGGGCGGTGGATCGGACATCATTGCACGCCCCCTGCACCTAGGGAACAACTGGGAAAACACTGCTGCCTGCGTGCTTTCATGATGCCCCTCGCTGTCCTTAATTCAATCCCAGGCCAGCTCTCAGACCAGACCAGACCATGTTCCACGGCACTTTGGCCAGTGTCACGGCCCGCTCTGGGGGCAAGCCAAGGGGCAACCGGGAGCGCGGCTCATATGGGAGTCGAGGAAGGCGGGAACCATGACCGGGCTGAATCTACCGCATGGGGTAGACAAAAAGTATAATAAATAAAAAAAATAAATAAATAAATTAGCATTTGTTGACTTGCTCTACAGTGGCTGAAAACAGTGGAGTTATTTCTGTCTCTCTCAGTCAGGCTTAGTGAGCAATGACATCATCTTGGTGTACCGTAGCTTGCTGCTTCAGATTCCCAATTACAGCAGGCTGTAGAGTTAATGGTTTGCTCACCAGGTTTCCTACAAACTCAGTCTGTGGTTTGTGTTAAGATAGTTTAGCTCAGTCTATCATTCTCTTATAAAAGTTGATCATATGAGTTTCAATGCTGAACTGAAGTAGTGGAGCTCTTTCTCTGTAAGAGATCAGCTTATCTGTATCATAGCTCTCAGTTCTTTCTCATCAAAACTCAGATTTTTTCTAACTACAATATATAACACAGGGTTATTTACTGAATATAAAATAAATCAAAATTGTGTTAATTCATAGGAATAATTTGTTATTGATGTAGCCTTAATAAATACATTCATATGAGCTTTTTTTCATGTCAGATTGACAAACAGGTGCCTGTCACACTCTACTATTTCAAGCACATGTACTGTCTGAAGTCACACATTTCAGTTCTTTGGTGGTTTCTGTGTGAAAATACTTAATGTTTATGTATAAATTGAAACACTCTATGGCATCCCAATGCACCATATCTCTTCCCCACAGTTGAGGCAGCTGTACTTTGCTGCCACCTGTCATGTGCCCCACAAGCCACCTGCCTTCTGCTCCACATTCAAGGCTGCTGCAACCTGCTGCCCACTGTCTTCTCACACACAGTCATGACCACAGCACCCTGTTGCCCACTGTTCCTGTCTCCACAGTCAGGGTTACTGTGCTGTGCTACACCCTAGAGTCCCATGCCTCCTGCGTTCAAAAATGGGGCTGCTGAACCCTGCTACACACTACCATGGCCCCAAATGGGCTGTGCTGCTGCACCAGGTGTGCCCTGTGCCACAGTCAGGGCTGCTGTACCCTTATGCCAACCTGTGTCCTGCCCTAAATTCAAGGCTTCTGCATAATGCTGTCCTCTATCCCCTGCCACCACTGTGCCCTGCTGCACCATGGAGCCCCTTGGCTCCACAGTTAGGGTTATTGCATCATGCTGCTCCCTCCTACAGGAACAGGGGGCAACAGGATGTTGTGGCCGAGACTGTGAGGGTGAGGAAAGAGGGCAGCAGGGCGCAGCAGCCCAGACTGTTTGGCCAGGAGATAGGGGTGTCATCAGGGTACAGCAGCCCAAACAGTGGGACAGGGTGCAGCTGCCATGCCTGTTTGTGACAAGAGATGAGGGCAGCAGGGTATAGCAAAGGATCTGACTTAGGTGGCAGGGGGGGTAGCAGGGAGCAACTGCCTCAACTGTGGAGGCACACAATAGGGTGCAGCAAATGCCCTGACTCTTGTGGCAAATGTCAGCATGGTGCAGCAGCCCTAACTGTAAAGGCATGGTGCTGGAGGGCACAGCAATCCCATTTGTGTAGACAGGATCAGGGTGCAACAGCCCTGCCTATGGAGACAGGGGACAGAGGACAGCATGGTGCAGAAGCCTCGAATGTGGGGAAGGCCACCAGGGGGTATCAGGTGCAGCAGCCTTGACTGTGAGACAGGGTGTGCATGGTGCAGCAGCCCTGCCCATTTTGGGGCAATGAAAGTGGGTAGCAGGGTACAGCAAAAGCCCCACCTTAGGTGCCCTAGGGCAGCATGTTGCAGCAGCCCCAACTGTGGAAGCAAGGGACCTAGGACTCTAAGGCTTAGCAGACCTAAGCAGCCCTGATTGTGGAGACAGGAACAGAGAGTAACAGGTGCAGCATCCCTGACTGTGGGGAGGGGGAGAGGGCAGCAGGGTGCAGGAACGCCAACTGTTTGGGCTGGGTGCTGCAGCCCTGATTCTTCAGGCAGGGTATGTAGGCCACAGATTGCACAATCCATGACTGTGTGGGAGAAGACAGCAGGCAGCAGGTGCAGCAGCTTTGAATGTGGAGCAGAAGGCAGGGGCTTGTGGGGCAGGTGACAGGTGGCCACAGAGTGCAGCTGCCTCAGCTGTGGGGATGAGACATGATGCATTGGGATGCCATACAGTGTTTCTATTTATACACATACATGAAGTATTTGCACACAGAAACCACCAAAGAACTGTAATTTGAGAGTACAGACAGCACATGTGATTTAAATAGCAGTGTGGCAGGCACCTGTTCGTCAATCTGACATGAAAAAAATAAAGATCTTACATGAATGTATTTATGAAGGTTACATCAAAGACAGACTATTTCTAAGAATAAAAAAAATTAAGATTTATGTTATATTCATTAAACAACCCTGTATTATTTAGTTAAAAAAATTGGAGTTTTGATGACAAAGAACCGAGAGCTGTGATACAGTCAAGATGATCTCTCATAGAGAAAGATTTCCACTACTTCAATTCAGCACTGAAACTCAAATGATTAACTTTTATAAAGATAATGATAGATTTTAATCTATCTAAACCCACACCATGGACTGAGTTTGTATGAAACCCGGTGAGCAAACCATTAACTCTACAGCCTGCTGTAATTGGGAATCTGAAGCAGCAAGCTACAGTACTCCAAGATGATGTCATCACTCTCCAAGCCTGACTGAGAGAGACAGAAATAACTCCACTGTTTTTAACCTCTGTAGGGCAAGTTAACAAATGCTGATTTAAAGAAAACCATGAAAACTAAATAGCATGACATTTTCAGGAAACACAAATCGAGGCACAGGGACTTGAACTCAAGCGTTATTAACAATATGCAAAATTCTTTGCTCATGATCTTTAAGAAGAGCTGAGAACCCCTACAGCTGCCTGTGATGGCAGCTATGGGTTTATGAATGGTAATTTCAGAGTCTCATCTACAGTGGTGTCCAAGGAAAGTACAAAGTTGAAAGTTTGGGAGGGGAGAGGGAGCAGCTACGATGAGACTAGGATAAAACCCACCACTTGCAGGGCAGACCATATGTAATGCTTAGCACTGTGTCAATGAAATATTGAATACAGACACTCAAAATGTAGGTAAGGGAAAATGGAAAATTGTTTAACCAGGAAAGGCACATTAAGCCAAAGCATGTTTCCAGGTGTGACCTGGGATCACAGTGAAGTTAAATGAATTACTCAGGGTCACACCAAAGTGGCCACAATTCGATCCATGGGATGATTCACAGAGTAACGTGGAATCCACTAAGCATTTCTCAACATGAAGCGGAGTACTTCGCATTAAAATGATGAATGCGAAGTCCATTGAAACCAATGACTTCACGTTATTCTACCTTCCTCAAACCACTTCTCTTCCAATTTTAAGGCGAAGTACATTGAAATCAATGTACTTCGCATCACTTTGCCTTGTTATTGAGCTCCAAGGTGAATTTACAGTGCTTCATGGGATTGCATGTCACATGGGCTCTAGATTGTTCTGCACAGCATCAGTTCTGTGTAGTGTGTGTGTTGTGGAAGATGGAGACAGTTTCCTCTCAGAGCTCTGTGATTTAAATCCTCTAAAAACTGTTAAAAAAGCCTTTTTGAGCCATTTTTTTTTCTCAAAATTTAGTGTATCAATTGTAGGAAACCCTCCTGTGCTCATATCATCGAGTGTTTATTGTTTGTGTGTGGAGTTTGAATGTTAATTTAGAACAGTCAGTCTGTGTACTGTGAAGTGTGTTTTGGGGGAAGGGCATATCTGTGGTGTAGGTAGATTAACTGGGAGAAAAAGGCAGTCTTTCTGTTTTGGTTATATTTTTCTTGTATAACTGTTTATGTACACACAGTAATATTTTCAGTAATTCTTGACATTTTTTTGCTGATTGTAGTGGGGCAGCAGTGTATAATTTCAGTTTGTTTAAAACATTTGGCTATATTGCTAAAGGTTTCCAATTTGCTACGCAATACTTGTAGTGTGTGAGTGTGTGTGCAATGCATACCATTAAATCAGACAACTTTTATTGTGCCAGACTAATTGCAGCAGAGTGAACCTGCTATCCACCGCATCTGCACAAATTTTTTATACTGCTTTGTGGTATCTTTACTGGTAGTGGACTGTTACTGCCATGCACTACCTCCCCCCCCCCAACCGGCAAAAGTTATTCTTTTCCAGATTTGGATTTGTGACTTGTGAGCACTGGTTAGGTGTTGTTGTGCATTTCTGTCTGACTCTGCATCTCTTGAGTGTGCAGCGCTGTCTTAATCTGTCTGTGCATTTGCACTACACCATTAATTCTGGGAGACTTTGCATTTCTTGTTATGCTCTCATTTCACTTCATCAGCACTGGGGAATTTTCAGGACACAAGACAGCAGCATTTTGGGGATGCATTAATTCTGGTGACTGTGTGCGGCCACTGCTCGCATGACTGAGTGTGCCATTAATTCTGGGAGACTTTGCATTTTTGGTTACCCTCTCATTTCACTCTGCCAGCACTGGGGAATTTTCTGGACACAAGACAGTAGCATTTTGGGGATGCAAATTAATTCTGATGACTGTGTGTGACCACTGGGTGCATGACTGAATGTGCCATTAATTCTGTGAGATTTTGTATTTCTTGTTATGCTCTCATTTCACTTCATCAGCACTGGGGAGTTTTCTGGACGCAAAACAGTAGCATTTTGCGGATGCACATTAATGCTGGTGACTGTGTGTGGGGGGGCACTGGGGGGCTGCCAATATTGTTGCCACCCTGCCTTACTTCACGTTAAGGCAGAATGACAATGTGAAGTAGTAATTACAAGGTGAAGTGAGCCTTTCCTATTGGCAGATTGGCAATGTGAAGTAATAATTACAAGGCAAAGTGAGCCTTTCCTATTGGCCACTCCATGTAGTGGAGTGACAATGCAAAGTGGCCACTTTGCGTTCACTTCACCAGCAGAATTTAATTTCGCTGCATCTCTAGGTCACACAGCTGCAAGCTGGGGCTGTGGGATTCAAACCCAGGTCTCCAGGTTTGCAGCTCAGTGCCATAAACTACAGCGCTGTACTGTCTCCTGAGGTGCACTGGTCTTAATAGCATTGAACAAATCATCAGACAAATAAGTCAGGTTCAAAGCACTGGAAGCTTGTTATTTAACAGCACTCTACCCTTGATCACAGCCTGGACACAAGCTGAAAGCACTGACAATAAATGATAATGACTCACATTGAGTGTTTTAGGAAATCCCCTCTTCAACTGCCAAGGTGATTGCAGCTCTTAATGAGCCAGCCATCACATCAGCTCATCAGAAACACAGAGGGAGATTAGCATGATGACTAGAGCCTGATAAAATAGGAACTTTTTAACTTCATTAACAGCCATGGAAAATCTGCACTAGTCCTGGTCAATTCGCACTAGGATCTGGGATAGTAAAACAATGTTAAAATTGATGCCTGAGCCAAAATACAAGACTGCCATTTTCATTTTAGTACCTTTACAACAGTGTAGCTGCATAATGGCACACAACAACTGACGTGCGTATCACTGTTAATGCACAGAATATTTTCTGAGTTCAAGCAAACAAACAAGGTGGCTACAGGGATCCATGTCTGGGGCCAAAAGCAAAACAATTGTCACACATGAAACAGAGCAGCCCAACAGACACTGTTACCACTTAAACAAAGACCAGCGCTTGATTATAGGATAAAGAGCATATACTTTAAATAAATAATACAATGCATACAGAGCAGCACTCACCATCACAGACCCGACACACATTTTCATACATACACAGTGTGCTTTCTCAGCTGCATGCGTGTGAAAATATGAGGTGTAGTAAAATATATGCTTTTTATCCAGCATATTAATGTATATGCTTTTTATCCTATGGCCAAGACCTGGAATTTGCTTCAGGCAGTACCAATATCTGTTGAGCCATGCTGTTTTGTGTGTGATCATTTTCTGAGTGCAGTTTGTGGCACTTGCAAGATGTTAGACCTTGTTTTATGTGGTGTAACTTTTTGATGCAAATATCACAACTGCACTAAAATCATGATGCAAGGTGGCACACATGTCAAGGGCCCTTTAAAAACCCACCTCATGGACTGGGTTTTTAAATGCCTTGATGTAGGCACAATTCTCAATTTTGAGTTGTGTATGCATCAGAATAAATGTGCCAAATGTTGGATAGCTATTTTCGAACAGTTTGTTGCATTTCAGACAGTTTATCTGCTTTACAGCACAAAAATTATGCATGTGTCACTTTCTGAGTTTAACTTGTGACAAGAACTTAGACCACATTTTGTGTGGTCTAACTTTTTGATAGAAGTAGTGAATTAGGATAAAATCATGATGCAAGCCATTACATGCTTCTGGAGGGCCTTTGATGACCCTTAAAGTCTTTTTAATCGCAAGGACCTCTTGCTTACTTGCTTTTGACTCAATCACATCCATTCATGTCTGCCCCTTATCTACTCGCTAAAGACCTCCTTGGTATGATGAGGATCTCCAGAGTTTAAAGACTAAGAGGCAGAGGTTAGAGAGGTGCTGGAGGAGATCTGGCTGGATGGAGGACAAACTGATCCTGAGGTCACATTATACTGACTATCAGGGGGCACTGTCCCAAAAGAAGGTGAAGTTTCTGTCTGGGGAGATTGCTGTGGTGAGTAGCAGGCCAGCTTAGCTCTTCCGGATGATAGACAGGCTTTTACATCCTGTCTGTCTCCGTGCTGGAGGAGCAGGTTCTACAACTAGGTGCGAGGAGCTGGCTTTGTTCTTCACCAACAAGGTGTCCTCTATCAAGGCTGAGGTCTCCTCAAGTATCTCTCAAAAGGGATGCAGTGTCTGGCCTGAGTTTTGCCTAAACACTCCTCCTGTCTGGGATGAATCTGAGCTTCTTGTGGGGACCTGTAGTTGCTGAGATTGTTTGGAGCTCCTTGAAGAGTGGGGTGTTTCCAGGGTGCTTGAAAGAGGCTCTGATTATGCCCCTTTTAAAGAAGTCCTCTTTGGACCCGGACTGTCTCAGTAACTACAGGCTGGTCTCAAACCTCCCATTTTTAGGGTAGGTTATAGAGAAGGTGGTGGCCATTCAGCTAGAGAGACATCTCACATCTTCTTCCTATGAGCCTTTCCAGTCTGGGTTCCAGGTGAGGCATAGTATGGAGACTGCCGTGGTAAGGGTGCTTAATGATCTCCTGATGGTGAGGGACAGGAGAGCCCATACCATCTTGGTTCTCCTGGACCTCTCTGTGGTGTTTGATACCATGGACCATGATGTGCTGCTTGACCGCCTGTGGTTCTGGAGTGGCCTGTCCGGTAATGTCATCAACTGAATCAGGTCATACCTGACAGACAGAGTGCACAGGGTAAAAATGAGACTTGTCTCATCTAGCCTAAAATCTCTGAGCTCTGCCGTGCTGCAGGGGTTGGTCTTGTCATCCTTATTGTTCACGGTGTACATGCTACCACTAGGGGACATTATCAGGTGGTATGGGCTGGGTTTTCACTGCTACACAGATGACACCCAGCTATACTTGTCCTGTGCACCAGATGCTAAGGTGTCAGACTCCGTATTTAACAGTGGCCTTGAGGAAATCCAGTCATGGATGACTCACAACTGGCTTAGGCTCAACCCAGAAAAGACTGAGGTACTGGTGATGGAGCTGGGTTGTTGTAGAGGAGGGGGAGATGGGGAGATGCCCCCTAACTTAGTGTTGGGGGGAGTTCCCCTTGTCCCATCTTGACAGATGAAGGATTTGGGTGTGATCCTAGATGACAGTTTGACACTTGATGCTCAGGTATCGACAGTGGTCAAAAGTGGATTTTATCATCTTAGGAACATTGCCCGAATCCAAACCCTGGTGCCTCCTGAGGAGCTGCCCTCACTGGTGCATGCTTTCATCACTTCCAAGCTGGATTACTGTAATGCCCTGCTCCTTGGGTTATCTGGAGGCAATCTCTGCAGGCTGCAGCTGGTGTAGAACACATCAGCGTGACTTTTGACTGGGGTAAAGAGATGTGAGCATATCTCCCCGGTTCTTCACGGACTGCACTGGCTGCTGGTCAAGTGGAGGACTGTATTCAAGATAGGGCTCCTTACCTATAAGACCCTGCATGGAGGGGTCCCATCTATCTGCAAGATCTCCTTTTCCCTTATTGTCCAGTCCAGGCACTCCGTTCTGCTGAGGATGGCCTCCTTGGGGTTCCCAGGGTAAGGCTGCAACATTCAGGAGATAGAGCATTTGCAGTGGGCAGGCCAATCCTGTGGAACGCCTTACCTGACTATTTGAGGTGGGCTCCCTTAGTGGAAGGCTTTAAAAGGGGGTTAAAAGCATATCTGTTCCAACTAGCTTTTTATTGATTAGTGTTGTTATGAACTACAGATAGTTGGTTATTTATTGATTATATTTATACATATTTTTATATGCGTGATTTTACTTGATTTAAATATTTATGTTTTTATTGTGGTTTTTATTGTACAGCACCCAGAGTCCCAGGAATTGGGTGTTTCACAAATAAAATATCTATCTATCTATCTATCTATCTATCTATCTATCTATCTATCTATCTATCTATCTATCTATCCATCCTACTGTAAGGGTCTTTTGCTGGACGCATCTGATGATCCTAGGAAATTCTGGGTGCATGTGAAAACATTTCTAGGTGCTAAGAAACTTCACTTAGACAACTAAATGATCATTGATGGAATCCACTGCAACGAACCCCGAACTATTGCTGAAGCATTTAACAAGCAATTCTCTGACCTCTCCCAGCTCACATCCAAGTTCTTCCCTGCGCAGGTTTTATCCCAATCCACTTTGCCCTCACCTTCCATGCCTGCCCCTCCTTTTTACTTTAAGGCGGTATCAAAATCGCAAGTCCTGCCCTTACTTAACACCATTTCTGATAATACTAGTGTAGGCTTGGATGAACTTGAGCCCAAACTTTTAAAACTTGCCGTGCCATTCATTGCCCTGCCATTGTCTAAGATTTTCACCCTCTCCCTCTGCGCTGGATTTGTCCCTGAGATCTGGAAAGTGGCTAAAGTCACCCCGGTTCCAAAGAAAGGAGATAAAAGAGATATGGCAAATTACCATCCGATTGCTATCCTGTCAGTCTTGTGCAAACTCCTGGAAAAACTTGTATCTATCTAAGTTACTGAATTCCTGACCAAATACAACCTTCTCTCGTCAATTCAGTATGGCTTTTATAAAGGTCATAGCACCTCCACTGCCTTGCTTCACCTTACAAATGACATCCTTACTGCAATGGACAAAGGCCAATTAATGGGAGCAGTATTTATTGACCTCACCAAGGCATTTGACCTCGTTGATCATCCTCTCTTGCTTGACAGCCTCCAAGCCCTTGGCTTCTCGCTTAACTCAGTAACCAAGTTTAAGAGCTATCTATCAAACAGAACCCAGATTGTCAGATTCAACTCTGGGGTGTCCAGCCCTATGGCAGTTAACCTAGGTGCTCCACAAGGATCAATACTAGGCCCTCTTCTTTTCACCATTTTCATTAATAGTATCTCATCAGCTGTCCCGGGTTGCAATGTTATCCTTTACGCTGCTGTTCTAGTCCTGTACTGTAGTGATAACAATGTACAACGCATCACCCAGTCTCTTTCTTCTGCTTTCAGGTCTACTCAATCTTGGCTTCTCCACCATAAGTTAATTCTTAATGCTAATAAAATGCAAACAATGCTGTTTGGGATGACAGTCAAATTAAAACACAACCGAGACTTATTTAAGGTGTCGGGTGGTCAGAGTGGGCTAGACCTTGAATCGGTACACTCCTTCAAGTATCTTGGAGTCCTCCTTGATGAAAACCTTAACTTTGACCAACACATACTGAACACCTGTAAATCAGTCAATAGTAAAATTGGAGTAGCCTTCAAAACCAGCTATGTCCTCACACCGTCAGCTAGATTAGCCATCGCTGGGGGGATCCTGCTCCCGTCACTATCCTATGGGGTAGTCACATATCTATACGCATCTCAATCTAGTCTCAGGAAATGGGATACAACCTACAACAGTATCTGCAGGTATGCCTCTGCTTCCCCCTGGTCTAAACACCATTGCCAACTCTATGTGGACCTAAACTGGCTCCCAGCCATTTCAGTCTGTACTCTGGCCCTTAGCACCCTGACAGACAACATACTCAGAAATGGTATCCCGACTGCACTTGCCTCCTTGTTATCTCCGCTGTCCTCCTTGCATGGCCTTCGATCAGCTGATAAATCACTGCTGTTTATAACTAGATGTAAATCTAAGAAAGGGACCCCAGCTTTCACACACTCGGCAGCCAAACTCTGGAACTCCCTACCTCTGGACATCCACGTAGCTCCCAGTCATGTCCAATTTAAAAGCAAATGTCACTCTTTCCTCTTTAGTCAGGCCTCCTGTACCTGCTTCAACCCCCCCAAACATGCCATTTCATCTCTATGGTCTCTACAGTCCTGCTGACTTACCTCCCACTGCTGCTAGCCGAACCCTAAAACTTATCCAGCCTACCCAGTCCTGATATTCAAGGTACTTATGTCTCAACCAACTATGCCACTTATACCAAACTGTCATTTGCTAATTGTGTTACTGTTATCTGAACCCTGTTTTGTATCCAAACTCTATAACTTTACTGTAAGCAACCATGTACTTGTGTACCTTGGTTTCTCTTGAATACCATTCTCTCCCCCACCCAAATGTATTCCCATTTGTTCTACCTCCTTGTCAGTTGAAATACTGGCTATCGCTAAAGTATGATCTTCCCTTGTCAATCTTCACCATTCATTACTGATAGGGTTAGTGCCAGAGGCACTCACCCGCTACGGGACTTTTTTTTTTTTTTTGGAGTCGGCTCCAACGGCGCCGCCCTCGAGCGCGACACACTGCGTCATGCGCGAGGGGTGGCAGTTAGGTGCCACAGACTCCTCCTCTATCTCAGTTCTGTTTCTCCTGCCGTCGAGACTGCACCTGCTGTGCGGTAGTCAAACTAGGCCTTCTGCTTCACTCAAGTCAGACTCCTTGTATTCTCATATTCGCTCAATGCCATCTCCCGGTAAGACCATTTCTTTTATTTCTGTCGATGGCGTCGAGTGCTTTGTTGCTAATTTTAGTCTTATTTAGTTCACATCATGTCAGGTTCGGGGGCAAAATGTAAGTCGAAGGCGGGCCGTGCCCCTATGTGTCGGTGCTCCTATGGCCAGCATTTCTCCATCACAGATCGGCATGATGTTTGTCTTTGTTGCCTGGGACCCAACCACGATATGGATGTGTGCGATGCCTGTTTCTCTATGGACCTTCGTGCCCTCGAAGTCCACGCATTCAAGATTGGCAAGGCCCCTCCGACTTTTGGGGGACGGCATCGCTCCAGGGATTCCCAGGTAAGGTCTCTAGGCCCTTCCTCCGGGTCCCCTCTCGGGCCTATAAAGTCCGTGGAGGAGGAGGCTTCCTCATCTTCTCTTGCCGAAGAGAAAGCTTCTTTTGTGGTGTTGGAGGAATGTCGAGGTCCCTCCCAGGGCCACGGTGGAGTCATCGCCTCGGCAGTCACCTCCTCGGAGATGCAGGCTCCCCCAGTGTCGAGGCCCACACCTGCTGGGCCTGGCACCGGTGGACCCTCAACGCCGCCTTCCGGTGCTGTTTCAGATCCCAGCGCCACCAGTGGCACCGGTGATCGAGACGGCACCATTGGCGGCACCGTTCTGGCCTATGGTGCCGCGAGCCCGGTTCGCTCTCCTGGCAGTGCCGGGATGGGTTCCAGCACTGAGGGTGGTGCCATGGGCCTGGCCAGTGCTGGTGGGGAGCCGGGGCCGGGCTTAGCTGGCACGGGAGGTCCGAGGTTGTCTGGTGCCGCCTCCGGCACAGTTCCCAGCGCGATTCACCGGGAACCCCCGGGGTTGCTAGTATTGTGGTCCAGCTGATCTCTTCTTCGGAGGCTGATGATTCAGACGTGGACCCATCCTGGCAACCTGATTCTTCGGAGTCAGGGTCCCTGGTGGCACTAGGTGCTAGGTGGCATAGCAGGCCTCTTCCTCTGTCCCCGCTGCTGTCCTCCCCTGAGGCTCCCCAGGCTAGGGGTGGTCTGGGGTCCCTGGGGGGTGATGGAGCGGGGTGTAGGGAGGGGTTCTCCCTCCTGGGGGGCTTGTGGCAGCTACCGACCCTGGTGCTGCTGCAGCCCCTCGGGGTGGGAGATCACTGGGGACGAGGAGGAGGGTGTTCTTGGAGTCTGAGGGGTCGAGGGGCAGGGTTCAGGCATCTCGGTCTCTGTCGGCCACCCCTTGCAGTGTGGCTAGGAGCCATAGCGCCGGGCCCCGCCTTTCCCTCTTGGACCCCGTGGTCCCCTCCGGGTGGCATTGCTGTGGGCTGCCCTTCTGGATCCATGCAGTCCCAGGTTCATCACAGGTGAGGATCCCCTTCTGGGCTCTTCCAGGTTTCGCATCCCCAGGGTTCCGTTTTGCGACCTGGTCTGTTGTCCGGGATCCAGCCAGCTTGGGCTCTGTTCCCCGGATTTCAGAGCCCTAGCAGAGGACAGTTGCCTCTCCGTAGGTGCCCATCTCCCATTCCTCTGCAGCCACCCCCTGCTCTCCCAGGCCATGTTGGTCCTACGGGCCCGTTATCCTGGGAGCAGTTCAAAGGTTCTGCGGCGGCCTTCCCCTCATATGTCAGGTACATGAATGAGCGGGTCTTTTGCCTATCCCCACCGCCGCAAGAATCCTCTGAACACTCGAGCTCTCCATCATCCTCGTCTTCCTCCTCTGAGGGGAGAGGAACCCTCTGCTCATCTCTCCTCCGATGCTGATTTCACTGAATATCAGCGATTGCTTTCAAGGATAGTAAGGGATCTTCGAATTTCCTACATTAGGCGAGACAATACCGAATGGGAGACGTGTGAATTCCTTGACGAATTCAGTGCCCAGCACCTGGTGGTACTATCCTGGCCTTTTCCCTTCCAGGAGGCGTCTATCCATTCCTGGCAGTCGCCAGCCGCCCTTCTCCAGCCCCGGCAGACTGCCGGCAGGTATTGTGCGCCGGAATCCCTGGGTACTCTCCCCAACCCACCTCGGGTTTGGCATACCTAGAGACTCCCTCCGGCACCGCCGCCTGGCACACAAATCACCACCGGACCTTGATTCTACAGTTTGACCGGTGGGGCAAAGAGTGTTCTCTTTCCTCTCATGCGGCGATGTCTTGCATTGCATCTCATCAGGCTCATCACGCTGCCTACAGTAGGCATTTGTGGTCGATGCTTTCTCAGATCTTAGCATCAATGCCTGATACGGAGCAAACCAGACAAGTTATTGCCCTCTCTGCTATAGGCCTGAAGCTGGCAAGACACCAAGCAAGGGCATCTTATGACACCAATGAGGTGACTTCCAGGCTTCTGGGGACAGCGATCTGCATTAGACGGACGACATGGCTTCGTCTATCAAGGTTGTCACCCCTGGCCTGGCGTAGGGTGATTCGCCCCGCTTTCCGGGGGACCTGTCTCTTTTCCTCCAGAGCTAGGAGACTACTGTAGGGGCTTCCTCCATCTCCCCATCCTCAGGGGGAACCTCCTAGCTCTTCTCCCCCATAGGCTTCTCTCTAGATTAGCTCAGGGTCTTCCCCTTCTGTTTCTCACCAACAGGAGGCTGGGGGTCTTGTTCCCTCAGGGTTTCTACCCCCTTTTTGGGGGGCTTGGTACTCACCCAAGCAGTAATGAATGGTGAAGATTGACAAGGGAAGATATGAAAATTACGTACCTACCGTAATTCTTGATCTTCTCTTGTATCTTCACCATTCATTACTGATACCCACCCACCTTCCCCTCAGTGGCCTCCTACTGTGGCGTCTCCCCCTCCCGTCTCATTCCTCTTTCTTCCTTTGGCCTTTATGCCAAAAAAAAAAAAAAAATTTCTGTTTTCCATTCTAGTGAATGGTTCCTTTCTTCCTCAAGGTAAAGAGGAACAAGCACGGTCTGTATTTTTCACTTATTCTGAGGGAACTCTTTCTGACTGCCCTTAGGGTGCGACTTCTAAGTACCTTGATCATGTTATGCAGTTGCACAGCTTAAAAGACCGTGCCCTGGCTCGGCCTCAACAAAAATTTAGAATCCCCCTGGCAGGTATTATCTTTAAGCTCATTCTAGCTGGTGCTTTGCACTTGTCAGCCTTGAGCGACTGCTCTTACCTTGCCTTAGGGAGTCTGATTGAGTTCCCACTCTATCCTTTCATACAAAGCTGCCTTCAGTAAGGCATACAATCTTTCCCATACACTGCTGTGTTGGCACTTAACAGGGTGCTAAGGGACATAGTCCCCTTCACAGATGGGTGCTCTCCGGAACAGGTTCTGCCCGGGCAGTCTATGAGCCCTCAGCTAGGATGTAGGGACTTAGCATGTTGAGAGATCAGAGAATCTGCCCTTGTGTCTGATCAGTTCAGGTGGTTCGGTTGAACCTTCTCTCAGTCCTATCAACAGGGATTCTTGCTCCTTTGTTAGTCTCGAGCTTATAAACCTCTCAGCCAATGCTTGATGTGCACTGTTCTCCCTCTCAACATGCCTCCTTTTCTTCTTATTCTTCTTCTTTCTCTTTCCCTCTCTCCATTCCACCCCTAGAGCCGCCCTGGAAAGGAGGCCCTGCGGTCCCTTAGGGTAGGAATTCTCTCTTCTCTGTCTATCCTCTACCGGCTTATGCCTTTTTCAGTTTATATCCTTTCATTTTTCTGTTCCTTGGCTCTCTTGCCTCGCTTTCCTTTTTTCCTTACCCTTTATTTTTGCCTCTCCGGCTACCAGAACTGAGATAGAGGAGGAGTCTGCAGCATCTACGCAGCTGCCCCTCGCAAGATGACAGTGCGTCAGGCTGAGGGCGTGCGCTGAGGAGCCGACTCAAAAAAAAAACAACTCCATAGCGGGTGCGATCCTCCGGCACTAACCCTATCAGTAATGAATGGTGAAGATACAAGAGAAGATCAAGAATTACGGTAGGTACGTAATTTTCATTTATCAGTCATCTTTGTTTCTGTATGCATTGATTGTACTGTACCCTCCTGGGTCGCACCTGAAAATAATCATTTCCATGGCTAGTGCACCTACCCGGTAAACAAAAACTAAATACATTTCTCTGCTTTTGTACATTTTAACACTGTTAAAGTTTAGCTACTCTTGACCTGTTATCAAACTTCCTATTATGATTATAATTCCTATGTATTCAAATTGTTTCTATTATGTCAAATCATTGTATTTCTATGTGTACATGCCCTGTTTTGTACTGTACCCTTCCGGGTCGTGCCTGAAAATAGTCATTGCTATGGCTAGTGCACCTACCCGGTAAACAAAAACTAAATATCTATCTCTCTATCAATCTATCTATCTATCTATCTATCTATCTATCTATCTATCTATCTATCTCTCTATCGTGCAGTAAGGTTACTTCTTTTACTTTTAATTTGTTAAGAACTTACTGCCATTTTACTTTCTTGCACAGTCTGCCATCAGCACTGACTCCATCATTTTTTTTCAACAGACTAGGTCTATGGTCCTGCTCCTGTCAAGCTCCCTCTTCACCACCTGGAAGAAGGTGTCCAAGTAGGTTTGGCCCAATTTGACCCCCATAAAGCCATGCTAAGAGTTAGCATGAACCTTGGCATCAGCCAAGTGCTACATTATTCTGTCCTTGACAGGTGGCATGACAAAGTGCTTTACAATCCAGAAGATAAGGAAGAGAGAATGGTGCTGCTGTTTTCATTACAGAAACAGGTTATAGAGAGATTACAGACAGGTTAAGTACAGGGAGGTTAAATGACTTCCTCAGCGACACACACATCTTGGTCTTAAGTTCACAGCTCTGTACTTAAATACATTTTTTTTTTAATTTTTTTTTACTGGAATGGAGGGCTTGTTGAAAATGAACCACATCAAGCTTTTGAGGGTATATTAGTGAACCAGAGAAATTGGGCATAGGCACTGAGGAAATTTCCCTTCCCATTACCGATAAATGCCATTTGGATCTTTAACATCCACCTGAACAATCTCCAGAACAGGCAGATGGGTTGTTGGTTTAATTTCTCATCCCAAGGATGGTACACCCCAACAGAACAGCATCTCCTTAGTACAATACTCAGGTGTCAGCATTTGTGGTATGAGCCCAATCCCAGTGAGGGACTATAATCCATAACCTTCTGGCCCAGAGGTGGTTGGGCTACCAGTGGAGAAACACTGTCAGTGTTGATGTAAGTGTTGAATAGCAATACAGCCAGCAATGATCTCATAGAGATGCTTCTTAGTACCCCTTGCCACTAGAAGCAGTGCCCATGCACCACAAACTGCCTGCCAGAAACATGCATCATTTCCTACCACTTTCAAGAGATGAGTGCCCAAGGTGCAAATAATACGTGGTCAATTAATAAATGTTTGTATCATATATAGCTCAATTGAGAGGCAAGGGAGCCAGCAGGTGGCAGTGCTAAAGGGCCAATAGGAAGATATAGCAGACTAGTGGTTATTCCACTGAGCATTTACTAGAAGATCCAATGTTCAGATCGCATCAGAGCTACTCTCTGGTTCATTCAAAGCTAGTTGCTTGACTCCCCATGTGTCTACCCCCTCTCAGATGTATGACCAGGTGGAAGTAAGACTCCCCACTAGAAATAAGAGTTTGCATCCCTGCTGGGCTCTTTAGTAGGAGTATGTGAAGTTTTTGCCACGAAGTGCATCAATTCGTATTTTTTTTTTGTTACGAAAAGTGTGAAATTCATGTACCTACATAGCCCACTTTACACCTTGCATGAATTTTGCTGTGCAAATTGATGCACTTTATGGCAAAAAAACTCTGCAAAGTGGTGAACTGTGTGAATTATTTAGAAAAATTCACACAGCTGTAGAGATGTTGTGAAATAAAATTTAGCCAACAAAATTGGCAGTTTTGCTGTGTGAAATATTTTGCAAAATTTGAAAATTTTGTGAAATTTTTCACAAGTGTGAAATGTGATATTTTGCCTGAAAATTATGAAATTTCACCCAGAAATTGTAACATTTCACCCGAAACATACATTTTACCTGAAAAGTTTGAAATTTCCCCAGAAAATTTTGAAATTTCACATTTTGCAGTAAAAATTTTACTGTTTTCGGGCAAAATCTCAAAATTTTCAGGTGAAATTTCACATTTTGTACCTGCAAAATATTTCAAGAAATGTGCACATTTTGCAAAATATTTTGCATTCTGAAATTTCTCAGTTTTGCACAATACTACGCAGCTGCAACAAACTGGGAAGAGATCACTACACAAAAACTCTGAAGTGTGTAGCAGGAAAATTCACTGCAGTTCACACATAAATTTAAAATTCGCATCACTCTTACTCTTCAGGGTAAATAAATGCAAAACAAAAATTAACATAACCAGCCAGATTTTCAAAAGCCTGGGTGCAGCTGCATCCTTGTAAATGTGGTAGAATATCTGCAAGTGATTTGCAAGCATTTGGGTGCATTTGTGACACTTTTCTCACTTTATGGCACATATATCACAAATGCATCAAACGTTTGACATATGTATCACTTTTTTTGTGTTTATATTGTTGCAAATGTGAAATAAAGTTAGACAACATGTCTTGTTGTCTAACAGTCATGTCATAATGTGTGTACCTGTGTGAAAATGACACCAGTCTTTGGAAATCCAGCCCAATAGTTGTTAGGGCAAACTACCAGCCAGGAAAACAGTTGCTGGAAGGTGCCTCAAGACAGCAAGGCTAGTGATTAGGGAACACTGTCTGAAACAGGGGAGCAGTATCTGAAACAGGTTCATATCTAAGCACAGCTGCTGGCTAGCCATGTGACCTTGAGTTATTCCCTGACCTCCATGTGCTTCTATCCCTCAAATCTGTAGAAACAGATGGACATAAGGGTTCCCCTCCCACCAGTAAAAAATGGTTTGCATCTCAACTGGGCTATACATAAGAAATCAGTATGTCTGGGGGATGGGATAGGATGACTTGTATTTTAATTTTATGAATTTCACTTTGGTTACTCACATAGAAGGCAACCTCACTGTATGCATCTAGGCTCACAAACAGGTTATGCTCTTCTGCGACGATGTCCATCAGCTGCCACTCTCCTTTGGTCTTGATCAGGTCTTTGGATATTTGAGATATTTCTTGTCCTGACAAAGCAAGGCCAATCCTGACATCTGCAGCTAAAAGATGATGTCATCATGTTTAGAAGGTGTTATCATGTTTATACTGAACAAGAACTGACACTATTCGTGATGATTGTTAACTTGTAACATCGTAACATAGTGCTGTAGTGACAGGAAGGACCCACAGTAAATCTCAACCACCACCACCTGCTACACGGCAAAAGCTATTTTTCTGTGACCCTTGTGTTCCGGTGAAGGCCTGTCAGACAGCCCAACACAAGAATTGGCATACTGCTTCTCATGAAGCTTTGCTTTGGGTTTGAGTATGTTCATGTGGTTTAAAGACAGAGGCCCAGATATTCAAAAGGGTTGCACCATGCGCAACAGAGATGAGCCAGCGCAAGTCCGAAAATGTGCCATACTGCAGTATTCAGTGGGAGGCAGCTGCACCCCCAAATCACATTGCACAAGAGCGCAATGGTAATGAATGTATGTGCAACTGAAGGGGGAGGCACCATGAATAAATGGTGCAGTGTGATATTCAACAGCATGTGCCATGTGCAATAGGGGAGCAAGGGGAAGTTGCGCGATAGCGGAAATGATTCAAAATAAAAAGGAACAAGAAAGAGGCACAAGAACGCTACAGGGAAGCCAGAGGTGGGGAGAAAGGTGACAGCCACAGAAGACGGAAGCAGTGAGTGGGACTGGAAAAGAGCAGGACAGGGCACACCTGGGAACATAGGGCATCAGGACAGGAGTGGGGAGCCTGTGCCATAGTGGACTGAGGGCAGTGGCAGTGGGCAGGACAGCCAAATCCTGGAGGTGTTCCCGGTACAGGGGGAGTAGCATAAAGGACAGTAGGGGGAATGGGATTACAGATGCCGGGGGGGAACAACACAAGCCAGGGACATGGCCAGTACCAAAATTCAGATGGAGGCAGTAATGAGGGGTGTGAGTAGTCAGGCAGCAGAAGCCAAGCATGAAGTGCCTGTCGGCGGTATGCCCCCAACAGACAGTACCGATCCCGCACCAGCTTCAAGCACTACAGTGACACCGAGATTGTGGGCCGGTACCGCCTGAACTGGGCGATCCTGAGGCGGCTCTGTGAGCTGTGCGGTGATGAGATGCAGGCACTCACACGACAGAGCCATGCTCTGTCAGTGGAAACAAAGATAACAGCTGTCATGTGCCTGCTCACCACGGGCACCTTCCAGAGACCAACAGAGGACACAACAGGCATAACCCAGTCAGCCACGTCACGCCTACTCACACAATTCCTCAGCGCACTGCTGCCACATGCTGCAGAGTACATCCATTTCCCTAGCACACCGGTGGAGCGCACAGCACACATACAAGAGTTCCACAGGGTAGCACGTAGGCCTGGCATGCTCAGGGCCATTGACTGCACCCATGTGGCCATCCACATGCCACCTGGTCTTGAAGGTGCTGCATACATTGATCAGAAGGGCTATGCCAGCATCAACTGTCAGGTGGTGTGCGATGCTAGGGGGCACATAACCAATGTCTGCGCCACACACCCTGGAGGAGCACATGATGCCTTCATCTGGCACCAGTCTGCACTGTGCCACAGGTTCAAGAGTGCAGACAACCCCACTGGCCACCTAGTGGGTGAGTATGCAAATCACGCAGAAAGACATGGATCTTGGGAGGGGCATAGTCAGAGGTGACATGGGTATTGGCCTAGATGGCCCATGGTAGGGCGACGCTGATCACCAAACTAATGTCCACCCTCTACACACAGGTGACAGTGGATATCCACTCCATCCCTGGCTGCTCGCACCATACCGGTGGCCCATGACCCTATCGCAGCAACGGTACAATGAGGCACATGCCACCACATGCAATGTCATACAGCAGGTGTTTGGGATGCTGAAGGCACATTTCCATTGCCTGGACACATCTGGTGGTAACCTACAGTACAGCCCCTTGAAGGCCTGTGGGCTATTTCTGGCCTGTTGCATCCTGCACAACAATGCCAACGACTGTGGGATAGCTGTAGAGGTCAAAGAGGGGGACAGAGATGGGGACGATAAGGACGCTGGTGCAGATGGTGATGGGCAGCCACCCCTTGGTTGAAGGGACCCCCGACTGATCCGGATGTCGCAGCTGCACCGGGACATCATCACAGAGGAGCACTTCAACCAACCCAAGTAAGTCATGGGGCCATGTGCAACCACCAATGGCAAGGGCACAACCCACAAACATGCATGGACAAACCCCAAGGGCGCATGGCATAAAGGGAATTGGTTGAGCGTGGAACCACACATGCCATCAGGGATGGGCAAGGCCTAACATGGCTTGTGGTCACACACACAGACACACACACAAACACACCACAAGACATGCACAAAGGGTAGGAGGCACGCCAGCCCCAACCACCACCCCTAGCCACACACATGTCCACTGACCACCACACCCAGTGCCTGTCATTGTGCATGTCTCAGACGCTGGCACCATTGCACAGTGGTGGACAGTGCAATGCAGGCATCATCATCATGCACATGCCACAGCAGCCAGCAGCCGGGAGGGTGTGCACATGGACCATGTGTGTGTGTGTGTGCGTGTGTGTGTGTGTGTGCAGAGCCGGGTACCCCACCTGTGCATTGCACATTGAACAACACACTGCACACAGGGCAGCGTCAGACAGTAGCCATGGTGGGAGACAGGTCAGTCACGCGGCACAGTGCTACAGCCATCACGGATGCGTGGGCGGCCCCGCCGAGACCCACCAGCTGTGACAGGCTGACCATTGGCCTCATGGGGTGGCACTGACATTCCCCCAGGGGTGCCATTGCAGGAACACAACCGTTCTCGAGCAGGGGTCTGCAGCTCACTGAATATGCCTGCACCAGGCATGCTCGGGATGCCCACAGCTGAACCCAGTGACAACAAGGAGGGTGTCACACGACGCCGGGAATGGGGGGTAGACATGGCACTGCGCGGTGTCTGCGGCGAATGGGCAAATAACTATGTGCCCATTGTGGCCATGACAGCGGTGAATGCCTGTTTCTGCCTGTCAATGGCAGCGGTCACATCCTCCTGCAGCCGGTCCATCCCTGCCAGGAGCAGATCAGTGTCCCTGCTGTGCTGCTTCTCTGCCTGGCGCAGGACCACACTGAGTGCATCCACCGTTGTCACAAGCCACAACTGCTGATCCACTGAGTCATGGAGTATGCGGGTGTGCTCATCTAAGAGGTCATCCGCCTGATTGGCATGCTGTCCCTCTTGGTGTTCGCAGCCGTGCTGGGCAACACCCCTTGAGGTTGGGTGCTGCACACCAGGGCCATGCCTGGGCATGTCCACAGGTGGTGCACTGACGCCACCCCCCTGACACTGTCCCACCTTTGCCATTGGCCAACTGCTGACACTGCCCCTCCGGCCGCCGCTCGCCAGGGCTCAATGGTGCCACTGTTGCGGCCGCAACAGCCCCACTGTCCTGGACACATACCAGTGCTGCCTCGCTGGTGCAGACAGGCACAGGCTAGGACTGTGTTGTCATGCAGGCCTCCATGGCTGCACCACCCACGGCTATGCCCGTGCTGTTACCTGCTGTGCGGCCATCTTGCGGCCCACGCGTATCACTGTCCATGATCTGAGCTCTATCATCATCAGTGACGGATCCAGCACCAGTCAGAGTCTCAGCATGCTGGCATCCATGGATGCTGTCATGCTGGGACACGGGCAGGGCCTCCTCCGCTCCAGCTCCACCAACCTCAGTCCGGACAGCCAGGTGGGCCCACTGTCGCCCTGACCTCAGACACCTGTGGAGGTGGATGGGCCTCCTCTGTGTCCTGGTATCACCCTCAGTGGATGAGCCCACCACTGCTGACCCATGTAGACGCTCAGGAGCTGTAAGGGAACACATCAGCATTAATGTATCTGCCCTACCCTGTGGCATTCCCCCCAACCCCCACAGTGACAGATCAGGACCTACCATGCAGTGACAGGCTACCACCCGTCTGGAAGCCACTACCTGGAACACCCTCAAGGGCACAATGCCGCGTGCTGCCAGCAATCCGCTCTTCCTGTGGCATCAGGCGTGGCATGGCCAGCTGTTCCCCAGAAGTCACAGCCCATGATGCCCTGATGGCAGCCACCTTATCTTTAATCCTCCTCCTGTCCATGCCCACCTTCTTCTTGCACTCCTGCACAGACCGCTGGTGGCTGCCATGCTGGTTGACAGCATGCGCCACCTCACCCCATGCTGCAGCATGGGCCTGTGGTGTTCCCCGCTGTTCACTGAGCAGTGGTTCCTGGTCAAGGTAGGCCTCAAACAGGGCACCTGATTCTGCCTTGGTGAGGTTGGGCCTCCTCCTCTGTCTCCCACATCTTTGTTCCTCCTCCTCCTCCTCCACCTCACATTCGGTCATCATTGATCCTGTGGGAATGACAGGTGTTACCTCTGACTGTGCAGTCCCATGCATCTCCCACACACCACAGTCCACACTGGCAAACAGCATGCAACTCACCACAATAGACTGCAATACCAGACTATGGCCTCTGCAGCCCCATGTCACATTTATATAGCACAATGCATGCAAATGAAGTGAGGCTCAATTTTAAAAGTGGATGCTAATGCAGTAGCTGCACCATTGAATTGCTGATGAGCTGATTTGCATATGCCAGCTGAATATCGCGCTGTTGCGCCTTGCGCAATTGTGTTGAACATGCTCAGGCAAGGGAGCAGCTCTGTGACATGCGCAGTAGATACTGAACGGCGCATGCCTGGGGTGCTGACGTCGACGCCTGCCGAGCTACTGATGTGCTGAGCATGGGAGGCAGTGCAGGGCATGTCCACCACTGTGCCAGCGGTGCTAGTGCGCTGTTCATATGTATAGCGCTCTTGCACTGGGGCGCCATAGGCACCGTGGTGCAACAGAGTGGTAAGGCCGCTACAGGAAGTGTCACACAGGCACCCTACCATGCTACACATGGTGAGTACCAATCATGCTGTGGCGGTCTGTGCGCAGGGACCCCTGACCCTGTGCCGACCTTTGCCCTAGGCGCCATGCATCCACATGGGTGCGTCTATCGCGCTGTTCTGTGGACAGCACGATGGGGAATGGCAGCAGTACTGCGCACCATCTGCACATGGCAGACATGCGCTATGGAGCGCCATTTTGATACTCAATGCTTAAAGATGTTGTTGTTGTTTTGTTGAATTTGTTGACCCGTAAGCCCACTGGGCCTAGAAGTCCCTTTTTCAGGGGTGACCGGGGGGGAGGATACAAATGGTAGGCGAATGAATTTGAACCAGATTAAGCTGTTGGTAGTATTTTTAGTGAATGAGGGAAATTTGGCTAGGACACCAGGGAAATTCCCCTACTCTTTTTGATAAGTGCCATGGGATCTTTAACATCCACCTGAACTACCACCAATCCAGGCAGATGGGACCTTGGTTTAACGTCTCACCCAAAAGACGGCACCTCAGAAGTGAAGCACCCCTCTCATGCTGCACTACAGTGTCAGTATTAGGATATTAACCCAAGTGCCAGAGGTGGCAACTGAACCCACAGCGCTCTGATCTCCTGGCCTCAGAGGCAAGTGTGCTACCTACTGAGCCATTGGCATGGAGACGGGCACCAATCTGGAGCCAGGTTGAACTGACTAACTTCGTGTCCCTGGTTGAGCCCCATGCTGGTGCTCTCTTTGGGGAGGCACCCCTGGACAGGGCCAGGAGTGCCATGTGGGAGGAGGTGGCAGTGGCCCTGGAAGAGGTGACAGGGATCCAGCACACAGCAGAGCAGTGCAGCCACTGGTATGGGGACCTCCAGCGGAGGGAACTGGATGGGCTTGCCCACCTGCAGGCATGCGCCAGGAGGGGCGCGGTTCCACGGCCAGGTAGGTGCCCCATCCATACAGTTATGTCCATACGGGTATCGCAGTGGGCATGTGTCCAGGACATGGGGGCCATCCAGTGTAGGCAGTGGTGGTGGTATGGGGTGGGGGCAGATGGGTTTGGCTGTGTGGGATCACACACCGGGGTGGGGGCCTTTACTACCGGATTGGACTGATGTTCCGCCTATGTTTGCACCCTAGGCCTGAGGAGCACCAGCATGCCAGGGAGGGGCAGCTGCAGCATGAGGCACAGCAAGATGCCAGGGGACCCATACCAGCCCAGCACCAGGACCAGCCTGCTGATGGTGAGTGCCTTACATCCAGGATTTTTTGTGCATGCTGTGTAGCAGGGTGGGCGGCAGGGCATGGCCACCATCCATTGACACCACTACCATGCATGCAACATTGTACAGTCAGCACTGTCCAGTGGCACTGCATGTCTGGGAGTGCATCACTGGTGGTCCATGCGTGCACCGGGTACATGGCTGTGCCACTGCCTTCACATCGCAAAGCCTTATCACTGTTCAGCCACAGTGGTGCTGTTTGGGACTTGGGCAGTGGGTGTGTGCAGTGGTCTGCATGGCTGTGTGTGCCTGGGTGGGCAGGTCTTGTGGACATGATCACTGTGGGTGGTCGCACACCATCACAGGGGTGTGTCCCATGGCTGTATGCCATGCACAATGGGTGGGCTGCAGGGGGCTGTGCATTCACACCTATTGACTCTGCTCCCTTGTCCTAGGTGGATGGAGGATGGTACTTGTGGAGCGGGTGCTGCAGGAGCTGTTACAGGTGGCCAGGGCCTCTCTGGCCATCCTCAAACGGATGGAGCACCACGGTGTGAGGCATCGTCATGACAGAAGGCACCACAGAAGCGGGGAGCGGGGCTCCCGCTGAAGGTGGACTGCAGTTATATCTTGTGAAAGCCCCATGGAGCCACCCTCACACTCCTCCTTCCCTCTCCCATTTGTTCATCCCTGTCCCTTACCCACCTCCACCCAGTTTGTGGCCCTCACCCCTTTTGAATGTAAATATTTGTACATAGTTTTGTTACCACTTTTATAATATATTTGTTTTGTTATGCCTACTGTTGTGGTCTCTGATTTGCAGTGGGCTAATGGTGCTCAGCTGCAGTGGTGTGCATGGTGTCAGGGGTGGTGCTATCATGGGGGTGGGTGTGTGTGTGTGTGTGTGTGTCCATAGGGGAGGCAAATGTGGTGTGGGCATAGCTCTCAGTCACTGTCTGTGGTTTGTGTGTTATTCCCTGTGCAATGGATGACTGTGTGCAGTGGTACACAGTGCATGCACTCTGTCCATGGCGCACCTATCAGACCATCCATGACCTGTGCAGCTGCCACCCTTGCATGTCTGTGATCTGTACAGTCTGCTGGCATGTCAGTGGTGGCTGCCTATGCTGGACTGCCACTGTACCCAGCACAATGCCGTGTTGCCTCCTGTCACTGGTGTGGTGCATGTCTGCCTCGGGTGGCACTGTTGCATCTGCTGTTGTAATCCCACCTCAATGCTGTCACTTGTGCCTGTTGCAGGGGTTGTGCTCCACTGTCTGTCACTTGTGCTCCAGCCACATGCTGGTGGCGTACAGAGTCGGGGTGCCTGCACTGGGTTGCTGGCACAGCTGTGCCGTGGAGGGGTTCTTGCCGTGAGTACATGGCTGCTGTGGTCACATGCCAGGGGCTTGGTTGACCCACTACTGTGTCCCTGTGTTGGTGTGCACTTGGGTATGGGTGGTTGTTTGTCTGTGCACTGTGTTGCATCCTGTGTGGCACATACTTCCATGCAACACTGTGGGTGTCTGCACTGGCTGTTGTGGCCAGTGCTGGGATGGGTGTGTCCTTGGGAAGGTGGGCAGGGTGCTGTGACACTGATGGTGGGTTCCGGGCATGCCCTGTCATGTGCGTGGTACCTCATGTGCTGACACATGGTCGGCCTCCACAGCTTTACCTGGGGGGCGTGCGTGGTGGCACTGTGTCTGCAGCCATTGCTTCACTGTCTGCTGCTGCTTCCTGCTGTTGGGTGCTTGTGGTGGGGCTGCCTTGCATGGTTCTGTGGTACAGGATTATATTGTCACAGTGGGGGTCGTGGCATGCTTGGGGTGTCCTGCACTGTTGGGTGCTACTCCTGGGCAGGGTGTATGGGGACCATGGTGCAGGGTGTGTTCTGCATTGGTGAGTTGGTGTGGCATGGTGTGGATGGGCATCCATGTGTGACGGTCCCAGCTTGCAAGGGGGTGTGCTGGTGCACCGTGCCACAGCGATGGGTTTCTTGCTGGTGTCCCTGGGCCATTGGTTCTTCCTGCTCTCCTCCAGTTGTGCGGTGCATGGGGTGTGGGGGGTGATGTATGTTCTGCTGAGTGCTTCTCTGCCCATCCCTACCATGGGTGGTGGGTCCCTGCATCCTGTCCATGCGCATTCCTGGTTGTGCTGTTGCACTGCTGCCCTGCTCCACTAGGCGTCCCTGGTTTTGCTATTGCGTATCTGACCTGTGCCACTGCACATCCCTGGTTGCACTATGGCGCAGTTGGCATGATATTCAGTTGTGTGCCACAGGCACATCTTGATCTGAGCAGTGTTTGAATATCGCGTGTATTGTGTATGGGCGCAGTGGACTTGTGCTTGCTCCTGCTGTTGCGCACTTTTGTGGCGCAGTTTGAATATCTGGGCCCCAGATTACAATGCTTGTGAAATTGTGCTAAACCACTGATTTTGCATTCTTACAAATTTCATGACATTGCAAAATTTGGCATCATTTTACAGATGCTTTTTTTTTTAACCAGGAGAGACATACTAAGCTGAAACCTTGTTTACAGGTGCTACCTGGGAGCACAAGGAAGTTAAGTGACTTGCTCTGGGTCACAAAGTATAAATACTGTCATAAAAATGCTTTTTATTTAAAGAAAGTAATTTCTCCTTAAATTGTGCATTGAGTTTCTAATAATGTGCCATTTCATGTAATAGTGCTATTTTTTCCACTTTTCACATTTTTAAACATGTTTTTTCTAATGTGCAATTTCGACCAAAATCGCCTACTGGAAACACGCTTGCTCTAGTTCGTGATTCAAGAAATTACATGAAATTGTTGCAATTTTGTAAAGTGCAAACCAGATTTTTTTAATATCTCCCAACACTAAGAGAGACATAGACCCCAAAGGACTTGGAAGTTTTTTCTCCTTGCATCGCTTACAGATCATTCTCACCACACTTCTTCCAAAGTACCTCTCAGTATGGGGTGAGGGATTCCCATGGGTTTTGTTTCAGATTTCTGGCACTGTTACTATATATGCAGCAGATTGACTATATACTGACACTTATGAACCAATGAACATATTAGAATACAGTATCCCAATTACTAGAGTGTCTTTGTTAGGTTTGATTTTAATGATGCACTAATACTAGACATTTAAAAACATATTGTAGAAAGGCCATGTTACAGCATGTGGTTTGTTATATAATATAGACTTTTCGGCATACGGTAGACGTACATCTCCTGATAGGGCTAGCACTGTATGAATGTGTGATGCAGTTTGTTTATGTATATTTTTCACTAGGGAAGCTTATCTTTAAACCCACTAATTGTCATAGGCTTAGGAAATTCCTTGTTCAGAGGACTTTTACCATGGTATGCTAAGAAACCCCTCACATATTCTTGCTTTGGTTTTTCAATCACAGTTTTTTTTTTGTTTGTTTTTAAACAAGAGTGTTCTGGCTTTCTTTCTCCCAAGATAAAGGGCGACTCATTCTGTAACTTTAACCTTGAAATGCCTTCCTTTGGGTGGTATTTTCTTTAGGTTAACTTTCAAATGCTAGTTTAAACTAATGAGATTTACTGCCTTATGTATACACAAACACACTCACTCATGCATTCTGTACTTCAAAATTAAACTCAATGATGTTTTATGGGATATTTTTAGGAATTGTGTTATCTGTTCTGTTGACATTTGACCTTGAAATGCCTTCTTGGGTAACAGTCAGACTATGTGCTCATTCTCATTTTTTTGATGGATGTTTGGCCAATAGTATGCTTACAACTTTTTTAGTCTGTTTTATGTATGATCTGGGTGTTAATAGAATGTACTCTTCCAAAACAGCTGGCATTCGTTTCTGATGAATGCCTTGATGTAGTCCGAAAGCTAAAGCACCTGTTTTCTTTTGTAACATCTATGTTGGTCTAATAAAAGGCACCAAAGATTCTTTTCTTTCTGGATCTTGAGTATGGTATTTGAGCATACTATGACTGTTTTACTTATTCTGCCGCATGACTGGATACCAGTTGCTTAGATAAGTAACCTGTAATGTAATCATCAAATAATGTATTGCTCATACAGATAGGCAAGTCTTGTCTTGTTCTTATCAATAAAAGGACTCTATGAAATAAAGGGCTAATATAGTGATAACATCATAGTGGTCTGAGTTTGAAGTAATCATTGGACCGGGGCAATAAACACCAAGGCCAATGGTCAAGGTGTTTATTAACCTGCCTTGTCCAGTTATTATAGTGGAAACCCAAACCTCTACTGATGTTATAGATACTATACTGAAAAAAGAAAAAACACATTAGAAAACTGCTGAAATCTCTGTTTGGGGTACTAAAGTGCACCTGTGAGGAACCAGGCACTGTTTTCACAGACACACTGAAGCATTGCAGAAAGTCTCTGATGGGCTGCTGTCTGCTTAAGTGGAGGGGCAGATTTGGTTGGCTGTCTGATCATAGCACAGATAAAAGCACAATCAGAATGCAGAGCCACTGTCCCATTATTGTACCTGGCTAATCAGAATGCAGAGCCACTGTTCCATTATTGTACCTGGCTAATCAGAATGCAGAGCCGCTGTTCCATTATTGTACCTGGCTAATCAGAATGCAGAGCCGCTGTTCCATTATTGTACCTGGCTAATCAGAATGCAGAGCTGCTGTTCCATTATTGTACCTGGCTAATCAGAATGCAGAGCCGCTGTTCCATTATTGTACCTGGCTAATCAGAATGTAGAGCCGCTGTCCCATTATTGTACCTGGCTAATCAGAATGCAGAGCCACTGTCCCATCATTGTACCTGGCTAATCAGAATGCAGAGCCACTGTCCCATCATTGTACCTGGCTAATCAGAATGCAGAGCCACTGTTCCATTATTGTACCTGGCTAATCAGAATGCAGAGCCACTGTTCCATTATTGTACCTGGCTAATCAGAATGCAGTGCCACTGTTCCATCATTGTACCTGGCTAATCAGAATTCAGAGCCACTGTTCCATCATTGTACTTAGCTAGTCAGAATGCAGAGCCACTGTCCCATTATTGTACCTGGCTAATCAGAATGCAGAGCCACTGTTCCATTATTCAGTCTACTGTCTGGTTATTACAGAATAATGAGATACAACTCTGCCTTCAGATTGGCTAAGAGGGATTTCACTCTAATTAAGTGAGAACATTCATTTAGTAGGAGTATATGAATTCTATATCAGCTTCTGTGGATGATTAAATGCCAAGGTGTTTAATCATTCACAGAGGCCAGTTACTTGTTTTATTTGAAAGTTTGTGACCAGGAGAGGCACAATAAGCCATGGCTTGTTTCCAGGTGGACCTGGGAGCAAGGGAAGGGAAATATGTGTACAGTTGTAAACTGATTTACAGAACTAGTCTAAGCTGTTGGTTTTATTTTAGTGAAAGGATTAATGTGCATATACTCCAACTAAATGAATGTTATTACTATTATACCACTAGGAGTTACATACCATTTGTTTACGTAATAACTAATGAACAACGAGTGATATTACATGTTAAAATCAGGCTTTGAAAAGTAAAGCCATGACTCTTGGTATGCGCATTGGTGTTGGTGGTAGTATTCATGCCCAGAGTTATCGCTTTACTTTTGAAAGCCTGTTTTCATGCTGTAACTCTGCTCGAGATACAGAATCTGTTAAAGGTACAGATTAAGAGCAACACGGTTCTCATTTGTTAGTGTTGCTGATGTGTTCTTTCCCCAAACCAGAAAGTTGTTTTCTCTCTCTCTCTCTCTCTCTCTCTCTCTCTCTCTCTCTCTCTCTCTCTCTCTCTCTCTCCCTCCCTATCTTCCCCCATGTCCAGCTCACCTCAGCAAGGAAATTGTTTTTAGTCCTTGCTCAGCTTCATTCTCCATGGTCAGTCTTCATTGATGAGCCTCACTCATAAATTAAATAGAGTTGGAGACAGAAATAGTAAACTTAGCTGCAGCATACATGGGCTCACATAAGAACTTTGGGGGAGCACAAGTGTGAGCAGACTCCAGAGCAGACAGCCAGTGTGGACAACAGAGAAGAGAATATGGATAATCTACTGTGGGCATGGATACAGGTGAATGACCTACTGTGGGTGTGGTTAACATGTGGATAACCTACTATGGGCATAGCTAAATATGGATAACCTGTTGTGGGTGTGTATGTAGTAGTCTGTGGGACAATAACTGCCAGTTTTCCTGTGTTCTGATTAGCTTACACTAGACACCTGTGGTATAGTTAGAGATATGCAGATAGCATCTTTACTGCTGCCCAGTAGCATGCATGGCATAGATACATTTGTATTCAGTCCCCTTCCATCTGTTCCAATCTAACTAGATGCATACATATTGTCTATTTGTTAGATCTGACAATATTGTGTGAGTGTGGGGGGGGGTCGAGGGTTAGAAGATGTGCACTGATTCCTGTTTTTTAAGGATACAGCATAGTGTATGCAATAAGTAGCATCGGCAATAGAAAAGCCCATTTAAAAGTATGTGAATGAGCAAGGATGAGCAGCTAAATGTGATTGGGAGAAGTATGGCTCTGTTATAAGGTAACTCCCCACTGAGTTACTTGCACATTGGTTGTAGACAACACATTTACTAAACCAATTTCAGGCTAATGCACCCTATATAAAGGAAGCCATTTCAGGCAGATGCATTTTGAAATAGGGACACAGTTGATGGGTGGTCTACCTTGTCAATGGTAGCTGGGCGACTTCACAGCAAGGCCCTGAAGGGAATACTAAAGGACCACCACTCCTATTAGAAATCAAATAAGTAAGTGGCCAATTCAGGCAGAAAAAATATCGTATTTTTGTTAGATTGCCAATGTTGTGGAGGTGGAGGAGGGAGGATGTACACTGATATCTGTTTTAGTGACCACATACATAGTATGCAATCAGTTGTGTACCATGCATTTGCTTTAGTGCCAATCCTTTACAATCAATGCAGATCAATGGCAAACAAACATTAAAGAAAACGACACCTTCATATCATGTACATATTTATGCTTCTATGTCAACAGACAACTCTTCCTGTAGCTGTTAGGGTTATATGTGTTTGTTTTAGTTGGTTTTCACTGCTCATGGTAGCCTCTGACTACCTGGGGTCTCCATTTTATGGTTGTTGAAATCTCATGGTCCATGAGAGCTGCATTAGCATATGAGAACATGCAGTCATATCACCCATTTATACCATGTATCTATGGCAAAAGAACAAATATCCTGCAAAAACTCTGGAAACACATAAATTGAATGCAGTTCAAAGGAGAAAACTGCATTATAACTCAGCAATTTGCAAAGTTAACTAAAGGTAAATGTGGTATTTCACAACTTCCTGCAACTTGTTTCTTTGAAGTCTAATTAAGCAGAGAGGCATAATGTTGTTCTTCTTATACACTAATGTGGCTCTCAGGGACAATGAGATTTCAACAACCAGCAAAATGAAGACCCCCAGGATAGTTACAGGGCCTTATGAACAAACTAAAACAATTGCATACATCTCAACACCTACATGAAGAGTTGACTTTTGACATAGAAACAAATAAGAATTTACAAGATATGAGGATGCAGTTGTCCTTTAAGATATAGTCACTCTGGGGTGGAATTTGGCAGCTGCTACTCAATAGCTCTCATACTTTCTATGCCTAGAGGCAAACTAATTCCTAGTAAACCAGGTTGATCTATTCTGGTGGAAGGGTTAGTGAATGGGGTGGAATTTGACCAGGGCACTGGGAAAGTTCCACTGCTTTTATGAGAAGTGTTGCATGTTTTCTGCACCTCATCTCCATGTACCCCTTTACCTCTGGTCACACCTGGAAACAAGCCTTGGTTTAGTGTGCTTCTCCCAGTTATCAACTGATAATTAAATCAATCAATCAATACATAATTAAGTGAATAAGTAAATAAATAAATGTATGGTTCTTTGTGGAAGGGTATGATAATACCATGCAAATGCAAGGAGCCAGTCTGAATCTAACCTTATTAACTACTAGGGATGTACAGGTCCTAAATATTAATTTTCAAATACCACAAATAATAGGGTCCCTAGCAGGGGTGGACATTTGGGTACATGACTAAGGGGGCTTGAAATTGTGAAATATCAAACTCTACAGGCCGGAGGTCTGGGGCCACCTAGGTCCCCAGTAAAAGTTCAGATTTTTGATGCTCTGAGATGCAGTCTGAGCCTTTTGTCTAGCCAAATATCATCATGGGTACTGAGTAGCAAGTTGCCACTAATCCTTATGTTTGGCAAGACAAATGCACAAGTACCCAAAAAAATGAGGTTTAAGGCCATGCCCAAGTGTCACATAGGCAGTGACTACCAATGCATGTGGATATGGCCTAAAAATGAGTAGTAGACAGCACCAGCCCAGACACATGTGTGGTACATTACCACCATGCACAGGCCAGGTCTAACAAAGTACTTCATATATATTTTTTTGTTTATAACTACTGGGAGGTGTTTACACTATCATGGGTTTGAGGATGCATGCATTGCACACACCCTCCCAAACACAGAAGAATGGAACTCTCTTGCAGTGTATAGACTACAAAATATTAGTATGAGTAATAGTAAGTTCCCAATTTGCCATCTATCCTAATTTTTGCAATCCATGTTATGTGTCCAAATTAAAGTTTTACAAAAGTGAATCAGGTATAATTCAGGACAAATGTCTGCCCTACAGAAATTGAGTCAGGTTGTTGCAATGGAGGCTGTAAAGTGGAAAGATATAAAGACAAGAAAGTAGCAATATCTTTCATTGCACCTGCAATCTATGCTGCTGCTCAGTGCTGACACTCACACACAGTATGAAAAAAAGGACAGATTTGTTCAACTGATGCTAAATCTACAGCAACATTCTTCTTTGTTTCATGCCCTTGAACCTGTCAATAACAGCACTGATGGGAATGCTTTTCAGACGTCTGCACTCAATATTAATGACAGAGAGGTACCTCGGCCTTTCATTTGACTTTGTGTTTCCCAGTTGAGTTTTGATTATCTTCATTTATTGAATGAACGCACAAGATGCCACTGTCACAGGAAGGATATTTAAGTACATGCTGTATTTCATAAAATTTGAATAAGCTTGAGTTAAGCCACTTCCATGAATGAAATTGCAGATCTGATGTGATGCAAGACTTTGAAGCTTTTTGTAATTTACATACCAGCTGTGATTCTGAAATGAGAAGCTCTGGATTAATGTCAAAGTAAGTACATGAAATAACCATGGCAACAGCTTTTATTTACTCTGTGGTGGAATTATTGAAGTGTTTTGGTGTAAAACCGATAGAGATTTAATGATGGGCACTTCAGCAAACCAATCATTCAGGGCACTGACAAAGGTGTCTACTGTGTCAAAGTAAAAGTCACTTTTCAATTGCACTTTATTGCTTTGACTGTCCATTACATTCCTTTGCATGTGTCGCCTACAATAAGACATACTTAGGTTAATGTCTAGGTTGAAGTCACTTTTAAGTGTTTCTGCAAATTTCACTGAAGAAGTATAGATATCTTCAAAGAGGTCATCTGACCTCATTTCTGAAAGGCTATTTTTCAATAGTTGTACCTGATCTAGTGCATCAGCAATATGGATGGATGGATAGTGTAGGCACATGGAGACTGTATTTATTTTGGAAAATATGTTATGAAGTGCAAAAAGACAAATAAAATATTTTTCATTTTCAGAATCACAGCTTTTACCTGTGGCTTCAAGGCAACTGATGAAGCAGCAGGACATTGTTTCATTTCCTCTAGGGTTTGCAAAATGGGAGTGTAAGCATTTTTATTGCTTCTAGGCTGTATGCTCATGCATACCAATGAGTTGTGCACAAAGAGACAAGGTGCTGATGGCCACCAACATCAGCATCCTAGTTCAGCGCTCATCTCACTTCTTTTAGATGCTCAGTTCTTTTTAGACTGTTTGCAAATGTTGAATACAAAATCTGAAGTTGTACAAACATGTCACTAGTCATTCTGCAGTTTGCTGCTGTGTGAGTTAAACTGAGTGACAGCTCATGGGCCAAGCAGTGAACATACAAAGCAGTTGGTGAAATCTCTCTAAATCAAGTCTGCACTCCCCTGAACTGGCCTGACATATTTGCTGCCCCATCGTACCCCTGACCATACAGTTTCTTTAAATCAAGTTTGCAATAATCTTGAAGAATAGATTTCAATTTTTCAAAGATTCCTTCCCTAGTGGTGCTTGTTAATGGGTAGAAGCCTACAAAGCTTTCATCAACTGAGAAATCTGGCAGAAAGTATCTGACAACAAAAGATAACTCCTCTTGCAGAGAGATATCACTCATTTCATCAACTATAATAGAGTAAACTAGTGACTGTCTTGCATCATGTATGATCTTATCTGTTCTTAGATCGCTAGTTGCATACAATATATCATTCTGTATTGTAGGTGATAGATACTGCTTTCTTGTCTTTATACCTTTGTGTCTTAACTCAGAGATTGTGTGTAAATGTGACTGGTGTGAAGGCTCATATTCAGCAATGAGCTTAACTAAGTCCAAAACTTCCACCAAAATCTTTGTCAATACTTTCTATGGCTCTCAAAGCATTCTCATGAGATGCAAGATACAAAACAGCCTTTATTATTGGTCAGAGAATCTTTCTGTTCTTCTGCTTTTCTTGTTCTGCTTGCTTACACAATAACTTATCCACATGTGTATTCTCATTTGAAACAATCACCACTCTAGTACATTTTTCTGTGCTGACTTGACTTTTCATGTGTAATAATTAACTCAAGAGCTTTACAAATATTTGCAACACCCCCTTGAACCCACTGTGATTTTGTCTTTCCAATAACCATGCATGAAAAACAGAACATAGAACTTTTGGCAATACTGTATTCTAACCAGTCTTGCTTAACACGTTTGCCTGTTATTTCATTGACGGTATAGTATCAGTCATTGTGAAAAGTTCTAAATTGTTTACCAGAAACATCATATTTCATTGGGCATTAATTAGTTCAGGTTGCATGGGCCCTGCTGTTACAAATTCTGATCTGAGGAAGGCATAATTACTGGTGGTCGATCAGCAGAATCAATTACCATCTTCGAACGGGCATGATCACTGGCACTTGGAATACCATGGCAAACTGTTTCACTATCATCATCATCTTCATTTCCATTTTTTGTGTCAATGGACAGTGGCACTGGTAGCTCATCTAAACTACCAACGTCATTCATATTTATCTCACTAGTGTTTATGCTCATGTCAGGCTCAAAATATTCAGAAATGGAATCATATGTGATATTAACAACATATGAATATTTGGCACTTACAAGGTCCCGGTCCTCTATTTCACCACCATCCTCAGCCTGGGAGTTTACAATATTTTCAGGTTTTTCAGCACAGCTATGATCAATTATTGTGCTGCTACCAGTACTACCTTCAGAACAAGCAGCTGCAGATGTATCTGTAGTTGGTATTGTTGATACATCCACTGATGGACAAGGTAGTTCACCTTCACCTTCACCACCGTACGGTGGCTTAGAATCTTAAGATTCATTTGAATTTATGTTCTGGTTATTATCACTACATGCTTGTGTTATGGATGTAGTCCTACTTGTACCACCGAAAAAACTAGCAATAGCTGGAAGAGACGTATGTAGTTTATAATGAATAACTCTCCTTGCATTCAGGAGCTCATTATGCATTTTTAAATTATGCTTGTTTCTGTAGTCATTGTCAAATACTGAACCGCATTCCAGACACGTAACCTTTCGTCTTTTTGTTTTAGGCATTATGGTTTGCAAAGTTTATATATTTTTGTTGAAATGTCAAAAAAACAATCACACTCAGGTCAGCAAACAGTTGAAATAAGAACCCCTTTGCCTTATCCCACTACTGGCTGAGAATCAGAATGAGGGAAACATTTGGCAGGCAGTAGCAAACTAAATGAGTGGCACAACCCCGTTTACAGGCTCAGAAGTCCATCACACCTTAGTCAGACCAAAAGCTTATATGAGGGAGAAGAATGACAGGCTGTAGCAAGCAAAATGGGTGGCACAACCCCATGTACAGGCTCAGAAGTCCATCAGACTGAAAACTTATATGAGAAAAAAGAATGGCAGGCTGTAGCAAGCTAAATGGGTGGCACAACCTGGTGTACAGGCTCAGAAGTCCATCACACTTTAGTCAGACTGAAAGCTTTTATGAGGGAGAAGAATGACAGGCTGTAGCAAGCTAAATGGGTGGCATAACCCCATGTACAGGCTTAGAAGTCCATCAGACTGAAAGCTTTTATGAGGGAGAAAAATGACAGGCTGTAGCAAGATAAATAGGTGGCACAACCCGGTGTACAGGCTCAAAAGTCTGTCACACTTCAGTCAGAGTAAGTATGATTTTATATCTTCTTTTTGGAATGGCAATAATAAAACTCATCAGCATGCAGATGAGAAAAATAGTCTATACTCTGCTGCACTCTGTATGTAATGTACACTGAGTCCTCCTATCCTATCCTTCTAGACTTATGGAAAATCCTAAGTATCAGAGCACCCCACCACAGGCCTGTAAAATTATCAATCAAGCACTGAGTGAGCACTTTTTTTAATGTTTAGTTTTGATATGAGCTCACTCAGTTCAACTTCTGACACACTGACTGCACAGCTTCAGCTTTTCACTCCCCTAAGTTTGACCATATCCTTTCCCCAGCATGCAGTAGTAGCTAGTTGGCCACAGTCAGCCACAGTCACTCAGCAGGCAGGCTGTCTCAGTCCTCACCAGGTTAAGAGCCTTCTTCCTCCTCCCTCTCCCAATCCCTCCCTAAGCGTATCCTTCACTCCTCAGATTAGTCTGAAAAACAAATTGTTCCGTGTGTTTCACTCAGTAGTTTTATATTTTGTTTGCAATTGAATTCGTTTGGTGCAGAAAAACTAGTATTGAAAGCACTACAGCACCTTCCTTCCAATGACAGAAATGAGAAAGACAGAAGACTGACTCTCCTGAATCCTTCTGAAGAAATAATGCTCCACTGTATGAGAGTGTGCTAAAGCAGTGCACTGACAACTGTACCACATGTATAACAGAAGAACAACATGTGATACAATGCCTTGCACATGCTCACCCAGGCCCCAGAGTACATCTCCATCCATTCACTGGCACATGTCACAACAACACCGAGAGAGACATACCTGTTTAGTGACTGACTGTCCCAGAGTCCATCCATCCATTATTCCAGGCAGTGACTGTCACCGACTCACTACACCACACTTGGTGCTCAGCAGTCAGCTGGCTGCTTTCTGATCAGCAGAAGAACAGAGTTAGTTATTTATTAACTATTAGTTTAGCACGACTGCAGCAAGCATAAATTATTTTGCAGACTAGTTGCTCTAACCGAGAGCTGCAATATATCAGCATCATGCATAATATGCATCGCCTCTGCCAGAGGCGATGCATATTAAGCATGATGCTGCTAGTATGCTGATATATTGCAGCTCTCAGTTAGATCCAGGCTCCTCAACTACAGTACAGCACTGGCTGGCCACTGCTGACTGTCCACCGTGAGCACTCCTCACTCATTGTTATTCTACCTTCAGCAATCAGTGAGATACGTCGGGACAGCTGGTACTGAGATTGATGATACTGTTTGGCTTGCTTGTGCTTGTTTTGGAGCAGCTGGATGACCTGCTTAAAAGTGAGGTACTCCTTCTTTATAGCTCAGGCTGTCTGGCTTGGATCATGTGTGGGAGGAGGAAAACTGTCGCCTGGAGGTCATGCAGCTGTACAGTACATGGACAGACACTGGACACAAGGAAGGTTGCTTTCCACTTGATTCCCCCCCAGCACAGTCTAGCAGCAACACTGACCATACCTGGCAAGAAAGAAGTCATGTACAGCTTGACTGCCTCACCCTCAGAGCTCCCAACCCAACCGAGTGTCCCTCGCTGTCACCCTGTGTGACTGTGATCAGATTGGAGTTGGACTCTGTCAAGCCTGAGCTTCAGCCGAGTTGCCCAGTGCCCCCCCAATCAGCAGCTTTACACTGGGTGGTACAGCCAGCCTGGGTGATTTAAATGAAACAAGTGGCTGGCTGAGAAGAGTAAGATGAATGATAAATCCATCCTAGGCTCCTCCTGAGTAGTCCCAGTGCTAACATCATGATCGGAAGTAAAAGCAAAATTTTCCGAGGTGGGAGTCAGACAGTCCGACTCCCACCTGGGACAATTTTTCTTTTATTCTCATCCCGATCATGATGTTAGTCTGGGAGTCAGAATTTCATTGCTGCTGCCAGGTTGTTCTGCAGTGCAAGTGCTGGCTGCAGTACCCAACAGAGGAAGTCCGATCCTCGGCATCGAGAGGGGGCTTCAGCCCCGTAGCCCCTCCCATGTCCACCTCTGGTCCCTAGTAAATGGAACAGAACTGCAAATAGATTCAGTTGTATTCAGGGAAAAATATTCAGCAAGACTTTGAGAAACAAAGCTTCCTGAGCTAGTCAGGGGTAATCTCTGGAGCTCACAAAAGACGCATCATGTGATTGTCTCACCCTCTTGAGGCGGAGAAACAGAGATAGATGTGTCTGAGCTGAGTTCTGTAGAATGAGACCCTATGCTTTCCAAAAATAGATATTCCATGACACTGGATTTTTTTGGTCAGATTTTTAATAATTGCTGTCAGGGTGTCCACTATTTTACTCTCACAGGTCCAAGCATCCATATACTTGAGCATGCTGGTATGTGAGTACCATGGAGTAGGAGTGAGGCATTGCCACCTGCAGGGAATCCCAAGCTAGGCCACTGCTCCAGGGGACTCTGCATAAAGTAGGATGAGAAAACACATAGGGTACAAGGCCTTACATAAAGGGAGCAATTTCCTAGGACAACCATGAGAAAGCAGAGAGAACACAGGGAAGGGCCAAACAGCAGAAGGTCAAGTGTACTGTGTAGGCAGTAAAAACATTGCATTTTGTAATTAAATCGGTGGACTGCTGGGAGAGAGAGGAATGAAAGACCCTCAGGACTGACATAATGCATGCTTTTATTGCAAAAGGTAAACTATTGCTGTCACACCAGACAAAAATATCATTAATTCCAATACACTATCTTAATACTGTGGTACACTGCCATGAGTGTTTGCTTTCATTTTGCAGAACAAGGAGAGTAAGGAAGAGGATGAGAGGAGACTGGTTGAGATTTGGATCCCAACTGTGGTGATTTGAGTTGTGGTGAGGTGGCATCCACGGGAACATCTTACTGAGGTTGCACCAGAGCCTATAATGGAGTTGTGTCTGACCTGAATCCTCTCCCTGAGGGTTTTCATACAGACTGTCATAGAGCTGCAGAGAGGATGAACTGCCACATTTTGCAGGGAGTAAACATGGAGTGAAAATGCTGAATTGAAACAGCCTACCCTCCCTTTCCAACCTACATATAGAAATATAGATTTTGACGGCAGATAGGGACCACTTGGCCCACCCAGTCTGCCCATTTCCCCTACCTATTGGTTAAGCTGCAGATTCTAGTTAACCAACAGCCTGCTTCCTGCAATCCTCCACTATAATTGCCTTATGTCTGTCCCATGCATGTTTGAATTCTCCCACTGTTTTAGACCCCACAACCTCTCCAGGAAGGCGGTTCCATGCATCCACCACTCTCTCCGTGAAAAATAATTTCTTCACATTACCCCTGAGCCATCCCCTCTCTATCTTTAAATTGTGCCCCCTTGTTCTTACACATCTCTTTTTCTGAAAGATGCTACCCTCCTGGACTTTGTTAATTCCCTTGAGGCACTTAACAGTTTCTATCATGTCCCCCCGTCCCTCCTTTCATCAAGGTTATACATATTAAGCTCTCTCAGTCTCTCTTCATATGGTTTCTGATGTAGACCCTGCACCATTTTAGTTGCCCTCTTCTGGACTGCTTCCATCCTGTCTATGTCCTTGCATAGATGAAGTCTCCAAAACTGCATGCAGTACTCCAGATGGGGTCTCACCAACTGTCTGTACAGAGGGATAACCACTTCCCTTTTTCTACTTGTGATGCCCCTCCCTATGCATCCCAGTATCCCCTGGCTCTCCTTACTGACTTCTCACATTGCTTACCCACCTTTAATTCATCTGATATGACTACACCCAGATCCCTTTCCATTATTGTTGTTGTTAGTACCTCCCCTGCTATTGTGTACTCTTCTCCTGGATTTTTATTTCCCAGGTGCATTACTTTGCACTTCTTTGCATTGAATCTAAGTTGCCATATGTCTGACCAGTCCTCCAACCTTGCCAAGTCCTTCTCATCCTTTTCTACCCCTTTGTGTATAAACTCTGATACAGATCTTTGTCATCTGCAAAGAGGCATACCTTTCCTTCCAGACCCTCTGCAATGTCATCTATAAAGACGTTAAAGAGGACTGGACCCAGTACTGAGCCCTGAGGTACTCCACTAGTAACCTCCCTTTCCTCAGAATGTGTTCCATTCACTATTACCTTCTGTGTCCTGTTGTGCAGAAAGTTTGCTACTCAGCCTACCACCCTGGGACCCACTCCCAGGCTGGCTAACTTGATTATTAATCTTTTGTGTGGGACTGTGTCAAATGCCTTGCTAAAGTCTAGGTAGGCCATATCCACAGCCCCTCCCTGGTCTATTACTTTGGTCACCCAGTCAAAGAAATCAATTAGATTCATCTGCCATGACCTTCCTGCTGTGAATCCATGCTGCTTTGGGTCCTGTGCCCCACTGGCCTCTAGGTACTGAAGAATTCTTTCTTTCAGAAATGACTCCATCATTTTCCCCACCACTGAGGTCAAACTAACAGGTCTGTAGTTTCCTGCTTCTGCCTTGCTCCCACTTTTGTGAAGGGGAATCACATCTGCCCTCCTCCAGTCCTCAGGAACCACCCCATCTTCCCATGGTTTGTTAAAAAGTGTGGTTAGTGGTGTCACTAGGTCCTTCTTTAGCTCTTTTAGGATTCTAGGGTGAATCCCGTCAGGCCCCATTGCTTTGCCCACCTTGAGTTTTAGGAGTTCTTTCAGGACTCCTTCTTCTGTAAATGGACTGGCGTCAACCCCACTACCCAGAGTGCTTCTATTGTTTGGTTTAGGTAACTCCTCCTCTTCTTTTGTGAATACTGAGCAAAAGTATTTATTCAGTATCTCTGCCTTTTCACTGTCTCCCTCTGCCCACCTCCTCTCTCCTTTATTAATCTTTACTATCCCTCCCTTAACATTTCTATGCTCCCTAATGTACCTATGAAAGGTTTTATCCCCCTTC
This sequence comes from Neoceratodus forsteri, assembly GCA_016271365.2. Lineage (NCBI taxonomy): Eukaryota > Metazoa > Chordata > Ceratodontiformes > Ceratodontidae > Neoceratodus > Neoceratodus forsteri. The sequence goes on along the minus strand of CM028137.1, from coordinate 862,449,915 downwards.
TTAACTGAGTTGGCTATTTTTTCCTCGGTTTGGGCCCTTGCTTTTCTGACTGCCTTCCCCACTTCTTTCTGCTTTAATTGATACAGTTCCCTGTCGTGCTCCTTCTGTGATTCCTTATACTTTTTGAATGCAGCCTTTTTCTCCTTAACCTTCCCTGACACCTCTTTTGAGAACCATAGTGGTATTTTATTCCGCTTTGTTTTCTTTATTTGTTTCACACAAAGGCTTGTTGCCTTCATGATGGCAGTTTTGATTTTTCTCCATTGTTCTTCTACCCCTCCTTTCTGGCCATTTGCTAATGCATTCCTCAGGTATTCACCCATTATGCCAAAGTCAGCCCTTCTAAAGTCCAGTATCCTTGTCTTTGTATGCCTTGTTTCCATGGTTGTGTTTATTGTGAAGCACACTGTGCAGTGGTCACTTGTTCCCAGATGTCTACAGACTTCTAAATTTGTGATCCTCTCTCCATTTGAGAGTACCAGGTCTAATATTGCTCCCTCCCGAGTGGGTTCCACCACTAGCTGTCTAAGGCATGCCCCCTGTAGGGCACCAAGAATAACCCTGCTCTTGGATGTGGCTGCAGTCCATGTCATCCAGTTAACATCTGGCATATTCAGGTCCCCCATCAACAGTATCTCCCCTTTTTCAGCCATTTTGAGAATGCCCTCTATCATTTTCTTGTCCATTTCCTCCCTTGAGACGAGGGTCTGTACAACCCCTGTGCGGATTTTGTGATGCCATTCCTGTCTCACAGGTGACCCAGAGTACCTCTCTTGTCCTCCCCTTTACTTTTTAGTTCTGTAGCTTTGATCTCTTCCCTTATGTAGAGAGCTACTCCACTTCCTCTTTACCCTCCCTGTCCTTCTGTAGATTGTGTACCCTGGTATGTTGACATCCCAGTCATGGTTCTCCATGTACCATGTTTCTGTGACTGCCACAATATCCAAGTGTTCCTCTTCCATCAGGCCTACTAGCTCTGGAAGCTTGTTTCCCAGACTACGGGCATTGGTACTCATTGCCCTCCATTTAATGTCGGCTTTATCCTTTTTTACCCCAACTCTGCTCTTATTGCCCTTCTCTATTTTTCCATTTACCCCATCCTGCCCTCTGCCAAGCTCTGTACCTCAGTGTTTACCCTACTACCTGCCAACCTGGGACCTCACTGGGATAAATTATACTTTTTGTTCTTTTCTTTTATATATTTTATGCATTTTCTGTCCCTATTCTTGTTTTTGGTTTCTGTCTGTAGTGTCTGTGGTACTCCACTTGTGGGGCCTGAGATTGCTGGTTGGATTGTGGAGGGGTGGTAATGTTCGGTAACCAAAAATAGGAGATTGTGTCAAGGAGGGCAACAAAACAACAAGATAGGTTTCTTGTGATCTACAACACATAGTCAGCATAGCAACATGCAAGAAATGTAATCACAGAAAATATAGCGAGACAGTATATAACTTGGGGAAAGTTAATGTATGAATATACAGTATATAAACTTAATTCAAAACTTATACAATTGTATAAAATACATATGATCAGTATAACTAAATATGATCACACAAATTCATAAATAAGAGAGAGTTTACAATAATAATAATAATTATAAACTTTATTTGTAATCGTTTTCAAAATATCAAGGCACTGTACAAAAATTAAACATAATTTCATAAAACAACAAATACAATAATAAATAAAATAACAGATCCATACAACTATGCATCACTGAAATGCCAGCAGAAAAGGTTTTAAGCACATGTTTAAATCCTCCCACAGTCGCACACCCAAAGCTGAGGAGGTAGAGAATTCCAGAGGGTAGGGGCCACAAACAGAAATGCACGGGCCCCAGAAGATTTCAGAGTCACCCACGGAATCTCCAGCAACCCCTCATCAGCCGAACGGCACTGTTGCACAGGGCAGTAGGGAACAAGAAGCTCTTTCAGGTAGTCAGGACCAAGTCCATGTAGGGCTTTATAAGTCAGTAAACCAGCTTTAAAGATGATCCATCACTGAATCGGCAGCCAGTGCAGATCGTGCAGCACCGGAGTAATATGGGAAGAACAGGAAGTCCCCGTCAACAATCGTGCTGCAGCGTTCTGCACTAGTTGCAGGTGATGGATATCAACCCCAGGAAACCCTAAGTATAGGGAGTTGTAGTCATCAAGGCACAAGGTCACAAAGGCGTGGACCAGTGTAGGCAGATCCCCAGATGGAACAAGGTGATTGATCCTGGCAATGTTTCTAAAATGATAAAAAGCAGACTTGATGACAGCTGACTCCTGGGATCGTAGGGTCAGCCCATCATCGAGCACCACCCCAGGTCTTGTACCCATTCAGAGGTAAGAATCTGGAGCTCCCAACAAAGTCCAGAGGGCTGAATAGCCCTCAACCCCTATCAGGTGACTCGGATCCACAACCATCACCTCAGTCTTTCCCTCTTTCAACTTCAGCCAGCTCGAATTCATCCAATCCTGGATTTCAATGAGACAGTTGTTAAATGCCAAGAAAGCACTATCCTAGTCAGGTGCAAAAGACAGGTGAGCTGGGTATCATCAGCATAGCAGTGAAACCTCAGCCCATACCATCTTACAAGGTCTCCGAGGGGCAGCATATGCACTGCAAACAACATGGGGGACAGCACTGAGCCCTGAGGAACCCCACATGACAGAAAGAGTGGGTCTGAAGAAAAAATTCCAGACACAACTCTCTGCATTCTGCCAATGAGGAAAGATGTAAACCACCTGAGGATTGTGCATGTCAGGCCACAGATGAACCTCAGGCACTCAAGCAGCATCCCATGGTCCACAGTGTCAAGGCTGAGGAGAGGTCAAGCAGCTCCAGAATGGAATGGTTTCTGTGATTTCTCACCATCAGGAGATCATTGAGCACCTGAACCAGTGAAGTCTCAGTACAATGTCTCTTTCTAAAACCGGACTGGAGAAGTTTGTAGATATTGTGGATGGTCAAGTGGCTTTCCAGCTGTATCGCCATTACTATCTCAATGACCTTCCCTATAAAGGGAAGGTTTGAGATTGGTCTATAGTTTGCTAGAGCATATGGGTCCAAAGAAGCTTTCTTCAGGAGGGGTGTTACCACCGCCTCCTTCAGGGAGCTAGGAAACTCATCCAAGTCAAAGGAGTGCAGGACCATCTGAGCCAAGACCGGGCCAATAATATCACAACAACCTATGATCAGGGAGGTTGGGCCCGGATCCAAACTACAGCACATAGGGTGCATACCCTGGACAATATGCATGACATCCATGAACTCCGGCAGGTCAAAGGTACTCCAGAAAACACGAGGTGTAGTGACCGAGCACTGGCCAACAGCATTTCCCACAGAGTGAGTCAAGAGGATCTCTGACGTGATGTCAGCCACCTTATTTGCAAAAAATTGAGCAAGCTTATCACACTCCATTTCCAAAAAAGCTCTACAGAGCTGTAGACAGACTGGGTTGCACAACCTGTCCACAGTTTGGAAGAGTTGAGATGGTTGATTCTGAGTGGCAGCAATCTCCCCAGACAGGAATTCTGCCTTCTTACAGGAGATCGTTGATTGGTAGGCCTGATAGTGCTCTACCAATCTAAGGCGGTCGGCCTCCAGGGCAGATTTCCACCAGTGCCGCTCTAACCTTCGTCCTGGTCACCGCAACTCCCTCAAAGACCAGTTAAACCAAGGGGCCTGAGGGTGAAGTGGGAGAGGATGAACATGGACAGAAGCAATCAAATCCAGGGCTGTAGAGATTGCCTACTAGATAATTAATACTAAATATTTAAATATTAGGTAAAGAAACATAAAAATTTGAAATTCCTGCTAAATAGATCATGCAACACACCCTTTATATGTGCATGTATGGTGTTCCTGTATCAGAGATGCCATTCTTTATCTGACCCCATGAGTGCACTGATGAAATTTCCACTCTTCTATTTTTTGGAGTCTGCTCCAATTGCTGATTTTGGAGCTTTATTTTACTCTGCTTATCAACCCAGATACAGTACTGTTCCAGAGGACTTGATTTAGAGAAATGTATCTGTCATTGCATAGCAGCCTGGGAGAGCATTCTAAAGTAGCTTTTACACTAGTTGAGAACACAAGGTGTTACAACTTTGCTTCTAAGGATATGTTCTACAAAAACAGAAGTAAATAGCCATTTTGTCAGCTCATTCTGCTTGCTGTGGGAGAGTTAGGATGGCGAATTTAACTCTGTAACTGATTTTTTGTGAGTTTGCTGTTGGTTTGGGAGTAGCTCAAATCTTTCCTTAACTGGAGGACTGTTGAGGCTGTTCTTAAATACTGGAAAGCCACTGGGGGTTGGGCTTGGAGGCTGTGAGGAAGGAGCTGGGGAGCTGCAAACTTCCCATATGAACTAACTCTTAAAGCTAATAGTCAGGTGGTGAAAAGTTCAGACACTCAAGCTTTTACTAGTTGGATGTTAAAGCTTAAATGTTTTAAAAGTTGCAAGTTTGAAAGTCAAACTGACAAGCTTGGGATAAGGAAAGAAAACTGCATAATTGAAAGTTGAAAGTCTAAAGTTCAAACTGGCAAAGTCATGTATAAATGTGTTAACTAGAGTTTCTGAGCTAGCAAGCTAGGGAGAATGGGATCAAGAAGGACTCAGAAGCAAGCTAGTAGGATCACATATGGTGTCCAGCTATTGCTGTACAGACTGTATGATAAGGAATTGAGGTAACATTTAAGTTATGTGCGAATAATGGAGGGAAGGAAAAAGGGGCATTATGGGGGATCAAACTGGGGAGTGGAGGGACATGAATAAGGGTGGTGGGAGACATCAGAATAGGGGATGGAATGATGGGCACCATGCAGTGAAGGGGCAGGCACAGGGAGGATAGTGGGGTGCAATGGTGTGGGGTGGCTGTTTGGATGAATATACTATACAAACTGGGAGGTTGTCCAATTTGTTATAGGTAGAGAAGACTGGAAGAGGAAGTACAGGGGCTCTGGAGGGAGCTGGAGAGGGTGAGTAAGGGATGGGCTTGGGCAGGAGATACCCCAGATAGGAGTAACTGGGAGAAGCAGAGGAGGAACAGCAGGGATAAATCCCATAAGGATGTAGGGAGGGGGTTGAATGAGGAGAACAGAGGGGCAGTAAGTGGAAAGAAAGATCAGGGTAGGGGGAAGGAGGAGATGAGCACCACTGCATGGGTAGCAAATAATAGTTCTGCAGTGTTGACATTGGAGGTGGAAGTGGAGGTGCCAGAGATCATGGGGGAGGGAGGGAAGGAGTAGGGTAGTGAAGGCCCAGGAGACAGAAATCAGGCTGAGAAAGGAAGAGGGGGGAGTGAAAGTGCAGGGTAGAGGTGGAGGGAGAGGTGGAAATGGTGCAGATAGAGGTAAAAAGAAGCAGAGTGGTGTGGACTCTAGAAATGTTGGACAGTGAAAACAGGAGGTGGAGGTATGGGACAAGAAGATGGGGTACTAGTGCCAGGGGATTCTATACTGTCAGATGGGGCAGAAGGGGAGAAAGACACAGTCATATCTGGGTTGAGGCCATTCAGGGTTGACCACAGGAAGGGTGGGGCAGGCACTTCTCAAGTACGCACAGAGGGGGAGGGAGAAACCTCACATAGTGATGCACGAGGGTACAAATGATTTGGCAGGGGAGATGGTAGAGGTGGTAAAGGGGAGGTCTGAGGAGTTGGGTAGGCAGTCTGAGGAGGTGAGTGGTCAGTGACATTCTCTGAGGTACTCCTGGTACCATGTGCAAGTACAGCAAGGAAAAAGATAATAGAGGAGTTCAATGAGTAGCTGAGGGATTGGTTCCATTCCAGGGAGTATAGATTAGTGTCAGATTGGGCAGGACCTTGGGCAATACTGACCTATATGCAGGGAACAGGTTACATTTCAGCAGTGAGGGAAGGGAGTACTAAAATGGGGAATAGAGGGGATATATCAACAAAGGTGGATTTAAACTTGGGGGTGGCAAGGGAATGCTGATAGGAAAAGAATCCTGAAGGGCAGCCTAGTGAGCTCACCCTCCAAATTATGGGTAAAGGCAGTGGGGGAGCGGCACAGGGAGGGATAAAGGGGAAGAATAAGGGTAGGGAAGGGAGGAGATAGGCTGGAGGGTGGGCTCACTGAATGCAAGAAGCCTAAGGAATAGAATAGCAGAGTTTTATGCTCTCTTGGCAGAGAGAGGTATACATTGTAGCCATCACTGAAACGTGGGCCACCCAGTACCAGGACTGGTATATGATGATTTTGGGGTTCAGGTTACTCAGAAAAGACAGGGCTAAGAGGAATGGGGGAGGGGCGATCTATGTAAGGGAGGGGATGATGTGTATAAGGGAGGAAGAGGAGGAGGGGAGGACAGAAGCACAATGGATGCAGTTCCAAGATGCAAAGAATAGGACACTAAGGATGGGTGCAGTGTACAGGCCACTGGCTCAGGGGATTGACCTGGACAGGGAATTAGCTGAACAAATTAGGAGGGTCTGCAGGAAGGGGAGCACAGTAGTGGTAGGGGACTTCAACCTATTGGAGTGGAGTGGGGCACCCCATCCACCACGAGTGCAAGGGAGTGGGTCCTGCTAGAAGCATTTCAAGACAGCTTTTTGACACAGCTGGTCCAGAGGCCGATTCAGTTAGAAAGGACTCTGGACCTTGTACTGGATAACGGGGAAGCTGTAAGGAGTCTGGAAGTGGAGGAAACACTAGCTGGGAGTGACCACTATTTAGTGTGGTTCATGCTCAACACAGGGAGTGAAACAGGGGGCATGGATACAAGGGTGATTGAGTTTAGTCAGGCGGACTTTAAGAAGATGGGGGAAATTTGGGGAAGCACCTGGCAGGAATGCAATGACGTATGGATACAGACCTGAAATGGGACATCATAAAGGAAGTGCTAGCAGAGGCAACAGAGTCTTGCACTAGGAAGAAAAGCAAGAAAGGAAGAGCAAAGAAATGCAATTGGCTGACACAGGAGGTTATGGAAGGGTTAAGGGCCAAAAGGGCAACATTTTTAAAAAAGTACAGGAAATCAGAGAGGGGTGAAGATAAGCATGCATACATGGGGAAGTCCAGGGAGGTTACCAGACTGGTCAGGGTGTCCAAGGCATCCAGGGAGCTGCGACTGGTGCAGGGAATCAAAAGTGGAGAAAAAGACTTCTTCCATTACATCAGAGAAAGAAAGGATCAGCTGGTGAGGATTAAGAAGGATGGGGGTGGGTGGAGAAAGGGGCAGAGCAGGCAGAGGCAGTGAACAAATACTTCTGCTCTGTATTCATGCAGGAGAAGGGGGGAGGATACCTCAGGGGAGAGTGGGTGGGTGGCGAGGAGGTGATGACACGTAGAGATTACAGAGAGCAGGGTACTAGATGGGTTGAGGGCATTAAAGGTGGACAAAACACCTGGATCTGATGGCATTAACCCTAGGGTACTAAGGGAGCTGGCAGAAATCCTGGCGGGCCACTGGCCAACCTGTTCAATACCTCCCTGGACATGGGATGTGTACCAAAGGACTGGAGAAGGGCCCATGTGGTGCTCATCCACAAAAGTGGCCCAAAGGATGAACCAGAAAACTGTAGACCAGTGAGCCTCACATCAATCATGTGAAAGCTCATGGAGACCATACTAAAAGAGAGGCTAGTGAGCTTCTTGGAGGAAAATGGTCTCCAGGATGGTCAATAGCACAGATTTATATTGGGCAGATCCTGCCAGACAGACTATGTAGAGTACTATGACTGGTTGATCCAGGGACTGGATAAGGGCTATGCAGTGGATGTCCTGTATTTGGACTTCAGTAAGGCCTTTGATTCAGTACTGCATGGGAGGTTGGGAATGAAACTGAAATATGTGGGGGCAGGACCAAAAATGCTGAAATGAATTAAAAACTGGCTAAAGGGAATGCAGCAATGGGTGGTGGTGGGGGGACCTCATCACCGAGAACAGTGATAAGCAGAGTACCACAGAGATCAGTACTGGAACCAGTGCTGTTTGTGACTTTTATTGCAGATATCTCACACAGGATCTGGAGCAAGATCAGTCTGTTTGCAGACGATACCAAGATGGATGCTGTGATTGATGACCCAGAAGGGTGGAAGGAGTTGAAGGAGGACCTGACTAAGCTGTAGGAGTGGGTGGAAACATGGCAGTTGGGGTCCAGCGCCAAGAAGTGCAAGGTTCTGCAATCCAGAGCCAGGAACTGGGGGAGGGATTATCACTTGAATGGGGTACAGTTGAAGAGCTCCACTGAGGAGAAGGACCTAGGAGTGATCATTACGGGGAGCATGAACAACTCTGTTCAGTGCAGGAAGGCAGCAGCAAAAGCCAACAAAATGCTGGCATGTATTGCGAGAGGGATCTCCTCAGAAGGAGGGAGGTTATCCTATCCCTGCATAGGTCATTGGTTAGGCCCGACCTGGAGTACTGCATGCAGTACTGGTGTCCTCCTCCTGAAGAAGGACATCAGATTGTTGGAGGGGTGCAGCGAAGAGCCACAAAGATGATCAAGGGATTGGAGAGCAAGCCCTATGAGGACAGGCTGGGAGAGCTGAATCTGTATTCACTGGAGGAAAGGAAAGATATGGGGATATGATTGAGATCTTTAAGTATCTGAAAGGGATAAACAAGACCAACAGAGAAGGAATTTTTCAGATAAGAAGGGGAGCGACACGAGAGGCCATGGTCTGAGATTGGGGTGGGAGGAGATTCAAGAGGGAGCTAAGGAAGCATTTTTCACAAAAGAGTGATGGACAAATGGAACACCTTATCAGATGAGATAGTGTCCTGTAAGATGGTGGGCAGTTTCAAGAAGGGTTGTGACAGGGGAACTGGATACTAGGAGGGAGGGTGGAGGGGCAGCTCTGAGATAAGGGGCTAGTTGCACACTCAAGCAGACTCGAGTAGATCATGAGGCCTGTTTCTACTGGCAATTTCTTATGTTCATAAGTAAGAAAATCAAATTTATGTAATTAAAACTACAACTGAAATATATAAAATACATTCAAACTGCAGCTGAAATATATAAAATACCTAAAATAAAAACTGTAAATAAAACAAAATATAAATATAATATATATATATATAACATTATTAGAGGGGACCCATGTATATATGTATTATTGAGTTTTAGGTTTAAAATTCTTCTAAAATTTCTTTTTAGACACTTATAAAATTAGAGACTGATTTTTTTTGTCTTATTTTGCACCTCCTTTCAGCACATTGGGGCTGTATGGTTGTGGGCTGTAAGATAGCATGAACATTTTAAAGTTATATAATCATTTTATTTTAAATTCTCTAAATTTTGATTACTAGTTTTCTCCTGTAACAGTGATTATAGAGTCACTAACAGATGAGACCTACAGAGACAAAATCAGCATAGAAGCCCTTAGCCAGCTTTGGTTCAAAGGAAGAAGACACAAAAGGAAATCTGTAGGCTTTACTTAAGCTCCACACAAGCTGACGGAATCATTGACTGTGCAATTTTTTTTTTTTTATGAAAACATTTCTGGGTGATCTCTGGATGGTGAATTCATTATATGAAAATTTATGGACTCTCCAGTGTGGAGATATTTATAGCATTTTCATAGTATTTTATAATTAAGCAATCATCACTGTTTTTTTTTTTTAAACTAAGAGAGACACACTAAGCTGAAATCTTATTTACAGGTGCAACCTTGGAGCACAAGGAAATTAAGTGACTTGTTCAGGGTCACAGAGTATGCAAGTGGGGCTGTGAGATTCAAACCCAGGTCCCTCAGGTTTGTAGCGTAGAGAATTAAACCACTGTGCTATACTGCCTCCTAAATTTTTTCCTTGTTTTTCAGCATGGTTAGCACAAGGAGTGGTAAAAATATTAAGTTATCCCCAATACAGACTTTAGTAAAATATAGATAATGCCTGAGTAACAGTGGTTAATTATGTTGTAATCATTTCAAGCAGTTGCCAGAACAACCAAGTAAACCCTCGAGAGAGCAGCTCGAGAGGTTTACAGTTGTCATGGCAACCGTGAGAGGTGATTACACACGTGGCTGACCACCATTACTCAAGCATTGTATTTTATAGTGTATGGACAAACTAGCCACTGAGGGGAAAATACTTTTTTTTTCAATGTGCATTGTTTGTTCTCCTGCTTGGCTATGAATGCCTCCTGGTTTGAATGTTGAACAACTGAAGTGCTGAAATTAGCAATTGCAAGCTTTGTTGCAGTGGGTCTGTAACTGTCTGAATAGAATGCGTGTGTTTTGAACTAATGTCCAAGCAGTAGATCACCTTTTTTTTCCAAGAATGTTGACAGGTGGTGACATTCCATCCTGTAATCCCATCATTATGACATAGTTAAGCAAGGTTTACAGCATACTGATGTCATAATGATGGGATTATCAGGTTATAAACTGATTGAAAAACAGGGTTAATAGATGCTGTCCAAACATTATAACCCTGATAGAAGTAAAAAGAGGAGAGGAAGAAGGTTAAAACTAATATTAATAAAAATAGTTCAATATGGGAAGATCCATTACAACCTAGGATAACTGAATTTCTAGAAGGCTCAGTCCCTACCACTACAGCACTTTCTACCCTTTAGTTAATTTTCAGAATACTTCTGGAATTCTGGGATTCAGCAAGAAATACTGAAAATGTATCTTTATCTGGAAATGCATTTGTTTTTTCACAACCAGGCGAAATTTCTGGCTAACACCAAATATCAGTTTTGATTCCTACCCCTGATTCTTAGTCCTGCACAAGACAGTGACAATACTGGGCCTTACTCTTTAACTTTTTCATACCAAGGACCTTCACAGGATTATTTGCATGAGAATTTTAGCGCTTGATCAGAAAAGTTCCCAGGGTTAGAAAATAAAAAGATCATTATTTTGAAACTACCTACAGCAGATAATGTAGCTCTAGTTATGCAGGATCTCAGTGAAACCATAACTGGGCTTAAAAAATTGGCAACAGCCCCTTCCATTTATAACGGAGATAATAACAGGGGGAAACTATCAGTTTTTCCTTATTTAAATGTTGCTGGTGATATACAAACTGGCCATGAGTTATTTTAGGGATAAACTGAATTTTGCTTATTTATTTATTTATTGATACATATCGGAATTTACAACCTTTGAGTCAGAAACTCCTTTACAAAGGCTCCACGTCAGGAGATTACAGTGTAATTACATAAGACAATTTACATAGAGTAGGAAAGAATAGCAAGTGTTTACAACGAATGTTTTGGAAACAAAATACAGAGTTTCTTCCTTCTCAGTCTCTAGACAAATTCTGGAAATTATTAAAACCTCTATTATGCTAATGCTGTTATCCTGGAAAATATGCTGGCTATTAAGGAAGAATCTGAGAAATTGAAAGCCAATGTGTGTTATAATCAGGCTTTAATGACTCAATAAAAAAAATCTGTGAATGTTCAACCCCAGCTTTCTGCAAGTGATATTACTGTTACTGATCCAGCTTATACTTATAACAAGATTTAGTCAGAGTCACTACAGTTGTCAATACATTAACTTGATAAGGGTGTTTGCATTAACTTGATAAGGGTGTTTCATGGGCTTAAACGTAAAGATGAATTGCTGTAGTCAACTTTGTGTGTAAATGCAATTTTTGATAAAGTTAGATAATTTATCTGGTTGATGCTGTGTTTTCCATGTGTTTAAAATTCAAGCAGCAAGTGCATCTCGTACTATGTAGTTAAGGAGAGGGAGCTCGGCTCCAGGGCCTTCAAGTAATGGTAGAAGAAATGGTGCAGATAGGAGAGAAATGGCTACAATGGGGACTGACGGTCAACCTGGAAGCATAAAAGCCTATACTGAGGTGATGGCCAGCTTCTATTGAGGAGGGAACCATAGTCCGCAGTTGACAGTTTAAATTTTACTTCAATGGACATTTAAAGTAGCTGAGGGGGGTGATGGAAGAAATTGGGGAGGCAGAAAGTGGGCCACCACAGGCTGAGATAGAGAGTAGGGCAATCCCGAGGGGAGAGAGTCCCACCAGAATGCAAGTTATTCAAGAACATAGGGGGTTACCAACGGAGAAAGGAGGGAAAAGCAGCAGTCAAAGTAGACAGATGAGGAAGGAGTAACAATTGGAAAAAGGAAAAAGTGACAAGAAGAGAGCTGAGGGATGCTAAAACAGTGCAAGGTCAGCATCAGAAGCCATATGAGAGGAAACTGAAATAGTTCAATATGTACAACCTGCAGGAGAGGAGTGAGAGTTGGGATAAGATATTAAAACAGTGCAAGGTCTGCATCAGAAGCCATATGAGAGAAAACTGAAAGAGTTCAATATGTACACCCTGCAGGAGAGGAGGGAGAGTTGGGATAAGATGGAGCCCTTTAAATACCTCACGGGAGTTAACAAGGTACAGGAGGGAGGTATGTTTCTGAGACAAAGGTGCAGTAGAACAATGGGTCATGATATGAAACTGGAAGGAGGTAGATTCAGTAGAGATGTGAGGAAGTACTTCACAGAAAGGGTGGTGGATTCCTAGAACAGTCTTCCATAGGAGGCAGTGAGGGTGAAACCAGTGGTGAGTTTCAAAAATGAGGAATAAAGGAAGGAAGGAAGGAAAGAAAGAGGGAAGGGGATGGAAAAGACAGTGCTGCAGATCAAGTTGGGTCTGCAACATAACTGATCATGATTAAAAATGGGCAGACTAGATGGGCCCAGGAGTCATTATCCACCACCAGTTTCTATGTTTCTATGCATGACAATAGGGAAGGTGACTAGATGGGGGTACGCAAATGGGTGACGGGATGGTCCTGTATGTACATGCGCGGTGGGGAGCAAGCATGCTGGAGGATGGTCGGGACGGTCAGGAGGGTTTGTCAGGCGTGATGCCATGGTGAGCTGCCAGCTAGCTCTGTGGCTTGGTGGGTGGGTGCTGGGCTAGGGTAGTCTGGATGCTGGGTCCGAGCGCAGTGTATTTTGTTGTGTCCAGCCCGGTAGTGTTTTTTGTTTTGTGGAATCTGCAGCCCTCGACGCGGCGCCCCTGGAATTGAGAATCCTAAAGTACAGGGGTGTGTGTGAGGGTGAAGCCTCCCATGGAGGGGGTGTGAAGGCACAGCCCCCACATGATCAAGAAATTCCATGTCTATTGCACCATTTTGTTTTGCGCTGTGGGTGTATATGCGAAACTGAATTTTGGTATCAGGCAATCATAAGGATCGATCGCTTTCGCAATTGGGTTCTTATGACATAGAACCAGTGTCATATATAATTCATGTTGTATTATGCTACACAGACATTATAATCAAATCAGTAATAATATATACATTGAGCAAGGAGAATAAAATTAAGGGAAATGTGTGAAGGAATATACTTCTAATAGAATGGTGACACCATGATAGGCACATACTGTATGAAGTGACTGTATTATGATGGTACTCTGGCTGTACACCAATGCTGAGTATGCTACAGTATGGTGTTTTTTATGTTTGTTTTATTTTTAATTATCCAGACATTGTCTACACAGTAATGACAGATAGTTAAGTATGCTCTTTACAATTTGTGACCTTGTTTTTTGGGGGAGGGTTGTTTATTCATTTTGGAAATCACTTGTAATAATGTGACTGTGATTCTGTTCAGCCAATTAACTTTTGGTTTGGAGGGCTGAAGGGGTGGAAGAGGCAATGCTGTAGATAAAGTTGGGTCTGCAGCAAAGTGATCATAATAAAACTGGCAGACTAGATGGGGCCCAACGGTCATTATCTGCCATCAGTTTCTATGTTTCTATGCATGACAGGTTATGTGATTCAAATGGATACAGCCTAAAATTATTAATATGTGCAACGTCAGAACTGTAAAGTGTGTGGCACACATAATTCATGTTGTACTATGCTACACAGTTATGATAATCAAGTGGGTAATAAAGGATACAGAAATTGAGACAGCTAGGTGTTGCTAGTTCTAGGAAGCAGGTCACATGCATTTTCCTGCTGACAGAGTGCAGAGGATGCTCAGATACCTGCTTCGCCATGTACAGTGTGATGTCATGCCTATACACAACACTGTAGATATAAAAAACTGATAAGAGCCAATTTTGTTTTCCTGTTTCCAAAACTGTTTTCTCTAGTACTTGGGAATTATTACTAGGAATTCTGAGACAACAGGAGATGTTGTGCTTCCACATATAGTGTTTCATAATTGTGTAAAATGGCCATTTAGTTATCCCCATCCATATGTGAATCTGGTTTTCTCTAGGTTCCTTATTCCCACAAAGGGCTATGATAATGAGAAAGAACTAACAGAAATTGCTATCGTCCAGCTCCAAAGTGTAAAAGAATATGAAGTAGGGTGGGGTACAAAACATTTCCCTTACACATCCAGCACCCCAAACCCTTGCTAGCAGGTATCCTCATAGCCCTTTGGGCTGACAGCGCCTCAGACGAGGGTCTACACACCTCCATGGCAATAAGAGCCTGCTGCCACACTCCCTGAGCCCTTGCTAGCAGGCATCCTCATAGCCCTTTGGGCTAACAGCACCTCAGATGGGGGTCTATACACCTCCATGGTGAGAAAAGCCTGCTGCCACACTCCCCTGGACTCTTGCTAGCAGGTACGGCATGGACAGCATTCTGGGAACTCAAGGCTGCATGGCTGTCTCTGTAAATTTTCTAAAGACAATTGCCTTTATCTGTGTCAGTGTGGCTTAGTTTAGTTGGTAGCACATTGGCCTCAGGACCAGAAGGTCATGGGTTCTTGTCCCACACCGTGATTGAACTTGCACCTAAAAATCACTGGCATCTGAGTGCAGTATTGGGGGGTGCTGTACTGCTGGGGGGTGCTGTCCTTCGGATGCAACGTTAAACCGAGGTCCCTATTGCCTATCCTGGTGGGTGTCCAAGAGGAAGTAAAAGAACCAGGGGCACTCTTCACAAAAAGTAGGAAACATTCCCGGTGTCCTGGCCAACATTCCGCTTCCCATAAACCGGTTCATGCAATTATCCAGGTTGTGTGTGGGTGATGATGTGTGATATGGCCGCCACCATACATTCAGTCACTTCACTACAAGTCTAGCATTGCTTGTAAAGTGCTTTGGGATATACTGTGTATGAAAAGTGCTATATAAATGCTGATTCTTCTTCTTCTTCTTCTTCTTCTTCTTCTTCTTATCTTGGGACAGCTCTTATTGGCTGTCCATGGAACACAAGCTGCTTGTTTGGTTCCTCATCCTGCCAGGCATTTCCAAATTCCTACTGACTGGACTATGTCACTGCCATCAGCCAGCTTATTTAACCTTTTTCCCCTAATCCAGTATTGCTCTGATATCTGGTCTGTTTTAATACCAGTGTTGAATTTCTTCTTTTAAAGTTGTTTTGTTTTTAACTGTGCTTGTATGTATTTGAGCTTGAAGATTAGAGAAGTCTGTGCTGAGTTTCTGTTACCATTTTGGGTATTTCTGTAAAAGTCATTTTCAGTTAATTTCTCCACCCTCCCCATTTCAGAATATTTTATTTTCTCCATTAGCAGATTATAGCTTTTAGCCACTAGAGGGTACAGTTATAAGCACACTTATCCAATACAATACAATACAATACAATCCTCCTGACTGTCTCATCATGTTATCCCTCCATGCACTGCAGTTTCTGCTTCTCTTACTCTCATCCCTCTTTCTGCTTTTCTTCCTCCCTGGATCTTGCTTCTCCCCTCCCTCAGCATCCTATTTGGCACTGCTTATCATCACTCAGATACTCACCATCATGAGTCTGCCCCCCCCCCGGATGCTCCCCTCTGCAAATGGATGGCAGTCCCCGCCTACTATTGTACATAGGCCCTGGACACTCTCATCACTCTCTCACATGCCATCACTCAGGGATTATTGCCACCAGCCCAATGTAAGTTCCTGCAAAAAATGGGCATGTAGACTCACACTCAGAGACTTACGCTGGTGCACCCTGAAGCTTGTGCTCCTCCTCCTGCTGTTGTCGAGAAACATCCATCCTAACCCTGGCCCAGTCACTTCCAGCTCTAACTACCAGGAAAAACCCTCAGGAGCACTTTCCATAGCATCTCTCAACATCTGTAGTCTACTCCCCAAGCTGGATGCCCTATAAATCTTTACCAGTCAGCACAGCCCAGATATCCTGGCAGTTGTAGAAACCTGGCTTACACCCAAAATCCCCAACCTGGCTATCGCTCTTCCAGGCTACAATGTTTTCAGGCTGGACCGGAAGTCCAAAAGAGGTGGTGGATGTGCAATTTACCTTAAAGATTCGCTACTGGGACACCCCATCATTACCTCCCTTCCAGCCACTGCTGCTCAGATTCTCCTTATCAGAATATTATTAAGTGCCCATAATAAATCCCTCACAGCTGCCTCAAAAGAACAAGGGAATGGCCTTAACACTGTCTTGGAATTCACCAGGTCCCAACTTCCTGGCACTGAAATGATTCTGCTTGGAGACTTTAATATAAACTGGCTCGCATCTGATGCAGTGGTCCATAAGGATGCCATCTCATCGGCCAATCTCACCCAGATGGTCATCTCTCCTACCAGGAAAAACTACAAATCCAGCACCAGCACCCTCCTGGATTGGATTCTTACCAGCCACCCAACTCGTATCACAAATACCTTAGTCCTCCCTGACTCACATAGCAACCTTTCCCCTGTCATCTGTGAATGGTCAAATAAATTCCACGGGCTCCCTCCTAATATCATCACTAGTAGAGTCCTACCACGTGGGCAGTTGTCACACCTCAAAACATGCCTCAACCTCCAAAACTGGTCCCCTATCTACAAAGCAACAGATGTAAATACTGCCCTAGATTACTTCATCAACACTTTCAGTGCAGCCTGTGACTCCTACGCTCCTTTTCAAAAGTGCAAAGTCAAAGCCCTTTGCAATCCCTGGCTCTCGGCTGATCTCTTACATCAACTAAAATCTAGAGATCACCTCTGGGATCTGGCCAGAACCACTGGTAAAGAAACTGACATCCAAAACTATAAATGTGCACGGAATGACTGTGCCAAATCTATCCGGCCAAAAAAAAATCTATCTACTTCAAGAATGCTCTCACGGATACCTGGGATAATGGGAGGGCATTTTGGAACAATAATAAAGAGGTCACTGGGAAGCAGCCAAAAACCTCCCTTACCTTGCTCAATACAAATAGATCTACAACACTTGACCCTAAAATCATACAAAATACCTTCAACACTGAATTCACCAATCTCAGCAGTGTTCTCCCTTCTTACTTTTTCAAAGACTATGACTCTCCCTCTCCTTCCCCAATGCCTCCTCCTCCTCCTCCTCTAGCCTCCTGCCTTTTTATTTCAAAGCAGTCAAGATGCATGATGCCCACAAATACATTACCAAATCCATCACCAAATCCAGATCCAGCAGTGATACACATGACCTTGAATTACTGTCCCTCACACTTGATGAGGTGTTACAGTCACTGACATATATTTTCAACCTTTTGGTTAGCAGTTCACTGACATATGGAAATCTGCCACTGTTACCCCTGTCCATAAAAATGATGACAGGGCCACTCATGGAAACTACCGTCTGATCTCGATATTGCCACCCCTCTCCAAGGCCCTTGAACGTATTGCAGCAGATCAACTCATGGATTTCCTGGACAAATACAATATCCTGTGCTTGCAACAACATGGCTTCAGGAAAGGACATAGCACCTCATCTGCCCTACTGGAATTCTCTGGCATTCTTCACAGCTCACTGGACAATGGTCAGTTAATTGGGTCTGTCTTTATCGATCTGACTAAGGCATTCGACACTGTCCATCACCGCCTACTGCTTGTGCAAATTCTGAAAGCTGGGCTGACTCCTGACTCCACTGCCTGGTTCCAAAGCTACTTGGAGAATTGGTCTCAAAGTGTAAAAATTACAGATGTCCTGTCTGATACCAGACCTGTTCACCAGGTGTCCGCAGGATCCATTCTTGGCCCTACTATTCAGCTTGTTCCTGAATTCCTTCCAAATTCTTGCTCGGAAACAATCATCCTCTATGCAGATTATGCACAATTCTTGCCTCCCATAAGGATCCTAAGCCTCTACAAGACAACCTTCAGCTTGGCTTCACATCTGTTGAAATTGGTTCTCAAATCACAATTTGTCCTCAATAATAAGAAAAAAAAGTCTATGATGTTCAGCAGCTCTCATAACAAGCATAAACTGCACTCCTAGCCATCAAAACCAGTCATGGAGTCACCCTTGAACAGGTTCAAGCCTTTAATTACCTTGGGATCACTCTAGACCCTCATCTAACTTACAGCACCCACATTGACTCTGTAGCCAAAACAGCAAATACTCGCCTTGGTCTTCTCTTCTGGCATAGGCAACATCTTACCCCAGAAGCCCTGGCTGTCACCGTTCAGGGCTCTGTTGCCTCTGTTATTGACTATGGGCTATTCATCTATGGCTCTGCCCCCAGCTACATCTCTTAGATGCATATCCACCTCCCTCAATAAGGCCTGCCGACTTCTCACTGGATTCCACCACCTCACACATACATGTTACCTCTATGCACAAACTGGATGTCTGCAGCTCACCAATCAGATAAAGTACCTAGCCTGCACCATGGCAAAGAAAATAACTATGGGCTTACGCTCCTGGAGTGTGTGCACCCTGCACCCTAGCAATAATCTCCGCTCAACCAGGAGTCTGAATCACAGCTCTGCAGGTTCCACATTGTTGTACCTCACAAAGTCAAAGATCTTTTGCTCACAGGGGCCCAGCTGGCTAAATGGTCTCATACAGTTACAACTCCTCCACTCCTACCCTTGGTACATTTAAGTTAAGGCTATGCCTCTCTCTCACTGCCTCTAGTTCATGTGACTGCCTCCACTAGCTGACCCCATGAATATTTCCCTAACCTTATGCAGTTTTCTCTCCTATTAGCACTTGGTTACTTCTTAGCATGCACTTCCCCATATTATGTCTATGACAATGCCTCTGGCTGCACTCCTCCTCTATAGCTTTCCGCCCCCTCTACACTTCCTCTCTCTTGTCCTCTATCCTCTCTGCACCTCATCCACTATCTCCTTGTAACTTAGCCTCCAAAACTTGTTTTGTTTCTCAGATGCTTTGTAACTTTGTTTAGCTTACACTTTTGTAACCTTGTCCTATGTATCAAACTTGTAATCTGACTTACATGTCTTATGTTTTGAATTGTAACCTGACATGGAACCTTTGTAAAAGAGCCCTGGCTCAAAGGTATTGTAATTCTAGACCTAATAAATAAATAAATATAAAAAATGGTCCAGTGCTAGCTGAGATAAGTGGACAGAACATAACGTGCCAGCTGAGTAAATGCAAGGGTCTAAAATTAGCCACTGGTTAAAATGCACCCAGTGTTTTAGCCACCTGTGAACTGAATTAACCACTCTACAAATGGGGTCTGATGCTGCTTTTCTGTCTCCGTGACCCAAACATCCTGGTGTTCTCCACTGTTTGGTGCCCAAACTGGACTGAGAGATGTCATGTTTTCAAGTGTCAGTGAATGAACTTGCAGTCTCTAGCAGGCTTTGCTCATGATTTTTGTGAGGACAAAAAACCATTTGCTCTGCTGCATGGCACCAATTGGCCAAGCATTCTGATGGATGTGACAGTACTGACCTGCTATGGTGTGGTGCGACAGCCGACCACATTCTGTTAAATTTGTCAAAATATCTTAGCCACAGTGGCAAAAGGGAGCCTAGAAATGTAAGCCACATTGATTTTACAGTAGTCATTGGTGATGGTGGTGATCCTACATGCTCACCCAGTGCCAGGAAGAATACAAATTGACCTCTAGTAATGACTAAGAAGGATAAGGAACAGGATCTGTCTCTTTTTTCCCCATATGTTTATTTTAAGGGGGTTACTGTCAACCCTTTTTGCATCATATTATTTCAAGTTGCAGCCCATATTTTCTAATTGCTTACTTTTTCTAAAATTCATTAATGTTGCTGGTTGTTTTATCTGCTCCTTTCATAGCAGAACTGAAATGCATGCTAATGGTATTACTATATCTCGACTTGTTTTGTTTCAAATCCTTGACCTACTCTTATTGTGTACTTCCTGAACTTTAGGAACACCCCAAAACAATGCAGCCATTCATGATGCCATATTCTCCTCCCCTCCCACTGCATAATGATTTTTTTTTTGTGGGGGCCCCAAGTCCTGGAAAGATGCAGTAGGAGTTGATCAAGGACTGTAACTAAACATGTTTTGACAAACAAGAACCTGAGGTCAAAAGCTGAAACTGGGGGGTAGGGTTAAGAGATATGTGAGGAGGAACTTCTTTTTTACATACAGATTGGTGAAGCTGTAGAACAGTCTCCCAGTGGTGGAGGTGAGCAGCAAGACCAAAAATGATTTTAGACATGGGTGGGACAGATTGACAGGTTTGGTGGTTGCTTAGGTCAGCAGCATTAAGGAGGGGATCGGGGGTGGACTTGGGGGGATAAAATCCTGTATAGACAATAGGTCCCAGAGTAGATAGGGAAGTGTAGGCTGATGAGATGGACCTTTGGTCTTTTTCTGCCGTCATTGTCTAGGTAATAATATATGCATTGAGCAAGGGAGAAAAAATCAAGGCGAACATGTGTGAAGCAATATACTGCTCATAGAGTGGTGACACCATGATGGGTACATACTATATGAAGTTACTGTATTATGATGGTATTCAGCTGTATACAATGCTGAATGAGCTACAATATGGAATTTTATTTATTTTGGTTTTATTTTTAATAATCTAGACATCATCTACACAGTAATGACACATAGCCAATGATGCTGGTTACAATTTGAGACCTTGTCTTTTTAATACCATTTTATTCATTTTGGGAAATCACTTGTAACATATCCACAATTCTGTTCAGCCAATAAACTTTTGGCTACTTATGCATGCCTTTTATAAGAGAGTACTGAATGTATTAATGCCAGTGCACAATTTTACCTCTAGCACAGGTTGTGGAGTACACTTGAATAGATGTAAAAATTGTTGATGCTGCATTGTAGTCAGGCAAGAACGGTGTTCTAATTGTGAGCATTTGTCCCCGATTTTAATGGGCAATGTCCCACATTTTGTTCCTGATAGGGTAAGAGGAATGCATTCCAGGGTTGCCAGGTGTTGTGAGAGACTAAAGGAGCTTAATATGTATACTCGAGGAAAGTAGGGAGAAGGGAGACACGATAGAAGCTTTCAAGTACCTCAAGGGAATCAACAAAGTCCAAAAGGGTAGCACCTTTCAGAAAAAGAGGTGTGCAAGAACAAGGTGCACAATTTTGAAGATGGGGGCAGCTCATGGGCAATGTGAGAAAGTATTTTTTCATGGAGACAGTGGTAGATGCATGAAATGGCCTTCCTGAGGAGGTTGTGGGGTCAAAAACAGTGGGGGAATTCAAGAATGCATGGGACAGACATAAGGCAATTCTAATGGGCGGATAGGAGGCAGTGGGCTTTTGGTTAACTAGGATCTGTGGCTTATCCAATAGGTGAGGAAATGGGCAGACTGGGTGGGCCAAGGGGGGTCTTTATCTGCCATCAAAGTCTATGTTTCTGTGTTTGCAGTTGACACCACTATGACTTCTTTGCAACCCTCTATGATGCCTCTTGGAACCCCTGGAAAGCCCTAAAATATTAGTTGCCTAGCATTTACCCTTCCTACAAATATAAAGCTATGAGAGTTCCAAGGTCTCTAACAATTTGATAGGTCCTGAAAGGGTTAACATAAACCTGCTTTTCAGAGAAGATAAATCATTGCCACATACACACACACATTTGGGAGTGATAAAAAGTAATTTGAAACTCCTCTGGAGTTATTTCCTTTAAAAGCTTGCTGTGTCCTATGCTGGAAATTATGTCAGTGAACTATTTAGGTTCCAAAGACTAGGAAATCACATTTTAGTAATAAATAAAATTAAGAAGCCAGTGAATGAAAATAGTAAATCCTGTGTTAAAACAGGTCAAACAGATTTCTGGTGTTTTCTTTTTACAAATGCCTGGTACATCTCTGGCTATGAAATGGAGAGCTCTTACTCTGTCTGTCTCTCTCTCTTTCTCTCTCTCTCTCTCTGTAGCTACTATTAGCTGGCTAATCAAAAAAGGCTTTTTTGACATTAGTGTGCAAAAAAGAAAACATTTCTAATTGCACTGTTACAGACAGTCAAATTGCTTCAAAGAAGTGGCATAAGTAACTTGCCTCTGTGCCTAATCCAAGTTGCTTGCTGTTAGGCCACTTAATGCAGGCATAATGAGAGAGACAAACAAGCTGAAAAAAATAGTGCTGGAAGTTGTAACTGGTCTACTGAACAGAGAGAGGGGAGTATTTCATTCAACTGGTGTAGTGATTTGGAGTTGTTTACTGAACTAAATAAGGAACTTTATTTACATTATACACAGGTCACTGGCCTTAATGTCTCAGTGAAAATTCATCTATTCATAATAACTGAGGAACTGTAACCCATAATACAGTCTCCTTGATGGAAAATCTTTGTAAGGCATGATCAAAACAACAGTTGGCCCCGAAAGTCCTTTCTTGGAATATTGCAGGGCTAGCAAGTAAACTGGTTTACTCAGAAATCATTGATTTTTTTAATAGGATTTGACACTTTATGTCTTCAGGAAACCTGGTGGTCAAATAATACTTCACCTCAGATCCCAGGGAGTACCCCTTATATTTGGTATGCTGCAAAAATTAACAAACCTGGCAGAAGCCAAGCAGGTTCAATTATTTTTTAAAGAGTTCCCTAAACTACCAAATAATTGAGCTTACTTGTAATTTATTCTTTCTTCTGGCTCTTAAATGACAGAGCAATTTCTCTAAAATTATTTTGGTAGATGTTTACCTCATAGGACTAGTGGAATGTATTCACCATCATTATGGAAACAACTTTCAGACTCTTTCAATTAGTTGTTATCTAATTTTGAAGATCTTTTTTTTCTATAGTTATCGGGGACTTTAATGCCAGATTCATGACAAATATTGGATCTAATGTATCACAAGATGAGTATAATACCAGACGCAATATAGTCAATCCCATTATTCAAATAACTGGAAATTCCAAAGATAATGAATCCAATCAACAAAGATTGATTCTGGATGAAATAATGAATGAGCCAAATCTAAGTTTGGTGAATGGCTGAATCTCTGGAGACTTAGAGGGGAGCTTTACCTACTGGGGTCCCCTTGAATCTTCAGTCATTGACCTGGCCTGGGTCAATCAGTTAGCACATGAAAAACTACTGGATTTCAAAATTATGAGTCGTTCAGAGTCTGGTCATTCCTTGATACTTGCCACCATTTCCTTCCCAAATGATAAATTAGAAATCCCTTGAAACCTAGTGGAAAAAAACACTTTGGAGATTGTTAATTTATTTATTTATTTATTTATTAAATTCTCGGATTACAAATACCTTTGAGCAGAAACTGCTCATTTACAAAGGTTCCATGTCAAAGGATGCGGGTCAACATACATACAAAGGTAGTAAAAGAATGCACAATAAACAACTAAAACAACTAAAAGAAAAAATAAAGATACTCAGTTATAACATGCTTTGAGATAATATTCATATAACAAGCAGCTTGAGTAGGCAGCTGGCTGCGGTAACAATAAGAGATAGAGGGCACCATAGGCAGTTAGTACTGCAGGCATGCAACCAGGAGAGTAAGTTGGCAGGCTAATGGGCCACTGTCCGATGGTGGTGGAAAATGTTTTGTACCAGTGGAGATGCGAAGCGGGAAAGGAGTCACAAGGAAGGTCCAGTGCCAGAGGGAATGAGACTGGGAAAGGGTGGGGCTGTGAGACATGAGTGAGCTGGGGAGGTGTTTAGAGAGATCTCTGTTCAGAGAAGCAGTCACATTGAGTGGTAGAGGTGAGGTAAAGTTTGAGATTCCTTTTGAAGGGTCCAAGTGTAGTAGAGGAAAGTGCTTCTTTATTGAGGGAATTGAACCATTGAGCGGCTCTATAGATAAAGGACCACTGACCCATGGAGGTACGACATCTGGGAACCTGAAAGGTTAGAGATTGGGCACCACGTGTTTGTTGAGTGCCACTGTAGGTAGTAAGGAGTGAGCTAACACCAGGTGGCATGAGACCGAGGAGAATCTTTTTGGTAAGTAAGCAGGTCTGGTATTGTATTCTGCTGAGTAGGGGTAGCCAGCTGGCCTGTGCATAGAGGTCACAGGTGTGATTGTCAAAGAATAAAATGGCATGCAGATACACTAGACATGTTCTCCATCATATTAAATTCAGAGCAAGTTTCAATCTGGAGAAACAAAATAATTTCTGGTGATAAAGATGGGGAGGTCATTAGAAGAATATAGGCTAAAATAAATTTTTGTCACAGACTGTTATTCAGAACAAACAGTATTAAAAGGTACAATAATCATACTTGGTTTAACAAGGCACATAGGGTTGCAAAATGAAAATTAACTTGGTGAGATACACCAAAAAACATAGAATGAGGGATAATGTTAAGATACTTAAAAGCAGGAAAGACTACAAAACAAATTGGGAATTGAAAGGGAAAATATCATGTTATAATGTGGACTATATTAAGAAAGATGGTATTGGATCAAGACTCCAAGGCATTCTGGTCCTTTGTAAGCATGGGCTATACTCAATATTCTACAATAATTGCCTACATTACACCTCAGTCCTGGGAGACACACTTTTCAAACTGTATTTTTTCATTTTCATTTTTTCTTTTTATGCTTATTAGTTAGATGAACATAAAGTCCATTTTCATAAGTAACAAGATACATTTAACAGTCAATGAACAGGGACATACACCACTGATTAATACAAAAATGTCAACATTTCACTGACCAACACATCGTATCAAATTGCAAAAAGATGGACAATCAAAACTTACAGGTATTCAAATATCCATTTATATTTTTTAAAACGCAAACACTTGCTAGTTGGGTTGGCCCATTTTAAGATTTGTAGTTGAAAGGAACTCATTGTTCCACAGTCTGCTATCTCTCATGAAATCTTATTAAAAAAGATAGAAACCCTATAGGACAAACATCTCTACCCTATCGTTTTCTTATAAAAAGGGACCCTTAAAAGTCCTGAGGCTAGGGACCTTGTCACTTTTTCACCACTTATTCTAACAAATGAAGACTGAATAGAGGGAGGAAGTCCACTTTTTAAACTTTTGAATGCAAAAGTAGATATCTTAATATTAATTCTGTCCTGTAATGAAGGACATGTTGCTTTTATCAAGAGTTCACAATGGTGAGTTCTTTGAGGAAGGCCAGTCATAAACCTTAGAACTGAATGGTATGTTGATTGTAGTTTTTTTTAACACTTCATTATTTGTTCCTGAATAAACTGTTAACCCGTAGTCAAATGTGCTTAATAAAAAACTATGGGCCACAGGTCTACATGATTTCGGAATTAAATAGGATTTTATTCTGACTAGCATTCCTAACCTTTGATGCATCCTCTTAATCAAGTTCTTTACATGGAATTCAAAGGTGAGGTTGGAATCCAATGTAATCCCTAAGTAACAAAAACTATCGACAGCCTCAATTTTGTTTCCCCCAAGGTCAACAACTGACACATTTATGTCTCTAGATACTCTTGGGCCAGTGAATACCATTGCCTTTGTCTTACCTGAATTCAAAATGTCTATGTGCCAACAGCCACTTCTGAAAATGATCAAAATCTCCTTGTACCTTTAGTAAAGCTTGATCTGGGGTTGAATCTGTTGCAAATAATACCACATCATCTGCATATAAAGTAATGGTGGACTGTGTACAGGATTTTAGTACTGGATTCATAAATAATGAAAACAAAAGCAGGCCTAAAATTGAGCCCTGTGGTACACTGGCGATAATCAACTTTAGATCTGAATTTTCCTGTCCTATGGCTATTCTATACTCCCTATGAAACAGATACCTTTCAAACCAAGTCATCACCTCCCTTGCAAAGTAAACCTCACAAAGAAACTAGTAATAAAGAATGATCAACCAAGTCAAAAGCCTTGGTTGGGTCCACAAACACCCCAGCAACGGGGTGCCCTCATATACTGTTTGTGAAACCCACCAAGGCTGTTTCTGTATTGTGTTGTGGTCTAAATCCATGTTGTGAACCAATTTGTAGTTTATACTTTACCAAAAATTCTTGAGTTTGATTAAATACTGTTCTCTTTAAGATCTTTGATAAAGATGCCAAATGAGATATCGGTCTATAGAGACCACATTTTTTATCCAGATTTATGTATTGGCCTTATAATTGCGGATTTCCTACCTTTCAGAAATGCTCCATTACAAAAGAAAAAAAAGGAAAATAGTTGTTAATGGCCTAGCTAGGACATTAATTCTCAGTTTCAATATCCTAACATTAATTCTATCTTGCCCCACCAATGGTGTTGGGCTATATCTCAGAATATAATCTTTTACCTGTTCCACAGTTACCACATAAAAATAAAATTTAGAATGGTTCACCTCTAATTCAGTATCCAAAGGATTTTTTATCTTGGTGGGAATTCTTTCATTTGAAACCTAGACAAGTCCCCAAAATATTGATCACAAATCTTAGCCACCTGTGAGGGGTTCCTCACCAATTGATCACCGCCCACTAAAGTAATTGCATTATCCTCAACCCTCTTTCCTGCCAGAGTATTTAGTGTATGCCATGTCTTCTTAGGATTACCCAATACATTTAACTGTTCATTTAAAAAATCACATTTTGGCCTTTTAATCAAAGTCTTACATTTATTTCAAAGTGTTTTATAGGCCTGGAGCAAGCACTGACTTCCACTCTTTTATATTATTTCCAGCTTGTCATTTTGTCTCATCCAGTTCAAAAATCTTTAGACAGCCATTCATTTTTGTTTGCCCTAATTTTCATTTTTTCAGAGGCCAATTGATTTGTTACATGATTTAATACCCCCAAAGTTTCCAACATTATATCTGTATCAGCCATTGAGTCTAATATGGACCAATTTACTTTCTCACAGGCCTTATTAATGGTTTCCTCCATTAAAGACTTTAAATTCCTAGTTTCAATATACAGTGGTGGACTCTTTCCTTGTTTTGTAGACCAATTACAATATACAGGACAATGATCACTTATCCCATCCATTACAACTCATGAGCTTAAAATCTTTTCTGGATGAGTAACAACTATCTAATCCAGTACTGTTCCCCCACCTGATCTGTAATTATGTCTTGTTATTTGGTTAATCATTTGCTGGACACCCAGATCTTGAAACCAATCCAATATGAGCAGCTTTTGTTCATAATCCCAATTTAAATTAAAATCCCCAATTAAAATCCACTTCCTATTTAATGGGCGGGATCTCTTAATACCTGATATCAGATCCATACCCTGTTTTATTTCTTTTTTTTTTTTTTACTGAGAATTTATTGCATTTTCAAGAGATCACAAAACATTTTCTGTAAAAATCATTTTAGCCTGACTGGAGGCATGGGCTCATGATAATCAATTTCTGGAGGAGGCTCAAAATGGCTTTAAATGTAGCCATTCAACTATTTAACACTGCTAAGTTCTTTCTCATCTAATTTGTAAGTACACAAAGATAAAAAACTATCATTTTACTGCTGCTTTGTGTACCTTAAGGCAGCTTTTTTTTTTTAATTCAGCTATTTGGCCCCGTCGCCTCCTTCCACCAACTGATGATGGGGACACATGTATTTTTTTTCCCCTCACCCACCCAAGGCCCTGGCACATGGTCGTGCAAGTGTGTGGAGGCATGCTTTGCACCCCGTGGTGCCAGTTCAGCCTCTTCCACCTCCTGATACTTTGCCACCCCCTCTTCGCCTAAGTTACCAATTGGACCTCCACCCAGTGGGAGCAGAACTATGGGAGAGTGCCAACCCACCCTCACCACCCTCAGGAGAGGACAACCAGCATGCTCAATCCTGCTCCCCCCCTTCCCCCAAGCCAGCACCCTGACAACCCATAGCATGAGGTAAGGCATCCAGTACCCCAATCCTCTGTGCCACCAGGCCGGCTTCCTTAAGGCAGCTTTTGACAGCATCAGTCAGAAACTGTTGTGGCAAAAATAAGTTTCATGGATATGGATCCCTTTTTGTTGGCTACTTTAATTAGGCTTCATCACAACACATGGGTCCAAGTTCAGCATGGTCAATTTGGCAAGTTGACAGACAAACTTGGGAGTATGCCAGGGATTCATTCTAGCTCTAATTCCCTTCAATTTGTACATTAATCCTATCATAGTTCAATTATATAATGCAGATTTTCATTCTCCTAAGATATTTTATAGGCTAGTAGCTTACTTAGCATATGCTGACAACATTGTTTTAATCTCTGCTTCACTGTTAGGTTTACAGAGGAAGATTAATTGTTTTGCTGAGTTATGTCAAGACAATTACCTGGCTATACATAAAGACAAGACCAACTTGGTGTTTTTTTTAAATAAATCCAAAAAGATGCTATGACTATACCTGAGGACTGAGGTGATAATGACTAAAATCCATCATAACTATCTGGGCATAAGATTTTCTGAAAATTTGTCTTGGAACAAACAACTGAGGATGCTGGAGACTAGAACATTGGCATTTAATGATTCAAAATATTTAATTGTAAACTGGGAAAAGGCTCAATTATAGGCTCTTTACTGTCATTAATGCCAAAATTAGGTCTTGAATCCTATATGCAGTAGAAATATGGTATATTTCTAATCTACTCCTTTAGAAATTGTTTTGAACACAATATACCTCTGTGTACTGTCTGTCTCAAATTCTGTACCATCTGAAGTACTAAAAGCGAAACATTCCAGATTTTGATCTCTACCCATGCTATAGAAAGATCATTAATCTTTTTACTGGGCCTCTTTCTCCTTCCAGATGTGAGACTACCCAGACAATGTCTAGAAGAAGAGACCTCTTATGCACAAAAGGAATGTGTCTGTACATCTATTAAAATTATCAGAGATTACTTGTTCCCACTGAGGTTAGGTAATCTGCTACATGAAATGTACTCTAAACTCTTTTTTGAAATCAAAACACAAATTAAGACCAGGGTTGCATGCTTGCCATGTGTGCAGCAGCTAAGCTGGTACAAATCTCATCTAAAAAACACATCAGTTTCTATTTCTTATACTATTGCTAGCAATTAGAGCCATTCAGGACGCAGTATAGTGCAGTGGTTTAAAGCTCAGAGCTGCAAATCTAGTGACATTAGCAAACCAGACATGGGTTTGAATCCCACAACTTCCACTTGCATACTGTGTGACCATGAGCAAGTCACTTAACTTCCCTGCGCTCCCAGGTCACACCTCTTAAAAAGCTTTCAGCTTAGTGTGCTACTCCTGGTTAAAAAATAAAATACATTTTTTTTGGATTCCCATAAACATTAGGTAAACTCCTTAATTCTGATCCTTTTGCAAGGTTTTTAATGGCTTTTGATTTTTGTCATTAAATCACCAATAATTTGTAAAGTATTGTTTGCTTACTGCATTAAATACCTAGGATATAGCCAGTCAACATCCCCCATTCCAGATGTATGAAGAGGGGCCTCTGTGTTGTGAAGCCTATCCTTTTTGTTTTGGACCATGCAAATCCCTTATGCATATTTAGTGCTACAAATATGTTTCTCCATGACTGTTTCATCTCACTTACTTTCCCTTTGTCATTCTGTATTGAGCATATATACTATGGCCATGCTCAGCACTCTTTGTGCTGAGCAGGGTCTTGGAAGCATGCACCATAACTCAGATTTTGTCACTGAAATGAGGGACATGGACACTTAAAATGAGGAACAATGAGAGACACTAACCCACATAATGATCAGGACACATCATGAAACATGGAGATACAGTGCCACAGAACACAATGGAAACCATTGCATTAGCAGCTGAGAATAAATTTCTACCATTGAGCAGTGGTGCCATTTAGGTACGGCAGAGGCAGGCCTCCCCCCCCCCCATATTTGTGCCTAGATTGTTCTTATGGTGTGGCAATAATGGCATTAAATTTGGATTTAATCTTTTGCACAATAAGTGCCCATCTGGCCTGTGTCTGCTCATGCTGCAGGTACTCTCCAGACTCAACTGTGACTGTATTGTGTTGTCCACTCTCTCCACCTGTTAGCAGTGACACAATCACATGTGATGTAGATGAGCTCCAGCCAAGGAAGAGTGCTTGAGTTTTGCAAGTGCAACACTATCTTTCCTGCCACAGAGTAGATTGACTGTACACTACAGCTTGAAAGAGTCGGTGAGCACTGAACTCTCAATAGCAGTGTTGTGGAAGTATATTTTTCTTGGTCAACTCTTAGTGAGTCTCCATCTCCCCTGGTGGTTGAAGGGGCAGGGGGTGAGCTAGAAGCTAACTCAAGACTAAGCTACCCAGATACTCTACTAGGCTCACTATGCAAAAAAACAGCACAGACCAACATGGCAGCAAGCTAGGCTTAGCAGCAGTGGTAACAGCCATGTGAGTGGCCTTGATAGGCCTTGATCAGTGCAGTGTGGCAGCAGGCACAGCAGCAACCAAGCAAGAAGCAAGCAACCCAGGTTGGTTGGGTTTGGTTGGTGAGGTGACATGGTCCTGGACCACGTTGGGATCTGTGATTGTCGGTTCTAGGATCCAGCTTCTGGCAAATGGAGAGAGGGGGAGCAGACTGAAAACTAGGATGGTGGCACTCTGTGCCAGGCCGCAGGTTCTGGCCACATTGCCGAGTAAGTAAAAGCAAATATTTTTTTTATTACAGAGGGATTGAGGAAGGAGGAAGGACTGAAATATAAATGTGTTTTTCACGTTTCTTCACCTTTGGGAGGCTTCATGACCCATAGGGGATGGGTAATGAATGGAATAGAGTCAGAGAGAAAAATTGGGACAAAGTTATTTTTGGGTGGGGGGGCAGAACTTCAGCCAGGAAAAAAATTGGTTAGTAACTAGGTGGGTTTAAGCCCAAATCTAATGCACCGCTCCAGAGTATATATAGATGAATCTTATACATTTGGATTGTTCCTGATTTGCATATCACTTTTCAGTCAGAACAAATAAGTTGTACCTTTTAGAGATGCTGCAGGCATTCTAGAGCTGTCCCTTGCATTCACAGACAGTTGAGTGGTATGGTATGCACAGACTATTGGAGCCCCACTATAGTCAGGCTTATGCCTCCTCCCCCCGTGAAGCTGACCTCCACATCCCCATGATCAGGCATATTATGACATAGGGCAAAGGAGACTGTAGGGGTGTGCACCTTTGAAATGAATGGGGATATTTTCTATTACTATTTTATGCATTATTGATGGAGAGCTGAGATTAATGAAAAGTAACCGCCGAATAATAAGGGCCTTGTTAGAGAACAGTGGCCTTCATTATTCTCCAACTCACTATCATAATGTGTAAAATAGTAATAAAAATATCCCCATTCATTTCAAGGTGGTATGCCCCAGCACTCTCACCTGTGGACATCAACTCTTAAAGACTCCTGCCTCTGGCTCCACAGTACTCAAGTAAAATACTTTTACTTATATCTATACTTGGTGGTTATCTGTATCAGCATGGCAGTACCCACTACAGTGTGTGTGCATGGCGGGGCTACTGGCCATGTGGGTGTGAGTCAAGTTATTGCTACTTTTGTATTTGCACCTTAAAGTCTGTTTGCATGAAAGCATTCAAAACTATGGAAAAGTTGGCCTGCCCAGTGGTGCTGATGGTTGAGGTGCTGGACGCCACACCTCGTGCCATGCTGGCAACCCACATTTGGGAATGAGCATGGGCCATCGAGAGTTGGTTGGAAGGAGATGAAGCGAGCATCCGATGGACTGCTTTCCATCTCTGGGGGGGTAACCTCGGTTGTCGCACACCTGACCCCTGGCAGAGACTGGGGCTCTGTGTTATGCTGCAGCAACACTATGGGTGGGAGCAAGGCAGATGGTTGGTGGGGCCATATGTGGGTGAGTGCATGAGCCCACCGCAGCCATCACTGTATGCCTTTTTCCTGCAGGGGAAAGAGAAAATGGAGAGAGACCCTGGTGGCCATCATAGCAGCATGATGGCCATTCCTGTCATGCTCTGTTCCCTAGGTAATGCCCTGAAACTGGATCCTGTCGGGGGTTGGGGTCCCTGCTGCCCCACCATGGGGGGTAAGCCATGGGGATTACAGTGGATGAGGGCTTGGGGGAATGAAGGTGATAGATGGTAGCCAGATGAGGGCCAACCAGGGCCAGGGTGAGGGAGAAACATGATGCTAAAAATAAAAAAATAAACATGGAGAGAAAACAGTAGGAGTACAGGCCAGACAGAAGTAAATAAGTTGTTTTGTGGGTGAGTTTGTGTATTGGGTGTGGGGAAGAAACACATGAGTTTCCATTGTTATGTGTGCTACAGTTCAACTGTGAGACTGAGATGAGTAAAAGAAGAAAAGAAAACTGAATAGAATAACAGTGGCTATGAGTATGCCACATGCATGCAGATGTTGTCAGATACAGCACGGATGAAGTACAAGTGAACCATATGCATGCAGACAGTATGGCTTAGTGGTTAAAGGCACTAAACTACAAGCCAGGAGACTTAGAAGCATGAAGATCTGGGTTTGAATCTCATCAACCCCTACTTGTATATGGTATGATCCTGAGCAAGTCACTTAACTATTACGTGTGCAGTTATCAGTGATCACTTGCTTTTTGCATGCATGCAGTCTTTCCCAATTTAACATAAAAATTATGGTTTCCACATTTGCATACTGCATGCATGCCACGTGCATGCAATCAGTTCCAATTTAACATTTAAATCATACTCGCAACACGCATATCACTTGGGTAGTTTTATGTGTGCAGCGTGAAAACATTTCATATAATTATTTCTGTAAGGGTTATGACTTGTGGTTCAATAATGACAGTCTATTAATATAATATTGGTATAGACCAGAGATCACTGAGTTTCTATTTTTTTTTTGCCAATTAAAGGTCCTTCTCCCAAATTCCTCTTTTTTTCCTTTTTTGTCTTTGGAATCCTATGAGATTATGGATGGCAATACTTATTCAGGTGTGTAGGTAACCAGACCCGAACCAGTCTACGTTCCATTTAATCCTGTTTTCAGGATATCTAAAAGTCATAACCTCTACGCGCTTTGTGTAAAGACTGTAATATATATTAATATATCTCAAAACTGGTTTATTTATGTACATTATAACTTATGTTAAATTTCTCTTCATGATGATACCTTAGACAGCGTGTCTTCTATTTCTGGATTTTATAACTATTAGCCACATAAATACATGTAGACTCTGTACTATTCCTGTCACTTTACTATTATTGCTTTTATTAAAACAAACCTGAAAAGACAACTAATTAGAAAAGAAATCTTATGAATTAGATTGCATAATGTGTTGAACCCTAGCTTGTTAAAAACTACAGTATGTAGTACATATTTTGAATAGTTTTTCTACCCCTGTGTGCAATATATACTGTCTTTCTTGTATTATATATTGTTAAACAAACTTATTAATTTATTGATATCATAGATGTTTTATTTTTACTTACTTTACATTCTAAAGACTTTTGCCATGCAATAAAAATTTGAAAGTGAAAGTATAAGCAGTAGACTTAAGAAAAAAAGGAAGAAAAACAGAAGATACAGTTTAGGGTTGCTCAGAATCTGCCAAACTGAATTGGATTTTGGTCTCATTTTTGAATTTCAGCTTTTCAGATTTGCAGTCTGGGATCTGAACTTTGGCCTTTTGACACCAAAGGCTGAATCATTATCCACTACACTATCTGACAGTCACAATTTACAAGAGGCTTTTGTGACTCATATCCTACTCAGATATCCCTACCTTAATAGCACTTAGTGTACTGTGACCCCCTAATATAGTGCTCTAACTGTGAGTCTACTACATTAATTTCTTCTGGCTGTGCCACTAAGGCTACTACTTAAGACAATGCAGGCATTTACACTCTTGTTTTCCATATCCAGCAACAGGGTCTGGACCATGTGCTGCAAATTGAGCAGACCTGATAGACCTTTTGGCCTACCCTGCTGGCATCTTAGTATGCTAGTATATATATCCTACTGACACTAAAATCAAAGACAAGCACTTGTGTAGTGTACCTTGTTAACAACACCCAGCACATCAATATCTTAAAGGTAAACTGTCCGCATGGCACAACAAGCTCAGCCACTGATAAACCCCATAAGGCTACATATCCCCTCGGAATCCTATTGGCCAGTGGCGGAAGGGTTATTCAACTCACCAATACTCCTTATACCAATCCCCTAGCAGGCTGTCATTAACCGTAATATAAAATTGGTTAGAACAAGTAGGAGGTTATGTAGGACAAGCCTAAAACACCTAAAGCATCAAGCCTTGAGAATCACCCTGTTGCTACTGCTAATAACAGGTAACATACACGATAACCCTGGCCCATGTCAGAAAAAAATAGGACACATTAGGAGGCAAGGCTTCCTCACGGAGGCCTCAATTAACATCTGTAGTTTAGTATCCAAATAGGGCATGCTTCAGCCATGGGTTACACAATACCAGCCTAATGTATTATCTATAGTAGAAATGTGGCTCACTCCTAAAATCCAGGACTATGCTATTTCACTGGATGGGTATATTGTCTTCCATCAAGACAGGATTAGCAAGCGAAGGGGTGGGTGTGAAATCTAGATTAGGGACAACCTGCAAGGACATGCTTTTCCCATTTTGTTCACAGGCAATAATGTCCAAGCTCTAGGAGTTAAATTACAACTAGAAACCCACATCAAGGGTCTCATTGTTGCCTCTGTCTATATCCATCCCAAAGAACAGGCCAGAGGGTTTAAAACAGTCCTGGACTACCTAAAAAATTTGCATCATAGCTCTAAAGTGATAATGGTTGGTAACTTCAACATCAACAGGTTGTCCCCAGAGGCAGCCCCATACAAAGACGCTGTTTCTGCCATCAACATAATGCAGATGATCGACTCCTCTATCAGGTTCAATTATTGGACAGGTCCTAGTATGCTCCTAGATTGGCTGCTCACTAAACCAATGGACATACAAAACTATAAAAAGGCCAGGAATGTCTGTACAAGGGCAATCGGCATAGCCAAATGTTGCCATTTTCAGCAAGAACTCACCAGTTCCTGGGGAGATGGCTGAATGTTCTGAAATAATCAGAAGGCCCTGAGTGAGAAAGAAAATAAAGCCACACCATCCATGTTAACAACCAATAGGGTAACCATACAGGACCCAAAAATTATAGCAGGCACCTTTAACACCACTTTCATCGACCTTAGTAGTGTACTCCCCCCTGATCATCATGAAGTAACAGTCAACCATAAAAAACAGCACAGTGAAGAGCCTATCACAAGGATCCCCCCACTCTACTTTAGAGCTGTTGCAAAGAATGAATA
The DNA here is from genome assembly GCA_016271365.2 of Neoceratodus forsteri. Classification (NCBI taxonomy): domain Eukaryota; kingdom Metazoa; phylum Chordata; order Ceratodontiformes; family Ceratodontidae; genus Neoceratodus; species Neoceratodus forsteri. The sequence goes on along the minus strand of CM028137.1, from coordinate 862,414,654 downwards.
AATAAAATACACACAATGCACCCTTAGTAATTCAAGAGTTAGCAGTGACACGCTAGACCTAAAATTAATTGCCCTTACTTTTGATGAGTTCCTCACCCCCGATGAAAATACTCAACATATCCTTAAGAACAGCGACATTCCCCAGAAATGGAATGCTGCTGTAGTCACACTGATCCATGAGCTTCACTTTCTAACTACTGTCCCATATCATTCTCCTCCCGCCTCCAAGAAACTGGAGAAGATTGTGTCAGACCAACTAGTGGAATATCTTAACAAATATCAGATACAGTGCCCCGACAACACAGAGTTCAAAAGCATAGCACCACCACCGTTGTAGTTGTATTTACTAGATACAGTACATACTGTATACAGGGCCCTAGAATGTAAACAGTTGGTGGGGTGGTCTTCATCGACCTACTAAAGTGTTCGACTCGTAAATTATAACCTACTCGAACAACTATCCATCACAGAACTCTCCACAGAAGCAGTGAACTGGTTTAGCAGTTACCTCTGAGACAGATCCCAGCAGGTGAAGATAGATGGAGTACTTTCAATAGCATGAAAGTATGGATGGGAATCCCTCAGGGTTCAATCCTTGGGCCCTGCTTTTCAGCCTATTTCTTAACCACAACCCCCCATCTTCAATGACAAATGCTCATATATACAGATAATGCTGTTCTCTTCACAAGTAACCCTGACCCGGTACTACTAGAGAAACAGCTTCAGATTACTTTTACCAATGTTGAGACTTGATTCCAGAAACATAAGCTGCTCCCAAACTACAAAAAAAAAAAATTAGATCATGACATTTGCTACCCCACAAAATAAGCATAACTCTCACCAACTTAATATCTGCAATAATCTAAATACCCCTTCAGAAGTGGTTAACTTGTTCAAATACCTAGGGGTCAAGCTTGACAGTACCCTATAATTTACAACTTACATAGACTACTGTATGTTGCCAAGATGGTCAATGCAAAAATAGGACTTCTGTATAGGCACAAACTGTGTATGTCAGCTGAATCTCTCTGGCTTGCAGTAAATAGCTTGATCTTATCCACTGTTGACTATCGTCTGGAAGTGTATGGGGCAGTATCTGACTCCACACTAAAAAGAGTATCGGCTACCTTAAATAAAGCCTGTTGGCTGATCATGGGGGCACACCAGTTACACACACATGCAATTTGTATGCTCAAACTGGTTGATTACACTTGGAAGGTAGACTATAGTATCAGACTTGCCTGCTAGCCAAAAATACACCTCTAGGCTTACCCCCCGCATATCCAGAACCTTCTTCATCTTGCAAAGAATCCCACAACAACAGAGGTGCCAGCTATCAGCCATATAAGGTCCCTTTTGATGCATATTATAAGGTCAAAGATCTTTCGAATTCCATGCCCCAAGTGGCTCAATTCACTTGAGAGCAACATCCTTGCAGAAATAAACCTTGGCATATTTAAATGAAGGCTTCAACTGCACCTCTTAGCACTGTGTGGATGTGACTGCCACTAATATATCCCCAACACAACTGCTCCCTACCAACAGCCTGTCTTTTCTAGCACTTAGATGTTTTCTTCCCCCATCCTCGCATCCCAGCCCACCTCACTCTCCCTTCTCCACCCCCATTCTCTTTATCCTACTGTTCTTCCACTCCCCATATGCCTGACAATGGCCACTCTGACTGCTCTTCCTATTCTACAGCACTGATCCCTGATATCTTGTACTGCTTTAAATTGTTGTGCACCATCTGTTGCTTCTCTCACCATGCAACTCAACTAATCCAAATTGATTAGAACTCTGTTTTACCATTTCAGCTCTTTTCTCTTTCATTATATATTGTGATATGCTTGTCTAACCACCCATGTTGTTGTTTTCAATTATGTTTGCATGTGCTCCTCAACCCATCAATGTGGAACCTTTGTAAATGAGGTGTTAGCTCAAAGATAATTGTAATTTGAAATGAAATAAAAAAATAAAATCCAAAATGTAATTATAGGTCCTTCTAGAATGTTAAACTGAATCGGATTAGGATTTGTAAATTCCGAAAAATCCTTAATCCAAAACTATGATTGGAAATGGTCAATTCTGAGCATCCCTAGTATAGAATGGCCCACAGAATTGAGGGGAGGAAGGTCCAGATAGAAGGAATCTTGTGGTGGTAACAGTGAACAGATTTGTACCTATGTGTAAGTCAATTGTTGCAGTTGTCACAGTGAAAAAGCCACAGTCTGTAGCCCCTGAGGGTACCAGGTCTCTTGAGAAAAGACGCCGAGGTGTAACTGGAGCTCAAGGAAAATATGAGGATCAGGAAGATACTTGAGATTGGGGACCTAGTTGTAAAGAGAATGGAAGGAGTATGGGTACAGGAGAGCAGGGAAAAGAGTAGTAAAGTGCCTGCCAGTAGCCCTGGTTGGAAGGGATGCAAACATGGTAGAGGGTAGAAAGAGAATATGACTTTAACATACTTCTTCATATGGTGACCAATGGCCTGGCTTTCAGACCTATTGAAGGTTGCAAATAGTATAGAAAACTGGGGCAGCAGCTGAAAACATCTGACGGGTGCGAAATCTGGGTGTCATGCTTGATAGCAGACTGACATTTCAGACTCAGGTGTCAGCCGTTGTTAAGTCCTCTTTTATAATCTGAGGAATGTCACCTGGATAAAGCACCTGGTACCACCTGATGACCTTCTTACGCTGGTCCATGCCTTGGTGACTTCATGCCTTGATTACTGCAATGCCCTATACCCAGGGCTACCGGGGTGGACCTCTGTTGCCTACAGCTGGTGCAGAATGCGGCTACCAGGCTATTGACTGGTTTACTAGATCTGATCATGTCACTCCTGTGCCCGCTTTGCACTGGCTGCCGTGTGGTGAAGGATCACCTTCAAGGTCAGATTACTGACCTATAAGGCCCAACATGGACAGGGACCGGGTACCTGCAAGAGCTCCTTGTCCCTATTGCCCCCTTCATCCTCTCAACTCTGCCGATGAGGGATTGTTAGAGATTCCTGGGGTCCATTTGACAACATCGAGTGAGGTCATTTTCTTTGTGGCTCTGACCCTGTGGAATTCTCTACCTCATTGGATTAGGGATTGTCAGTCCATTGAGGCCTTTAAATCTGCCCTGAAAACTCATTTATTGGAGCTAGCATATGCTGGGACTTAGATTATTGCTTTGTTTTAAAGTATCCTGCTATATGTTTTTAGAAAAAAATGTTAACAGTGTTGATGATATTTGGTTTTAAATGTTTGTAAAATTCTATGATCTATGTTGAATAGCATTGGAAAAATAAAGTTTGGTTTGGTTTGTTTTGTTTTGTTTAGGATGCATCATCAAGAGTAACCTTAGTGACTTTTTTTGAACTTTTGCCAGTTTGGAACAAGGGAGAGGAAAGAAGTGCTGTAATAACTCGCTTCAACTCATGACTGAAGAAACAGTGTGGGGAGATGGTATGGAGGGCCCTGGGGCAGTGGAGTCTAATAGGAAGTGGCAGACAGGGCAAAAATTAGAAAGAGCTCAGCGGGAAAGGGGGGGCAAGAGAATGGGTTGGACCCAGTACAGGGCAACAGCTGATCTGAAAGCCACATTCATAAATAAGAGAAGCTTAAGAAACAAGATCAGTGATCTGTAGGCAGTTGTGGCTGACCAAGAGTTCTATCTCATAATAGCAAACGCAGAAAAGTGATCACTATTATGGCGAGTATATATCGCCGAAAAGCAAATTGGCGATATACACTTACCAGCAAAGTAACACGTGGTAATTTAAAGTGCTTCTGTGGGGGGGGGTCTGTGTCCTCCTGTGCACCCCCCTTATTAAGGATTCCTAACTACAGAGGGGTGCATGTCGGGGAGGAGGCACAAATTTGGCAAAAAAAATCTAAGTCCAGAGCCACAGGCAGCGGCCAAATTTACACCCTCCCATCCCCAGCCCCGATACCTGCTATGCCAGAGCCAGCCTCCCTCACCACATCACCACATGGCTGGCTTGGCAGCAGCAGGTGCAGTCCCTCCCAATAATCCTCTTCCCTTTCCCTCCCCTTCCCCTCACCAATCCCCTGTTCCAGTCGCCTTCCAGTACCATCGTGGTTGATCTAGTCACTACCCTTTCAGGTAGCCCTTCCCAATAGTGCTGAATATGGAGTCACCGTTTTGACTGGTGCCCATATTCGGTCACTGTGGTCATTGGATACCCTGACAAAGCCTGGATCTGGTGATGATAATAGAAACATGGACAAGCCAGTACCATGACTGGGACATATCCATGCCAGGGTGCACTGAGTTCAAGAAGGATTGAAAGAGAACAAGAGGGGGAAGGCTAGCACAATACATAAGGGTGATTGTAAAAGCTTCAGAGATGGAGGAAACTCACAGAAAGCAGCATTTGTGTGTCTGACACTATTTCATCTCATTGACCACAATCGCCTAATAACTTAACTATTAAACTTTGATAAATCCCCTAAGGACACTTCCTGGAATGATAACCACCTTTAGGTGATCCAAATGTGTTTCACTTGGAAACACTCCCTGCTGTGCAGCCCATAAAGTACGGAGTTCCACAAGGATCCATCCTAGGTCCTCTCCTCTTCTCCTTATTTATAAACAACCTCCCTCAAACCTCAACTGTAACACTCTACTGTATGCTGATGGTCTCATCATTTTCCATAGTTTAAAGTCACTGACCAGTCTCTTTCAGAACTTGAATGATGACTTTTCCTTCATCCAAAGTCGATTCCTGATAAACAAGCTCAATTTACAAGCAATACATCCATGCTATTTAGCTCTAAGTCAAAACTCTCAAACCAGTCCACCTCCTAGATTTTGCTCACTCTGATGGCTGGATCATGAAGCACATACACACCTCAAATACTTAGAAGTCACACTAGACCCTGTCTCACCTATTCATACCATAATGATTCTCTGAGTAGAATTCACCCCAGATTGGGTTTAGTGTACAGAATGAAGAGCTCCACGACACCTGACATTCACCTCACCATTGCCAAAAGTATCTGCGGTTCATACTGGATTATGCCTTTCCCATTTACTTGCAAGCCACTGCATAAGACATCTACTATTCTGCCTATTCCATATTATGCCTCTCCCATTTACTCACAAGCCAATGCAAAATAATCTTATGGCTATCCACAATTTACAACAGACTATCATTGTTCATTGTACTTTACTGTTGTTTAATACTCATCCACAAGACCTTTGTACATTACTGGTGTATTATGCTGATTATGATATTTTGTTATTTCCATTCAAACTGCTCATTGATTCTGTATTTAATGTAATTCTACTACTCTGTATTGACCATAATTGTAATTGTTTGTACTCTCCTGGGTAGTGCTTGAAAATAGGCATTTTCCATGTCTAGTGCACCTACCCAGCAATCAAAAACAAACAAACAAACAAATAAATAAATATTCTGATTTGCCTCATTGGCCCTTTCCAGAATACAGAACTACAACCTTTACAGAAACACTGGTAGGCTGTTCCCATAGGAGTGCAGGGACTTCACCCTCTTGTGTCTGATTTATGTCACTGTGCACTCCTAACCTCTCTGCCTTGATAAGGTTCCTAAAACACAAAAGAAATCCACATTTGGGGGGGCGGTGCAGCCAGCTGCAAAATGGCTGCTTAGTTTTCCAGCTCCCTACAACTAGTAACTAAATCCCTTTATATCTGTCGAGAACCAAGCAGCTCAGAAACCACTCGTGCACTAAATCATGCTAGGATATCATGCAGAGTTGATACATGCTGAAATTGCAGTAGTAAATGCATGTTTTAAAGTTTTAATGCTGAGTGAAACAATCGACTTAGCCAACACTCTGTGGTCTACTTGCCACTCATCTGATGACCTGATCTTGTTTTTAGGTCTTGCCTGCCCTAACCATGGCTTTCTCTACACATCCAGCTATGGTACCAACCAAGCTATTCCCACATCATAGCTATGCTGTGGCAACTTCTCATGGACACAGCAGAACTTAAAACCACGATGTCACAGACAATCTGTGTTGTGTAATTTCTAAGAGGCTATGTTACCACAATAAAAAATTGTGTGCAACAAGTGGAGAAAGCAGGGGGAATCCTCACAGCTGTTAATATATGAGCATGGCTGACACATCAAGTACCTTCTCTCTGAAATTGACAATATGAAGAACAGAGCAAGAAGGAACATGTCCACCTGGTCAGGTTCCCTGAAGGCATCAAAGTACCCAATGTTGTAGCCTTCCACCAGCACACAATTCCAGTTATGTTTAATGCTCTGAACTGCCTGTCCTTGGAGCTGGAGAGGACACTCCACTCCCTGGCACCCAAGCCTTAGCCAGAGAAGTGGCCAAGACCCATTCTGTGTAGGTTCATCCAATGCATACTAGGTTAGAAGAGAGTGATTAGAAGAGTGCAATCTAAAGCACACCTCCTAAACCACATTTGCCTTCAACAGTGACAGGGATAGAATAGCGAACATTAGTAACTGCTACCCCTGTGAATATGATGGCAAGGCAGGACGTGGTGAAGTAGGGAAAAATGCTAAGACTGATCATGCTGCTCCCATGATGCAGAGGTCTAAGACACAAGCTGCTTGACTAATATAGCTTGACTAACCAGGGTTCTGTTCCTGGTCTCCAAGCACACATAGTCATAATCCCCCCAGCCCAAGGTTTATTTTTACAGCCCAACAGAAATTCCTTCCACCTCAATTTTCTGCTTTTCTCTGAGCCCCCCTTCCCCTTTGGAGTTGGTTATATAAATAAGGGATGGTGCAGGGGGGTATAGCACCCCACAAAACAAAAGTGTACATTTTGAGTTTTGGGGAATGGTAGTGGTTGTTGGTGTGGTGAATGACCGCTACTGTGGGTGCTGTTTTGTGTCACGGTATTTTGCTCTGGTGCTGTTGTTGGCAGCACTGTTTGTACTTTGCTGTTCTTGATGGTACCTTTATTGTTGGTGCTGTTCTGACCTAGTGTCCATCTAATACTCTGTCAAAGGGAACATCCTGCATATTTCATGCGAACATGCCCCCTCAAATGGGATGGCCACACTATTCAAGTTTTTCAAGATTTCTCTGCAGAGCTATTGTAAAGAGAGGCCTACACTGTAGCTAGATGGAAATTTGCTTAGCTTGGAGTGCAGCATTCCCTAACATACGAACATATGAACATATGAAAGAGCCAGCAAAAGAAGGTCAAAATGGTCTATCGAGTATGTGTGTTAGTAAAGTTGTGTCCCTGGCTTACAAACATTGACCCTGCCCCCCCTCCCCTGTCAATCCTTCCTTCCTTCATAACTCTCCTCCCATGGTACCAAGGGTTCTTTTATGCCTATCCCTAAAAGCCTCCCACCATGTTCACTGAGATCAGTTCCTCTGACAGCCCATTCCATGCATCTACCACCCTCTCCACAAAAACATTTCCTAACATCCCTTCTAAACCTCCCCACCATCAACTTCTAACTGTGCCCCCTCATGGATCTATTGTCACTCAGCTTGAAGAGACCTGCCCCCTTCCCGGTAATACTCAGTCCAAGGATTTCTGGCCCCAGTGTGCATCACTTTGCATTTCTTGGCATTGAAGCTAAGTTGCCAGATCCCTGACCATCTCTCAAGTTTCCTGAGTTCTTCCAGTAGGTCCTGTTTCCCTTCAACCATGTCTTCCCTCCTGCAGAGTTTGGTGCCATCCCCAAACAGGCACATCTTGCTGTTTATGCCTCCCCAATGTAGTTTATGGTGACATTGAACAATGCGGCCCCAGCACCGATCCCTGTGTGACCTTGCTGGTGATTTCTTTGGTACTGAATAACTCCCCCCACCCCCACCCTCTGGATTCTGTCGCAGCCAGCTTGCTGTCCACCTTGTCAATTTCTCCCTAACCTCAACATCCTTCATTTTTCTAGTCAATCAATTCAAGTTTACTGTTTGACTAAATAGTCTTCAACAAAATATACATACATAATTAAAAAGACAATTAAAAGTATGATAAAAATAAAATTCTAAATAATTCATACAGCATTGAGCTTGTTCAGCTCACTCATAAACCCAGCAAATGCGCATTAACTTAAGAAGGTATCTATCGTATCTATCATATTGCATATACTGTATATGTGATAAACTTAAAGTACTAGCCTCTTTCCTACACACAGGAAACATAAGTGCCTAATCACAGCTTTAGTTTAGTCATTTATGAATTCATTCAGTTATCACTGTTTTACTAATTCTTCTTTTCACTTTACTAATTGCTTAGAAAAATGTTGCCACTCTCTCTATGGTCCATGAATGTTCTGTATGAATTAAAATGGAAGTCAATGTTGGAAATTCAACATTCTATGTAGTATCCAAAAAGGGACCTAACCAATACGTACACTCTTTGTTATACTAGATACAATGCCAGATCACATGTACAAGATTTTCTCTTTCACCTCTGGAGCAACTACAATTCTCAATATTATTTAGTGACTTCTTGTACTTGTACCTCAGTACACTGCTGTCAAATTGCTCAAACTTATAAATTATAAATGTCCTACGTAGGATAGGGTCTGTTAAGATGTCTAAAGAAGTCTTATATCCAAAGCTAAAGTTATTATGAATAAACCACTTGGAGTAAGCTGATTCCCCTGAACCATTTCCTTTTCTCCTCCAGACATTGTACAGAGATCCTTGTAGACAGAAGTCTAGTTAGTCTTAACCAAACATTTATTTGGCATACTTCAAAAAGAGTACTGATAGTTGATATTACCAGCTCTGATCTTATATAGGAGGCATGGCAGTAAGGGTCTACTCCCAGTGTTTTCCTCAGCATTTTGAATAAGGGCACATTTAATTTGTTCCTGTATTTCAGGTCCTAGATTTCTGTCCAACACAACAATTGGGCCTGAAATTTAGTTTTAATCACTTCAGGTAAAGGTCTTATGCTAGTGCCCCCATATCTATAATTAAATTTGGCTAATGCAGGTTGTGGAAAATGACAGCTATATTGTTTTGAAGGAGGTGTTAAAAATGTGGAGTGAAAATATAAAACATTGAAGAAGTTAGGAGCATGCATACAAACTGCGCAATGCATGCTCGTAACACAGTCATTTTTTGGAACTTTTTCACCAGATTTGCAGCATGGATTTTTTGGGACCCCCACCTCATGAACAGTGGCACTGTCATTTCATGAATCAGTCCCAAAAAGGTGATTCCATACAGCGGCCATGAAATCACCTTTCATGACTGAGTAACAAAATGACAGTGAGTTTTTAAGAGGTGGGGGTCCCAAGAACCCCATGTTGAAAATGTGGGATAAAAATTCCTAAAAATGGCTGATTTATCAGCATAAGTTGAAAACCCCATTGAATGGCATTATAGCAGGTTCACCTTAGATTCTTCAGTTCACAGTTCAGCTCTGAAGAATGCAGATGTGTCCCAGTCCAGAGAAGAAGATGGTGCCTCCGGAGGTAAGTATAGGGTAAGGGGTAAGAGGAGGAGAGGAATGATCTGTGGGAGGGTGGGGATGGGGAAGGGGGACTACAGTGATGATGAGGGACCATTTTCTTTATTAAAGGGAAAAAAATCAGTGCATCAATGATGAGGACCATTTTCTTTTACAGAAAACAGAAAAGAAAACATTTGGGCACACTGGGGTGAGCTCTCAGTGTGCCACATAACTGGGGGGACTTGTACAGGATGCTGACATGGGGATTAAACACCCTGATGTCAGCGGTGTTGGGGAATGAAAAATTAGACACACTGGGGTAAGCTCCCATTGTGCCACATGAGTGGGCGGGTGCACATAATTCTGACATGGGGATTGGGCACCCAATGTCGGTGGATAAAAATAAACATCTTTGGGCACACAGGGGTGAGCTCCCAGTGTGCCACATGAGTTGGGGGGGTCCCAGAAAAATCTTTTGGCACACTGGGGTTGGCTCCCAGTGTGTCACTTGAGTCAGTGGGGGGGGGCACACAATGCCATGGAGCTGGCACCAGTGATGCAACTGTGCATGTAGTGCACTCACGCATGCGTAGTTGCAATGAATGGCATCCTGCCATTCACAACATGATGGTGCCAGCAGAACTGTGAAGGCATGTGAGTCGTGCATGCGCAGTTCATGCACCAGAATGTGGAAATAACAGCTGAAATAGTACGGCTTTTATTCTGTAGCAACCGATCATGGTGGAGGGGTTCAAGTTCCATTGGGCTTTCAGAAGGTATATGTCCAAAAGTCCAATGGAAGGTTCCAGGATTGGCCATTTTTTAGAGCTACTGAGCAATCACAATAGTGCTGTAGGCTCCACCCACAACCCTAAAAACTGGGTTGGCTTAGAGGCCCATAGCTCTGCTGCATCTTCCAAACATGAGATCTCTATTTTACTCCATAAATTCATTAAATGGACCTCTTTACAAAGAATACCAGACAAAGAAGGCCGCTGGATCTTAGTGAAGTTCTCCCACCCCTATGCCCAATAATACCAGCCAAACTATATGGCACCAACTCAGATACGCCCTTCTTTTTTGATACTGTCTCACAAAAACTCTCTAAGTTGTGAGATGATGGAGCAGTAGTACTAATGGGTGGCAACTTCAGTTTGGTCAAGAGACCTACAGACTGCTCTACACTCTGCCTGGTCTCAATCAAAAATGGTACCTGCTCTTGAGAATATTTTGCAGCAGCCTGCCCAGTGGTGATGAGGGCTGAAGTGCCATGCATACCTCACAATTTCCCATGACAGTAACCCAGGATTGGGAACAGACTAGGGTCACTGGGGGTCAGCTGAGGTGGGAGAGGACTGAGTGTCTGATAGACTGCTCTCTTCTCCTCTCCCAGATGGCTGCTGTCTCTGCCATGTGACTGGTACCAGGTGGAGGCCTGATAGTAGGACAGCTAAGAATGACACACAGAAGAGGGAGCTGCAAGACTTCTGTGGAGCATGCATACCTCCAAAAGTACATTCCAATTTGTGTGCCCTGGCATCAGAGAGGGACCAAGGAAATGGAAAATGGAAGAATGGGCTCCGTGAAGCCTTCCCTGTCTCTATGTAGCTGCTCCACTGGGCTGTGGACCCAGAGCCTCTGGATATGTTCATGGGGGGCAGATGGTCCTCCCCCTCCTAACCCAAGGGGAATCTGTGGAAGACCATTAAAAACACCAGGTTGTGGGGTGGATGACCAGCTGTAGGGTATGGGGCAGGACTAAAGAGCTGCCCATCTGTCCAAAAGGTTGAAAAACCTTTATTGCAAAAAAATAAAATAATGCAGGACCTTGCCCTATTGGATGGAGGTTCAAACACCCCACAACTAAGAATTTTCTTTTTTTTTCCACATCTCACTCCATGGCCAACAGATTAGATTTTTGGCTAATGTCTAGAGCTGTGCAGAATGGGAAAATTCCAAATCCATTTAATTTTGATAAAATTTCACAAAATTCCACAAAATTTAACAGAATGTTAAAAAGTTAGTAACTTGGTCATGCAGTAGGGAGGCACCATGCTGCACTATGAAAGCAGCAGAGTGAGCGAGAAGCTACAGCGTTCTCCTCTGAGTCAGTGCAAATCCTTTTAAAATGTGTTTTGAGTTGTTTCAATGGTATGCTGTGTGATGAGGATTTTTTTCAAGAGAACCTGGCTGCACAAGAAAAAAGGAATTTAAAACTTTATAATTTGTTTGGCATAATGGCTACCAGGAAAGAATCCAAGCAGGTAAATACTAGTATGAAGAATAAAGTTGCTAAGCAGTTGATGAGTACCATAACCCATAAACAGCATAATTTAGTTGCCAAAGTAGCTATTGCTGAAGGTGGGAGCTTGTTATTCAGAAAGCTACAGAAGGTGTTCTCCTGATGTTCCCCTTATTTTCAGTAGAAAAAATAGTTTCTAAAGCAGAGAGTGGCTCTAAACTTGAAACTGTTAACCTGCTTGAAAATGCTTTACAAACTGAGCCTGAACAAATAAATATACTAGAAGAGGAAGCAGCAATGGCAGAACACTGTGGAGAGAATTTGGCTGTGAAACTGCCTGGCTCTCAAGAGCAAATATCTGCTATTTCTCAAATGGCTGCTCCAGATTTAAATATTCTAGGAACGACATTGCAGGAAACTATAAAGGAGAAATGTACAGCATGATCTGAAGCTGTATTTCAATGCCCTGACCAGGAAAGCAAGGCCAACATTGAACCAAGCGGGGAGTTAGTCAAACAAAGTACAGAGAATCTCAACGTGGTGAGAAGCAGCCCCGAAGAAAAAACTTTGCAGGCGGAACAGAAGTGAACACAAACTGTTCAGAAAGAAGTTACTTTGCAACAAGATTCAAAAGTAGTAAGCAAACTTTTGCTATCTCAAGTGACAAAACATAACAGTAATGGGGATTTGAAAAAGAGTGATAAAAATCAACACCGGGAAAGATGAAAAAGTAAAAGCAGCTCAGCTGGAAACTTGGGCAGAAGGGGATAATTTAGAAAGCTCATATGAATAGTGTTCTAACGATGAAAGTAGTAATGAACTGGCTGATTTTGAAGAAGACCCCCCCCCCTCCTTTCCTGGGCTAAATGGCTTTTTGCTAAAATTAATACTATCACTAGTATATTGGATATAATGCTGAAGCATCAATCTCAAATGGAACAGTACTTTTTGTTAACTCAAGAACTTATGAAAGAAAATAATGTTATGAGAACTGACATTTCTGATATTAAGAAACATGTGAGTCAAATATTAGCTGACACAATGCCCATGTCTAACCAAATTAAATCACTCAAGCTTTTAAATATTGAATTAAAGGAGAGAATATTGGACCAGGAAGCAAGGTCAAGATGGAACAATATTAGAGTTGTAGGAATTCCAGAAAACTGGGACAATATCAGGCCATTATATGACTCATTTAAAATAATTGCTGCTGCTTATATGGACATAGATCCTATGAATATAGATTTTTCTGTGGAAAGAATACATAGAACTTTAAGATCTAAAGGTGCTGATGGTGCTCCACCAAGACCAGTTATACTGCATTTTCTGAATTATTCTGATAAAGAGAAGCTCATGTCTTATGTATACAAAAAAAGAGTCAAATGATTTTATAAGCTAATATTGCACTATATAATGATTTTCCATAATAGATTGTATCAGAAAGGAAAAAATTTGATCTACTTAGGAATAAATTGTAGGGGTTGGGCTATAGAGCAGTTATGGTATACCCAGCTAAAATGAAGGTGACTATTGATGCTAAAAGCTATGTATATTCAAATGTTGAAAATGCATGGGCGGAACTGAAAACTAAAATTCCAGAATTATAATTGGTGTTACAGGTTCATGCAATGAAGAAACATGATCTATAAGTGACTGTTTTTATATGCAGAGAGGGGGAGATAAGCATGTAGTCATACCAGCATATAGGGATGTCTTTAAAAAAATAGTTTTTTTTGTTGTTAATTTTGTTTTTGTTTATATTTTAAGGGGAATAAAGTGTCTATTTGTATAAAATATATTTGGAAGTTAGAGATTTATAGATGTATGGTAAAATATAATGGAAAGAGAACTGTTAGGTTTAAAAAAGGCAACCAGTTAGATGGAATGTTTAAAATAAATGGATAGTGTGAAAATAGCTTCATTAAATGTTAACAGGCTCCATTCCCCCGTAAAGAGAACTAGAGTATTAGCCTATTTTAAGAAATTAAAAGCACAGATAATATGTTTACAGGAAATTCATTTGGAAGAAAAAGAGATAAAAAAAGCTAAAGGTAAGATGGATAGAAGAAATCCACTGCTCATTGGGTACAAAAAAAGCAGAGGGGTAGCCATATCAATTAAAAAGGTAGTAACATAAAGGTATTAGAAGTTTATAAGAACAATCAAGGTAGAATATTGATGTTAAAACTTAGTATAACAAAAACAGAAATAATAGTAGGGAGTATGTATGCCCCATTTGATAAATATGCTGACTTTTTGGCTGAAATTACACAGGGACTGCAGAAAATGCAATTTAGTAGTGCCATATTAGTAGGAGATTATAATGCCTTACATAATCCCCTAATAGATAAATCTACATTGCCTAATAAAGGAAATAACAACATCAAAAAACGTAAACTCCCTTCTGGATCAAGAACAGTTAATTGATATATGGAGGCATAAAAAAACCATATCCAAATATACACATTCTGATAAGCAGTACAAAATATTTACAAGAATTGATTATTTTTTTGTTACAAAAGACCTGGTAAACAAAATATCAATAGCAACAATTGATAGTATATTTATTTCAGACCATGCTGCAATATCATTTAACTTAACCTGCCCTGATAAAGAAAGATTAGTTACGAGGTCATGGTCTTTTAATATTATCTTTTTGAGAGATGAGGATTTTGTCTCAACAATAAAAGAAAAGATTAAAGAATATTGGTACTTTAATTATTCAGGACAGAGACCTATTATAAAGTTGTGGGATGCTTTTAAAGCAACAATTAGGGGATGTATAATTTCTTATCAGATTAAACTCTATAGGACTAAAAATAAAGAATTATAGGTTATAACAAAAAGATTGGAGCAATAGATAAATTAATACTAAATGATTATCAAACATATAAAGAAGAATGGTTTAATTTAAGAATTAAAAAACAAAATTATGCACAAAAAGAAGCAATTAAGAATATAGCTTTTATGAAAAAATATAAATAGTTTCATAGGGACAAATCAGGAAAGCTCTTAGCAAATCTATTAAAAAAAGAAAAACAAAAAAAATGTAATACTACAGATTAAAGATCAAGAAGGAAATGTCCATATAACAGATGAATCCATGGCTAATTGCTTCTTGGATACTTATAAACTGATATATCAAAAAGAACTAAGTTACACAAATAATGATTCAGACAGTTTTTTCAATATGGCTAATATAGTACCATACCACTTTGATTACATCCCAATTACTCTTCAAGAAATTAAAGAGACTATTATGTCACTACCCAGAAATAAAGCTCCTGGGTTAGATGGGTTAACAAGTGAGTTTTACCAGGTCTTTGTTGAGGAACTTGGACCCTGGATTAAAAGGATAATCAAATAACTATTGGATAATGATAAATTGTATATTCCCCATCTATGCAAACAGAAAAGATAGTATTAATACACAAAGAAGGCAAACCTTGTGAGTCTACAGACAGTTATAGACCAGTAGCACTATTGAACTTAGATTACAAATTGATAGCTAAAATTATTAATAATAGATTGCAAATTCATTTAAATAAATATTTACATCTGGATCAATATGGTTTCATGCAAGGAAGAACATTATATCAAGCTAATAAAAAGATTCAAACTACAATTCATTTAATAAATTCAGAAAAAAATATGCATTAGATATACTTTACGCTTTAACTATAGATGCTAGCAAGGCTTTTGCCTTAATAAATAGGTAATATATATATATATATATATATATATAACATTATAAAAATGGTGTATACCTTCTCAGCTAATAGGATTAATTAAAAAAACTATATTACAGAACTAATTTCCGATTCCTTATTAACAGATATTTAACAGAATAATTTGAGATGTTGAATGGAGTTAGGCAAGGTTGCTCCCTATCACACACCCTCTTTATATTAGCAATAGAGCCATTTTTATCTGCTATAAGAAAGGAAAGTAATATTAAAGGATTTATATATCAAGGTCAAGAAACAAAAATCAGTGTCTTTGCAGATGATCTTTTGTTGGGGATCAAAGATATAAAAACTTCATTACCATACTGGAGTTCTATGAATGGGTAACATCAGAACTGGACAGGGGTAAGCCTGTGGATGTATTATTCTTGGACTTCAGCAAGGTGTTTGACTCTGTCCCCCACAATGGTCTGGTGGACAAACTGATGGGGTTAGGAGTAGGCCCTTTGATGGTCAGATGGATTGAAAACTGGATAGCTGGACGCACTCAGAGAGTAGTGGTCTGTGGGGAGCTCTCGAACCCTACAGAGGTTGGTGAGTGGGTACCACAGGGCTCGGTCCTGGGTTCAAGTCCTGTTTAATCGCACATATCGGACATCAGGGATGGTATAGGGTGTGAAATGAGTCTCTTCGCGGATGACTCCAAGATGGGAGCAGTAGTTGAGGGAGAAGAGGGGAGGTTGGCCCTGCAAGGGGACCTGGACACCCTGGAAAGCTGGGCTCACACATGGAAATTAAATTTCAATATCACCAAGTGCAAGGTGTTGCATCTTGGTCGGGGAAACCCTAAACACAGGTACACCCTGGGAGGGGAGGCGCTGGAAGCCTCAACAGGGGAAAAAGACCTAGGGGTCATGGTGGATACATGTATGAATAACTCTGAGCAGTGCAGGAGAGCAGCTAGCAAGGCAAACAGGATGTTGGGATGCATCGTAAGGGGGATCACCTCTAGGAGCAAGGAAGTGATTCTGCCGCTGTACAATGGACTGGTTAGACCACACCTTGAGTACTGTGTACAGTACTGGAGACCACACTTGAAGAGGGACATACAGCTCCTGGAGAGGGTACAGAGGAGGGCAACAAAGATGATGCGAGGGCTAGGGGATTTGACTTACGAGGACAGACTTGAGGAGCTCTGCCTGTTTTCATTGGAGGAGAGGAGAGACAGGGGGACATGATTGAGGTCTTCAAGTACCTCAAGGGAATAAATAGGGTAAACATGGAGGGGATCTTTAGATTAAAGCAGGGAGGCATCACCAGAGGGCATGGTTTGAAGTTGGAAGGTGGAAGGGTGAGGGAAAGAGGAGGAGGTTTTTCACTGAGAGGGTGGTGGACCCTTGGAATACTCTGCCTGGTGAGCTGGTTCAGAGATCCACAGTGGAGGGCTTTAAGAGAGGGTGGGACAGACACAGAAAGTGGATGTATCAGATGATGGCCTGTCCGGGGGTGGGGATGGATGATAGGGGTTTCTGGAGCACAAGGGATGGGAGGGTCTCGGCACCCAACTAAGGATCTAGGTTCGAGTAGACTCGATAGACCATAAGGCCTAATCTGCTGGCAAATAATATGTTAGTATACTTTCTACAATTGATAGATACATTTTCTAAAATATCTGGATATCAGTTAAATAATATTAAAACAGTTATGATGAAATTATCTAAATCAAAAGATGATTACAATAAATATTCAACCATGTTTAAAATAGAACAACAGATTAAATATTTAGGCATATACTTATATATTGATCAACAACAACATATTAAAGTTAATTTTGGGAAAGCTAAAGAAAAGATAAAACATTTATTAGAAAACTAGAAAGATTTAACATTGTCATTATGGGGGGAAAATAGATACTATTAAAATGATGGCAATGCCACATTATATATTCGTTTTGAAAAATATCTTAGGAGCACCTGGAGTTAAATGGTTTCAAGATGTTAAAAGAATATTCCATAAATTTCTCTGGAGGGGTGGTAAACCTTGAATATCATGGAATTTAATTATAACACCTAGAGCTTTGGGAGGAATGGGATGCCCAAGCCCACTTAAATATATGGAGGCCAATATAATTGCAAATTACTACCAATGGACTTTTTTTTTCATTATAGAGACCAATGTCTCTATCAAGCAATTATGTTCCCACTTAAGCCATATACTAAGATGCACCACATTTTTTTTATAATGATTTACATAATCTAAATGATCATATGTTGACCTCATGGTTCCATCTTGTTAAAAAATATACAAATAAACCTTACAAACTTCAATTACCATGGCTATCTTTCCCTATAGACTATAATGAGAAGATTTGGCATAAACGTACCAACTTTATCTTTCGAATATTACTAAATGATCTTATAAATAATTGGAATCAAATATTAATTGATGGAGAAATACCAATATATCAGGACTTTATTAAAACTATAAAAGGGAAAGGGTGGAATCATTTGTATTAATATACATTGATAGCCAAGTTTCAAAGTATGAATAATTTGTTTAGTAATGGGAAAGACAACATAGCTGTTCAAATAAAACAACAAAGGAAATTAATACAAATAGGCAGAAAAAAGTTGTTAGCTAAATTCTATAATATCTTAATTGAAGTGCCTAAGTGAAACACTGAAAATAAGAACCAAGTTTGGAACCATGAGGCAAACATAGATCTAACATATTTACAATGGAACAGTTAAGGAAAATTAATAATAAAAACTATGTTTCTGCTAGAAACAAGACTATACAAGTTAAAATACTTAATAGAGCATATTGGACTCCTGTGACTATTCACAAAATAAACTCAGAATGGGCAAAAGGGAACATTAACACACTGTTTTCAACTTGTCCATATATATATATATATATATATATATATATATACAACTGGTGACAAAAGCTACAAAAGATAATTACATCTATAATTGATATAGAAGTCCCTCTGAAAACTGATATATATATTTTTAATAATGTGTTCTCCTACTTGCAAGATCATGGGCCAGATATTCAAAACTTTGCCCCAGAGCTAAATTAGCACTGCCCAGTGGGCAAACAGCCCAGAGCACAAAGCAAGCTATATTCAAAAGGAAATAGCCCGGTGCTAAGCCTGCTGAATATAGCAATCTAAGGAAGGTGGAAAAACTGGTCTGGGAGTGCAGGGCAAAAATAGCCTGGGAATAAGACAGCACTGAATATAGCAACAGGGAAGTGCAAACTGCAGCTGCAGCTCATTAGACTCTGTAGTAAGCCAGTGTTGCAGGTGGAGAACATTGTATGTGATTGCACATAGATGTCTCACATCTACTGCAAACACACCTCTCAACCTTCTGCCTCATAAATCAGGGACATGGCTTAAAAATATCAGGGACAAAGGTTTAAAATCAGGGACACACTTTAAAAATTGGTGATATCAACTCAGGAAGCTGGCAGAATAAGTGGTGTAGTGTAAAATGCATGTTCTAAAGAAGAACACGTCTGTAACATTAATGTCTGACAATATGTTATGCTTACAACCCTCTCTGTTTGGTCATGGAAACACAATTTGTAAGAGGGACAGAGTAAAAGTTTGAGGTAAAATCAGGGACAGTTGAGAGGTATGACTGCAAACAACAATGTAAGCCACACACTGCAGAACTGTGCTTAGTGTGATGCTGAAGTGAGGTTTGCCAGGGGCTAACCTGATTTCACAGTATTAACACATTAGCCCACTGTAAACTAGTTAGCCCGGGGCAAACTGGAGCTATATTCAAAGCTCCCATGCAAATGAGCCTACTTAGGTAATCCATAGGCAAACAAGTACATCTGCATCTCATTAAGTGCTGTTTAGCATCCATTACCATGCAGTTTGCCCGGTGCTATTGCATGAATCACAAAGCACCCCCTTTTGGTCAGAATGGAAGTACAGGCTGGATGCTGCAGGCCAAGGCATGTCACAACATCCCCTGTTGGTCGGAACAGAAGCACAGGCTGGAAGCGGCAGGAACTGTGTGCTGGCAGGTACAAGCAGTGCATACAACATACCTATGCAGCACTGCAAGAAGTACATAATGCTCTCTCTATATATATGTACATATGTGTGTGTGTGTGTGTGTGTGTATATATATATATATATATATATATATATATATATATATATAAATTATGGTAGCACAGTGGTGCTACCATAGTTAGGGTTGAGGAGCCATTTACATGTTAAACCTAAAATGTTGCACCTTATTAACTTTGCAACCATTCAACAGATTTGCCTGAAATTTGGTAAACATGATCAAAAACCATAGATCTTGGGATCTGCCAACTTTTGTACTGTTCGGATATACAGCTGTGGAGTTATTAAACATGATCTGCATGCGCGTTTATGCTTTTTTTGAATTTTGTGGTCATCTCTACAGGTCGCACGGTTTGCGTGATCAGTCCAAAATCTTCAGGGAATGTGCGGCCAGGGTCCCCGATGTGCCTTTTGAAGATTTCGTGAAAAAATATTAAACGGTTCAAAACTTATTCAAAAACAAGTTCCCATTATAAGTCAATGGGAAACGTTAACAAAAAGTTTGACAGTGTCGCAAATGCAGTTTTTACTTTCGCAAATGGCCCTTTTACTGTCGCAAATCCACCATTTTGTTTTCAGTTGGTCATCAGAAAAATGCCTAGCATTTAAATTTGGGACCCTCTAGCAACCTAATTCTTTTGTATTCACCTAGTCAGACCCTGAGGATGCTAGGCATGTCTTTATTTTGGGGTAAAACACCCCAGAAACATGTTTTTAAAATTTCTGGAAAAAGTACTTTCGCAAAGTACTTTTGCATGCACAATACTGTCGCATGAATTTGCGAAAGCTTTCGCAAAGTTCGACAGTACTTTTCCAGGCTGTGGGACACTGACAGCAATTCTTTGGCACCCTGCTGCAAAAGAACGGTTTGGTCTTTTGGGCTGAAATTTAGAGGAAACACAGCCAACATCTCATATATGTGCCTTTCAGAGTTTTGGTGAAAAAATATTACAGGGTGGCAAAGTTACGGCACTCCAAATTTGACACTTTTTCCCTTAGGATAACATTACGGCGGCCGCCACATTAAAGGAATACTTTGGCGCCCTGCTGCAAAATAACAGTTTGGTCTTTTGGGCTGAAATTTGGAGGGAAGAAAGCTGACATCCCACAAATGTGTCTTTCAGTGGTTTGGTGAAAAATATTACAGGGAGCCAAAGTTATGGCACTCCAAACTTCTCTTTTTTTCCCATAGGATAACATTACGGCGTTCGGCGCTCCTTTCAGGGCCCGTATCTTGGAAACGGTGCAAGATATGGACTTTTAGTCTGAAAAATTCTTAGCCTCCTAAAAGGGGTTAAGTACAAAACTAGCCAGGAAAGTCATAAATCATATGACTCTTAAATGTTTTTTTCTACGTTGTACGGTTCCTGAGATTTAAGCAATTTAGTATTCCAACTCCTCATTTTCTGCTCCGAGACCCATTATTATCATACATTCTTTGTACTCACTGTCTTTCTCTATGCAGCTTTTGGGGAAAACCAGCCTGTGCGCTTACATTACTGTTACCGTTACCTCTTCTGCTTGCCGTTCCACACTCGTTTCACTTACCGTTCCCGTCTATGCCACCATGTGCATTACCCTTTGCGTTTTCATTTGAGCTTGCTTTTGCATTATTTTTACCATTTGTGTCTACAGTACTGTTTCTCTTTCTGTTTCGCTTTGCGTCACCATGCACATTACCATTTGCATTTGCGGGCACCATGTTACTATGTGACAAGACATCCCGCTGCTGGATTACATTCACTATTTCTCGTTATCATTCTCAAAAAGAAGGGAAATTAGAGGCAAAAAACTCAGTTGAATGCATTAGTTAGGGTTGTTCCACAGCGACAAAAGTGAGGAAATTCGGTGTTAGGGTTGAAAGCCCCCCTTGGACTCCCCCGCTCACACCCCCAACCGGCATCGGGGTGCGCATTGGGGTTGTCAGTCCTAACTCTCACCCCATTCTCCTATACCTCTGCTTCTACGCATGTCATGGGGTGAGGAGTTATGGCCGCCCAGCAGTATATGCCGAGTGAAGTATGGCGGCGAGATCAAGGGGCTCAACCCCAACACTGACCTCACTGTCACGTGGAACAACTAACTCATTAAAATGAATTTTGCCTCTAATATATATATATATAGAGAGAGAGAGAAAGAGAGCTATGTAGCAATCTATAACCTATAGATAGAGGCAGAAACACATGAAGATATATATATATATATCTATATTTATAGATATATAGATATAGATATATATGTGTGTATATATATATATATATATATATATATATATACACACACACACACACATATATATATATCTATATATATATTGCTATAGATGCACACTACCAGTGGCCACATGTGTCCTGGATGATGCCCCTTCCCACACCAACAGCAGATATGGGTGGAACACAAGTATGCATGGGGCAGGCATAAGGAAAACTGGCTGGGGGTGTAGGGATGTCAGTTGTAGGGTCTCTGGGCTGTGCAGTGCAGCCATCCAGTATAGAGGGACCTGGGCAGACAGGGTGGGCCAGACAGACCTTCTCAGCTGTCATGGTCCCTGTTCCTACGTACTGTATGTTGGTTCCACTCCCTTGAAGTCCAGTGGCTCCCCCCACCCAGCACATATCCCAACCCCCTTTCTAAATAAAAACTAATTTGTTTCCCTGGCAGTCTAGTGGTCCCCCCACCCCCAACCCCAAGCATGGCTCCCAATGTCCGTAGATATTAAAATAAATATAATTACCCTGGTAGTCTAGTGGTCCCCCACCCCAAGCACAGCTCCCGATGCCCGTAGACATTAAAAATATAATTACCCTGGTAATCTAGTGGTCCCCACCCCCAAGCATAACTCCCATCCCTCATTGAAAAACAAATATATATTTTCCCTAGTAGTATAGTGGTCCCCCCACCCCCAAGCATGGCTCCCGATGCCCGTAGATGTTAAAATAAATATAATTACCCTGGTAGTCTAGTGGTCCCCGACCCCCAAGCATGGCTCCCGATGCCCATAGATATTAGAATACATGTATTTTCCCTGGTAGTCTAGTGGTCCCCCCACCCCCAAGCACAGTTCCTGTCCCTCATTGAAAATCAAATATATATATTCTCCTTGGTAGTCTAGTGGTTCCCCCCTCCCAGCAGTGAGGCCCTGCTCATTCCAATGAGACTCCAAGAATGGAGCCAGCGACCAGCTCAGCCCTCCTCTCACCACCACGGCTGGCCGCTTACTGAGGTACAAATGAGCGCTACCTCATTACAGTAGCACTTATTTGTACCTCAGTCAGTGTCCGACCATGGTGGTGAGAGGAGGGCTCAGCCAGTCCCCAGCTCCATTCTTGGAGTCTCATTGGGATGAGCAGGGGTGTCACTGCCTGGTGGGGGGAACCACTAGACTACCAGGGAAATGATATTTAAGCTAATGTCTACCAGTGTCTGGAGCCATGCTTGGGGGGAGGGACCACTAGGACTACCAGGGAAATTATATTTATTTGAATAGCTACAGGCATCGGAGCCATGCTTGGGGGTTGGGGGACCACTAGACTACCAGAGAAATTATATTTAATCTAATGTCTACTGACATTGGGAGCCTTGCTTGGGGGTGGGGGGACCACTAGACTACCAGGGAGAATACCCTCTTTGCCCACTCCACTCCACTGATGAGGGGCTGCTAGAGATTCCCAGGGTTTGTCTTCAGTCATCTGGGGCCAGAGCTTTTTCTTTTATGGCCCCAACCCTGTGGAAGTCTCTACCCTGTCAGATTAGAGAGTGTCTGTCCACGGAGTCATTTAAGGTGTCTCTGAAAAGTTATCTGTTTGAATTAGCATTTGAATGAGTTCACTGCTACTTTTATTGTTTTTATGCTGTTATTTATTATGTTTGATGTTATTTTGACATGTAATTGAACTTTGATATGTAGAAAAGCGCATTATAAATAAATTTTGATTTGATTTGATTTGAATATATATATTTGTTTTTCAATGAGGGACGGGAGCCGTGCTTGGGGGTTGGGGGACCACTAGACTACCAGGGAAATTATATTTATTTGAATATCTATGGGTGTCAGGAGCCATGCTTGAGGGTGGGGGGATCACTAGGCTACCAGGGAAATTATATTTAATCTAATGTCTACCGGCGTCGGAAGCCATGCTTGGGGTTGGAGGGACCACTAGGCTACCAGGGAGAATATATATATTTGTTTTTCAATGAGGGATGGGAGCTGTGTTTGAAGGTGGGGGGACTACTAGACTACCAGGGAAATTATATTTATTTGAATATCTATGGGCATCGGCAGCCATGCTTGGGGGGACCACTAGACTACCAGGGAGATTATATTTAATCCCTATGGGGGTCGGGAGCCGTGCTTGGGGGTGGAAGAACAACTAGACTACCAGGGAAATTATATTTATTTGAATATCTATGGACATCAGGAGCCGTGTTTGGGGGTTGGGGATCACTAGACAACCAGGGAAATTATATTTAATCTAATGTCTACCAGCATTGGCAGCCGTGCTTGGGGTTGGAGGGACCACTAGACTACCAAGGAGAATATATATATTTGTTTTTCAATGAGGGACGGGAGCTGTGCTTGGGGGTGGAGGGACCACTAGACTACCAGGGAAATTATATTTATTTGAATATCTATGGGCATCAGGAGCCGTGCTTTGGGGGGAACCACTAGACTACCACTGAAATTATATTTAATCCCACGGGTCAGAAACCGTGCTTGGGGTGGGAGGACCGCTAGACTAATAGGGTATCATATTGTACTTTACACACAATGGGGGGGTTGGGATTTGTGTGTGTGTGTGGGGGGGTTGGGGGCACCACTGCATTACTGTCAGCTTTTCCTTGGCGGTATTTAGCACCATGCTACAGGTTGCATTAATGCCTGTAGCACGGCACTATTCTTTTGAATATGCCAGTGCTCCAGCATTCAGGGCCCTTCCCCTCAGTCTCTCCCCAGCATACATTATTTTTTTGTGTCAGTGCTAACACCTAGCAACGGCGCTAAATGTCCTTTTGAATATTGCAGCCGGGCACAAATTCGGTGCTAATCCAGCACAATGGATTTGCACCCGGCACTCCCTTTTGAATATCTGGCCCCGTATTTTTAAAAAAAAATTTTTTTTAGCAACAATAGCAATTAAACGGATGATTCTTGAAAACTGGAAAAATGTAGCATTCCCAATAATAGATTATCATAAATGGTGGTTTCAATTTATGGAAACATTGAAGTATGAAGAGTTAATTATGAATATTGATCCTAATTTAGATGACTTAGTAGGATCATCATGGAAAGACATAAGGGACAATTTGCCTCCAGTTAATAGGTGTGATTAGATTTAAGATTGCCTGTTGTGAAACTTCTTGATACACCATACATGTGATGGAATCTATTTGGATAGTTATAACATTTAGACACTAAGGAATATATTAATTATATCAAACTAATTAATTAAAGGGAGGGGTTAAAACTGTAAAATGTTATTGCATTATGAAATCTATATTTGATGTTTGTAAATTATACAGTATATAAATGTTGGTGTATTTAAAATGTATAAATATGTGAGTTCAAATGAAATATGGATGTAATAACGACATGGAAAAGATGACTGTTAAAAAATAATAATAAATAGTATTTAAAAAAAGTTAGTAGTTTGGTTATGATTCAGCCGCCTTTCAAGCTAGAGCTCTGACATTTGGAATGTATACTATTTGGGTTAATGGCCACTAATGTGCCAGATATCATGAAATGTAGATGAATAGTTTCAAAATTATAGGTGCTCAAATGTCACTTTACTGTTTATGTGAAATTTCATGAACATTTTTATCTGCATATACCTTAACCGTCTATTGGGTCAGGGATCTTAAATTTGGCATGATTTCTTGATGCTAGGTGTTCTAACAATGTGCCAGATTTTATGACAGTATTATGCATCATCTCAAAATTATATGTGCTCAAAATCTGTCATTTTAATTTTTTTTAAGAAATTTCATGAAAACATTTCATCTGCATATAACTCAGGCACCTTTGGAGCTAGGCATGTGTAAATTAGTACAGATAACCTTTTTTTTTAATGCTTATGGAATTATTTAAATATGGACAAATTTAGATAAGAGATTTTTAAGTTACTGGGGTTCAAAGCTTTACTATGTATATATTTGCAAAACTTTGTGAAAACTATTAAAAATATGGTTGGTTGTAACTGCTCTGCTCTTGCATGCATAGCGTAAACATATAACATGTATATCCATAGTCAGTGTATCCTGGTGTCTAACACAGCTGGATAAATTGGTTAAGCAGTTTTAATTTGGCAGAAGAAAAAAAAATGATTAGCAACATTTTCTCATATATTTATGATAGTATATATTGTAGATGAAGTGTCCAGAAATTTTTTCTGGAATTTAACATTAACAATGCACATATCACTAATTCAATTGATAAGCTGGGCTTAGTTTTTTGCAGTCCTGCTCTTCCTCTCTGGGTGACTATCCCCGCACCATTCTCTTTTGGCATAGCCAGTTTGACTCTGTAGAAGTACTGATCCCACTGACTCTTTGTTCCTTACAGAGACAAACTCCCTTAAAATGTGAGTCACCTCCTCCTGTTCCCATCTACCTAATCTGTTGGAATAGCCAGAAACTTTTCTTCCTGCTGCCCAAGACATTGTCTTCCCCCAGAACATCTTTTTGAGTGCCTCTAAGTCCTAGACTTGCATGTACACCAGGCTCCCTGGATCATAAATTTACTGGATGTGATCCTTAAATATCCTGCATTCAGGTTGGAATTGTTGACACTCTGTGCTTTCTTGTTCCAGCCTGGGGGTCTACCACTGCTGTACTACCCAGCTTAGCTGTCCATTTCTTGATGAAACTGTGCATCTAACTCCAGAACCTGGTGACCTCCTGCACTACCTGCCTCTTATACCCCTATCCTTTAATTAGAATCCCACAGATAAGGCTGAGGAAAATTAGAAAATCCCAGTTTTATGGAATTCTTCATGAAATTCAACAATTTTCACAAAGACTCATGGGATTTGACTTTAAGTACACGTTATTTTGCAATTTCTCACAGCAAGCACTTAATACAATTACATAGATACATAGACAGTGTCAGCAGATAAGGGCCTATGGCCCACCCAGTCTGCCCATTTGAACCTGTAAGTTCAGTTTATGTTTTCCAAGAAGTCTGTTGCCCCTTACCCCGACCTCCAGAATTCCTTTATGTCTATCCCATGCATTCTTAAAACCTGTGATTGTTTCAGCCCCCACCACTTCCTCTGGCAGGGTGTTCCACTTGTCCACCACCCATTCTGTGAAGAAATTCTTCCTCATGTTTCCTCTGAATCGTCCTCCCTCCAACTTCATCCCATGCCTCTAGTCCTGGAACATCTTTTTCGCTTAAAATAGTGTATTCTGCACCCTGTTCCTCCCTGTAAGATACTTGTATGTCTCGATCATATCCCTTCTCTCCCTCCTCTCCTCCAGGGAGTACATGTTCAGTTCCTTCAACCTGTCCTCATAGGACTTGTGATGCAATCCATGCACCATCTTTGTTGCCCTCCTCTGAACCTTCTCTACCCTGTCTATGTCCTTACGTAGGTAAGGTCTCCAGAACTGCACAGTGTACTCCAGGTGGGGCCTCACTAGTGTCTTGTATAGTGGAATTATGACCTCCCTTTTCCTGCTGGTGATGCCCCTGCCTATGCATCCCAGCATCCTATTTGCTTTACCTGCTGCCTTGTCACACTGTTTCCCTGCCTTGAGGTCATCAGAGATGATAACCCCAAGATCCCTTTCCTGCTTGGTGCATGCTATATCCTCACCCCCCAACTGATATATTGTGCCAGAGTTTTGTGCCCATATGCATTATCTTGCACTTCTTGCATTGAATTTCAACTGCCAAACCCCTGACCATTCTTCAAGTTTCTGCAGGTCCCTTCTCATTCTGTCTACACCCTCTGGTGTGTCTACTCTGTTACAGAGCTTTGTGTCATCAGTGAACAGTGAAATTCTGCCTTCTAGGTCCTGCGCAATGTCACTGATGAAAATATTGAATAGGACCAGTCCCAGCACTGATCCCTGTGGTACCCCACTGGTCACTCTTCCCTCTGTGGAGTGACAGCCATTTACCACCACCCTCTGTGTCCTGCTGCCCAGCCAGTTACCTACCCACCACACTACTGTCCTGCCCACACACATATTCCCCAGTTTGTGCAATAGTCTTCTGTGTGGCACAGTGTCAAAGGCCTTGCTGAAGTCCAGATAGGCCATGTCCACTGCCCTCCCCTGATCCACCTCCCTAGTCACCCAGTCAAAAAATTCAATGAGGTTGGTCTGACATGACCTCCCCTGGTGAAACCATGCTGCCTTGGGTCCTGTAGTCCATTGACAACCAGATGTTCCACCAATCTCTCTTTCAGTAGTGCTTCCATGATCTTCCCACTACTGAGGTGAGGCTGACTGGTCTGTAGTTCCCTGCTTCCTCTTTGTTCCCACTTTTGTATAAGGGGACTACATCTGCTATCCTCCAGTCTTTGGGTACCTCCCCTGTTTCCAGTGATCAGCTAAACAGGATAGCCAGAGGTTCAGCCACCACATCTCTTAGTTCTTTAAGGACCCTGGGGTGCACCCCATCTGGCCCCATTGCTTTATCAACTCTTATTACTTATTACTTTATTAATTGGCATGCACAATCTCCTTGTAAGGTCTAAGAACCGGCCAAATTTAATGGCATCACAGTCTCAAGTTTTAAAGTTTCAGGGGTTTATAAATTTGCACTTTACATTCTTGCAAAATTAAATTTTTAAATGTCGTGAAAGTTTGGCTATTTTTAATTCAATAACATTTAAAGCTGAAATACAAACTTTTTCAGAAATGACCATATGGTATAGTAGTTTAAATGTTTCAACTCTGGTTAAATTTGCATATATAGTTTTAAAATAAGAGGGAACAAACTGAAATTTAAATTTTTGCAACATGTTTGTCAGGCTATAACTTAGTTCCATTTAAGGCTAGAAATCAGAAACTTTGTGCATAATGTAGTGATAATCTACCATGGCACTCTTATATTTCACCTCCTACATCCACTGGGCACCAGATCAAAACTTTTTGGTTGGCGCCACCTTTCTTGACCTGACAAAGCCATTTGACACCGTCAGTCATGCCCTTCTGATGAGTCAACTGTCATCTTTAGGACTATCCCCGACACCACTTGCTGGTTCCAGAGCTATCTAAGTGATTGCTCACAGCAGGTCAAAATCACAGATGCCATCTCGTTCCCCTGCCAAGTTCAATTGGCATCCCTCAAGGATCTATTCTCGGGCCATTACTGTTTAGCATCTTTGTGAATGGACTACCTGCCTGTTGCCCCAACAAAATACTTCCGTATGCGGATGACACAGTCATCTTTACTAGCCATGCAGACATCTATCCCCTTCAGAATCAACTGCAACATAGTTTTGAAGAAGTAAAATCCTAGTTCAGGTTGCACAGGTTTATTCTAAACTACTCAAAAAACTAAATCAATGTTATTCCATGGCACCCATAGCAAACACAAAAGCCAAAAACTGCTCATCAAGAATGGGGTGGGCACCCCCTTAAAACAGATTGATCACTTCAAATACATGGGCATGACCCTTGACTGCACACTCTTGTACACCATACATATTCACAACATCGCTAAAACTGTAAACACCTGCACTGGACTGCTATATAGACACAAGCATGGTCTGATATCTGAGGCATTGAAGCTAGCTGTCCAGAGTTCAATTATCTTGCTTATCGATTACTTTATTGTTTATTGTTTATTGTAAATCTAGGAATTAATACCTTTGAGCCAAGGCTCTTTTACAAAGGTTCCGCGTCGAGACATTTACATTTACAGAACAGACAAAGGTACAGAGTTGCACAATTAGGTAACAAAGAGAAAAAGAAAAAAAAGCTAGATAAAAATTGATGTAGCTGTACAGCAGAAAAATTAACTTAAGCACTATCAATCAGTACATTGGTCACATGTGCTCAATCCTCCCTACCCTATGGTCCAAAAGGTAAGATATGAGAGGGCGGTGTGCTGCAGCATAGGAATTACAAGAGGTGGAATGAAGAAAAGAGAAGAGAGAGAAAGAGAGGGGAGAGTGAGGACAACAGGAGCAGACCTCAGTAAGGGATGAGGACCCATAACTAGGCCATTGTCAGGTAGAAGGACAAGGAGGATAGGAAAGAATAGATTATGAGATAATCAGATACAGTCACAGGAGTTTGTGGTGGTTAGGTGAGAGAATAGTCTGGATTTAAAAACTCCTAATGAGCAAGAGGCAGTTATAGAGGTGCTGAGGGTATTTAGCCAGTTGGGGCATGGTAGGCAAAAGATCGTTGACCCTGTGTGGTCCGACAGTGGGGGACTTGCAGAAGCTGGGTTACTGAGCTTCTCGTGGATCGTACACTAGGGTTCTGACACAGTAGGCCTTGTATGCAGGGAGGGGTGAGGCCCATGATGGATTTCTTGGCCATTATGCAGGTGAAGAACTTGATCCAGTTTGATAGCTGTAGCCACCCAGTCTCAGTATAGAGTTCACAGGTATGAGTAAGTCGATGAGCACCAGTGAGCAGCCGACATGCCTTGCTTAGGGAGGTTGTGACCCGTTTCAATGTACTTGAAGGGGCGGACCCATAAATAACTAATCCATAGTCGATGACTGAGATGATTGAGGATTGAATAGCTAGCTTCAGCGGGACGGGAGAAAGTTGTCTGTTCCGTAGAGTATTCCGAGCCGCTGATTAATAGTTTGGAGATACCATCAATATGCGATGAAAAGACAAGGCCTTGATCAAATGTGACTCCAAGATATTTAAAGATAGTCACTTGTTCAAGGGCAATTCCCAGTGGTGTTGATAGTAAGTGGTGCCTGCTTGTTTTTGTTCTGTGGACTAGCGAAGAGCATAGATTTTGTTTTTTTTTGGTTTAGGACTAGCTTGTGTCCAACAAACCACTCCTCAACACTAGTGAACGCCTGTTGTAGGCTGTGGCATAAACAGTTAGGGTCTCTGTGGGTGGATAGAATCACAGCATCATCAGCATAAAGTATGATTTTTTCCGGGCAGGATTTAGGGAGGGAGTTTAGAAAAGGCTGAAAAGTAGTGGACCTAGAATTGATCCTTGAGGAACTCCTGGTGGACAGGTTTAGGGTCTGAGAGAGGATACGAATATTTTTACCACCTGGGTGCTTTTGTGCAAGGTAGCTTTTTATCCAGGCACCAGCGCCTATGGAAACTCAGCGAGTGTAGTTGATTAACAAGTAGGCCATGGTGGACAGTGTCAAATGCCTTTGTGAGATCTATAAACACAGTTCCAGTGAGGAGTCCTTTATCCAAAGCCTTGTGGATAACTTCTGAGAATTCGAGCAGGGCAGTGGTGGTGCTATGCCTTTGTCTGAATCCGTGTTGCTGGTCACAGAGAATGTTATATTTCTCCAGGTAGTCTGTAAGCTGGTCAGCTACCATACGTTCAAGGGCTTTTGATAATGGGGGTAGTATAGAAATTGGTCTATAGTTGCCAGGTAGGGACTTGTCCCCACTTTTGTGCACCGGAGTGATTATAGCGGCCTTCCATATTCCAGGGAATTTGCTAGAACAGAGGAGAGATTGAATATTCTGGTGAGGGGTAGTATACTATCCAGGGTAAGGGATAGAATTTTGAGGTCAAGAGAGTCACTGCTTGCCCTTGTATTAGATATAGTCTTCTTTACATTATCTGTAAACTTTGTGCACTTTCACTATTTTAGGTGGAAAGGTGGGCGATTGTGGAGGTAGTGGTAAAGATTGTAGAGATATGGGGTCCGCAGCGAGAAGAAGTCAGGCACATAATGACTCCACTGAGGTCAGTAAAGGTTTCATTTAAGGAGTTTGCTATGATCATAGGGTCAAGGGTGGTAGTGCCTGCCACATTCATTGCGGTAGGAGAGGATTTTGACTGATTTCCCGTGATTTTTCTTAGATAGTCCCAGAAAGGTTTTCCTTTACCCCAGGTATTAGAAAGAGCTGTTTTGAAGTAGTCGCTCTTGACTCGACGTGTCTCTTTGGTGCAGAAGTTACGGGCTTGTTTATATTTTAGAGTGTCGGCCAGAGAGCCAGAGTCTCTTGCAATAGCCCATAGGTGGTCCCTTCCTTTGTGTAGCGCCATTAGCTTGGCAGTAAGCCATGGTGTTGAGTGTGCTTTCACTTTGCACTTTTTTATAGGAGCATATAAGTCACAGGCAGCATTGAAGGTGCAGATAAAGTAGTTTAGTGCCTCATCGACGTCATGCATAGCGTAGATGGGAGACCAGTCTTTTTGTCTAAGATTTTCCTTGAGTGGAGTAAGGTTTCTAAATGGTAGTACTCTGCTAGTGATGGTTCTAGGGGGTGGTTTTCTAAATTTGTTTGACCAGGTACATATTACCGGAGAGTGGTCGCTAAGTGAATCTGGAAGAACAGCAATGTTATATATTCGGGTTGGATGATTGGTGAGGATCCAGTCTATTAATGTACTTTTCCGGATTTATAATTTTTCCTAGTGGGCGAGTTGACCAGCTGAGTTAGGTTTGCTGCTAGGATTGAGTCTTTAGTCGACCCTGTGTCTGGGGCAAGCCAGTTGATATTGAAGTCACCTAGAAGGAGGAGCTCTGCATCAGGAGGCTGGGATCTAACGAAATCTAGAACAGACTGTAGGCCGGACCCAGGATCTTTAGGTGGGATGTAGATAGCAGCAACGGTGAGGACTTTGTTATGGGCACCAAGGAGAAGTTTGATAGGGAGGAGCTGTAAGGCAGAGTTTGTGGTGGTATGGGTAATGGCGATGCAGTTGAGATATTCTTAATGTAGATGGTACAGCCGCCACTCCTCTTGTCGTGTCCTGTCCAGCCGGAAAATCTTGTAGCCTTGAAGACAAATAGCATGGTCGGGGTGTTCGGTGTCAGCCAGGTTTCAACAGTGGCTAGAATATCAGGGTTATGCTGACTGACAAAGGTTTGTAGTGAGGCTAGTTTAGGTAAAAGACTACAAATATTTAAAGTGACAAAAGTGAGTCCCCCACCCGTTCTGGTAGGCTTGCTTGTATTGTAGGAAATTGGGCCAGGATTAGGGTGGACACTTCCAGATATTAGGAGGAGGAGGAGTAGGAGTTTGAGGGTCCATTGACGTATTTCATAGTAGGTGGTAGGCATCCTAGTGATCTTATGGGTTTGAGACCAGCGCAGGCGCCTCGCATCCCAATGTAAGGTATCTATCAGGAGTAGGTGACAGGTTGCCCCCTTGCAGTCATCACACTCTATCATAATTAAGCAGTCCATAACTAACTGGCACCATTTATGCTTAGGGTGGGGGGTTGCCAACGTGCCAGATATTGGGTAATTAGCCAGGAGGACCAGCTTAGTGGGTAGAGATGGATAGGAGGAGGTGGGTAAGTGGGTTAAAGTTGGCAGCACGGACAGAACTAGAAAGGAGAGAAAGACACGAGTGTAATGAGGCATAATAGCTAGAGCGGGAGAGCAGGATGGGGGGGGGAACCAGGAGGTCTAATAGAGCAAGAAAGAGAAAAACAAGGGAGTGACACTGAGAGGTGCAGCTTGCAGAGAATCTCTGAGTAGCAGCAGCAGAGCGAGCTCAGGAGAGGGAGTGGTTGGCTAGTGGTTCAGGATAGGATACGAGGCAGTGGGCGGGTATTAGATCAGGGGGCGGTGTCAAGCAGTCTCATTACGGTCTCATTGTCTATGGATCTGCAACCAACACTGCCCTCCGACGCCTAGTAATTGCCGTTAACAAAACCTGTCGGCTCCTTATCTCAACCCCACGTCTCACACACACATGTGACTTGTACAAACAGACAAACTGGCTATAGCTATCTGGTAGAATAAACTACCAGACCTGCCTTCTTGCAAAGAAAGCATTGCTGGGCCTCTTGCCTCCTGGGATCCAGTCCATACTGTCCCCCACTGCCCCACCCAATCAACCAAGAGCACTGTAAGCTCACCTTTCTCAGTCCCTTACTGCCAGACTTTGCAGGTGTAGTGCTCTTTTAATGTTAGGGACCCCAACTGGTTCAACGTACTCCCCCTGGATGTTACCAGCACCAAGAATCTCAGCCCTTTCAAGCACAAACTTCATCAACACCTGGTAACCAGTGCCAGCTATGACTGCCCCTCCTAAATGCTCTACCTGCTCCTGGTCTCCCTGAATTTTCTAATTTACTTTTCCCACTCACCACCCTGTTTTTCTCTTATCTCAACCTTCACCAGTCCCCCCAACTCACCCTTGCCCCGTACCATTTCCATCACTCACTGCCCTATCCCCTATCCCTATTCCCCCTTCCCTCTTTCCCTCCTCATCCCTCCCTCCCTCCATCTCACCCGTGTTTTTCCTTTTCTCCTCCCCCACACCTAGTAACTTCTCCCCTCTCCCTCTATCTGCCCCATCCTTAAACTACATTGTTTCTCTCTTTCTCTTGCTATTTGAGCACTAATGCCTCTGCTCTCACACCAGTCTTCTTTTTATACAATTTATGGATTTGTTAATGTACCCACTACTTACTCAGTTAGTTTGGTTCTTCACAGAGCCCCTGGTGGCACATGTGCTGTTTCTCCTGCCAAAATATCTGTAATCTACCTAATTTTTTGTGATGTCATATATTGTATTGCCTACCTGTTGTTAACTTACCTGTTTCCTGTTTGTAATTTGTGCTGTATCCATGATGTGGAACCCTTGTAAAAGAGCCGCTGTTCCGAAAGTTAAATAAATAAATAAGTTTTGAAATTATCTCAAAATAACTGAAAATTTAATTTTCATTTAATATTTGGCCACTCATAACTCCTCTCCCTTTCAATCTACAACTCTGAAATGTGATATACTTTTATAAGCGATGGGGTAGTATTTATGTTCCAAATTCGGTGTGATTCAGACATATGCTTTTAAAATGATAGCAAAATAACTGGAATTTAAAATGTTGTGAAATTAAATTCCACAGAATTCTGCAAAATCGGTATGGTCATTCCGTGTTTGGAATTTTATATTCTGCACAGCTCTACTAATGTTCCCCCAGATTATATAAGCCACCTTAGAACCATCTAAAGCTCCCCTTTGTTTGTCAGACCTTGCCCAAGTAACCATAGCCATGCTTTGGGGACCAGATGCTCCCAAATCTACTTCCTGACAGCTGGATCCTCTTCTCCTCAAAGACTAAGCATTCTTTAAAGGCTCAGGGAAGAAGCCAAGGCATACTTCTAAATTAAGAATCAAGGAGACTCCCCGGCATCGGCAGTAAACATTTAAAGCAACTCTTAGAGGGAAAATCATGGGGTTTGCAGTACAGACATGCCATTAGAGAGATGCAGAGCTTACCCAGCTAGAGGCTGCCCTTCTGTAAAAGGAAGACTTCTATAAAGAAGACTCATCTAAGCTCCAGTTGAGGGACTTCCTCAAGGAGCTTACTAAACTTAGAATTCAATTCAACACTTTGTTCTTATACAAAGCTAAGAGAGCTCTCACATGAATGCGACATAACCATTGGGACAGTGGGGAGAAATCCAATTGGTTACTTTCTTACCGATTAAGGAAACAGATTGAGAAGCACATTTCAACACTTTGAAACTCCTCTGGCATATCTAGGAATAACCCACAGGAGAACAACACTATCACACAGGACTTTCACCAAAATCTTTACCAATCTAAAAGTAGCATGAACCCACAAGCTATTAAAACCTCTGTGTCCTTGCTCTCTTTTCTTAAGTGAATGGACAAGCAGAAAGCATCCCTAGATGCCCCAGACTTTCTAACAGAGGTCACACAAGCTATGGCATCACGTAGTCTTCATAACGCCCCAGGTAGACATGGCTTCCTGTAGATATATTCCAATATCTGATGAACATAGGCTGTCCCTCCCTTACATAAGATGTACCGTGAAACACAGAAAGATGACGTACTTCCTTCAACCCTTAGAGAAGCTACACTTACTATTCTCTCCAATCATCAAGGTATCATCTGCAACATATTTGTTGTTTTTTTTTCTCTACATTATTCTCCCCAAGGAAGGGAAAAAACCACACTCTCTCTTAGAGCTAGTAGTCATCATCCATTATTACTGTGGTGCCAAGATATTGGCAAAAGCTCTTGTACATAGACTGGAGGCCCTCCTTCTGTTCCTGATACATAAAATAGCCATTAAATAGTTGGGCATCCACGTCACTATGGACTGTACCCAAGTATGCCAAGCTAATGTAGCCCCTCTAATATCAAAATTACAGGCTGAATATAACAGATGGTGCCTTCCTAATCGCTCTATGGCAGGGAAAATAGCTTCATTAAAAATGATCACATCTCCTGACGTATTGCACATACTTTCCCATCTGGAACTTGATATCCCTATCTACTGGTTTGCAAAACTTGTTGCCCTCCTGGGGACCTTTCTTGGTTTTATGCTTATGTTCTGTCTTTCAATGCAGCTCAGAACAGTCAGTGTTTTCTGTCCAATTTGTACTTCCCACCATTATGGAAAAAGGCAGAAAAAGAGCATCTAGACAGCAACCCCCAGCAGTCACACGGACAGGAGGCAGTGTTTCACATAGCCCCAGATCCCCTTTTCTGCTTTTCTACTTTTCCTCCTATGGCTGATGTGAGCACTCATGTAGAGGCATCCACCACTCACCAGCCTGCAGACCCTCCCATTCCATGCTTCCCTAAGCAAGCACTACAACCATACCACTACCTGGTGGCAGTCACAGGCTGGGCTGACAACCCCTTCCTCCCTGCAAGAGGACTGCAGTCCATCAGACACTCGATCCTCTTCCCTTCCCCCCCAGCAATGAGTCCACTTCAGAATGTGGGTCACTGGCATGGTGCGGGGTGTGGCATCCAGCATCTCAACCATCAGTGCCACTGGAACGGCTGCCTATGACAGACTTTTGGCAGTACTTATAGCTATGAAGTCTAGTTAACACAGAAATCAGAAGGGAGCCTTGTTACTGTACATGCATATTAATGCCCAACACAGCTGAGTGTCACCTACATCTCCATTTACAGCACAGTGCAAACATGCTAGGAGGAAAGCAACCAGGATTTACAGTTTAATAAGCAAAGCTATCCCAGACCCCACTTTTAAAGCCAAGCAAAAATGGCAAACCTCCCTCAATGTGCATTCTAACGGATGAGGATTGAAATAAGTGTTGGACACCAGCATACAGAAGCTGTATGGACAGCCAGTCTCCTAATACAAAACACTATACCAATGGTATCACACTCCTCAGCAATTAAAATCTCTCAGTCTGCTCTCCAGTAATAACTGCTGGAGATGTGGTTCCCTCGGTGCAGGTCTTTTATATGTTCTGTGGTCATGCCAATCACTGATTCAGTTCTGATCAGGAATACACCAGAAGTGTTCCTGTTTCCTAGAAGTGCCTTTCCTCTACTCACATTGGGCCCTATGCACTAATGGTTGGAGTGGCTATGTGCCGCATATCTGAGACACATACCCACTCTGAACCCATTGCACCCTCCACACTGGATGCACTAACAGGGGACGCGCGGCCCCAGTGCACCCTATCTCTCGGGTCCGCAGACCACAATGTGCCAGGGTGGGCTTTGGGCATACCAGCACTGCATGCCATGCAGTAAGGTGTTTAAAACTGGCTATGGGGGTGCAGAGGAGGGCACCCACTATGCCAGGTGGAACCCTGCCATAGGTGCCCTATGTAGCAGGCACTGTGCACATGGCTGCCCCGGCACCATTACCCCAGGTGACGCCAGGCCCTACATAGTGTAGTCCCATCCCTACTGGCCAAAGATACCCCCGTCACAACACAGTGTAGCCATATGCCAGAATGCAAGCCCCCCCCCCGCACTCCTCAGCACTGACCATGTTGGACAGCTGGCATACCCCCAGCCCCATCGTATGTAAGGCACCCCCCACACACACACATTGCATCCCTGTCCCTGACTGCCTACAGACACCTGCCCAGCACATTGCAGACCCTTCCCCAGTCCTGGACACAGCCCCCACCCATCACAGACAGCCTCAACCCTGGTACCACTAGTCAATGCCCCCGCATATATCCAGTGGCCATGGCCACAAACAGGACCCCCCTCCCAGTGCCCATGCAGTCCTTCCAGTGGACAGTGGCACCCCTACTCACCCACAGCACTGACAATACACCCCAGTCATCGGATACCTCTCAGTCAGTGCCACAGCCCAGGACGGCCAGCGGCACTGCCCTCCATACACCTCCTCAGCCACCAGCAGTCCAAGTACAACTGGGAGTGTGCTGTCCGTATATAGGGGGTGGGTTACTAACAGAGGTGGGGATGGGGTGACACTGTGTTGGGTGGGAGAGGCCCCTGGACATCTAGGGTGGGCCTGCTGTGTGTCAGGATGAGGTTTGGCAGTGGGGACCACAGGGAGACTACGGTGATTGTGGCCGCACTGGTCCGGGTGTCCACCAGTGCTATTCAGGCACCCAAATTTGCACTGTGTCATGCAGGGGATCCACTGTGGCACCCATGATGGGCATCCGATTGGACACCTGACTGGGTCCATGACTATGCCCACGGCTGCCCTGCACTGACCTGTCTGCCAGGGCCGAGGGCCCACAGACAGGTGGCAGCCATGCTGAATACGGCCGGTGTGCACCTGTTTGCAGGTGCAGAGCTATGCGGGTGGGATAAGCACCTCTGGTGCATAATTCCTGCCCAGTGGTGCATAGGGCCCACTGTCTGTTAATTCTTAAGATCCCTGACAGGGGCATAGTGCTGACACAAACCATGTGCAAATGCAGGATTTGACCTTAACATAGAATTACTAATCCTGGGCATAGTGCAGATTGCCTTGGACTAGTGCAGATGTCTCCTTACCTGTCCATGTGGGTTAGCATGGTTTGGCATGTGATGTCAGCTTCCACGGTGCACAGCAGCAAAATTACACTGAGGGTATGGAACTCTAATTGGCAACTAGTCTAGGTAAAGTGTGATGGAAGACCCTGGTACTTCTGTAGTTCCTTGAAAGTTCCTGACTGGCTTGTGTTATGGCAGCGTATTGGCTAGCAAAGTTTGTATCCAATGTTCTGATTGGCTAGCCATGATGTGTTTCACAAGCTGGTAAGAAGGGGAAAGCGTTGGCAATGGGAACAGCACCAGGAGCTGATTTCAGTGCAGAGGCCACCAATTGTATTTTGAGCTGCAGCAGCAAGGGGTAGTAGGGGCAGGAGAAGAGAAGAGAAGAGCTCAGTGACGTGGATGGGTGGGCATACAGCACACAGGCTGATCACAGGGTTGGCCAATTTTCTGAATGAGCCTGGTCACTGGTAGCAAGCGGGGGTGGGGTAGGGCTTACTGTGTCAGAAAGGGGAATAAAGGGTGGCGTTTGGAATGCCAAACCATGGATGATTTGAAAATTGGAAGAATGAGGAAGAAAGCTGGCAACTGATTGAGAAGGATTTTCAGACTACATAGGCAGTGAGGGCTC
The DNA here is from genome assembly GCA_016271365.2 of Neoceratodus forsteri. Lineage (NCBI taxonomy): Eukaryota > Metazoa > Chordata > Ceratodontiformes > Ceratodontidae > Neoceratodus > Neoceratodus forsteri. The sequence goes on along the minus strand of CM028137.1, from coordinate 862,375,743 downwards.
TTTGGCATCTGAGGGCCTTGCTATGGAAGTTCAGCTTTGGGAAGATTGCCAGTTGCAGGGGTCTGCTATTCGATCCATTTCAGGACTCACGACTGCTGTTTTGTGAAGTCTGAACCTCTTCCCCTGGGCTGTGGACTTGAAAATCAAAGACAGGCAGACTGGGAGCTGGATCACTTGACTGCCTCAGAAGAATGCTTGGCTCAGTCAGGTGTAGTCATATTTTTTTTAACAGTATTTACAGAGGTTTTGCGGCAATGTGGTGGGCAGGTGGGAATATCTGTGCCTAAGACTTTGTCGACTGACTGTTTCAAATGTTGAAAATGCATTTACTTTTACTGTGTGATTCTTTGGTTTGGTGGCAATGTGGTGGGCAGGGAGGAATATCTGTGCTGTAAGAGTTTGCCAACTGACTGTTACTCACTGTGTGATTCTTTGGTTTTGTTTTTTTAACTGCCTATTTTTTACCATTTTGCAATTTGCTGCTTGTCTTAAATCCTAACTTGTTGCAATTAAAGTCCCAGCTAGCCCAGTAACTGCAAGGGGGGGGGTCTCACTGGGTGTGTAATTTTCCCACATTTTCTCTTCTGTAAAACTTCTGTTCACTGCCTGAAAACTGGTGGGGGAGGCTGTGGCTTACCGTGTGGCTGGCCATATGGCTTCTTGTGGGGATGAGCATGATTTGCTTGCTTGCTGTGGGGCTGGGGGTGTTGAGGAGTGGAGGAAGAACAACAAACATGAGTTTATACCTGTTCCAGGTATAGCGTGTGGTTGTGGGATACCTGCTGTTCTAATTTTATCATTTTCTGCTGTGTACAGCTTGCTGTTGAAGCCTTTAATGAAAATCCCTGTAACTGCAAAAGGGGGGGGTCCATCTGTGGCTTGTTGAGGGGCTGCTTGGCATGTGGCCTGTTGTGTGGGTGGGTTTGGGCTTGTCTGTGGCTTACTGTGGGGCTGTTGATTTGTGGGTCCAGAAAAATAATTATTTTCCTACACAAAATGTGCTGCTTAGTTGAATCATTAATGTCTGAGTTATAAGGTAGCATTTGTTTCACTGAGTGTGGGGTCATGGTAGTGTGGGGAATGGGGTGGTGTTTTGTTGTGAGTTGTGTGTGGTAGAGGGCAAACTGGCAGTGCACCCATCACCATTTCTTTTTCTTTGCAGCTTCAAAACATTGATTATGCCAAGCTCAGGTAAGTGTATTTAAATTCCAGTACAGTACAAGTCACATTAAACTGTTCCTCAAGCTCACTGCTCTGGCATGGTTGTTTTGTGCTGCTAATGCAGTGGCAATTCTAAATACTTAAAACACAAACACTTTTTCAACTAGTCATCATGTCACATGCAATGCACTTCCAGCCACTACACAGTTCACTTCTGCTCCCACTCCAATGGTCATGTAATGCATTTTCCACATGCATTTACAGTGCAGTGCTGTGCTGTACACAATTCCAGCACTACAGTATCTGCCATCTTGCCTCTAGCTTAGCTCTGAACCTGAATGCCTATGCCACTATCCCACGTCTCACTCACTTACTGATTACTGTACAGTATAGTATTTATTCAGTACAGTACTATACTGTACTGTATGTTTAATGTACTATAAGTTTTATTTGCTTACCGACAGTACAGTACAGCGAGGCAACTCCAAGAGAAAGGCAAACTGGAAGTACCTGTATGCAGCCTACCCCCTCCCCTCAGTCAGTCCCTTCCCAATCACCCCTAAAAGTACTGTACTATAAAATATGTCCTTTTCCCTGGTGGTCTAGTGGTAAAGGAACTGTACAGTACAGAACAGTAGTACCCCCAATCCCCGAATCCCGATCTTCAATACTGTACCTTTTACTTAATTTTCTGGTGGTCAGCCAGCTCATGCTCATTCATTAACTTCTCAGCAGGCTGCCGGCTGTGCATGAGAGAAGGGATGTGCTGGTGGCCCATTCCTTTTCGGAATGGGGAGAGTGGTGTAGGATATTACCTGTCAGGATCAGGATGGGTTGCAGGATGGACCATTAGACCACCAGGAAATTAAGCAAAAATTATTGTACTGTACAGTACAGTATTGAAGATCAGGATTCGGGGATTGAGGGTACTATAGAACAGTAGTGTACTGTACAGTATTAAGAGATATGGGCAGGCAGTTAATTTTCTTTCTTTATAGTACCTCTGGCAGGTAGGTGATGGAGAGGGGGTTACGCTAGCCACCAGAGATTTCTTTGGGGGCATTCAGATGGGGATTTGAGCCCTGTGACAGCTGCTAAATCAACATGAAGGGCAGGCACAATTTCCATTTTTTCACACATGGCTAGAGAACTGGAGCCCAATTTCACTGCACTGTGACACTGCAGTGAAATTGGGCTCCAGTTATGCAGTACAGCAATTTTCTGAGTTGCTTAAAGGAAAACTGTCTAAATCTGTAATACCCCATCCCCCAAAGCATTACCCCCAGTTAGGCTGCTGAAACAGTAAAATCATTTTTTATCGCATTGTAACTTACTTTATTTTAGCTCGGAAAAGTCTGTGATCCACAAACCTGGCAGACGCTGCGCTGGTCCATTTGGTATGAAAGTGTGGCACCGCACAGCTCAGCTAAGTACAAATGTATTGAGCCAAGTGGTGCAGCTCCACACTTTCATATCAAATGGACACTGCAGCATCCACCATGTTTGCGGATCATAGACTTTTGTGAGCTATAATGTACAGTAAGTTGCAGTGCGATAAAAAATTACTTTACTATCTGAAAAGCCTAACCGGGGCAACGCTTTGGGGGTGGGTATTACAGATTTAGACAGTTTTCTTTAATGTGTGCATCATTAGTGCACTGCATTGAATAAGAGTTTTCAGTGAGTTGCAACTGATTAAGCAGCTAACAGACAAACCATTAGGAAACTCTTTATAATTCATGGTAGCCAGACATGCACGCATTAAGCAACTTACTGAAAATTGCTAAACCAGTGAGTTGGGGGGGGGGGTTTAATGCGACTTGTAGTTCAGGTTATCATTCTGACTTTCTGAGGTTGTGGGGGGGCAGTGGGGAACTCTCTGAAACTGTGTCTTCTGATCTGGGTTCGCCATTGCTTTCGTCTCATAGTAAATATATATTGCAATTTGCAGACAGTACATGTCACAGTGACTAGTTATGCTGTGCGCTGCTCTACTGCTTTTCCCTCAGTTTCTGTTCTGTTGACTGCAAAAGGTGAGTGGAATGGCTGGGCATGTCTGTGGCTGGTTGTGGGGCTTTCGCTTTAGGGGGCCACAGCAATTCATTTCTGACCTAAAATGTACTACTTAGTTGAATCATTCATGTCTGCAGTTATAAAGTGTGGTAGTATGTTTTGCAGAGTTTGGGAAGGGGATACAGGGTGATGTTTTTGTAGTGAGGTTCTGAGTCTAAAAGCACTTATTGTAAAGCTAGCGGTGATAGCTGAACTTTTTTATTTTATAAATTGTTTTATTTTTAGTTACTTATTTTATTTTAATTTTTTTACATCATAGAATCTTTACCAAAGTGGTGTGGGCAGGAGCCTGCGGTTGGGGAGTCAGTCAAAAAGGACGCAGGCACTTCATTCACAGAACAATACATTTTATTACCCATGCTGTCTTTAACATAAGAGTTAGTATAACATGGAAATACTTCAAGGAAGTGAGCACTCTGGCTCATAATAAAAGAAAGTGAACAGAAAAGAAAGAGAAAAAATTAAGGATTGGGACTATGATCGAAGTAAGAGAAGCTGTCGCTTTCAGACAGCTTAGCGAGAAAAATATGATTGGCTCAGATACGATGCCAGTAAAGATGTCATGTTTTGTCATTTGTGTCAGAAGCATGATGATCTGCAGTTGGGCAAGGGGGAAATAAAAATAATTTTCGCCATGGAACTGATGACTTCAGACTGGAATCAGTTACTTCACATGGCATCAGTAAATGTCACATTAGGGCCCCCCAAAAAAGAGGATGCCAGCTCCGCCATCCCAAGTACGAGCACTGCAGAGTGCATGCTGAAGACCATGAACCAGGCAACTCTAGATCGGATGGAAAAACTATTCTGGACTTGCAATGCGTTGCAAATAAAGGGCATCCCATCAGAGACTTTGCATGGATGTGTAGTCTAGATGATATGAAGGAACTGGACCTCGGCTCAACATACCGAAATGGCGCGTGTGCACGCTACTTCATACATCATATTACAGAGGTGGAACAGATTTCCCTGAGAGAGAAGATAAACAGCACAAAGTTCTTATTCCTCATTAGTGTAGCACCACTGACTCCTCAGTTATGGAGGCCAAAATTGTCTATGTGCAGTTTGCCTTTGCAGGTGAAGTGCATAACCAGCTGGTGGGCCTGCAGAACATGGCAAAAGTTGATGCCCAGTCAACAAAAGGGGTTATTCAAAAAGTTGGGGAAACAAAGCTTAACATACCAACTGAGTAATTTACAAGAAAACTGGTGGGTTTTGGCAGTGATGAAGCAGCTATGGTGGTTGGCAATGCCAATGAGATTGTTATTCCTCTGTACAGATAGTTGGTGAGACCCCATCTGGAGTACTGAGTCCAGTTCTGGAGACCCCCATCTCTGCAAGGACATTGACAGGATGGAGGCAGGTGAGAGCACGGCAACTAAAATGGTGCAGGGTCTGCAACAGAAGCCACTTGAGGAGAGACTAAAGGAGCTTAATATGCACACCCTTAAGGAAAGGAGGGAGAGGGGGAACATGATTAAAACTTCTAGGGACCTCAAGGGAATCAAAAAAGTCCAAGAGGGTAGCATCTTTCAGAAAAAGAGATGTGCAAGAAAAAAGGGGACATAATTTGAAGATAAAAGGGGGGATGGTTCAGGGGCAATGTGAGGAAGTATTTTTTTGCAGAGAGGGTGGTAGATGCATGGAACGGCCTTCCTGAGGAAGTTGTGGGGTCAAAACAGTGGGAGAATTCAAGAATGCATGGGACAGACATAAAGCAATTCTTGAGGGGGGTAGGAAGAAATAGGCTGTGGTTAATTATGATCTGCAGCTTATCCAGTAGGTAGGGGAAATGGGCAGACTAGGTGGGCCAAGTGGTCCTTATCTTTCATCAGACTCTTATGTTTCTATGTTTCAATGAGGTAGCTTTCCTCCTGAAACAAATGCAGCCTTGCGTGTAATCAGTACACTGCTTTGCACATCACCTCAAGCTGACCTACAAGGGAGTTTTGAAAAACATCTCCATTTATAACAGACTAAGCAGTCTGTTGCTTCACTTGTTCTGCTTCTACCACAACTCACCCCTAAATAGGAGAAAACTAAAAGAAGCATATGAAATGCTACTGATGCATCCCCTACTTCCTACTTGAGTCGGTGGCACACGACGGCTTCCTCACCTGCAAACGGCTCTGCAGATTCTGCTGAAGAGGTGTCCTGCTGTAGTTCTATACATGACTCAATTAATGTTTACATGATGCTCTAAAGTGTAAACACATGACATTTGGTTTTGATCTGTGTGCATTTTGTTGTGCATTCTTAATGATTCTGTTTTGTGTTATAGATGCAACAAAGGAAAGGTGTAACTCTGGATCATATGAACAAAGCTACAGGGATACTGAAGACCATTTGGCAGGGAGATGTCATTAAATTTGTACATTTCATTTTTGATGTCATCAGTGTTCTTTCAGTTCTATCTTGTGTGGCCCAGGAAAGGGATGCAAGTGTAGCTAATGTTTTTGTATCTCTGCAGTCAACCCTGGAAACTTTAAAAACATATAATACAAGGTGAGTACTGTGGCATGAGCTAAAAAAGGATGCAGTGATCTGCTAGCAGTGATCTGCTAGTGGTTAACCTATTTGTGTAGTATTTTTCAATGTACAGTATTTCCATATTTTTTCCTTTAGGCTGGGATCAAAGGAACGCCAAGTGGAGGGTGTCACAGAGCTGCATGGACAAACACTGGTAGGGAATTCAGATAGCACTGCTGTCCACAAAAAGGTACTCAAAAGCTTGTAAGAAAGCATGCAGGATCGCTTCCTTGATGCAAGCCCACAATATTTACATACAGAAACAGATGCCAGCTTTACCCCATGGCCAGACAAGCACAGCCAGCAAGGTAGAACAGAATTTATTGTGGGCAATTAGATAATTGTGCTGGGAATGGAATGGGATGAGAAGGACCTTTAAAAAAATAAATCTAAATTATTTTTATTTTTGGTGGGGGGGGGTCAGAATTTGGAAACCAGGAAGTGGCCTTGATTGCAGAGCACTTCAAACCAGTCCTGGAAGGTGCTAGTGTGAAAACTGACATGACTGAAATAGAGTGGACTATGTTGAAATCCGAACTGTATGCAAGGTATGTGAAAAGTATTGCCTTGTCAATTCATGAGTCAAATGTATTTATTTAATGAACTTGCTGCCATATTTATGGAAAGAACTTGCTGCCATATTTATGGAGAAAGAAAGTTAATATGTGCGTAAAGTTGTCAGTGTGTTGAATGCTTCTCATTTGCCTTTCTTTTTCTATTTTCCAGATTTGAGCAGATTCACAGTCTGACTCGGGAGAAGGTGAATGCTGCTTACCAGAGAAGTACCCCAACATCCTAGCCCTTATGGACCTTCTGTTAACACTGCCTGCAATTTCAGTTGAGGCAGAGCAAGGTTTTTATTATTTATTTATTTCAATAATTCGGAAAACACCTTTAAACAAATGCTCTTTTACAAAGAGTCCACGTCTGTACAACCACATACAATCAAGTTACAGGAATAGACAGAAAATACAACAAATGCTATACAATTAGTACAAAGACGAATCGCATGACTCCTATAAATATTTCAACAATGCCTGGTAATTACAATATCAAATTAAGTAAAGGTGAAAATACATTCTATGAGTAGAAGTAAAAAAACCAAAAACAACCAGTTACTGACATCCATCAGGAGATGGGCATTAAGGGAGCACAGTGCAGGAAAAGGGGTAGCAGCCAGGAGGTCAGGCTTGGTCAGAGGTCCTAGAAGGGGGAATGAGGTCATGACCATGCTAGTGGACAGAAGGGCATGGGTCGAGGGAGCCGGTGCTGGGGTGGGCATGAATGCTTGATACGAGTGGGACCACAAGTAAGGGGAGTGGAAAGGTGTAGGGGAAATGCTAGTACCGTATTGGAGGCACTAGTCAACAGGAGGTTTCAGTCAGCTGAAGCTCACAAAGTTCAACCTGTGTTCCAAGATGCAGTCAGACACAGTGACGGACCTCTTGGTGGTGCAAATGAACTCACCAGATATTGACAAGTTCAATCCCCAATCTGCAATCTTCCTTTGGAACAGTGGGGGGAAGGGAAGGAGGAGGCAGCTACTGACTGGAACTGTTGTGACACAACAGCAGGATGCCAGTTCAGCAGCAGACTCACAAAGTAAGTATAACACTGATAGTGACAGTGATATGAGTGACATTAGTGATGTGATTGAGTATCTATCAGACTCCCCAGATGCGTGACTCTGATCCTCATGTCATGGCAATCCAGGAAAGGGACATTGTTGGGGGGGGGGGGTATGTTTTTTGTGGGAATAGATTTTTTGATATTTATGAGTCACTGAATGCTTATCTTTTGAAACAATTGGCCATTTGGTAATTTTGTATGTTACTTCATCATTACATAAATGTAAATCCATTTTTAAACTGCACTGCTTTCATCATTTCTTCATTGTGTTGTGGGTCTAAAGCACATGGTGACTTTGAGTGCAGACTAGTGCAAATCGCTGTGGGCTAGTGCAATTTTAGACTGACTTGTCCTGCTGGCTAGTGCAAAAAAAAGTTAAGTTCAACCCCTGCGCAAGTGGCTTATAGTGGTAGTGGTCTGGAGGCAGAACATCTTATACTTTGCTGTTGGTGCTCCATGGATATTATTACCTCAGTGGAGTGGCTCGCAGCTACCCATCCCCTTGCCACCATAGAAAGGATGCCTCACTTTGTTAGGAACACTATGAACACATATAGAGATGTTTGGGACCCCTTTTGGAAATTTATAGACATGTCTCCTCCTACTAGCTGCCACCATAGGAGTAAGGATATGTTACACTCTACATGAATATGTAATTTCATTTATTTAGTTGTTTAAGTCTTTGGTAATCGGGTAAGTGTACTGATCCAGGGGACCGTTTTCAGGCACGACCCGGGAAACACAGGTGGCAGTTACAGAGGTAGTGACAAGTTATACAATTAGTACAAGATATGTGGATATACAGACATCATTGGTGAACAAAGTGGATAAACAAAGAAAGTGACATAGGAAAGTAAAATTAATGATCGGCTGAAAAAACAATCAGTATATCATGATAAGCAACAATTATATAATTATTTACTAAGGCTAAGTGTCCAGTGCAAATTAAATGCATGCTGTAAAACAAACAACAACAACAAAAAACACATACAAGACAACATCCAAGTGGGAGAGCTGAAGGAGCAGGCAGTTTGGGATGTATATAGGACAGGAGTCCAAAGAAATGGAAGAGGGAGGGAGAGGCCAAAGCAGCCCAAGAGGGAAAAGTCAGAAAGGAAGGGGGGGGGGGCTATCCAAGCTAGCAATGGCATGTGGTCTCATCAAGCAGCCAGGATTTAATATGTGTCTTGAAAGTGGCATGGGAGTCCAAAGAGCAGATGGGCATGGGGGATTCTGTTCCACAGAGTGTAATATAACCAGGAAAGCCTCCCTTCTTACATGTTACCAGTCTTGCCCTCTCTATCTCCATCCCCACCACATTTCCTTGGACACTACATGATATTTAATGCTAGCAAGAGTAATCCCACAGGCACCCCCATCCCCTTGGGTGGATCTGTGTGGCTGGTGTCTTATGACGACTCTTGGAAATTACCATGCGTCATTCCCCCTGTTACCTCCCTTTTTTACCTCCCCCCTTTTTGATACAGCGGTGCATTAGATATACATGTAGTGAGAGGGATGTCTGTTCTTTCCCACAACTAAGAGATTATGTGAACTCATACAACCTGTTATTCTACTTTAACTAAAATGTAATTAGGATTGCCACCTTTGGATGACGAGAAAACTGAATACTAAACCACACCCCAAACTCCGCCCCCTGGCTCCACCCGGTTTATGATTTATGAGTATGTTACTTCTCCAAAGCCATTTGTAATGTCAGAGAATACTTTAAAAGTATAGGACATCATTTTTATACTGTCAATTTTTATGTTTTTTGTTTGTTTATTTATTATTTATTGTTATTTTTCATGTTTATTTCCTGGTAACCAGGCAAGGCCCACTGTGCACAAGGCAATTTACAGGGGTGACCTGGAAGCAAGGGAGGTTAAGTTATATATTCAGGGTCACACAGTATGCAAGTGAAGGGTGTAGGAATCAAAAGCAGGTCTGTAGGATGAGCCAAACTCATTCACAGCTAGTAAGTAAGTAAGTGAGTAGGTAAGTAAGGTTTATTTATTTGGCGATCAATCCCAGAGGCTCTGGGAGCCTTACACAGTCAAAACTAGCAGGGTAATAATAGCAATAAAATAAAGCTCTACAGATTTATTTAAAATTTTAAATACAAGCATAAGTAAGTTAATTTACAAATAGTTAATAAATAATAAAACAATAAAACAGAGTTAAAACATTGTGGGTAGTCCAGAAAGGCCATTTTAAATATATGTGTCTTTAGCCTCTCTTAAGTACCTCTACTGATGGGGTCTCCCTTACAGATCTAGGAAAAGAGTACAAGAGGGCCCGGCTGGCCACCTCAAATGCACGCTAGCCAGAGGTTTTCAGCCAGGACCTTGGAACCGTAAGGAGGCCCCTGGTGGAGGAGTGGAGGGAATGGACCAGAGTTGCAGGGGTAGGGAGATCTGTCAAGTAATCAGGGCCCATTCCATAGAGGGCCTTGTAGGTAAGCAAGCCCACTTTGAAGATGATCCTCCACCTGACAGATAGCCAGTGCAGATCTCACATAACTGGGGTCACATAACATGACCTAGACAGGCCCGTCAAGCAACTTTGTCACTGCATTCTGCACCAGCTGCAGCTGGTGGATGGTCCCTCCACAGACCCTGAACTATAGAGCATTGCAGTAGTTGAGCCTGGAAGTAACAAAGGTATGTACTAGTGATGACAGGTCTTCAGGCAGAAGTAGAGGTTTTATTCGGGCAATGTTCCTTAAGTGGTAGAAAACACTTTGGACAACAGATGACACCTGAGCATCAAGTGTCTAAATATCATCAGGAAGATGCCCAGATTTCTCACCCTAGGGGAAGCCATCAACAGAATGGTTTCCAGGACTAACCCTTTTGCCACATCGGAGGCACTCCCATCATGCCTGCAACCAAGCTCAATCACCAGGACCTCCATCTTGTCAGGATTAAGCCTCAGCCAGTTGAAGGCCATCCAGTCCTGGATTTCAGCCAGGCAGCTGTTTAGCACTTCCACAGCATCATTTGTTCCAGGAGAAAAAGACATGTACAGCTGGATATAATCTGCATAGCAGTGAAAACCCAAGCTGTACCATCTAATGAGCTCTCACAGGGATAGCATGTACACTGCAAACAGCATTGGTGACAGGATTGACCCCAGAGGCACTCAACATGGCAGGAGCTTTGGGGAGGAGGAGAAATTCCCCATCACCACCTGTTGCTTCCTACCCGAGAGATAGGACTCAAACTAGTTAATGACAGTACCAGCAAGTCCACCGTATTCTCTAAGGTGATCTAAAAGCACACTGTGGTCCATGGTGTCAAGTGCTTTGGAGGGATCGAGGAGAATGAGAATTGACAAGTCTCCTTTATCTCTCATCCCGAGGAGGTAATTTTGCACACTGACCAACCCCATTTCAGTGCTATGCCTAGCCCTGAAACCAGATTGGAATGGCTCATAGATGTCATAGGCCATGAGGTGTGCCTTGAGCTGCAGTGCCATTATTTTTTCAACATCCTTCCCCAGAAATGGGTGGTAGGCGATAGCTTGATAATTCGCCTGGACATCAGGTTCAAGAGATAGTTTACTTAGGAGGGGACTCACCAATGCCTTTTTTAAGGTGTCAGGGAAAATCCCTCCAAAAGTGATCACCGGACTCTACTGGTGAACACTGGGCCAACAGTCCCAGCATATCCCACTAGGAGATGGGTCAGCGCTGGGTCCAGTTCATAAAAAGTGAACAGCAGCTTCGAGATCATCTCAACAACCTCAGCCACCTCCACTGGCCTAAACTCTTCCCAGGCAGTAGGAGTGCCCATTTTCCCACAAAGTTGACCACCGCAGGGCAAACCTTGCCCCACTGCAGAGATCCTGGACAAGACAGAGGACACCCTGTCAGAGAAGAACTGAGCAAACTCATCACATATTCCAACTGAAAATGCTTTTTTCAGCTGCAGACAGACCAGATGAAACAGTCTGTTTATAGTTTGAAAAAGCTGCACTGCTCTGTTCCTCCCTGCAGCAATCTCTCTGGACAGGAGCTCCACCTTCTTATGGTCAATTGCCCCTTGGTACTCATGATAGTGAGCATGCAAGTCCAGTTTATCCTTCTCAGAAAGGGTTCTCCACCAGCAATGCTCCAACTTCTAACCCTTGATCTTCATCTCCTTGAAAGCCCCATCAAATCATGGGGGTCTCAAGTGAGAGGATCTGGGTCACGTGTCTCTCCTGGTTAAAAAAATACATAAATAATACATAAATAAATGTACAGACCAGTGCGATGGCACTGAACGCCCTGGAGATGGCCTTATTATAGGCAGTCACTGTTTCACCTGTGTCAATTGCACAAGCACTACTCACACCAGATAGATCTACTACCACCAGAAATGTCTCTGGGGACAATACCCTCAATGGGCAATAACTGACCATCTTGTCTGTGGACATACTGTTCTCTGACATCAGTAAAGCCTTTGATGCTGCCCTGCATGGATGGTTGGTTAGGGAGATATGGAACATTAAAGTAGGGGACAAACTACTAGCTCAGTGGAAAATTGTTAAGTGACAGGACCCAAAGGGTGGCACTAAATGGGAAATATTCAGAGGTCAGAGGTCACTTGTGAGGTGCCACAGGGATCAGGCTTCAGACCAATTCTCTTCAACATCTGTATTGATGATGCAGGGGTAGGAATCCAGGTAAGATATGCCTTTTCGCAGATGATAGTTGTGGTTGGGTGGATAGTGATGAGGGGTCAAAATCATGGAGGATCTGGGTAGATTGGAAAGGTGATCAAAGATATGGCAGTTAAAATGTAATGCAAAAAAGTAAGATGATGCACACAGGGGCAAAACATACAAGCCATACAAGCAATGAATGTACAGTAGGATGGGGGAGGTAGTATTGGAAAGCACTACAGAGGAGAAAGACTTGCAGTATTAATATCAGATTGCCTGAAAGCATCAGCCCAACACAATAGGGCAATGGTCAGGGCAAATAGTATGGTGGGGTACAAAGGAAAAGGGATGGCCATCAGGAGGTGCTGCTGCCACTGTGCTTTGTAGATCACGGCAGTAGCCTCACCTGGAGATCTGAAGAATGACAGAAGCTGTGTAGACATAGTGCACAGAAGTACAGTATAATAAAGATTATCCAGAGACAGCAGAAAAGGGTGTTTGAAGATAAGTTAGCAGTTCTAAAGGTCATTGGGCTCCTATGAAGGTATGGTTAGAACTGAAAATAAGGACTCAGAAGTGGTATGTGACTTCTTGTGCAACTTGCTAGTACTTTGACGTGCAGTGTCTCTATCCCTACTACTGGGACTTCCAGGCTGTCTGGTGACATAAAGATGCAGAAATTCTCAAGAAAGCCAGCCTGCCAGTGTAGTGGCAAGGCATCCACTTGCAGTGCTGAAATCCTGGGTTCAGGTACAGACTATGGAGTTGGAAGGATGGCTGGGGGAGGACTGAATGTCCTGGGGAAGGCTCTCCTTCTCCAGCGGAGGGGAGGTAGAGTGTCCAGTGCACTATGAACCCTTGGCAGAGGCTGGGGGTTCTGCCACAGATGGTGCCATCAGGTGTTTAGGCAGGGCAAACATATGTCATTGCACATCTCGCTGCCAGGGATCAGCATCTGCAAAAAAAAAAAAAATGGTTGGACTTCCCACCATGATGCCCCCTTCTAATCCCATAGTCTCCTCTGTACCTCTTGGTCCCTGCCAAGACAGTGTACTGCCAATCGGCTTCCACCCATGGCTCGGCTGGGGGGGGCCGGGGGGGTAAGTCCAGGGAGCCCCCATGGAGGTGACTCCAGCAGCAAAAAAAAAAAATCTCTCAAGAAAGAATTCCATCCTCTTGAGGTGTCACAGGCATGATGTCCCCAAGACCAAAAGCACTGTAGGGGAAAAGGCCCAACCACAAGGAGAGAGAAGCACTGCGGGGGGGGGGGTGGCAACAACAATCCAAGTATCAAAAGTGTACATGGCATACACAGTATATGTACTACTTTGAAAGTGATAAAGAAATAATGTGACCTACTGAGAATTGAGCCCAGACCCCAGAATCATATCCTGGTGTTCTACCCAATGAGCTACAGGCTCACATGGTTGGACCTGGGGTTCCCAGACACACTTCCTTTCTCTGGTATTGCATATCCTGCAACAAGGAATAATTGACATGACAATTAGATGTGTTTGCTGCAGTATTAGCCATTTCATAGCAATTAAATCACAAACTGTAGTGAGAAAAAAATAATGAACCCAGGCTCCCAGGATACCACAAAAACAAGCAGCAAACCGGTGGCAGCAAAGAAAAAATTCCAAAATCAAATAAACTGCATAAATGCAAAGGAGCCCGCGGCTATTTCCTGAGTACTGGTTGAATCGCGACCCTTTCTAAGGGGTTGGTTGCCTAGGTGCTACCTGTGTTCTTTTATTATTCAATCAACAATTGAATTGATAGTGCACACATGTTACCTATTTAATTAAAGTAAAAAACATTTGAATGAATCCAAATAAACATGCACATAATAGTACAGGCACAAATTTGTAAAGACATGTATTGCAATGCTTCATTTCTGATATAGAATACATTTCTATATTACAACATCCATTTCTGATACTTGAAAAACCAAACAAAATATATTATAGAAACGTGGGGGGGAGGGAATTGAAAAATGTACAAATCATGAGAAGCCAGATACCTTCGGGAATTCATTATGGCATACTAATCATGATAATATCATTAGTAAAAATGAAAAGGAGAGATGCCATAGCTATGCGAAATTCTAGTCCTAGCTATTTACACATAGAATGAGAATTTAAAAATAGAAGCATCATGAGAATCATGAATGTAAAGAATGCAGTCATGTGCATAACAAGTTTATTTTAAATTTTATAGTCTCCTCGTGTTTATTTCCATTTTCAAGATGGTTTATAGCATGAATTAAGCCAATTAAATATATTCACAACAGGAATTAAATATTATAATGGTTGGGGAGGGACAGAAATAAAAAATAAATAGAAAAGGTATTATTTAGAATTTGCATCTGGCTCAAAGGAGTTTTACAAGAGCACAGTAACATCCAGATTATCATTTAAACCATTGGAGTGTAGAGCCTTTATTGTATCGATCCATCTTTGCTCACATTGAGGTAATTTCAGCACTCTATCTCCCCCTCTGATATTGTCTGGAATATGGTCTACCCCCATAAATTTAAAATGCTTGGTATCTTTTTGATGGTATTGCTCAAAATGTATTCCAATTGGTGTAATGGCTTCTTGTTTTTGGATTGCTCGGACATGTTCCTGCATTCTCTCTTTTAAACTTCTTTTTGTCCTACCAACATAAATATGTGGGCAGGTACACTCAATAATGTAAATCACATGTGTTGTAGAGCAATTTATAAAATATTTAATTGCAATGTTTTTGTTATCCATAAAAGTATATTGAAAATTAGCTCCCTGTTGTCAGTATTTACAAACATTGCAGTGACCACATTTGTAACACCATGTGGGTTTAGGGGGTAGCCATGTTCTAATCCCTTATGTGTTCTTAATGTACATACTTTGTGTTAGGAGATCTGCTAGATTATTACCTCTTTTATAGGAGACAATTGGTTTGTTTCCTATAATACCTCTCAGATCTCTATCTGCTTCCAGCACATTCCAGTGTTTATTAATGCTTTCTGAAATGACATTACTAACTCTGTTATATTGTGTAACAAAAATTACAGGCTGTGTATTAAACTGCACATTTGTCTTAGGTTTCAAAAGAGTATCTCTATTTCTTGATTTTGTCTTTAAATAGGCTTTATCGATTTGCATTGATGAGTAACCCCTTGCAAGAAATCTGCATTTTAAATCTACACTCTCCCTTTCAAATTCTTGCAAGTTACTACAGTTACATCTGAGACGGACAAACTGTCCATAGGGAATCCCCCTTTTAAGGTGTGCTGGGTGTGCACTGGTGGCATGTAACAACATATTGCCTGCAGTAGGCTTTCTGTATGTGCAGCTAGAAACTGTACTGCCATCAGTGCCATCCAGTTCTAGATCCAAATATGAAACTACTGAATGGTGTGCATGAGATGTACATTTTGAACCTATTTCATTTGTATTTAAGAAATCAACAAATAAAAGAGCTGATGTTATGTCCCCTTTCCAAATTACCAATAGATCATCCATAAATTGACCAAAGAATTTGATATTATCAGTATATGGATTTCTAGAGCTATTAAACACAAAAGTTTCCTCCCACTATGCCATAAAAAAGATTTGCATAGGATGGAGCCATAGTTGTTCCCATCGCGGTACCTGTTGTTTGTAAATAATATTTCTGATCAAAAACAAAATAGTTATTATGTAAAATAAAATGTACAGCTTCAATCAAAAAAATCAGAAAGAAAAGTTAGATGCCATTTTGTTAGTATATAAATGGTACTCCAGTGCCTGTATTCCCAGGTGATGTTCAATTGAGGTATAGAGACTAACCGCATCAATTGTGAGCCAAACATATTCAGAGGACCAGGTCAGCCCCCCTATCTTAGAAAGAATGTCCATGGAGTCTCTAATGTAAGATTTTTGTAATATTACCAATTGTTTTAGATAGAAATCAACAAAAGTAGACACTTTCTCTGTTAGGGAACCTACTCCTGAAATTATTGGACGTCCCGGGGGGTTGGCCTGGCTCTTATGAATCTTTGGCAATACATAAATTGTAGGTGTTACCGGAAAATCAACTGTCATAAATCCCTTTTTCTTTTTCAGTTATTGAACCAATCCTTACAGATTCATTTAAGAGTCTGTTCAACTTTGTCTTAATAGTTGGTGTTGGATTCTCCATGAGTCGTCTGTAACTATTCACATTGTCCAACTGTCTATAGATTTCAGCCTCATACATAATTTTATTCATAATAACAACTTTTCCTCCTTTATCTGCCTCTTTGATTTCAACATTTTTCATGTCCCTTAGTTGTTGTAAAGCTGTTTGTTCTTCTGATGTCATGTTATTATATATAAGAGGCCACTTAGATGAAAAAAGATTTTCAAAATATTTTATAACCAGTGATTCAAATGTATGAATAGCAGGAGATATTGAAGTAGTGGGACTGAAAGTGGATTTTCCTCTAAACACAGTTTTGTTTCTTATATCTGATGTAGATGGTATTGTTTCTAGTGGTTCATATAAAGCTTCATTCCACAGTTGTTCTAAGGCATCTAGAGTGTCATCTTGACTGGATGTTAAATGTATAGAATCATTAGGTCGCTCCAGAGTATGTTGTTTCTGTGCAAAACCTTTTTCAGACATAATTTTCTGATCAACTTTTTGACATCCCTATACATCTCAAATTCATTCACACTGGGTTGAGGGACAAATGATAAACCTTTTTGAAGAACACTGGTTTGTATGCCATAATGAATTCCTGAAGATATCTGGTTTCTCATGACTTGTACATTTTTCAATCCCCGTTTCTATAATATATTTTGTTTGGTTTTCTAGTATCAGAAATGGATGTTGTAATATAGAAATGTATTCTATATCAGAAATGAAGTATTGCAATACATGTCTTTAAAGATTTGTGCCTGTACTATTATGTGCATGTTTATTTGGATTCATTCAAATGTTTTTTACTTTAATTAAATAGGTAACATGTGTGCACTATCAATTAAATTGTTGATGAATAATAAAAAGAGCACAGGTTAAAGAGGCAACAACCCCTTGAGAAAGGGTCATGATTCAGACCTGAAGCACTGAGGAAAGTGGCCGCAGGCTCCTTTGCATTTATGCAGTTTATTTGATTTTGGAATTTTTTCTTTGCTGCCACCGGTTTGCTGCTTGTTTTTGTGTCTTCTCCTGTATTTCTTGAGCTGGCACCTGTTGTTAGCTGTGCACTTCACTTTTGTGTTTTTTTTCCCCAGGATACCACCCCAGTGCTCTACCACTGTCCCTAATAGGGATCCTATTAGTTGATCAATCGCTTTAATTTATTAAAATCCCAACAGAAAAGGGTATAAAAACATGTGAAAATATCAGCCCCATAGTAGTGAATGGGGCGCACTCATGCAGCCTTCATTTTGTGACATCACAGAACATGGTTGCATGGGTTGGCACGGAGGTGTGGTTTGTAGACCAGGAAGTCGGTCCTTTTTCCAGTGCTAAGGGAAAATACGAATTTACAAGTGCTATAACATTTTATTGCAAGGACGGATTTCTGGCAATTTTTGCATGGAGATTCAGAGACAGGTCAGTTATCAACCACACTCGGGCTGGCAGCTACTAGGAAGCTACTCTTTAAGCCTGGCTTTACTGCAAATGTTCTTTCTGGGAAACCCTTGCCTCAGAATGTTTGTGCTGAGGTTCTTTTCATTTTAGTTTACTTTCTTATGTTGGGATTCACCATGACCCAAACCAGTAAAACCAAGCTATGAGTGTCTCATCCTCACCCAGGGCTGTTGCAGGTGAGGCATAATGATGGGTCTTGTGTAACGTATGCTTATGGCTTCTATTTTTCAGCCTTTGTGGAGTGTGTGCGTTCATTTGGTGCTGTAAACTATTACAGCAGATTCATCTAAATGTTTCCATGGTGATTTGCATAACCTTCCCATGATTCTTTGCATTATGGGATATATGTGATTTTATATTTCTTTGAAGCCTGGCTTTATTTTCATTGCCCTGTTTGTGTAACCCTTGCATCAGTGCTTTTCTGCTGAGGTTCTTTGTCTTTTGGATTACTATCCTATTTGGGTTTCACTATGACCAAAACAAATAGATAAAGCTATGATTGGTTCATCATTTACCTGAGCTATTACTGATGCAGTACGGTGATGGGTCCTGTGTAGGATGAATTGTGTTTGTGTCTTCTGTTTTTAGCCCTTATGGAGTGTGTGAGAGACCATTTGGCATCATACACTCTTGCTTAAAGTGGAATTAGTTGAAATTCTTTAATGGTGATTTGGGTATACTTCCCATGATGCTTTACATTATGGAGATATATATGTGATTTTACATTTCTCTGAAGCCTGACTTTATTGCCAGTGCCCATTCTGGGTACCCCTTGCCTCAGTTATTTTGTGCTGAGGTTCTTTGTCTTTAAGATTACTTTCCTGTTTTGGGCTTCACCATGACCTCAACTGGTCAGACCAAGAAATGAGTGACTCATCCTTTCCCTGGGCTGCTGCAAGTGATGCACACTGATAGGTCCTGTATGAAAGATGAAACGTGTTTGCAGTGGAGTGTGTGAGAGTCCATTTGGTACCATGCACTCTTAAAGCAGATTCAGTCTAAGTTCATTCAAGGTGATTTGCATGTACTTCTCATGATACAGTATGTAAGTGGAAGCTGTGGGATTCAAACCCAGGTCTGGTCTGCTGGATGTCACCAGATTTGCAGCTCAGAGCCTTAAACCACTGCACTATACTGCCTCCCTTCACTGAATACCATGTCAGACAGGCCTTTTAAACTGTTTTGTCATTTGTCATTCCAGGTACAGTATGTGTCATGTTTTTTTTTAGATCCTGTTGCTGCATAGTTCTGGCCCAGGTGAGGACCATGATGATCAGTGGTGGATAAAAACATATGGAAGATAAATGTATAATGAAGTGATGAGGAACTGAGGATGACAACACTCGACCCAAGACACAAAAAAATTATGATGCTCAGGCCTGATCCACATGATTTTGATTTTCAAGTAACATGCTGTACCCTACTTGCAAAGTTAAGTATTCAAGGAGATTTTATTTTACTTTTGCTAAATCAGTATGAGAGGAGAGAGGTTAATTGGGGGTGTGGCTTAGGCAGTAGAAAAGCAGGTGACTCCAATTACAACTTCCTGCTGCTAGCTTTTGGAAGACAGAAATCTTACTTGTAGAGCAGAAAGCAGCTAACTAAAAAAGCTACAATTTTTATTACTAATTGCCCTCCATCCCACCCCTCCACCCTCCCACCCTAAGCCAGTTCTACTTATAGCCGCTGGATTTGACTGACAACAGGAACTTCCTGTTTGGCAGTAGGAAGGGAAGGATCATAGAGAAACATTATTTTTGTTAACCCTGAAGGAAAAAAGTAGTTCTTTCTACTAGCTGCTGGTGGTCTGACTCTGAACAAGGAAGAAGGAAACTACTGAAGAATGCAGGAAGTTGCTGTCCCAGAACAGGAAGGGTGAGAGTTGTAAGGAGAGGAGAGTAAGTATACAGAGAAATAGGAGAGGGGACACAAAATAAGACATGATGGGAGTGGTGCAATGTAATGGCTGTGGGGCGGCAGTGTTCCGGGAGACACTCTGGAGGCTGCGATGCTGCCCTATTTGCAGGCACCTCTCTGGTCTGAGGGAGGAGGTTGCCCATCTCCAGGCTGACCTGGCTAGGATTCTTGAAATCTCCTCCCCACCCTGGGACCATCAGGGTCACTGCCGCTACCTGAAAGGTTGCCAAGAAAGAGGAGTGACTGGACCAAGGTGGGCTCAGGGAGGGAGAGGATGGTGGAACAGAGGTGCATCCCTCCAGCTGTACCTCTCCACAATTCATACGCTGTTCTGGTGGATAGTGGTTCCTCTATGGAGGCACCTGCAGTGGAGATCAAGGAGAATGCTGGGAACCTCCACAAAGAAGACCCATAGGAGGATAGCACAGGATCCCACAGGGGAAGGAAACAACTCCAGGTGGGGGACTCATCATAAGGGGGGTAGAAGTGGGGTGGGAAGGGAGTGGGAGGTAAGGTGCCTGCCTGGCGCCATGGCTTGGAGGGACAGAAAGTGAATCCTCAGGATCGTGGGAGCAGCTGCATGAGGGAGGGAGCTGGATGTCATTGTCCACCTAGGGACAAATGACCTGGCTAGGAATGGGATCACAGCAGTGCAAGAGGAGTTTGTTGAGTTGTGGAGGGGTCTTAGACAAGTAGCGCTTACGGTAACCTTCTCGGAGGTGCTGTCTATCTATGGCAAGGGTGATGTTAGGGTACTCCACACCATGGAATTCAGTGGAATGGTTGAAAAACTGGTGTGGAGCTCAGGGTTTTGGCTTCACTAGGGAGCCACCTGGAGGGTTGCAGGCCTATACTGGTGCGATGGTCTGCATCTGTCCAGGGGGGATCCAGGATCCTAGGTGATAGGTTGAAATGCTTCAATGGCAAGCATTTAAACTAGCCAATGGGGGAGGCACTGAAAAGGAGCAGGGAAATCCCAGCCTCCCCCCACAAAACACAGTAGTTAGTGAGATTAAACACCAATGTAGAGAAGTCATTGGGGAGCAGGACAGAGGTAAATGCAAAAAAAAGGCAAAGGCAGTAAGGACAGGGATGGGGCTAAAAAGGGTAAGGCCATCAAAAATAGGAGGGTGATGAGTACCAATGCCCGTAGTCTGTGTAACAAGCTCCCTGAACTAGTGGCCTTGATGGAAGAGGGATGCCTGGATATTGTGGCAGTCACAGAAACATGGTACACAGAGAACCATGACTGGGATGTCAACATACCAGGATACACAATCTACAGGAGAGGCAGGGAGGGTAAAAGAGGAGTAGTAGTAGCTCTCTATGTAAGGAAAGGGATCAAAGCAACAGAACTAAAGATTAAACAGGGAGCAGATGAGGCACTCTGGGTCACCATCGAGACAGGAAATGGCACCACAATAAGCATGGGGGTTGTATACAGACCCCCATCTCAGTGGGGAGGGAATGGACAAGGAAATGATAGAAGGCATTCTTAGAATGGCAGAAAAAGGGAAGATATTGTTGATGGGGGACCTGAATATGACAGATGTTAACTGGAGCACCTTTGCTGTAGGCACATCCAAGAGCAGGGTCAGTCTTGATACCCTACAAGGGGCATTCCTCAGACAGCTAGTATTGGAACCCACTCAGGAGGGAGCAATCTTAGACCTGGTACTCTCAAATGGGGACGGAGAAAGAATCTCGGATTTAGAATTGGGTAGCCATCTGGGAACAAGCGACCAACAAACAGTGTGGTTCACGATAAAAACAGTCATAGAGTCAAGCCAAACAAAAGCAAGAGTATTGGACTTTAGGAGGTCTGACTTTGGGAAAATGAGAGAGTGCCTCAGAAAAGCACTAGTAAACAAGCAAGAAGGATGGGTGGAGGAACAATGGGGAGTAATCAAAAAAGCCATCACAGAGGCAACAAGCCTTTGTGTGGAGCAAATCAACAAAACACAACGAAGGAAAAACACACTATGGTTCCCAAAAGAGGTGGCAGGGAAGGTTAAGGAGAAAAAGATAGCATTCAGGAAATATAAGGAAACACAGAAGGAGCAGAACATAGATCTTTATCAGTTAAAGTAGAAAGAGGCAGGGAAGGCAGTCAGAATAGCAAAGACCCAAACTGAGGAAAGAATAGCCAACTCTGTTAAGAAGGGGGATAAGATATTTTATAGGTATATTATGGAGCAAAGAAAGACCAAGGGAGGGACACTGAGGCTTAATAAAGGGGAAGGAATGTGGGCAGAGGGAGACAGTGAAAAAGCAGGGATACTGAACGAATATTTCTGCTCAGCATTCACAAAGGAAGAGGAGGGGGAGGTACCTAAACCAAACAAGAGAAACACTCTGGAGACAGGGGTCAATACCAGTCCATTTACAGAAGAAAGGGTTCTGAAAGAACTAGTAAAATTGAAGGTGGACAAAGCAATGGGGCCTCATGGGATTCACCCAAGGATTCTAAAAGAACTAAGGGTAGAACTAGTGACACCGCTGACTACTCTCTTTAAAAAATCATGGGAGGATGGGGTGGTACCTGAAGACTGGAGGAGGGTGGATGTGATTCCAGTTAGTTTAGTTTGACCTCAGTGGTAGGGAAGATGATGGAATCACTTCTGAAGGAAATAATTGTTGAGTACCTAGAGGCCAGTGAGGCACAGGACCCAAGGCAGCATGGATTCACAGTGGGAAGGCCATGTCAGACGAATCTAATGGATTTCTTTGACTGGGTGACCAAAGTAGTAGACCAGGAAGGGACTATGGACATGGCTACCTAGATTTTAGCAAGGCATTTGATACAGTCCCACACAAAAGATTAATAAACAAGTTAGCCAGCTTTGGAGTGGGTCCCAAGGTGGTAGCCTGGATAAAAAATTGGCTGGACAACAGGACACAAAGGGTAGTAGTAAACAAAGAAACATAGAAACATAAAAACATAGACTTTGATGGCAGATAAAGACCGCTTGGCCCACCTAGTCTGCCCATTTCCCTACCTACAGGATAGGCGACAGATCCTAGTTAACCAACAGCCTATTTCTTCCTACCCCCCACAAGAATTGCCTAATGTCTGTCTCATGCATTCTTGAATTCTCCCACAGTTTTAGACCCCACAACCTCCTCAGGAAGGCTGTTCCATGCATCCACTACCCTTTCTGTGAAAAATACTTCCTCACTGCCCCGAACCACCCCTCTATCTTTAAATTGTGTCCCCTTGTTCTTGCACGCCTATTTTCTGAAAGATGCTACTCTCTTGGACTTTGTTGATTCCACTGAGGTACTTAAAAGTTTCTATCATGTCCCCTCTCCTTCTTTCCTCAACGGTATACATATTAAGCTCTGTTAGTCTGTCCTCGACGGCTTCTCTTGCAGACCCTGCACCATTTTAGTTGCCTCCTCTGGACTGCTTCTATCCTGTCTATGTCCTTGCTGAGATGGGGTCTCCAGAACTGGATGCAGTACTCCAGATGGGGTCTCACCAACTGTCTGTACAGAGGGATAACAACTTCCTGTTTTCTGCTGGTGATGCCTCTCCCTATGCATCCCAGTATACCCCAGCCCTCCCTACTGCCTTCTCACATTGCTTGCTAACCTTAAGGTCATCTGATATGATTACCCCCAGGTCCCTTTCCATTTTTGTTGTTGTTACTACCTCCCCCCAATTGTGTAATCTTCCCCTGGGTTCTTGTTTCCCAGGTGCATTATTTTGCACTTCTTTGCATTGAATCCTAGCTGCCATACTTCTGACCATTCCTCCAACCTTGCCAAGTCCCTTCTCATCCTTTCCACACTCCTTGTGTATCAACCCTGTTGCAGATCTTTGTGTCATCTGCAAAGAGGCATACTTTTCCTTCCAGTCCCTCTGCAATGTCACTTATAAAGACATTAAAAAGGACTGGACCCAGTACTGAACCCTGTGATACCACACTAGTAACCCTTCTTTCTTCAGAGTGGACTCCATTTAGAATTACCTTCTGTGTCCTGTTGTCCAGCCAATGTTTTACCCAGGCTACCACCCTGGGACCCACTCCCAGGCTGGTTAATTTGACTATTAATCTTTTGTGTGGGACTGTGTCAAATGCCTTGCTAAAGTCTAGATAGGCCATGTCCACAGCCCCTCCCTTGTCTACTACTTTGGTCACCCAGTCAAAGAAATCTATTAGATCTGTCTGACATGACATTCCCGCTGTGAACCCATGCTGCCTTGGATCCTGTGCCCCACTGGCCTCTAGATACTCAGCAATTCTTTCCTTCAGAAGTGACTCCATCACTTTTCCTACCACAGAGGTCAAACTGACAGATCTGTAGTTTCCTGCCTCTGTCTTGGTCCCACTTTTGTGAAGGGGGAATCACATCCACCTTCCTCCAGTCCTCGGGTACCACACCATCCTCCCATGATTTATTAAAAAGAGTAGTTAGTGGTTTCACTAGTTCCCCCCTTAATTATTTTAGAATTATGGGGTGAATTCCATCAGGCCCTATTGCTTTGTCCTCCTTCAGTTTTAGGAGTTCTTGCAGAACACTTTCTTCTGTGAAAGGGCTGGGATCGACCCCCCTATCAAGAGTGCTTCTGTTCATTGGATTAGGCACCTCCCCTTCCTCTTTTGTGAATACTGAGCAGAAATATTCGTTCAGTATGCCTGCTTTTTCACTGTCCCCCTCTGCCCACCCACCATTCATTCTATTCAGCCTCATTATCCCTCCCTTCGTCTTTCTACACTCTCTGATGTACCTATAAAAGGCTTTATCCCCCCTTCTTAACCGAGTTGGCTATCTTTTCCTCAGTTTGGGCCATTGCTATTCTGACTTCCCTCCCTGCTTCCTTCTGCCTTAACTGGTACAGCTCTCTGTCCTGCTCCTTCTGTGTTTCCTTATACTTCCTGAATGCTATCTTTTTCTCCCTGATTTTCCCAGCCACCTCTTTTGAGAACCATAGAGGCTTTTTCTTTCTTTTTGATTTGTTTATTTGCTTCACACCAAGGTTTGTTGCCTCTGTGATGGCAGTTTTGATGATTCCACATTGTTGCTCCACCCCTCCTTCTAGCCTGTTTGCTAGTGCTTTTCTGAGGCACTCTCCCATCTTGCCAAAGTCAGCCCTCCTGAAGTCCAGTACCCTCACTTTTGTATAGCTTGACTCTGTAGCTGAGTTCAATGTGAACCACACTGTTTGATGGTCACTTGTTCCCAGATGGCAACCCACTTCTAGATCTGAGATCCTCTCACTGCCCCCATTTGAGAGTATGAGGTCTAAGATTGCTCCCTCATGAGTGGGTTCTGAAACTAGCTGTCTGAGGCTTGCCACCTGTAGGACATCGAGAATGGCCCTGCTCTTGGATGTGGCTGCAGCAAATGTGCTCCAGTTAACATCTGGCATATTCAGGTCTCCCATCAACAGTATCTCCCCTTTCTCTGCCAACCCAAGAATACCTTCTATCATATCCTTGTCCATTCCCTCCCCCTGACATGGGGGTCTGTACACAACCGCTGTGTGGATTGTGGTGCCCTTTCCAGTCTCCAAGGTGACCCACAGTGCCTCCTCTCCTCCCTGTTTACTCTTTTGTTCAGTTGCTTTTATTCCTTCCTTTACATAGAGAGCTACTCCTCCCCCTCTTCTCCCCTGCCTGTCTCTCCTCTAGGTTATGTACCCTGGTATGTTAACATCCCAGTCATGGTTCTCTGTGTACCATGTTTCTGTGACTGCTACGATATCCAGGCATCCCTCTTCCATCAAGGCCATCAGCTCAGGGAGCTTGTTGCCCAGACTACGGGCATTGGTACTCATTACCCTCCATTTTCTGATGGTCTTACTCCTTTTTGCTCCATCCCTGTCCTTCTTGCCTTTGTCACTTTCCCCATTTACCCCTGCCCTTCTCCCTATCGCCACCTCTATGTTGGTGTTTCACTGTACTTACTACCATGATTTTGAGGGGCTAGGATTTCCCTGCTCCTTTCCAGTGCCTCCCCCCTTGGCTAGTTTAAATGCCTGCCAATGAAGCATTTAAACCTATCACCTAGGATCCTGGTTCCCCTCCTGGACAGATGCAGCCCATCATGCCAGTTTAGGCTTGCATCACTCCAGGTGGACCCCCAGTCCCCAATGAAGCCAAATCCCTGAGCTCTGCACCAGTTTTTCAACCACTGATTGAATCCCATGGTGTGGAACACCCTAGCATCTCCTGCGTTATAGATGGGCAGCACCTCCGAGAAGGTTACCGTGCATGCTACCTGTCTAAGGCCCCTTCCCAATTCCACAAACTCTTCCTGCACTGCTCTAATCCCTTTCTTAAGCCAGGTAATTTGTTTCTAGGTGGACAATGACATCC
Source organism: Neoceratodus forsteri (assembly GCA_016271365.2). NCBI lineage: Eukaryota > Metazoa > Chordata > Ceratodontiformes > Ceratodontidae > Neoceratodus > Neoceratodus forsteri. The sequence goes on along the minus strand of CM028137.1, from coordinate 862,349,854 downwards.
AGCTCCCTCCTCTGTGCAGCTGCTCTGGCAATCCTGAGGATTTTCTCCCTGTCCCTCCAAGCCATGGCACCAGGCAGGCACCTTACCTCCCTCTCCACTTCCTCCCCCAGTTCTACCTTCCTAACAATGGAGTCCCCCACCAGGAGTTGTTTCCTTCCCCCTGGGGTCCCATGCCACCCTCCTGTGGGTCTCCTTTGTGGAGGTTCCCAGCATCCTCCTTGGCCTCCACTGCAGGTGCCTCCATAGAGGAACCACACTTTGCCAGAATGGCATAGGAATTGTGGAAAGGTACAACTGGAGGGATGTGCCTCTGTTCCACCACCCTCACCCTCCCTGAGCCCACTGTGGTCCAACCGCTCCTCTTTCTTGGCAACCTCTGAGGCAATGGCAGTGGCACTGGTGGTCCCTGGATGGAAGAGGAGGTCCCACAAATCCTGGCCAACTCAGCCTGGAGATGAGCAACCTCCTCCCTCAGCCCAGAGAGGTGCCTGCAGATGGGACAACACTGCATCCTCCAGAACGTCTCCCGGAAGACTGCTGCTCCACAGCCACTGCACTGCACCACTCCCATCATGTCTTATTTCTGGCCCTTTAACTGTTGTTTGGAATCCTTACTCTTTCCTCTGTTTTTTTTTTTCTTTCTCTTCTCTCTCTACTTACTTTTTGCCTCTGTGCCCTTTAAGCTCCTGATTGTCCTGTTCTGAGACAAGAATATCCTATAGTGAAGAAAGGAGGGTTACTAGTGGGGTACCGCAGGGTTCAGTACTGGTACCAGTCCTTTTTAATGTCTTTATAAGTGACATTGCAGAGGAACTGGAAGGAAAAGTATGTCTCTTTGCAGACAACACAAAGATCTGCAACATGGTTGATACACAAGATGGAGCCGAAAGGATGAGAAGGGACTTGGCAAGGTTGGAGGAATGGTCAAATATATGGCAGCTTAGATTCAACACAAAGAAGTGCAAGGTAATGCACTTGGGAAACAAAAACCCAGGGGAAGAGTACACAATGGGGGTGAGATACTGACAACAATAAAAATGGAAAGGGACCTGGGGGTAATTACATCAGATGACCTAAAGGTGGGCAAGCAATGTGAGAAGGCAGTAAGGAAGGCTGGAGGGATACTGGGATGCATAGGGAGAGGCATCAACAGCAGAAAACAGGAAGTTGTTATCCCTCTGCACAGACAGTTGGTGAGACCCCATCTGGAGTACTGTGTGCAGTTTTGGAGACCCCATCTCAGCAAAGACATAGACAGAGTGGAGGCTGTCCAAAGGAGGGCAACCAGAATGGTACAGGGTCTGCACCAGAAGACATACGAAGAAAGCCTAAAGGAGCTTAATATGTATACCCTTGAGGAAAGAAGGGAGAGGGGGGACATAATAGAAACTGTCAAGTACCTCCAGGGAATCAACAAAGTCCAAGAGGGCAGTGTCTTTCAGAAAAAAAGATGTGCAAGAACAAGGGGGCACAATTTGAAGATAGAGGGGGGGATAGCTCAGAGGTAATGTGAGGAAGTATTTTTTCACAGAGAGGGTTGTTGATGCATGGCACAACCTTCCTGAGGAGGTCATAGAGTGAAGAACAGTGGGGGAATTCAAGAATGTGTGGGACAGACATTAGGCAGTCCTAGTGGGGGTTAGGAGGAAGTAGGCTGTTGATTAACTAGGATCTGCAGCTTATCCGTTAGGTAGAAAAATGGGCAGACTAGGTGGGCCAAGCGGTCCTTATCTGCCGTCAAATTCTATGTTTCTATGGGGGATGAATTCATGTTCATGCATACCTCTCAAGTGCTATGAATTTTGCATAGCACTATGATTTTTACAATCAAATTTACCCTTATTATGCAAAGGTTTACAGATGTCCTTAAAAATATTAGAGCTATTTCTGGACACACAAACTATTAAATCATTCAACCAACTTAATGGAGACATTCCTTAATGCTAAAGATACAGGGACCAATATTTATAGACACAGTATTTTTTTAAAATAAGAAAATGCTACACATTCTGGCCATCTGCTATGAATTTTGAAGGCAAGTGCTATGACTTTTTAATGCTGAGAGGTTGAGAGGTGTGTGTTCATGTCAGGCACAGTTGTATCTTTGAATGATTTATGAATCATATGTATGTTTCTCTCTCTGCCATGACTGGTCATTCCCGAATATGGCAGTAGAGAAGATAGATATAATGTTGCTCCTACATACACTGTACATTTAGGCAAGATAAGTATAATGATAGCTGATGACTGATGAGGATTACTGAGAAACAATACATAGATCACTTAATGAGAATTCAAATCAGAGTGGATAATCCCAGCTGACCAACTCAGAGTCAGAGTCAAGAAATGGAAACAAATCCAAAGACGTAACAGTTCCATTCTAGATGAAGACAATATTGTTGTAAGTCTGTGTGCCTACAAGAAACTACATGTCTGAAAGCTTATAACTTATTTTTTTATTTCTCCAAAATGTAGGTGTGTATGCTATGTAGCACTGGTGAGGAATCACACCCCATCATTCCAGTGCAGCACAGACATGACCCTTGATGACTTTGTTCTGCATTGAGGATGACTTCATCAACATTATCAAGATACTATGTTGTGCACAGACTCTTGTCAAGCATTTTTGCACGTACTGTATGGGACTGGTGCACACAGGAATGGACTATCACATCATGAGATCAACAGAAACTGTATGGATTCTCAAGCTCCCCATAGTTTTGAAAAGTCCCCTTTGAAGAAAAAGGGGTGCAGAAGACTTGCAGACATTCAGTCTGTGACCACACAGAGCTGGTGGGAAGGAAGGAAGGCAATGCTTAATGAGGACCAGTGGTACTCTGTTTTTCCTAATAAAAGATTATGTGCCCAATTTAAAAAGGCATCACTCAGGCAGTTGATTGGGAAGAAGTCTCATAATAAAATTTAATTGATGGCATCCTCACATGGAGATGCATGCAGGGTATTTTCGGTTCCCAGTGGATTAAAGATGACCGACGTAGCAGCTGAGCAAGTAATAGGCTCTGGATGATGTGTAGAGGGCTTTACACACTAAACCAGGTTCAAAGAAGGGATAGTGTTGTGAAATGTTCCCCTTTTTTGTCCAAAAATCATTTTTTTACCAAATACTGGATAATGAATAGCCAAATATCAGTGTGCATCCATAAAGATACTTACAGAATATGAGAAAACAGGTATTTTGTACACTTATATTAACAAGCTTGAAGAACACCTGTATCAAAAATAACTGAACTGCACTAATTAAGAGCACCACAAGATGGAGCTCAATAACTATTTCAAATGCCTTTCAACAAGTGCCATGGAATTTTTAACAATCACTGTAACAAGTATAGGAAAACAGAAACTTTCAACATGTGCCAAGGAATTTTTATCACTCACTGTAACAACTATAGGAAAACAGAAACTTTCAACAAGTGCCATGGAAATTTTAACATTCACTATAACAAGTATAAGAAATTAGAAACTTGGTATAAAATCCCCATCAAAAGATGGATTACATATAGAGTGCTGCATTGCTAAGGCATCTGTGTTATGAGGATTTTTACATACCTGAAGTGTGTGATGACCCTTAAACCTCGATAGCAAAACTTGAGTGGTTTATGAGATCATCACACGGTGTGTTAAAAAACTCATCATAAACACACAGAGGACCTGAGTGCTATTTTTGTATAATTACACGGTTCCATTTTTTCCCGTAGGAAACCCGTAGCCTAATCTGACATAATAAAGGAGTGTTTATTATGGCAAACATGCATAGGGTTTCCTTTCTCCTGAGCATTCACCAGCCACTGCTCTTCTGTATCGCTGCAAATGAACCTAACGACTACAGACCAGCTCACCACTCTGAATCATTGGTGAGTAAAATCTTAAATACAAAACAACAAATGGCTGCATTATAACTTTCCTTACCTGCCTCATATCTGAAAAAAAAACAAAACACAACGCCTTCCTTCTAGCAGCCATGTCCGACCACTGACCCTGTTGAAAACCGGTCAGACCATGGCTGCACGTAAACGTCTTCACTTTATTTTATATAATTGCTGTGGCAAAAAAATGAAACTTTATAATTACATAAAATAAAACGTGGGTCAGTGTGTCTAAACTCAAAGTTTACACATACCCTTGGGGTTAGATGCTGTTAATAAACCCTTTGAGCTTTGCTCTCTGGGTTTATATATATCTAACCCCTCAGGTGTGTGTAAACTTCTTGTTACACACTGACTCATACTTTATCCTATATATAATAACATGTTCAGATTTTAAAATAAATTGAATCATTTTTTTATGAGTTAACACAAAGGTTTATTAGAACCACCAGAAAAATGCTGTGTTAAAATACACATTTGAACATCATGGGTCTGATTTTCAAAACTTTGTCCCTGCGCAAATCCCGGTTTGTTGGTGCAAATCAGGTTTTGAGCAGATAGTCCATATTCAAAAGCTTGGTTAGAGCAGACAAACAGGCTTTACACCCAGGCAATATTCATGGGGGGGGGGGGCACAATGCAAATGAAGGGATGGGGACCTGAATTTTAGTGCAGTCCAATATTCCAACTATGTGAGCCACACAAGGTCATTTTGCTCAGTCCTCTTGCATGGTGCACATATCACTGATCGAAATCTTGACTTAATCCTGTGCAACCCAAGCAGCTGGCAGAGGAAGTGTAGCAGCCCCGACCTCCAACACAGTAGTCCCTGGTGTCCAGTGATACCCTTGCCCCACTAATTGCTGGCCTGATGTACATAATATGTTTTCCCAGGTGTCTAGTGTTCCCCTCTGCTAATTGCTGGCCTGACATACATAATATGTTTTCCCAGGTGTCTAGTGTTCCCCTCTGCTGATCTCTGGCCTCATGTACATAATATGTTTTCCCAGGTGTCTAGTGTTCTCCTCCACTGATCGCTGGCCTGATGTACATATTGGCTGGGATATTCAGACTGCACCAGAATGATGTGCATTAGAGGAGCAGGCACAAATCCAGTGTGCCATGGCGCAGCGGACATGATATTCAAACCATGCGCAGGACAAGTTGCGCCTGCACAATGTGCCATAGCACAATGAGGAATGCACAACGGGGCAGGGACAATGCGCAGTAGCGCCCATAGGGATGTGCATGGACAAAGCCAGGAATCAGCTGAGCAGCAACCAGGGATACACAAGGTGCAGGGGAGCATGCACCAGGACAGACAGCCCCAGCCCCCCCACACCCGACCAGGGCATGGCCCCTAGAGATGGACCCAGTACCCCATGAGCAGCACAGCCAGATGGGTGCAAAAGGGACCACCGACCCTCGAACCACAGTGGTGAACCACCAGCAGATGCGTACCAGTAGACCCCAGCCACTGGGCATGGCACAGCGCCCCTGGATCGTCCGCCAGCCAACAGGGACCAGGACACAATGATGGCCAAGCCCCACCCATGCCATGTCCCCATCCCAATGATGCCCCCCTCCTCAGACATTGCATCTGAGACACCTAGCCCAGATGTGTGACCAAACAGTGCATGGCAATGAAGGCAGTCCACCACCCCCATGCCTATGCATCCAGTCGCCTCGGAGCACAGTGCACACCCATCACATCACCACTGTGACCACTCACGCAGGCAGTGGGACCATCCACCAACACAACCACAACCCACACAAGGCCCTCCACCATGTCACTAACAGAGACACAGCAAGGTGGGTGACTCAGAACCAGTACCCGAGGGTACCTGCATGTGGCCAGGTCCGCCACGGATGGCACCACATGTAGGAAGGCCCCTGAACACAGGAGCAGAGCAAGGGACCACACCCATGCACCAACCCCTGCCACAGTACTGATCCTGCCAGGCAACACAGCACCCTCCCATGGGGCATGGAGGCACGTGCCAAACAGGAAGCAACACAGGGCACACCCAAAGCCCCCCTGACCCGGTCCCATGGGTACCCCGGCAAGCATCCCATCAAAGCTGTGCAATAGGCACTGCCTGTGTGAATCCCATGGTGCCATGTAGCCTGCAGGCTGCCCGCCGCCAGGCAGCCATTGAGCATGCCATGTAGCAGGCACCCCATGAGCCCACACAAACTGATGGCAGGCGCATGGGCCTGGGTTATCCCACAGCCATTTGTCCACCACCAACATGCAGTGGGTCCCCATGTGACAGCGACTGGCCCACAGGCACTACCCTAGTCCACATGGACAGAATGAAGGGGGCATCCAGTGGCACTGCCCACAGTGGCAACAGTGATGACAGGCCGATAGGCATGGGGTCGGAGTGCCAGCTGCAAGGCACCATGTCAGCAATGTGACAGGTACAGCCTGTCTCCAAAGGCATGCTGGCAGGTGAACATGTGGCTGCAGTAGCCACATGACCGCGTGGATGCCAGTGGCGCAGTCAGGCAGGGCAGTGGCAATGGCCACAGCCACACAGGCAATGGCCACACCGACAGGGGGGCCCAGGAAATGCCACATGCACCACAGCCAGCATCACACAGATGAACAGTGCACAGGGCACACCACACATGCCCTGTATAGACAGCCCATGGCCCCCACCCACACCTGTGGAGAAGCACCACCAGACACACCCACGCGCACCCCAGCCCCACCACACAGCAGCCATGAACCACTGCAGCAAGGCTCCATGTGCCAGCTGCAAATCAGAGACAGACACGGATGTGAACAGAAATGTATGTAATAGTACAACAACAAGGGAACAAAACCTATTTACATATATGTACACCAGGGGAAGGGTATGGGTAGGATTCTACAAGGGGGGTAGGGGAAAGGGGCAGGGGACATGGGGAACGGCAATGGTAGGGGTCAAGGGTGTATGGGGAACAGTCCAGGTGGGGAGGGGCAAAGATGCAGGCCATCAGGCCCTAATGATGGCCCCGGTCCTCTGCCTCCACCCTCTGGCACCTGTGGTGCCACCTCCCGGACCTCTTGTCGTGTTGCTGCAGCAGTTCAAGTGTGGCCCTCACCACCTGCAGGAGATCCTGGAGGGTCCTCTCCACCAACTCCCAATGATGGCTACCTAGGACAAGGGAGCAGAAACAGTATGAGTGCCTGGCCAGGATAACACAGCCCACCCAATGTGCATGGCGTGCATGAGTGACCGATGCCCCTGGGATGGCATGCAACCACCCACAGTAGGAGCGCCCACATGAGACGCCAACCCGTGTAACCACAGCCATGCAAGCCGCTGCACACCATCACCATCCATGCACTGCACACCGCTGCCCTGGTCATCTGGCGTCATGGCAATACAGTGTGATGGCAGTGGCACAGCCAGGCGCTGAGTGCACCCACAGCCCTCCGGCGACACCCGCTCACATGTGCAAGGCCACAGGATGGTGCAGAGGACACCACGGGTGGTGCATGGCCGAAGGGGCCATGTGCAGCGGGGCCATGCCATAACCCCACTCCTGCAAGCCACTATGCACATATGTATAGGGGAAATGGTACTCACCTGTGTCCCGGTCACCTTGGTGCTGCTGCACTGCAGCACCACCCGTATTGGCTGGCCAATGCCCCTCACCCCCTACATGGTCCTGCCCCTGGCCGGCTGCTGCCAACCATGCTCTCTGCCTGTCTTCAGGGCCTAGGCGGGAAAACATGGAGAGACACACATCACTACCTCTCTGAACCATAGGCCCCCCAACCTGTGTGACGTGCCGCACAGTGTGTCCAGGATGCGGTGGAACAGAGTGGTCACAGTGCACCCCAACAGCCACCAACACACGCATTGACCCACCCCCAACCCCCGGACATGGGGCATAGTGACCATTTGCCCCAAGGACTGTTGGAAGAGACTGGCGAAGGTCAATGTGCACCTGCCAGGCCGTGGCACTGCACCCCTCCATACCTGTGCCTGCAGACACCTCAGCCTGTCTGGGTCCCACCCGCTGCAGGTCACCATAGTGGTGGCGACACTGCTCCGCTGTGCACTGGCTGCTAGTTGCCTCCTCCAAGCCATCCGCAGCCTCCTGCCACATGTCCATCCATGGCCTCTGGAGGGGCACCTGGCCAAACAGGGCCCCAGTGTGTGGCCGAACAAGGGCCATGAGGTTGGTGAGCTCCAGGTCACCCCATATTGGAGCACAATGTTCCCTGGTGCATGGCATGTCCCTCACTAACCAGATATCAAAATGGCAGCCAGTAGTGCACATGGACCATGTGCGGAACTAAAGTGGTGCTTCGCTGTCATTCACAATCGCGCAGGCACAGAGCAGTGCAATACGGTAGCAGCCATGCAGCCGTACAGCGCCTAGAAGGCAGAGGTCATCCACAGAGTCAAGGGTCAGGCCACGCACAGAGTACCACTGCACTATTGGGGTCCCTCAGATGGTGCGTGGTAGGGGAATGTCACCAATGCTGTGCAGTGGCCTACTGCGCAGAGGTGCGATGGGAACCACGGTGCAGTGGCGCAATAAGGGCATGATGGCACTGTGCCAGCTGCACTATAGCCTGTGTGTCCCATAGGTCATACAGTGCACGAGCACCACAGGCATGATAGTGTCTGGGCGCTGTGCTGCCTCCTGCGCATTGTGCATATGCCGCACCACTGGCGTACGTGTCGGCAGTGCATGCATGCGTGCTGTGGGGCCTGCTGCGCACATCACAGTGTTGTGCCCCAATTGAGCATGCACAACCCCATTGGGCAAGGCTCAGCTGTGTGATATTCAGCCATGATATGCAAATCAGCTCATGAGCCATTCCGTGGTGCACCTGCTGCATTTGCATCCCATTACAGTTGCGCATGACCTCATTTGCATGTGTTGCACTATAAGGGTGCCATGGAACTGCACAGACCATGGATCAGTATTGCAGCCTTTGAAGGTAGGCATCATGCTGTGGGGCCATTGGGACAGTGGGCTGCGAGGGCGGTGTGGTACTGAACAGTCCATGTTAACACCTGTCCATCTCCACAGGTACAGGCAGTCCGAACGTGAGGAGAATGAGGAGCAGGGAAGGGTGCATAAGCGAAGGCTGAACTTCACCAGGGCAGAGTCAGATGCCTTATTCAAGGCCTACCTGGACAGGGAGCCACTCCTGAGTGGACAGAGGGGCACACCACAGGCCCGGGCGACAGCATGGGAGGAGGTGGCATGTGCAGTCAACCAGCACGGCAACTACCAGTGTACTGTACAGGAAAGCAAGAAGAAGAAGGTTATCACTGACAGGAGGAAGATCAAGGAGAAGGTGGCCGCTATCCGGGTGGCACGTTCCACCACAGGCGGGGGACAGCAGGTTGTGCCACACCTGATGCCACAGGAGGAGCAGGTGGCCAGCAGCATGCGGCACTGTGCCATTGAGGGTGTGCCTGGCGGAGGCTTCCAGATGGGCTGCAGCCCTTCACTGCATGGTAGAAATGGTGGTGGCGGTGTGAGGGTGGCAGGGGGTTGGGGCCAGGGGTTGATCGGCACCGCTAATGGTACTGTATTCCCTTTCAGCTCCTGAACAGCTGCATGGAGCAGCAGGGGTGAGTGTGTCCACCGAGGGTGCGGCCCTGGAGCAGGTGGAGCACCCATCCTCCTCCACCGGTGTCCGAGGGTCCAACATCCAACAGCCCTGCATGGCTGTCTGGGCTGATGCCTGTGGCACGGGTGCGGATGAGGCCCTGGCTGTGTTCCAGCATGATGCCAGGGATGGTGTTCTGTGTGCCGAGATGCAGATCGGGGCTGACTCCAGCACCGATGATGACGTGATGTCCATCCCGGACAGTGATGCTGGTGTGTCACAGAGGGCACCCTCGACAGGTGACCGCCAGGGCTGCTGTGCCCGTCATGTCCACGGTGTCCAGTGGGGCAACACTGGTGTGTGGCTATGGCAGTGATGTAGGTGGTGCCGATGCAGCCGCACTGGTGATGCCCAGCACTCAGCAGCCGGAGGGCCAGTGGCAGCAGCTGGACAGTGTTGAAGGGGGGGCTGGTGGCAGTGGGTGGCAACACTGCACCACGTGAGGTAACACCCCAGGATGGCTCCGCTGTGCAGCGCCCACCATCGCAGGGCACTGCACCACATGGCCAGGTCTCACCCATGGATTGGCATGGTGCCCATGCGGATGACCCCTTGGACAACCACAGCCACCTGCTCCAGGTCTCTGTGGATCAGCAGGTCTGGTTCATGGTAGCAGTGGATGCACTCCATGCAGAGCTGCACCAGGTGGAGGAGCGGCGCAGCAGGGACCATTCCCTGCTCCTGACAGAGTTAGCTCGGCAGCGGGTGGACGTGACCGCGGCCATGGATAGGCACACCACTGTGGTGACAACTGTCCTGGCAACACTGGCTGACCAGTTGTGTGCCCAGTTGCCGCATACCACTCGGACTGCAGTGTCCACCCCTCAGGGCCAGCATCTGGCAACCCCAGCCATGTCAATGCCGGGTTTGGCTGTGGGCATACCAAACATGCCTGGTGCGGGCATGTTTGGTGGCCTGCAGACACCTGCATGAACCCAGTTGCGTTCACGCAGCATCACCCCTGGGGGACCATCTGTGCAACCCCATGAGGCCACTGAGCAGCCTGTGTCCTGGCTGGCAGGCCTCAGCAGGGCCGCCCATGCATCTGTGGTGGCAATGCTACTGTGCAGCATGACTGACCTTACCCCATCCATGACCGCTGTCTGCCGCCACCCTGTGTGCACTGTGGTATTCCATGTGCAATGCATGGGTGTGGTACCCAGTCCTGCACACACAGGGATCCTGTGCACACCCACCTGGCAGCTGGCCACTGTGGCGTGTGCATGATGATGCCAGCATAGCGCTGTCCACCACTGTGCAACAGTACTCAGCATCTGAGATACACCCAGTGCCTGCCTCTTGGTGTGGCTCTGTTGGGTCCAGTGTGGGGGGAAGCATATGCAGCTGGGTGTGCATGTGTGTGCATGCTGTGTGCAGCCCTGCTGTGTTCCACCATGGTGTCCGAGCCCCCACCCATTCACATACCCCTGCCACTGACCCTGGCTGGGTGTCTGCTTCCGCCTGTCTGTTGGCTGTGCTTGGATAACTGGGGCATGCTTGTGGGCAAGTTCACCTACCTGTGTGGTCCATAGTGCTCCTCTGCGATCCTGTCCCAGTGCTGCTGTGCCATCCGGCCAGCTGGGGATCCCTTACCCAGGGGGTGGCTGCCCACCTCCAGCTGGACCAGCGTCCCCATCGTCCCCACCACTGTCCCCCTCTTCAACCTTAATGGCTATCCCACTGTCAGTGGCCATGTTGTGCAGGTACAGCAGGCCAGGAATAGCCCACAGGCCTTTGAGGGGCTGTACTGTAGAGCACCGCCAGACCTGTTCAGGCAACAGAACCAAGCCTTCAGCTGCCCAAAAACCCACTCGATGATGTTCCGTGTCATGGCGTGTGCCTCATTGTACTGTTGCTGCACTGGGGTCGAGGGCCGCCGGTATGGTGTGAGCAGCCAGGGCCAGAGTGGGTAACCACTGTCACCTGTGTGTTGTGAGGTATCGTTAGTATAGGGATCTGTGTCACTGTGCCCCTGGCCTTCCAGGCCACATCCCATGGCACCCCTACTCTTGCACCACACACACACCCTGTTGCCCCCATCATCTGGCATGCACTGCATACTCACCTAGTAGATGGCCAGTGGGGATGTCCCCACTCTCTAACCCGTGGCACAGTGCAGACTGGTGCCAGATGAAGACATCATGTGGTCCCCCAGGGTGCGTGGCACAGACATTGATTATGCGCCCCCTGCCATCGCATACCACCTGGCAGTTGACGCTCAGGTATCCCTTGCGGTTCATATATGCTGCCCACTCTGGGTCGGGTGGTGTGCGGATGCCAACAAGGGTGCAGTCGATGGCCCCGAGCATGCCAGGCAACTGTGCTACCCTGTGGAACTCCTGCATGTTTGCTGTACACTCTGCCTGTGTGCTGGGGAAATGGATGTACTCAGCATGTGGCAGCAGTGCGCTGAGGAATTGTGTGAGAATGCGTAATGCAGCTGACTGGGTTATGCCTGTTGTGTCCCCTGTTGGTCTCTGGAAGGTGCCCGTCGTGAGCGGGCACATGGCGGCTGAGACCTTTGTCTCCACCAACAGGGTATGGCTCTGTCTTGTGGGTGCCTGCATCTCCTCACTGCACAGTTCACAGAGCCACCTCAGTATGGCCCAGTTCAGGTGGTACCAGCCCATGATCTTGGTGTCACTGTACAGCTTGAAGCTGCCGTGGGTGCGGTACAGCCTGCTCTGGGCATACCACCGACGGGCCCTTCCATGGCCATGCCTCCCTGCACCCTGCCTCCTCACATCCCTCATGACCGCCTCCATCTGGTAGGTTGCACTGGCCATGTCCAGGGATGTTTTTTCCCCCGGGCGGCTCTCTACCCAGTTCCCCCAGCTGTGTGCTGCTGGCCCTGCCCCTGCATTGGGTGTACCCCTGGCACTGCACTGCCTGTACCACTCACAGAGTGACCTGCCTGAGCCCCTCTGCTGTCGCTCCTCTGTAGCACCCACGCACAGTCCCTCTGACAAACACACTCACACACACACACACACACACACACACACACATATGCTCCCTGTGACCCCCGTCCACCTCTGAGCCACTTCTGTGCTGCTTTCTGTTGCCCTCACTTCCTGCTGCTTTGTCCCATCTCCCTGCTGCTATGGCTCCTCTCATATGCAAGCTTCCTCCCCTTGGGTGTTCCCTTTCATTTTGGCTCAAGTCTGCTATTGTGCAACTTCCATTTGCTCCTCTGTTGCGCTCATTGCCTGCTGTTGAATATCGCATGGTGCCACATATTCATAGTTACGCCCCCTGCAGTTGCGCATGCATTCATTTCCATTGCGCGCTTGTACATTGGATTTTGTGCTGCACATCTGCTGCCGCTGAATATCGCATTTTGGTGCATTTCGGTGATTGTGCAGGCGCATCCCTATTGCGCATGGTGCAACTGCTCTGAATATCCTGGCCAATATGTTTTCAAAGGTGTCTAGTGTTCCCCTCTGCTGATCGCTGGCCTGATGTACATAATATGTTTTCCCAGGTGTCTAGTGTTCCCCTCTGCTGATCGCTGGCCTCACGTACATAAGATGTTTTCCCAGGTGTCTAGTGTTCCCCTCCACTGATCACTGGCCTGATGTACATAATATGTTTTCCCAGGTGTCTAGTGTTCCCCTCTGCTGATCGCTGGTCTCACGTACATAATATGTTTTCCCAGGTATCTAGTGTTCCCCTCTGCTGATCGCTGGCCTCACATACATAAGATGTTTTCCCAGGTGTCTAGTGTTCCCCTCCGCTAATCACTGGCCTGACATACATAATATGTTTTCCCAGGTGTCTAGTGTTCCCCTCTGCTGATCTCTGGCCTCACGTACATAAGATGTTTTCCCAGGTGTCTAGTGTTCCCCTCTGCTGATCGCTGGCCTCACGTACATAATATGTTTTCCCAGGTGTCTAGTGTTCCCCTCCACTGATAGCTGGCCTGATGTGCATAATATGTTTTCCCAGGTGTCTACTGGTTTTTCTGTCCATTCGCTGGCCCGATGTTAAAGTAAATCATTACCTGGTGTCCAGTGGTCCCACCCCTCACCCACACCCATGTCTGATGTGGTAAAGTGTATACCCTGATGTCCAGTGGTCCCTCCCCCTACCCAATCCCCCACCCGACACCCAGACACCATTTCCCAGTGTCTAGTGTATCCCTGCCCCAATCTCAATCCCCTGTACATGACAGATAACCCATTCCCTGGTGTCTATCAGACCCCCCAAATCCCGATCCCTTGTAGGATTATGTAACACCATTCTCTGGTGTCTAGAGGAAACTATTAGTTACATTGGGTTAGCAATTGGCAGAGGGGAGCACTAGGCACCAGGGAGAACTTATCGTTTACATCAGGCCAACAATCGGCATGGGGGCCCATTAGACACCAGGGAAAATGTATTATGTGCATCGCGCCATCAATCATTTGGGGGAACCACTAGATAGCAGGAAAAATGTATTATGTACATCAATTCAAGGATCAGCAGGGAGGGGTGAACACCAGACACCAGGGAAAGAGTATTATGTACATCAGGCTGGTGATTAGTGGGGGGGGGGGGCACTAGACACCAGGGAGAACTTATCATTTAGACTGGGATAGTAATATGTGAAGTGGGGGGAAACACTAGAACCAGGAAGAGCGTTTATGTAAACAGCAGGCCAGTGACCTATGGGGGAGGGGGAATAACTAGAACCAGGGAATGAGTTTGTTTTAATATTGAGTTGGCGATTGGCAGGGGCAGACCACTGGCACGGGGGAAAGAGTTTTTCTAAACAGCAGTCTGGTGATCATCGGTGGATGTGGGAACCACTAGCACCAGGGATAGCTCTCTGGGACCGGCAAGTGGGGGGGCAGCGCCATGCTAAATTGCTGGGCTACCTATGCAAATGAGCCCATAATGGGCATGCAAAGGGCCCCTTAGCACCTTGCAGTTTGCATGGGTCCATTTAAATATTGGAAATTTAGTGTGGATGCAAGCCATCATGTTACCCCATTTCAGGAGCCATGTCTGCCCAGTGCCAACTGGCTTAGCACTGGGTCGCAATGGCCCTATATTCAGTCGAATAGTGCTGGTGCACTTGTTCCACAGAATATGGAATTGTTGGATACCTGGGCAACCGCAAGGCACAGGGCAAATATTTGCACTCTGCCTTGCCCAGCTTTGAATATTGGGCCCCATAACTGTAAAACTTTTAACACAACATAGAAAAATGACAGTTACCAAAAAATTGAAATTGTGCTTTACTAACAGTCCTGCTGACAACTAACAGCAGTGCTGAAGACCGGGGGCTTGATTTTCAAAGGTCAGGACTGACACAAGGGGGCTTGCATCAAGAAGAAATGGTGCAAGGGTCTCCTTGCTCTGCACTTTATGCCAGTCCTGATTTTCCAATGCAGCCTACGCCACATGGGGGACTGCCTGTGCCGACCAAGCTTGGGTCATCCTTGCGATGGCTGCACCGGTGCACCACAGTGGAAGGGGCTTGCTCTGGGGCAGGGCTGCAATATCCATTACAATGAGATTTTGTAAGCCCTCCCAGGGGCACAGAGACCAAGAAGATAGACCAGCCAGGAGTTTGTCTAATGGCCCGTGCACCAGCCACGGCACTGGTGTGGCATGGGTGTTGAGCCCTCATGCCCACTGAGGACAGTCCAAAAGTGGCACCCATCATCCTGCCACAAGGTGTGTGGCTGGTGTTGGACCACTGCAGGTGCCCCCACCAGCTCGCATCATACCAGATATTCCCCAGCTACCAGGGCAGGCTGCAAAGTTGCTCCCTGTGGTACCCTCTCCAAGCCATGCCAATGCCTGGGCACAGTCATCCCACCACGGCTCACATATGCCATACCCCCATATTCCAGCCATACTCCAGCCCCACCACCACTTATCCCCATTGATGTCCCACATGTCCTGGTCCTGGTGGTGTCCCCATCAGGCATGGCCTATAGCCTTCAGTGTCTGCTACCCCCAACCACCTCTCTCCTGCTGGAAATACCCCCATGGCCGCCACCACAGCACACAGCCTGCAGACCCCAGCACTGGTTGCCATGGCACAGGGCCATCCCATAACTTGTGGCAATGCCCTCCCAAACACCTTCTGTGTGGTGCATGGAAGCAGATGTGCCAAGCTGTTGTACTTCGGTGCTGGGACCCCACCTGTACTAATGCAAGGGGCAGCGTCCCTGGTACACTGGTGATTGACACAAGCTGCTGTTTGGGACAGCCTGCATTGATCTTTGGAGCCATAGAACAATGAGCCCCAGGTCTCAAAAATCAATGTGGTCAACAATAACTTAAATGTTTTAAACTACTGAGTTCAACTCTTTAAATAAAAGAATGCAATTATTTAGAATCAAGCAGATATCTTTACTCAAACTGCAGCTTGTGCTGTCAGTTCAGAGCTGTTTCTCTGGATTCTAAGTTCATGCTTCTGAAGAATCATAGAATCATAGAAGGGGTTACAAGTTCTGTAGACCCAAGTCCTTTAGTGAACTTACCACCATTTTATTTAATGGTGGTAAAAAAACTTTCTTTCTTTCTTTCTTTCTTTCTTTCTTTCTTTCTTTCTTTCTTTCTTTCTTTCATATGTGTGTCCAATCTTTTCTTAAACGTTTCCATATTCTCACTGTTAAATACATATCTAGGAAGTGTTTTCCATAGTATAATAATTCATTGATTGTACCATTGATCACTTTTATTAGTTTTATTCACTTCTTCCCTGAATTTGCACATGTGAAACAGAAAACATAGAAACATAGACTTTGACGGCAGATAAGGACCACTTGGCCCACCCAGTCTGCCCATTTCTCTACCTATTGGATAAGCTGCAGATTCTAGTTAACCAACAGCCTACTTCCTGCAACCCCCCACTATAATTGCCTTATGTCTGTCCCATGCATGTTTGAATTCCCCCACTGTTTTAGACCCCACAACCTCTCCAGGAAAGCGGTTCCATGCGTCCACCACTCTCTCCGTGAAAAATAATTTCCTCACATTACCCCTGAGCCGTCCCCCCTCTAACTTTAAATTGTGCCCCTTGTTCTTACACATCTCTTTTTCTGAATGATGCTACCCTTCTGGACTTTGTTGATCCCCTTGAGGTACTTAAAAGTTTCTATCATGTCCCCCCTGTCCCTCCTTTCATCAAGGGTATACATATTAAGCTCTCTCAGTCTCTCTTCATATGGTTTCTGATGTAGACCCTGCACCATTTTAGTTGCCCTCCTCTGGACTGCTTCCATCCTGTCTATGTCCTTGCAGATGAGGTCTCCAAACTGCACGAGTACTCCAGATGGGTCTCACCAACTGTCTGTACAGAGGGATAACCACTTCCTTTTCTACTTGTGATGCCCCTCCCTATGCATCCCAGTATCCCCCTGGTTCTCCTTACTGACTTCTCACATTGCTTACCCACCTTTAGGTCATCTGATATGACTACACCCAGATCCCTTTCCATTATTGTTGTCGTTAGTACCTCCAATGCTATTGTACGAACATATGAAATTTGCCAGCAGATAAAGGCCTAGAGGTCTATCAAGTCTGCTCAAATGTGCAGCTAGCACCCCTTATTCTGCAGCTGCCCCTTCCTTCCACCCTTCCCCTTCATTAACCCTTCCCCTTGTCCTGTCCCATCCTCGTTTGAAGCAGTCCACTGTTCTACTGCATACCACTTGCAGGTAACGATTCCACCCAGCCACCACCCTCTTGTAAAAAGTGTCTCTCATCTCCTCCTGAACCTTCCTTGCTCCAGTCTCATATCATGGCCCTGGTGGCCCTCCCCTCCCTTACTTTGAACAGCCCCTCTGTACCCGTCTTATTTATTCCTTTCATGTATTTAAAGGTTTCAATCATGTCACCCCTGTCTCTCCTCTCCTCCAGTGAGTACATGTTCAACTCCTTCAACCTCCTCTCGTATGATAAGTCCCCCAGCCCCTTGATCATCTTTGTCGCTCTGCGCTGCACCCCCTCCAGTAACTTAATGTCCCTCTTCAGATACGGACGCAGTACTGCACGCAGTACCCAGTGTGGTCTAACCAATGACCTATACAGTGGCAGAATCACCTCCTCCCTCCTCGAGGATATACCCCTTGCAATACAACCCAGCATTTTGTTGGCCTTTGCAGCTGCCTTCCTACACTGTGTCTAGTTCTTCATTGACCCTGTAATGAGCACACCCAGATCCTTCTCCTCCTCTGTTTGGGCTAGCTGCACTCCCCCTAGCTGGTAACTCCTCCTTGGGTTCTTCATCCCAAAATGCAGCACCTTGCACTTTTTGGCATTAAACCCCAGTTGCCAGGTGTCTGACCAAGTTTCAAGCTTTGCCAGATCATCCTGCAACTCCTGCCATCCCCCTAGGTCATCCACCACCACGCCAACCTTGGTATCATCAGCAAACAGACTGATCTTGCTCTTGATGTCTCATGATATGTCTGCAATGAATATTCCAAACAACACTGGTCCCAACACCGAGCCCTGTGGGACACTGCTCTTCACTGCCTTTGGGTGGATTCTGGATTTTTTTTCCCAGATGCATTACTTTGCACTTCTGACCTAGTATATGTAATTTTAGAGGTGTGTTTATCTAACCCTAATGTTTCTAAAAGAGCATTATTATAATATGCTTTAAATGCAAGGCATAGAGTAGTTCTCCCCTCATTTTCCTGTATTCCATAGAGAACAGGTTTAATTTCTGTAATCTTTCACTGTATGGTTTATTATTCTTGTTATTAACTTTATTTTATCAATCTCCTCTGGACTTTCTTAATTTTGCTTTTACCTTCTATCATGTATGGAGTACAAAACGGGGAACAGTACTCCAGGTGTGGTCTAATCAGAAAGGTGTATGACGGAACAATGATTTCTGGATCACGGCTTTTTATATTTCTCAAAATACAGTGATATATTCCATACATTTTTTTTCTTATTATATTTGTGTGTTTATAAAACTTGAGTGTGTGAGAGGCCATTCGGCACCATGCATTTCTGCTTAAAGTTGCACCAGCATAATATTCTGTGGTGATTTGCATATGTAGCCCATGATGATTTGCATTGTGGGGGCATGTGTGATTTTGTATTTCTTTGAAACTTGGCTTCCCGGCCAAATGCCCTTTGGGGTAACCATTGCCTCAGTGCTTGCGCACTGAGGTTCTTTGTCTTTTAAATAGTTTTTTGTTGTAATTGGGTTCACCACAACATAACCCAGATAGACCACCTTAGGGTAGCTGGTTCATTCCACTGGGGTGTCAAATAGACAAGGCATACTGATGAGTCTTGGTAGGATGAAACATGTGTCTATGTCTTCTGTTGGCACCCTTAGCAAACTGTGTGAGAGGCCTTTTGGCACCATGCATTTCTGCTTAAAGTTGAACCAGCATAATATTCTGTAGTGATTTGCATATGTAGCCCATGATACTTTGCATTGTGGGGGCATGTGTGATTTTGTATTTCTTTGAGATCTAATGTTATGTGCACCCCAATATCTTTTTCATCATTGGTTATGTGTAATTGAATACCATTTAATTTGTATTCATAGCAAGGATTATTATTGCCTAGATGCATCACTTTACATTTTGCCTCATTAAATGAGTTTATGTTCATTAGCCCAGATTACAAGTTAATCCAAGTTATGTTGTAAAAAATAGCTGACTCCAGATCTGTAACAATACCAGTCATCGGCATATTTACTCAACCATGTTCCCGTTGCAGGTTGCATTGATGTTACAAGGATGTTGAACAGCATAGGTCCAAGAACAGAACCCTGTGGTACACCACTTGTCACTGATCCCCAATCCGACAGATACCCTCTTATTGCTACCCTTTGCTTTTTATCTTCCAACCATGGCTTTATCCAGCTAATGATATTGGGTTGTAGATCAAGTTTGATTAACTCTTCATTTAATATATTATGGGAGACTCTATCAAAGGCCTTAGAAAAGTTCAAGAATGCCACATCCACAGATATTATCTTATCCAATGCAGCACTCACTGGCTCAAAGAAACTTGTCAGATTAGTAAAGTAAGATCTTCCCTGAAAAAAGCAATGCTGCATTGGATCCAAATGTCCAATTTGATGTACAGTAAGTGCTCGGAGATATGTTTTTGTATTAACCTTTTGAGCATCTTCCCCAAGACAGATGTTAAGCTGATTGGCCTATAATTCTTAATATCCTGTTTATCCCCACCCTTAAAAATAGGGGTAACTAGGGCCTTATTCCATTCATTTATTATTTTACCCTCAAGCAATGAGGCATTAAAAAGCAATGTGATTGATCCAACCAATTGTGCTGTTAGGCCCCGATATTCAAACTGCGCCAGGCTGTGGCGCAAGCCTGTGCGCTGCTCAAATTTGTTGCGCAGGGGTGTGGCCAGGTCAATATTCAACGGAGTTGTGCTATGGCGCAACTGCTCTGAATATTGCACCCTGGCCAACTTACTGTGCATGGCGAGCGAAGTGGTCAGAGTGGAGCATTGAGATGCGGTGGCGCAAGTGCCATTGTGCCATGCACAGCACCTGCGATATTCAAAGGGTGACATGCAAATGGAGCCATAATTTATGCAAGATGCACGGGGAGCCATTTGCATCTGATTACGGCCCCATTTGCATGCCATTGGCATGCAGGTGTGCCAATCCCCGACGACTTGCACCTGGCGTCCTGCCAGACAGCAGCCGTCGGGGACCAACGCCCCCTGCAGCCCGATCGTGGACATCCCGTAGGGACAAAGAACGCTCTCTTATCCCTGGTGGTCCAGTGATCGTGATTAGCCCGATTATGGCATTAGTTGGTCTCTAAAGTTCATTCCTGAGGTCCAGTGACTACGATAGCCCGACGCAGGTGGCATTCTTTATCTCTCAGTGTCAGGTCCTGGTGATCTGGTGATCTCACCCCACTCACTCCATGAAGCCCACTGCCCTGCCCCCGCCAGCCGGCGCGGAGCAGCACCACTTACCTGCCGCCGCCGCCAACCGACAGCTGGAGCTATCGCTTATTGCGCCTGAGAGCATGAGCCAATGGGGCGCAGCCTATGCACATATGAGTCAGTCCAGATATGTGAATGAATTCATTGCATATCTGGACTGACTAGTACGAGAGTGGTTGCACACCCATTGGCTCATGCCTGAACCAATGGGCGGCAGCCATACTGAGCTGTCAGTCAGCGGGGGTGAGGGCGGCAGGTGGGTGGGTGCTGCCGCGGCTGACAGGAGGAGCGGGCGTGGGGCCCGTGGGGAGGGTGGGGTGGGGGGTCCACTAGATCACCAGGGATTTCGGACTTGGGGATACATTAATGCCGCCGCGATCGGCAACCAAGGTCCACTGGACCACCAGGGATATTGGACTTTGGGATGACTGATGCCCACGATCGGGGCATGGGGGGGCACTGCCAGGTGTGGTGGGAACATGTGATGGCCACCCACAGGTGGCAGCTGCTGTGTTGCACCCTGCAATGTGGCAGCTCACCTGTGGGTGGCCCTCGACTTGTTCCTTTTTTTTTAGGCTTAACTTTGTGCAGGCGCAGGTAGGGGTTGTGCCTGCATAACTCTGCACGGCCCAGGCTGAATATTGGGCCATGCAGTTTATGCATGGGCACGCCCCCCTACCTGTGCTCAGAGACATTACTGATGCACCCCTGCACATCAGGATTTGTGCAGCGACTTTTCCCTTTAAATATTACACCGAGCGCATCAGTGGGTTGTGCATGATAAAGAACAGCTGCTAAGTGCCACATGCGCAACCCTTTGAATATCTGGCCTTAGTTCCTTTAGAAATATTGGGCTAATACCATCAGGTCCTGCTGAGCTTGTAGTTTTAATATTTTTAATAACTTCAGTTACTTCAGTTGTTAAAAAAGTTAAGCAATCTTCCCCACAACATTGTATTTTCACTACATTAGGCTGCTTTACACTATATATACTTAGAAAGTATTGATTAAATGCAATGAACATATCCTTTTCATTATGTACTACAGAAATGCTGTAATAACTGTGAGTTATATTGCATCCAGTTATTTTGGCATTTCATATAAACCAAAATCAGGTAGATAAAGCACCTCAGCAGTTATTATATGATTTTATAGCATGGGTTCCTAAAATACTGTCTTCTGATTTGTCCAAACAGGTCACCTGACCGTGGATTAATGTCTGATATACCCACAGTTGCATGGTCACATGGCTTTATGTCACTGTTTCTTTAGGTAAAACTCAAACAAAACATTGCCCATGTTATAAGAGGATTAACCCACTCCAGGGTATGGGTTTACTGAGCATTAATCCACACCTTGGTGGCTGGAAATCACTAGGCCTCGCCTGTGATTCCAGCCCCCCAAGCATGGATTAATGCTCAGTAACCATTACCTGCCGCGGGGTTACTCCCTCCTTAGTGTCACTGGCAACCAATCCCCTAAAACACATTCATGATAACTACCCCATCACCTTGCAAGACAACACTTACCTTCATGATACTGTCCCAACCCAAATTGGCCTTGAATACAGTATTCTCTAAAGCCTGAGGTGGGCCCTGAATGGGAGTCTAATTCCTCTCCAGGGCTTATAGTTACATTGTAACCTCCAGCTCATTACCAAAACTAGTTGAAAGGCATACACAGAACACTCTGGGGCATTGCTGTTGAAACATTTATTGGTGCTATATAAAGATGCTGACGAGCAGCCCCAGCACTTTGACCCAATGGGTCTTCATCATGGGACATGTCAAACAAAAAAAAATCCACCATTTAAACATATGGCTTAAAGACAGTGGGCTTGATTTTCAAATCATCAGGAATGACATAAGGTGCTTGTGGTCAAGTGATATGAGGCAAGGTGCTCACTGCGCCACCCATTGTGTCACTCCCAAGATTTGAACAGTGCTTGTGCACTGTCGGGATCCATTGCAGCAGATAGCCTTGCACCTGACTCGTGGCATGCCACAGGCAGAACCATGGCACTGAGGGGTGTTGCGCCAGGACACGGCTGTCATATCCCTGACTGCAGGATTTTTGGTTCCCCAAAGTGGCCACAATCTTTGCCTGATATTTGACCACAGAGAGCTGGTTTAACAGGCCCTGCACCATCGCTGTCAATTGGAGAACTGCAGACTGAATTTTGGGTATCACACCCCAAAGAAGGATGCAAAACCAGTAAGGGAGGGACTGATATGAGCAAGTATGGCACTGAACACGTCTGTCAGTAAACATGTAACTACTGGGCTTCAAAATTAACACTGCTCCTATAGAAATTGAAATACCTGCATCCACACAGAAACATGATCAGTAACCCAAGTAATGCTGACCCCCAGGAAATATCTGAAGCTGATGGAGAGGTATATCAGACAATAATTATGACCCCACCTCCCAAGAAATATCTGAAGCTAATGGAGAGGTATGCCAGTCTGTACTGATTAAAAATACTGGTAGTGGATCCCTTTGTAGAACCTCATGTGGAAACTCTAAAATGAATGCTGGGGACATGTCCTTGCATGGGTCTGACCCTATCATTATTCCAGACAGTGAAAAACATAGCATGGTCCCACAAACAGAAATGAAACTGGTTTCATACAGACTCACTCCCTTAGCAGTATATAGCACACTGTGAACCGGACAAGCAGTAAATTCCGTCAATGCGAGCTCATGAGAGAGAGAGAGGGTGAGTGACAGAGTGGTGTATGGCAATGTGGTTATATCTGAGGAGACTGTTGATGGATATCTTCAATGCTGAACTGCAACAGTTAGGGGCACTGCTTCCCATGGGCACATGTGGGAGGTAATATAAGGTGCCACCATGTATGTGTCCCAGGAAGCTGCCAGCATATGTAGGGAGCTGGGCACTACATGCTGTATCCTCTTCGATGGTATGTGGCCAGTTCATGGCTCCACCACCAAAGGCATTGCCTCCAGCAATCCAGGGTGGTCACATATGGTCACTGTGGGCACTGGGCATGGTGCTTCATTGTGGGGGATCCCAGTTTCCTTCCCACCACCACCAACCCTGAGCATTCTGTTATGCAGTTCCTGCCTGTATGTTGTCTTGCCCCCCCCCCCGCAGCACCAGTTAGCTTGATGCCAGCCCCTTCTGGACTGTCAGCATCAAGGTGGCACTTTTGGACCTGATCCTGAGTCTGTGCTACCCACCACCTCCCAATCCAACCCTTCTGGATTCTCATGGCTGCTGTTGGCTACCGGGACACATGCCCAATGGGTCTCTAGCACTGGTTGCCATGCTGCAAGGCTATACCTTAGCCTGTAGCATTCCCCTTCCATGTGCCATTTCTTTGGTGTGGTGGATTGGTTGCAGCTGCATTGAGGACTTTGGTGTAGGAACCCCATATGTATGAAAATCAGGAGCACGGTGCCTGACACAAGCTGCTGTTTGCTGTAGCTTGCATCAATCTATGGGCCTGTTTGAAAATTCAGTTCAGTGTGCCAAAAAAGGTACCCAAAATGTAAACATACCAAAAGTCTACAATACAAAATCATTGTTTTTCAAAACATAAACATAATTACAGTGTTTTTAGGAAAGGCAAATACTGTGTGAAATGGGATTAATGGTACTATCAAAATTCATAGCTCTTTGTATATCAAAGATCACATTTTCATGCAAAAAAGTACTTCCTAATAAGCTAAAAAATAGAAAGAAATATTATTACCCAGTTCCTGAGTCACAGATTAACATATAATGCTCAAACCTATAATTTGAATATTACTCAATCACTATAGCACTATATCCAAATATGAATCAAATGCAAGTTAAATAATTTAAACAAAACTGGGAGGAAGCCCTTACTGACAGTACTAACAAACTGATGAGAGTGCTTGTTACAAGGGATACCGGTCTTCAAAGAGCCCTAAATAAAGAGATTGCTGACCTACAAAAAATTATAGAAGAGCAAAAGGGAGACTGATTTTGAAACACTAAGCCCTATATCAATACCTCCTAGAAGCAGGAAAAAAATTTCTTCATATGAAAAAATATCCGAGCTTGTCAGAGGCACTGCTGATTTTGAAAAGGGGGAGATCAGGCCTGCCCACTGGCGCAGCAGTTTGATTTCCGCTTGCGATGCTAGTGACCCAGGTTTGAGAATGGACCCAAGTCATCAGACGGTCGGCCAGGGGGAGAAGGATGGAGCATCCCATGGATGGCTCTCCTTCTCTGGGGGGAGGGTGGGGAAGTGCCTGGCACATTGAGGACTCCTGGCAGAGGCTGGGAGATACTCATGCTCCGGTGCTCATTTCAGGGGAGGCTGGGTGGACGCTGGTGTCATTGCACGTCCCCACTTCCAAGAAAACAGGAAAAAAGAGAAGGTGGGTGGAGGCCACTGTCTCAGTGAAGACCTCCTCGGGGCTTCGATTAACCATCATCGCTGCTTCCCCAACCAGTCACTAGTTCCGCAGCACGGATTGGGGACCATTGCCATGGCCCCACTCTCCGGGGGGTAAGCTGGGGAGGAACTGGGGGAGTCAGCAGCAAATAGATGATGGTGGGAGTCCTGGGGGCCATGACCAGGGCTGCGGACTGACAGTAGCCCTGCCAGGAAAAATAGAGAATAAAAAAAAGGGGGGGAGATCTTCCATTAGGAATGCAGGCACAGATCATTTAGCTGGTGGAGGTCACATTTCCTTTCCAAAAGCAGACCCTGAAACAACAATATGAAAACAACCCCAGTTTCTAAACAAGTGATTCAATTTGCAGCTCAGTAGTTTAGAAATCTCAGGATTGGACACTGACACCATAATAGGCATTTCTTCCCCACTACTACAACCAGCCTGCTTTCTTACAGAAAGCCACTTATCAAAAGCAGCAAAAAAAAAAGCAAAGCAAAACAATAAGACATAGCAGTGGGGGAATGCAAACCAAAACCCCAAGAGATACCATCTGAGAGGAGGATTACAATAATAAACCTTACAGATATAGAACTCATGACTGTGCAGGAACAAGTCTCATCTAAAGGATTATCATTTGTTTCAACTTCATCAGTAGATTTATTTAAAAATTAGAAAATGTTTTTTTTATTTGGAGGCATCTGATTGGCTAGTACCTATTCCACAGGGGTACATTAGCTTTCAATAGATGTCCACCAAATAAAAACTCCCATCCCAAACCTGCCTCATGCCCAGTCAAATATCCTTGTGCCCAGCCTGCTTCATCATTGGCTGAAGCAGTGGGCACACAATTTCAAACTGCCGCCATTTATTTAATGGGTTAGCGAGACAGATACCGAGTGACAGTCTCCCCCACACAAACACTCGATCCTTAAGCCAGACAGCACCCAATAATTTAAAAAAAAATCACAGCACTGTACATACAAAACAAAAAAAAAACTGTTTTTTCTTCATTTTTTCTTCATTTCCCTTATGGACTGACAGTGAAGCGTGACAGTCCTGTACCACAGTCCTGCTCAACTGCACTAGCACATATTTAATATAAATTTTAAGTCCTTTCAAAATTGTAATCACTTAAGTTCCTGACTCCCATGATTCCCTAAAAGCCAGCTGATATAGTATCAGCTCAAAGCTTGCAGCGCGTCTGCATGGAGAGCTTAACTCGGGATAGTGACATCACTGCTCCTCAGCTTGATTGGCCAAACACTGTAACCCT
This sequence comes from Neoceratodus forsteri, assembly GCA_016271365.2. Taxonomy (NCBI): domain Eukaryota; kingdom Metazoa; phylum Chordata; order Ceratodontiformes; family Ceratodontidae; genus Neoceratodus; species Neoceratodus forsteri. The sequence goes on along the minus strand of CM028137.1, from coordinate 862,323,771 downwards.
GCTAACTATAACTAATCAAAACCAAACACACACAGAGTCATGTGATGCAAGTTCCATGTTAGCAGCCTGGTCGAATAGCTCCAGCCTCCTACTCCAATACAAGTCTTTTTTACATGTATTCCAGAGGATCTAAACCAAGAATTTAAGCATACTACTCTAATTAAAGGTCTCCAGAACATTTCATACTGGAATTGGGGGCAGATGGAAGTAGAGATGAGAAGATCCCCGCCTAAGCATACCCCACCAGTCTCTCTGGTGAAAGCCCTTCCGAAAAAAGCCAGAGTCTCGATACTCACAGGAGGCCTGGAATCTGAAATTACTATTCCGGAGAAAGAACCCCTGACATTGGCACCATTCCTTGCCGAATTTAAACCTTTTCGCATGGAACTCTGCTCGGTAATGGAAGAGTTGAAGACAGTAACCCAGGCGTCAGAAGATTTATCTCGACGTACTGGGGACACATAGATCAAACTTACCTCACTGGAGAAGCGAGTGGGGAAAACAAGAACCAGAGACAGTTAACCTGAGACAAAAAATAATTAAAATGGAATCGAAAATCGAAGATTTGGAGGGACGGAGCAGAAGAAACAACATGATAATTATAGGTCTCCCCAAAAAAGAAGAGGGGGCAGATGCTATTTTATTTGTCCAGAAATTCCTATGAAAGATTGCAGGCCCCACGCCCTTTGGGGAAAATTACATGATCGAACAAACTCATCGGGTGTTACGTGCAATGCCATCATCAGGTCCCCCCCCCCCCCGCGTAACTTGATTTTTCGCTTTCTGAATTTTCAGGAGAGGCAGTTTGTATTGTCCAAAGTTAAAGAGCTTAAGGAAGTGAAATGTGAGGGATCCGCTTAGGATGCATAAGACCTGCCACTATCGGTTTGCAAAAGAGCGGAATAGCATCCGATCGGGACTAAGTTGATAGTCTCAACACCCGCTTAGAATAGGGCACCAAGCAGATTAGTGTTACTGTCTGGACAGTAGTCCAGTTTTGAGGATGCCCAGTCAGCTAAGAGAGGGTTGCTGGAAGCCCTTCCAGATTTGTTTAAGCAAGGGTGAAGAATGTGAGAATTAACAGATTAAAAACTCTTTTCCCGATATAAGCAGTGTAATGGGGCTATCGGAGATGTTAAGGCTTTTAGCCCAGTAACCGGCTTTAACTCTCCATACTCATATCTGGACGTAGCTCCCCCAATTTTGCCTTCTTCCTGATTTCACAGCGAGGGAATCACTTCATGTTTCAGGGATCTAATAGGACGTCTTTTTGGAGCTCTATCTTGGGGATTCTGTCGTTTTTGGAAGCCGACTGGAGTTTGAAGGAAATCGGAGAGTTGCGGTGATGTGTTGAAAGAGAAGAATGCCAACTCATTATCTGGACTGAAGGACGGTATGCCAGGGGTAGTATTTACTGATTTTCTTGTTAGTGAGTATCTAAGTCGAATCGTCAAACGGGACTGAGACTGTTTCAAATTTGTCCACTAGAGGGAGTTCCCCCACCACTTTTCCCTTTAGCTAGCAACTGTGATTGTAACGGTATGGACGGAATAGTAAGTCTGTTTTTTTTTTTTTTTTCTTTCTTTTGCAAAGAGTAACCCCCTGACAGAGTTTTGGGAGCAGCTTTGAATGAGGAAGTGGTGATTAAAGGTATGTTTATCTTTTAGGGTTCTGTTTCTAACTTCCTCTTATTCGGGGGGGGGGTATAGCTCTCGGGACTGCACAGTATGACAGTATGTTTACACAATGCCTGTTGAAAAACTGAAACTAAGGGGGTCTTGTTTAAAACCGCTACTGAAATGGGAGGAGGCATTGTTTTGATGGGTTTTAAAAGGATAGAGAATTTAATTAAAAGAGATTAGATATCCGGTGCAAATGTTGAAATAAAGGAATGGATCCCCTCAGGATTGAGGGTTAGTTTATGTGTTAATTTATTTACTAGTTAAGGTGTTATATCAAATAGTTTATAGTCAAATTACCTCCCTAGGTAATGCTACAGGGGAAAACTGTTTTCTTACTTTTAGATTCAGGATTTTTGGGAGCGAGGAACATGTTCATGTTATGTCTTAAATGTTTTCATTTGTTTGAAAGTTTAAGGTTAGAGGGAGGGGGAGGCTGGAGGGAGATCAGGAGGAATGGAACTTTGGATATCATGGGCCGTAATGTTGTTTTGTTGGGGGAGGGGGAGAGAAAAGATATTACCCGAAACATAAGTGGTTCAATTTTGTATTCGTAGTTGGGAATGGGGGGTAAAGTGGGAAATATATGGGAGTATAAGGGAGAATAGGGTTGGGGGGAAAAGAATAATCAGATACGGGTTCAAAGTAAGGTGCATTGGGAGATCTGCTCATCAGGCTGTACTATGGGAAAGGGTGATAAGTGATACGGATGTTAGTACTCTACGGTATCATACTGGGTACTCGGACAATGGGTAGCACGTATGATTTTATCATGTGGAACATTAAAGGGGCTAGGAACAAAACAAAGAGATACAAAGTGTTAAAACATCTGCAAATACAAAGGGGCCAGATAATATGCTTGCAAGAAACATATTTACTTGAAAATTAGTCTAATTTGTTTAGACGTCAATTTGTTGGCCAAGTATATACTGCCGGAGATAGCACAGCCAGTAGGGGGGTGGCTATACTATTTACCAGAAACACTGCTTTCGTGTGTGAAAAGCAATTGGCAGATCCTTATGGTCACTATATAATTATAGTAGGACTCTTAAATCAGACAAGGATAGTGCTAGGTAGTGTGTATGGCCCAAATGGAGATTCACCAGGCTTTTTTATGGAGTAATTAAATGTTTTGTCCCCATTTCTTCACCTTCCAATTTTGTTGGGTGAAGACTGGAACTTACCATTTACTCCAGAGATGGACAAAGAGGGTAAACGAAATAAGGGCCTTTCGCCAGTGCAGAGAGCAATTAGGGATCTGTCCGATAATCTGGGTTTGTGTGACCTGTGGAGGGTGTTATATCCTTCTCATAGGGAGTTTACATTTTCATCTGAAGTCCACAAATCCAGATCTCAAATTGATTATTTCTTGATGAGTCAGTGTATGCTTCCTGGGCTAGTATATAGTGACATCATTCCAGGGATTATCTTGGATCATTCTATGGTTAGCTGCTCCCTTAATCTTGTCCCTAATATTCCTAGACAGACCATCTGGAAACTAAACAACCAACTTCTGCGTTCTGTGGAGACTAGAGATTGTATAATTCAGAGGACTGAACAATATGAAAAAGAGAACCTCAATTCAGCAGGTAGAGGGGATACAGGATGGGGAGCATTGAAGTGTGTATTAAGGGGTGAACTTATTCAATTAGCAGCGTCTAGGAAGAAACAAAGGGAAGGTAGGGCCAGGCAGTTACTGACACAAATTAGAGAAATAGAACAGAGTCTTTCAAAGAATATGTCAGTAGAGATTAGGGAAGAGTTAATCAGACTGCGGCATCAGAATGATGAGATTTTGAGAGAGAAAGCGGAATATGCCATTGGTAAAACGAAAGCTTTATATTTAGATCGAGGCGAAAAATCAGAACAGCTTCTCGCTATGCGTTTAAAAGCAACAGAAGCATCCAGAATTATCCAAAGTATTACTTCCCTGACAGACGGGTCTACTAAAACCTCTCCTTATGAAATAGTTAAAGAATTTGAAAATTACTACAAGGATTTATATAGCCCTATGACCTCTCGACCCAGTAGAGAGGAGGTAAGGACATATCTTTCCTCTTGTAAGTTGCCTCTGGTGTCAGATGATCAGAAGGAAGATCTCTCCTCCCCTATTTCCGAAACTGAAATTTTAAAGGCGATCCAGATGCTTTCATCAAATAAAGGTCCGGGACAGGATGGATTTTTGCCCAATTTTTATAAATGTTTTACAAAACAGTTAGGCCCAGGGTTAAAAAGATTATTCCAGAGTATACTTACCTCTGATATGGTAGACAATCATCTTTCTGAAGCCCTGATAGTGCTCATTCCAAAGGAAGGGAAGGAACCTGATAAAGTCTCAAATTACAGGCCTATATCATTAATTAACTATGATGTCAAAATCTTGGCAAAACTCTTAGCTGTCCATTTAGCTAAAGTTATGCCTAGATTAATTCATCATGATCAGGTTGGGTTTATGAATGGTAGAATGGCCTCAGACCATCTTTGTAAGTTGTCTCACATCTTCTCTGCATCCAAGGATAGTAAATTTCCTTGTGGATTGATGTCTGTGGATGCAGAGAAGGTGTTTGATAGAGTGGACTGGAGGTTTTTATCCTTGACTATGGAGAAATTTGGCATTCTGCTCTCTTTTATTAATAGTGTGTTTGCTCTATATAGACATCCATGTGAGAAAATATTTATTTATTTATTTAGTTTTTGTTGACCAGGTAAGTGCACTAGACACATCCTGCCTATTTTCAGGCATGACCCAGGGGAAGGGGATACAGATGAATGCCAACTGACCTTGAACCAGATTAAGTTGTTGGTGGTATTTTTAGTGAATGAGAGAAATTTGGCCAGGACACCGGGGAAATTCCCCTACTGCTTGGCCAGTAGGGGGACTTGCTGACCGTCAGGATGGAGAGCTCAGTCACTGAGCAGCCTTTGTTGCAGCAGGACATGCTGCAGGCCAGGGGGCCAGTTATAGCTTCTATGATTGAACCTACTGATTCGGACGTCTTTTTTGAAGCTCCTATGGAACCAGACTCTAATACTGACATTGCAATTTCTACGAATACTTCGACTACGAAGAGACAGCTTGTTTCAACTTTACCTTCCACTTCGACAGTTTCTGTTGACTGCCTTCATGAGTTTGCTTTTGGAGCTCCAGTGCAGCCTTTACTCCTTACTCAGCGGCGAAATGCGGAACCGCCTTTTGGTATTCCTCTGACAGCTGAACAAACGCTGTTTGACAGCGAGGTTGCTACGCAGCAGGTAATCAAAACTGACCTGCATGTTTCTACAGCTCCTGCCGAAACACCGAATACCCTTTGCTCTGGACCACCCACCTCAGGTACTGTTTATGTTTCTTTGGTTTTGGATCAACAAAATGCTACCGTTTTTTCTTTTGGTGCAAAACAACAACGGACTTTCAAACCTGTTACAAAGAAAGCTTCCTCTGACCAAAAATGCTCCTGGGCTGAATAGGTCGAGGCCGCTGACACTCCTTGGTCAGTTTCCAAGGCCCTGACATCTGCGGGCTGGGCGCAACTCCCAGAGACCAGTAAATGGATTTCAGGCTTCTCCCCTATTATAATTCCTGGGGTAGATATGAGAGACTCTAATGTTTCTCTTTCACAACTTTCTGGACCTACGGTTCCCAAAGTCCTTCAGACTGCTACCGGGGAAACCCTCTTTGTAAACATTGCAGATTCTCCCTTAGCCCTCCCTTCTGAACTATCCTTTTCCCAGAATCCAGTACTTGATTTTCATCCACAGGGAGATGTTCCCCTCTCTACAGTATTTCCATCTAAGCCACTAATCCCTTCCTCGGATGGATGTATTGATGACCAGAACACTTTGGATAACCCTGTAGGCCCTTCTCCAGACACTATGCCTACTCCAGGACAACCTACAACTAGTTCTTATGGCCTTGATGGAGGAGGAACATCTGGATATCATGGCAGTCACAGAAACATGGTTCACACAAAACCATGATTGGGACATAAACATACCAGGATACACTATCTACAGGAGGGACAGCGAGGGTAAAAGAGGAGGAGGAGGAGTAGCTCTTTACATAAGGGAAGGAATCAAAGCAACAGAACAAAAGGGAAAACAGGAGGGAGAAGCACTGTGGGTAAATTTGAGACTGGCAATGGCACCACAATCCGCACAGGGTTAGATACAGACCCCTTCTCAGGGGAGGAAATGGACAAGGAAATGATAGAAAGTATACTTAGTATGGCAGAAAAAGGGAGATATTGCTGATGATACGATCTGAATATGCCAGATGTTAACTGGAGTGCAGTTGCAGCAGCCACTTCGAAGAGTGGGGTTATTCTAGATGCCCTACAGGGGCATGCCTTAGACAACTAGTATTGAGCCCACGAGGGAGCAATCTTAGACCTGGTTCTCTCAAATGGAGATGAAGACAGGATCACAGATGTAGAAGTGGGTAGCCATCTGGGAACTAGCGACCATCGAACAGTATGGTTCACAATAAACATAGCAATAGAGGCAAGCCATACAAAGGCAAAGGTACTGGACTTTAGGAGGGCTGACTTTGCCAAAATGGGTGAGTGCCTAAGGAATGCATTAGCAAATGGGCAGGAAGGAGGGGTGGAAGAACAATGGGGAATAATAAAACTGCCATCACAGAGGTAACAAGCCTTTGTGAAGCTAAACAAACTAAACGATGTAAGAAACCACTATGGTTCTCAAAGGGAAGGTCAGTGAAGGTTCAAGAGAAAAGAAAAGCATTCAGGAAGTACAAGGAATCACAGAAGGAGCAGGACAGAGAACTGTATCAGTTAAAGCAAAAGGAAGCTGGGAAGGCAGTCAGAACGGCAAAGGCCCAAACCGAGAAAGATAGCCAACCTAGTTAAGAAGGGGATAAAACCTTTATAGGTACATCAGGAGCTGAAGGAGACTAAGGGAGGGATAGTGAGGCTTATTGTAGGGGAGGGTGGGCAGAGGGTGACTGTGAAAAGGCAGAGATACTAAACAAATATTTTTGCTCAGTATTTACAAAGGAAGAGGGAGGTACCTAAAGCAAACAGTAGAAACACTCTGGATACAGAAGTTGATACCAGCCCATTTACAGAAGAAAGGGTTCTGAAAGAACTCTTAAAACTGAAGGTGGACAAGCAATGGGGCCTGATGGGATTCATCCCAGAATTCTAAAAGAACTAAGGGTAGAACTAGTGACACCACTGACTACCCTGTTTAACAAATCATGGGAGGATGGGGTGGTACCCGAGGACTGGAGGAGGGCAGATGTGATTCTCCTTCACAAAAGTGGAGCAAGGCAAAAGCAGGAACTACAGACCTGTTAGTTTAACCTCAGTGGTAGGGAAAATGATGGAATCACTTCGGAAGGAAAGAACTGTCGAGTATCTAGAGGCCAGAGGGGCACAGGACCCAAGGCAGCATGGATTCACAGCAGGAAGGTCATGCCAGACAAATCTGACAGATTTCTTTGACTGGGTGACCAAAGTAGTAGATCAGGGAGGGGCTGTGGACATGGCCTACCTAGACTTGAGCAAGGCATTTGACACAGTCCCACACAAAAGATTAATATACAAGATAGCTCGCCTGGGAGTGGGTCCCAAGATGACAGCCTGGGTAGAAAATTGGCTGGAGAATAGGACACAGAGAGTAATAGTAAATGGAGTCCACTCTGAAGAAAGAGGGGTTACTAGTGGGGTACCGCAGGGTTCAGTATTAGGACCAGTCCTCTTCAATGTCTTTATAAGCGACATTGCAGAGGGACTGGAAGGAAAAGTATGTCTCTTTGCAGATGACACAAAGATCTGCAACAGAGTTGATGCACAAGGTGGGGTGGAAAGGATGAGAAGGGACTTAAGTGTTGGTTAGAGGAATGGTCAAATGTATGGCAGCTTAGATTCAATGTTAAGAAGTGCAAGGTAATGCACCTGGGAAACAAAACCCAGGGAAGAGTACACAAATGGGGGTGAGATACTAACAACAAAAAATGAAAGGGACCTGGGGTAGTTATATCAGATGACCAAAGGTGGAAAGCAATGGAGAGGGCAGCAAGGAGGGTTGGGGGATACTGGGATGCATAGGAGAGGCATCACCAGTAGAAACAGGAAGTTATTATCCCTCTGTACAGACAGCTGGTCAGACCCCATCTGAGTACTGCGTGCAGTTCTGGAGACCCAGTCTCGCAAAGACATAGACAGGATGGAAGCTGTCCAGAGGAGGGTACTAAATGGTGCAGGGTCTGCAACTGAAGACATACATGAAGAGAGACTTATGAGCTTAATATGTATAGCCCCCGAGGAAAGGAGGGGTGAGGGGACATGACAGAAACTTTCAAGTACCTCAAGGGAATCAACAAAGTCCAAGAGGGTAGCATCTTTCAAAAGAAGAGGTGTGCAAGAACAAGGGGGCACAATTTGAAGATAGAGGGGGGGCAGCTCAGAGGTAATGTGAGGAAGTATTTTTTCACAGAGAGGGTTGTGGATGCATGGAACGGCCTTCCGGAAGAGGTCATGGAGTCAAATACAGTGGTGGAATTCAAACATGCATGGGACAGTCATAAGGCAATTCTAGGAGGTGGGGGTAGGAAGAAGTAGGCTGCTGGTTAACTAGGATCTGCAGCTTATCCAGTAGGCAGGGAAATGGGTAGACTGGATGGGCCAAGCGGTCCTTATCTGCCGTCAAATTCTATGTTTCTATGCTTCTCTTTTTCGTTCCTCAACTTATTCTGCGAAGAGACATAATGCAGTTCGATTCATTTATAAAGGAGGGATGGATGTCTTTCCTGATAGGACATTTGTGGCGAAATCATTACTTAAAGATAGCTTGCAATTTACTTCAGCTGAAATGTACGCTTTAATATACATATCTGGAGAAAAAACCTTTGGTATTAGTTTTAAATTTCATACTGGTTTAGAAAGATTCTGGTCTAGATATCGTACAGTACGGCAGACTCCTTTGTGGTCCCCCTTTGATGTTTTTCCCCTCACTAAACCGGCTCATAAAACAGTTACTGTTCTTTTCAGAAATGAGAGCGTTAGTGTTGCTGATCTGATTTATTAGTTGAAACAGAGGTGCACGGTATTGGGGCATTCAGAGGCAATTATCGATTTGGAGGATATTTGGACAGGGGGTTGGCGAATTAGGGTTATCTACGTTCCACGGAAGATGGGTTACAGCATCTTCCTAACTGTATTTTTTGGGGGCAAGATAGAGGGGTCCTTTTTTATGCAGGACAACCTAAATCCTGCTATAGATGTGGGAACCCAGGTCACATTAGCAGTGCCTGTGAACCTTAAATGTACTCTTTGTAAATTCCTTAGGTCATGTGCGTGAACACTGTAGGAATGTAGCCTGTGTTCTTTATGTGCTACCCCGGACACTCTTATGCACACTTGAACCCGAGCAGCTCACCAACACTCAGAAGCTCAAACTTCTGAAGACCAAAGACAGTTAATTTCGACAGCACAACGCTCCAGAACCACTCTCTACGACCCCCATTGCACCTGCTATTCCAATACCTGGTTTCCTGATTTGTCATTTTCTGTCCTCTTGAATCTCCCCTTGCCCCCTTTGGCTTTTGGACGTAGAACTACCTTTACCTGATCCTCTGCCACAGGTTTCCATTTCTTGATAAGCTATCTATGCCCCTCTGCCCTCATATGTACTACCCTTTCTTTCTAGAGAAACGCGGAGTAAGACCCATAATGCCCAACCTGCTTCCAAAGTACCCAAATTGCTGAATACCCCTACAACTAACCGTTTTCATGCCCTTCTTCTTACACAAGATGTATCAGATGCTGACTCTGAATCTTCCCAGTCCGGAGTAGACCCCATGGGGAAATCTGTGGATGTAGACTCAGAGGGAGTTCCTCTTCCAACCCTTCCTCTGAAAACTAACTCAGCTGTTGTTAAAAAAGGGAAAAAAAATAAGCGTAAACCACCATGATGTTTTTCAACTACTTAAATGGTTTCCTCTTTAACTTTATGTTCCCTTAATGTGAACAGCATTAAAAACCGGATGAGACAATCTGCATTATTCTCCTTTTTACATACCCTCCACTGTAATATATTTTTTTTTACAGGACACACATTTACACACTATTGCTGAACTGGCTGGTGCTGCAAAACAATGGCACATGGGGGTCTCCTATTGGTCAATGGGATCTGACAGCTGTACAGGGGTAGCAATACTCTTTACATTGGATGTGAACATTTTAAAATTAATAGATTTGGTCCCTGGTAGGGTATTACTTTTGGATATTGTATACCAGGGGGCGTGTTACAGGTTACTTAATGTCTATGCACCTCAAACAAAAGCAACCAGGGTGGATCTTTTTCAACTTTTACAACCATATCTACACACTTCCTTTAATGTAATCTGGGGTGGTGATTTTAATTGCGGACTGTCTAACAAAGATAAGAGCAAGGGAGTAAAGACTACCAAAGTTTTTTGTGATATGTCTTGTTTGGCCAAGATGGTCCAAACTGCCAGTCTGGTTGATGCATATGCCCAGTTGCATACACCTACTATACCTACTTTGCACAAAGGTGCCCTTGCTACCAGAATAGATTTCTTCTTCATTAATAGGACTTTACCTTTACAGTCCGCATGGGTTACCCCGGTGGAATTTTCTGATCATTGTGCATTGTGCATAACGGTTGGGCCTATGGCAGCTTTCTCCTTCGGTAGGGGCCTCTGGAGGCTCAACTCACAATTGCTACTACAACAGGACATTTTGCAACACTTGAAATATTTTATAATGGCAAGGAAATCTCTATATGAGATGTATGATGATCCCCTTTTATGGTGGATGGATACTAAATTAGATGTTATCTCTCTGTTGAAAACTTTTGGGAAAGTTCAACACTCAGCTGCACATTTTTCTTATTTACAACTTAGTACACAGTTACAAAAAGTAATGTCTATGGCCCAGACTACTAAACATGACTTTTCCTCCCAAATAAAAAATCTTAAGGAGAAAATGGTACCATTTCATAAACACCAATCAAAAGTTTTACAATTTCAACAACAATTTGGTACACAAGGCAGCTTTGCCACTGTTTGTCCCTTTCTTGGTAACAAGTAAAGGGTTGGGAAAAGACTCTTTATCAGTTTAATAGGGTGTGATGGTCAGGAAAAACTTGCACAAGCTGAGTTGATGTCAGAGGTGACGTCATACACAGCATCGCTGTTTAAAGTACAGCCTGTAGATTTGGATTCTTCTCGGGCTTATCTCCGTGGTATTGAGGTTCCTTTCTGTCCTCCTTTATTATTATTTGATTTGGTACGTCCCATTACAACACAGGAAGTTCTCAATGTTATACATACCCTCTCATGCAAAAAAGCACCTGGTCTGGATGGTTTTACTGCTGAATTCTATAAACTAATGGGGACCCAATTATCTCAGGAACTTGCAGACGTTTATTCTGGTTTGTTAACCAGTTCTGATTGTCCTTTAGAACTGATGAGAGGTGTTTTGATTTTTTTGCATAAAAAGGGTGATAAAAAACTCCTTTCTAATTGGAGGCCAATTAGTTTATTAAATGTTGATTTAAAAATCCTAATGAAAATTTTGAATACAAGACTTTTAACTGTGTCTTCCCATGTACTTTCTTCCGCACAGTTTTGTGCACTCCCTCATAGATCTATAATTGACCAGTTACTTTTTTTGCGTGAAATTTTTGACAGATCCGCTACTATTGAATTACCTGGTTTTGTTCTGTCTTTAGATCAAAAGGGGGCCTTTGATTCTGTGAACCACAATTTTTTATGGCTTACATTAAAACAATATGGTATTCCACCCCCTTTTATTTCTTGGTTACAGAAACTTTATAAGTCTGCAACAGTAACTCCTCTGGTAAATGGGCACCTTGGACCTATGCCTCGTACAGCGGGAGTTCGATAGGGTTGTCCTCGATCAGCCTACTATTATATGTATAGTAAGGTGATCCATTATTACGTATTCTGAATAAATTGATACCCCCATTTCAGTTCCTGGTGTGTTGATACCCTTTTCTACCCTTGCTTATGGATGATATTTGCATTTTCACCCCTACTGTTTCTTCCATTCGCTCTGTTGTGGATATATGCCAATTTTTGGGATCTTTTTCTGGTACATCTTTAAATATGTCCAAATGCCTCGAATATGCCTTGAAAGGTGCACTTCCTGAACAGACGATTATATGCGACATTAAATTCACGTCCAACCCTATATGGATTTTGGGTATATTTTTTGGTTCACCTACACTTGCTATTCATAACTGGGATATTCATTTGGACAAGGGTAGGATTATGGTACAAACCTGGAATAAATGGCAGTTTTCCAAACTGAAATGTGTTTACTTGATTCGAACATATTTGATACTTTTATTTTTATTTTTGAGTAACATTTTTCCTCCGCCTAAACAGAGGGAAGCAACTTTATTTAGCATCTTTTTTCAAGCTATTTGGGGTAGCCGTCTTAATCCTATTAAGCGTAATATTCTGTATTTACCTATATCCCAAGGTGGTTTAAATATAATAAATCCTCTCCTTTTTTTTATTGTCAATTTCTTTTTTCTAATTTTTTACCGTTATTGACACATCTTCCTAAATTATGGACCAGTCTCTCTCTACAGGCAATAGGGCTATGGTATAATGCGTGGGTGGTTGGCAGATTAGGACATCTTAGTATGCTTGCCAGTGTGCAACCTTATCAACGTGAGATTTTCCTTAAATTGCGACAATGGAAAATTCCCAGTGGTTGGATACTCTCTAAACGTAAAAAGTTCCTATACAAATCTGTTTTAGATTCATGTTTTTCTGAAACTCTTATATTCCCAAAATGTCCAGGTGAGCTGCGTTTGTCCCTGCTAGGTTTAATATCTCACAACCGAATTCCTCCCAAATTTTGGGATGTAACTTGGTTGTGTAGTCATGAAAAGCTTAATGTTAAGGGAAATCAATTTCATAAACAGCTACAAGATCGTAACTGTTCCCGTCCTGGTTGCTTTCAAGCTTTTGCGACAATGCAGCACTTATATTTTTTATGTCCATATATTTCTCGCTTTTGGAGTTATGTTGCCACTGTTTGGAAAGAACCGGTCTTTAATCATGTTAATTACAATGTTTTGATTTATGGTTCCTATACTCCCAACTGGAGCAAATGGGATCCTGGTACGTTGCATGTCATTTTTGCTGTTTTAAAAATGGTTCATTTGGCAAAACAGGCATCTTTTTACTTTACAGAAGAAAGATTTCTTTTATACAGAACTTTTACAGAAAATACATTCTGAATTGTTAAATATTTATAAATATGAAGCAGGAAGATATTGTCGTGCTCAATTGAGTTTAAACTGGAGGAATTTACCTTGGGTGACGGATAATGATACTCCCATCACATGATTTTTTTTATAATATGCTTTCTGACCTCAGTATAGTTTTCCTTTTTCCCTTTTAAAATTTTTCTCTTATTCCTCCTTACTTTTTGAGTTATTATTATTTAATTGTGTTTCTGTACTGTTGTGAATTAATAATGTATTTTGATTTTCTTTGAAGTTCTGTTAATAAAAAATTCCCCTACTCTTTTTGATAAGTGCCATGGGATCTTTAACATCCACCTGAACTACCACCAATCCAGGCAGATGGGACCTCGGTTTAACGTCTCATCCGAAAGACGACACCTCAGAAGTGCAGCACCCCTCTCATGATGCACTACAGTGTCAGTACTGGGATATTGACCCAAGTGCCAGATGTGGGAACTGAACCCACAGCACTCTGATCTCCCAGCCTCAGAGGCGAGTGTGCTACCTACTGAGTCACTGACACTGACAATTGTACATTGTACAATACATTGTAATGGGTTATTTTTGTCAAGGTTTCCTCTTTATTCTGGTACTAGACAGGGCTGCCCCCATTGCCCCTTCCATTTAACTTATATTTAGAACCCCTCCTATTTAAAATCAGACAAGATCCCAAAGTTACGGGGATAAAGATTGGGTCACAGGAGTTTAAGATATCTGCATATGTGGATGACATCTTGCTCCATGTTATCCATCCTCGAACTTCAATTCCGGCAGTGTTGGGGGCTTTTGCAGAATACAGCAAGCTATCTAATTATAAAATAAATGTAGGGAAAACCCAGATATTTCCACATAACACTAAAGTATATAAGTTAGATGCAACTGCCATGGGTATGCAATGGGCCCCACATGCATTGAATTACTTAGGAATCTTTCTGGCAAGAACTGACTCTAAATTAGTGAAACTTGATCTGTATGCACTTAAGAACAATATAAAGCAAGATCTTAATAGATGGGACAAACTCCCGCTGTCTCTCAGGGGGAGGATTAATATAATTAAAATGAACATCTTACCTAGGGTCTTTTACCCTCTAAATATACTCAATGTGTGGTTACCTCTAAAATGGTACAAGGCTATACACTCAGTTATTTCAGATTTTATTTGGAGACGGAAAACTCCCCATAGAGCCTATCACAGGTTGGCCGCTCCCAGAGACAGAGCAGGGTTAAGACTACCACATATTGGTTTATATTATTGGGCAAGTAATGTCAGCAAATATTTACAATGGCTTGTGCCTTCCACAGAACTTGCTTCTTTGTCTTATGTACCTTCCTGGGTTAAATTGGAAATAGAGCTGATAAGGGAAGCTGGTATAGACCCGACAGCTCTTCTTTATTCCACTTCAAGAACATTGCCCCCTAAACTGGCAGCTACCCCAATAAAGCAGTCTTTACGTATCCATATTCAGTTACGTGCTTTTTTACGTTGCTTTCCAAATACAGATAGACACCAGCCAATATGCCATAACCCTAATCTGAAGATTGGAGAAAAAATTATTATAGATTCCTGGCTTTCCCAGTTGAAAGGTTTAAGGATTAAAGATATTTTACAGGGAGATAGAAGTCTTCCAATGGAGGAATTATTAATCAAGTATTGTATGGGACCTAATCAAATATTTAAGATATATCAGGTCAAGCATTTACTTGAACAATTTAAGAACAAACTTAGAAATGGACGCATGACGGGGGGTTGGTTTGAGTCTCTGGCTCAGACGGTCTGGGAACCACATGCGGTTTCCACATTATATAAGACATTGTTTGATCAAGCATATGTAGATATTGATAATAAACCCAGATTTTGGCTATGTCAACTAGGGAACCAAGAGAGGAAATGGTATGAAATCTGGTGTCATACATACCAATATGTCACTCAGGATAGGCTATGTGTCATGCAGTTCCACTTTTTAAACAATCTGTTTTGGAACCCTTCTAAATTATACAAAACTGGATGCAGACCTGACCCATTCATGTTCTCAATGTCACCATGCAGAAGCAGATTTATATCATATTTTTGGGGAATGCCCACTGATAAAAGTGCTGTGGGATAAAATTAAATGTAAAGCAGACCCACTTTTGGGCATTGACCAGTATTTTACTCCAGAAGTCTGTCCGATAGGAGATTACTCCAGTATCACAGTTAAAGTTAGGAGATACTACATGGCCTTAATTTCATCCTCGCTTAGGAAAGTAGTGCTAAAGCATAGGTTGGACGACATCCCAATTACGTACATGGAGTGGTTACAAGAACTGCTATTTAATTTGAATATGCAAAAATTTGGGGCTATGAGAAGGGATAGTCTTTCAAAATATGATTTGATATGGAGTTCCTTCCAAACGCTTTATCTGCTTCACTCTAAGCTGTCTATTGGAAGGTAACACAATTCTGGTAAGCATACTGTAGAACAGATCTTCCTATGTCATATTAATCTGTGGGGGGAAGGAGGGAGGTCTGAGAGGGAAGGTAGGATGAGTATAAGGAGGGGGAAGGGGAGAGTAAAAAATGTTTCATTTCCTTCATAATGTAGTATATAATATTTTGATCTATGTTTTTGTTGGAATCTTTTTTGCTCTGTTAAACAATAAACTTCTATAAACTTGAATTAAAAAAAACACACACACACACAAAAACAGAACAAAATCACACTTTCTGAGTCCCAGGATTCCCTAAAAGCCAATATTGATAGCTGCTTGAGGCAGATCTGCACACTGAGCATAATTGCCATCACTGTTCCTTGGACCGATCTCCTTAGTTAACAAATTGTAGCCCTGATGACTAATCCCCCTCAATGCTGCACAGAAAAAAAACACACACACACAAAACAAAGCAATCTATCTGTCTTTACAGGCTAACTTCTCTGTTTGCTGCTAGCTCTCTGCTACGGCCTCCCTTGTTTTTCAGATCCCAGTGCTGTTTGGACCCTCCTCAGCAGCTCTGCATGCAGCAGTCTTGCCTGATCCCGAAACAGTCCTTTTGCGATCTACCCCATTTTACACTTAAAATGGAGCACAGTTGTAACAGGGGTTGGGGAGACAATGCTACACAAAATGGAGGGGGGTAAAAGAAGAGACAAATCCTACCACCGACACACGTTAATGACTACAGTGCCCTCTACTGCCAGTACCACCACTGTGCAGTGCAGGGACTACTTTACACAAACCAGCTTTTTTATTGAATTTTATTATTTTTTTACACTTTGTAATTTTTTTTAAACATTTTAATTAAATTACCCTAAGCCCATTTTCTAAGTGCAATATTACCCTCCAGGGTGGGCAATATTGGGCAATACCAGACCTTTCAGGGGCTATAAGGTCCTCTGCCTGTGGCGTTGGGCCTCATTACACCCCTGGACAGTCCAGTATTGCCCAATACTGCCCACCCTGTTTGGTATTATTGTTTACTTAAGGTTGACCAGTTACAATGTGTGCGAAAATTAAAATTAAGATGTATTTTCAATCCCAGCGGAGTAATCCTACACAACAGCTAAATATGTTGTTTTTTTGTTACCAGAACAAGACACTATTCAGACTCCCAATATGTCGTCAAGTCCAGAATCAATATCTGACAGTACAATATTGGTTACAGAATGGAACATGACCCAAAACATTATAAACAATGTAGCAACTGATTTGAACTCAGTAATGAACTTACCATCATTAAACCAACTCCTGGAGCTGGAAATGTGGAAGCATTAATAAATGTACCAAATTTCATTAATCAAGTAGATTGGTATGAATTATTGGCAAGGCCACTGGTTTTTGTTTTTTATCAGAAAATCCAGTAAAATTCCAGAATCTGGACTGTCTGAACACCGGAAAAAGGAATGAAGTTCAAGAAATTTGACATTTTATACCAGATCAGTACATCTACAAAACCTATATTCTCCTTGTTGCTTCCTGTACTATATTTAATTTGCTTCATTTAATACTTTGTATGTTAAGCATTCTTTTATTCTGATTATTATACACTTAATCGAAGATTATAATAGAACCCTAGTAAAACACAGAAATTAGACTAACAATCACTGGTGCAGTTCCTGGAATTTCAAGCCTTGAAAATGAAATTTCATTATTGCAATCATCGTAAGTCAGTGGCCTCGAGTATTGGACACTGTGGACTACCAATCTACCTCCTGGTTTATATTCAACAGCAAACTGTAAGTCGAAATCTACATTTTCCACCAATGAGTACCCATGTGGCAAATGGGACCTTTGAAAACCTTTTTTTTGAAAATCAATCAGGAGGTGAACAAACTATTATCACAGACACCCAAGTAACAGGCTCATCTTAAACACCAACACTAGTTAAACATAAAAAAAAATAGTAAAATATTGCATGCAAACAGCTGCATTATTTATATTGTTCCCTATATGTGTAAAAGTGTTTTCTCTTTATTCCTCAGTGGCTGTTTCCATGCTTGATGTAACCCCTAGGTAGCGCTATCCCAAGGGCTACGACCCCTGCCTGCCTGGCTACTAACAGGTTAAGGGGCCTGAGTTCTGAAACGGGTGCATCCACCCAAAGGTCTGGGTTGGTATGGATCAAACTAACCAAGTCACATCCCTCTGGGACACTGTGACCCCCCTCGACTCCCACTAGTGGCCCACACAGTACACAACAGTGACTTTCCCAATAACCCAGATATGCAAACCACATATATATAAATCTAGTACTTACCCCCAGGACTGATTTCTGCAGCTCATCTCTGGGGAACCCCTGTAAAATAAGGTTATACAAGGCACACAGCTCTAATGCAATACTTTCAGCATATACTGACACTACAAGCAAGGTAGATTTCAAAAACACCAGATCTGACTTTTTAAGGGGGCTGTAACAAGGGGAAGGAAAATCAGGTTAATTGGCTTAAACACATTAATAATCACAGTACTGGGCATGTAGAAATTGTTCGACTCAGTTACATTCTCTGGGTACCCAGGATGGGAAAAGAGGCTAGCCAGGACCGTTGCCCGGGGTAGGCCGGCGATGCAGCTGGTTGGGGCCCTGTGATGGAAACAAGACCTTGCAAGCACACAATTTGTAATCCAGAGCTCAGTTCATGAAAAGAAAAACACAAAACAATCAGATGACACACTTTGATTAAACAAAAGTTGCTGGGAGCTACCCTGATAATTACTCATGGTACCCAGACTAAACACAGGAGGGCTGATGGATGAACTTTCTGGATTGCCAGAGGAAACAGGGCCCACACGAGTTGCTTTGGTTCTGTTCTTGTTCAGGCAAGGTGTAAGGGGCTGGTCCCCTGGCTGGTCCCTCATCGATGGATCTTTTCTCTGTGCCGCAGGGTAGTGAGACAAGACCCTTGGGGCAGGGCCTATCTGTGTCAGGCAGCATGGATTCAGTCCGATTCTTGCTGGGAAACAACTTCCAGCACTAACACACAGTTTACAGCCATGGGGGAAAACAGATCGTGATCCCCATTCAGCACATAGCACATTCATATGCAAAACTCATTTACTGTACCAGGCCACAGAGTCCTGACAGGCCAATTGCATTCAGCTAAATCTTCAGTCTTCTACAGGTTAAGCCTGGTCCCACAGCAGCAGCTTGCTTCCTTCGCACAACTTCAGATCTAGTCCGATGAGAACCCTCTCTTCCCACTTCTGGGCAGTAATCAGGCTAGCAGGCCTACAGTCAGGCCTTCCACAGTTCTTCTGCGCTAACTATGCTGCAAACGGCCACTCAAACACACAGAGGTGCTGTTTCTTCAGCTTCCGAATTGAATCTGGCTTGCCAGCAGACAGCTCGAGGCATTTCCCTAGAATCCACAAAGTCCAACTGGCTGGTCTGGCTGTCAGCCACAACACACTCCCCCTGTTGGTGCAAAAAGGTACCAGTAGCCCAAAACTACATTTCCCAGAGGCTGGCACCACCCAGATCCACTTTGGCAGGCTCCATTTTAGAGTTCTTACACCCGATTGGTCCAATTCGGTAGTTCGGGACAAAAATGGTGGAGCAAACAGAAACAGTCCGTGCTGCAAGAAAGGCAGGTTAGACAAACTACATTTTCACTGCTACTCTGCATAATTTCCAGCAATTAGTTACATCCTCAAACTGTGCTCCCTCTGAGCATTTAGCGATGGCAGAAACGGAACGGTTAGCAGCCCGGGCGGGACTCGGGCATGGAAACACACAGTCCCCCCATTCAAACTAGTTATAGCTGCGAGCAGGCAACCCATAAATAGACAGTATGTGGAGGCTGTAGAAGCACTCGCTGGCAATCACATTTAAATGGCTTAGGCACAGAACACCAACCAGGCTGTGAGCAATTAGACAAGCTCTTGGAAGACTTTTGGGAACCCCATTTGTAGGAGGGTTACACCCTTCCTGGCCTGGAAAAACTTGGCATCCGCGTCAAGTAGGTACCCTTCCAGTAACTCTAATGGAAATCATTATATACATTTGTGACACTAGCATATCAGGTCTGTAACTTTTAAGCAGTAGTCAACATATTAAACCTTTGTTACATACATATGTCCTGTATTTCACAGTTTGCTACTTTTTACACAGCATTATACATACATTGCAGTTTGAAATCAGGCTATTACTTCCTGCACATGAAACCTGGAGAGAGGGGGCCCTTCCCTATCAGCTAACTCGGGGCTAGATGGGACAGGGGCACCATACCTGGAGGGCAGAACAATTAACTGGGCATTTGCACTTATGCTCAGTTTGGGCAGTGGGTTCTGGGATGCATGCACTCCTTTGTGGACCACATTGGGAGGCAAATCCACAGACCTCCCAGGGGAATCATAGCTGAGGCGCACTACTGGTTTTACATCTCGACCAGTCTTCCTGGGGGGAACAGTTACAGTCTCGGCACCTTTAGCTTCACTTTCAGCACCTTCTTTACTTGGAAGGGAAGTTTCTATCTGGGCAGAAATGTCTGGACTTGAGGCACTGTCAGCCTCTGGATCTGGAAATTCTGGTTCCACAACACTTTGCTCACTTGAAAGGAACTCCAGCACTGGAAGGGAACTATCATTGCACTCAAAGTACTCTTCATGCTCTGGTATGTCACCAGTCGGTCTTAGCTCATCTGTTTCTTCCTCAGGGAAATCACACAGTTTCACCATACATAGTGATTCCATATCATCAGACTTGACACTCTGCACTTCTCTCTCAGGGAGCATCGGTTCTATGGATAAAGCTGGGGGGTTAGGCAGCCCAGAAGACCCAGCTTCATCCCCATAATTGACCAGAGGGTTACCTTGGAACAACTGACTTAGTTCATAGGAAGGATAATAACCATAGTTGCACTCACTTTCATCCAAAGCAGACTGACAGTCATTTTCAATTTGGGTTTGCTGTGGAGGAAACCTTAAATCAGAAACTACAGAAGCAGGCTTTGTCTGTCTCTGTCTTGGAGCAGCCCTTGTCACCGGTCCAGGGGGAGCAATTTCTGAGGGCTCAGATTCAATCATTATTTGTCCAATGGGCAACAAATGGTCATGATGCATTGTTCTGACATCCCTTGAGTTGTTCTCAGGCTGCACTTTATATACTGGTAAGTCATTTAATTTTCCCACTACTATGTGAGGGAGATGGTGCCACCAGTCAGCAATCTTGTTTGTCATGCAGTCCCAGATTTCTTAACAACACATGATCCCCCGCCTGGAGCTCTTGGACCTTCACCTTTTTATCATATCTTTCTTTATTAGCCAAATTTCTCTTTGCAGCCATGGTCTGAGCTTGTTGGTATGCATGCTTTAATTGAGCTTTTAACTTTTGCACGTACTGTAAGTAATTCTCAGCTCAGACTCCATCAGGAGAAACCCTGAAACAAACATCTACTGGCAGCCGAGCTTCTCTTCCAAACATACAGTAAGGCAGTAGGGAGAGAACCCAGTGGCATCATTTCTGGTGCAGTTGTAAGCATGTACCAGGGTGCTAATTTGCTGGCTCCAACTGGGCTTGTCTTTCTGGCGGAGAGTGCCAAGCATGTCAAGCAGGATGTGGTTGAAATGTTCTGGCTGTGGATCCCCCTGGGGGTGGTAAGGGGTGGTTCTGGATTTCCGCATGCCCCACAGAGAGAGCATCTCCTTGATTAATCAGCTCTCGAAATCTCGGCCTTGACTGGAATGGATTCTCTGGGGGGCTCCATAGTGAACAAAGAAATTCTCTCCCAGTACCTTGGCTACAGTGGATGCTTTTTGGTCCTTGGTGGGGAATGCTTGGACATACCTCGTAAAATGGTCAGTGAACACCAGCACATTATTAATATTCTGCTGATCAGGCTCCAAACTCAGAAAGTCAATACAAACCAACTCCATGGCTGGTGCTGGTGGTGATGTTAACAAGGGGTGCAGCCCTCTGGGGCAAAGCCTTTCTCTGCAGGCAGTGACTGCAAGTCCGTATATGATGCTTAACATCAGCCCCCATCTTAGGCCAGTAGAATCTAGACCACACTAGGTCAAGTGTACAGTCTATACCGAGGTGCCCCATGTGGTTGTGTAGGGACCTCAGCACCAAGTCTCTGAAAACGGTGGACAAAATCAATTGTTGCTTGTCTACTTGTCCCCCTCTGTCTACTGTTTCTCTGTACAGCAATTGGTTAATCAGTTTCAGTTTAGGGCCTTCTTTATACAATAATGCAGTTCTGAAATCAGAGGAGCACAACTTGGACACATCTTTCCCTGCATAGAGGGCTTCAAGGGCTGATCTGATCATGGGATCTCGGGATTGAGCCCACTGGATGCTGTCATTATCAAGCTGAGGCAGTGCACTAATATCTAATGCAGAAAAGTGGCAGTAAGCAGCAGGTATACAATTGTCAGAAGGCCCCAAGGAATCTACTAGACAATCCACTGCGTCCGTGGACATTTGTTCCTCCTTGTCAAACTTCTGACATAGCACTCGAATATCAGGTTCTGACAGTCTAACCCAATCACTTCTGGAAACAGGCCTCTGGGAGAGGGCATCAGCATCTACGTGATTCAGGCCTCCTCTGTATTCAACAGCGTAATCATAGGCAGACAATGCAGAAAGCCACCTATGGCCGATGGCATCCAATTTGGCTGAAGTCTGCACATAAGTCAAAGGATTATTATCTGTCTTTACCAGTATCTTGGCCCCATATAAGTATTCATGAAATTGGTCAACAATGGCCAACTTCAACGCCTGAAACTCCAATTTATGCACAGGATATTTTTTTTCAGATGGGGTCAGACTTCTGCTGGCAAAGGCCACTGGGCTCAGGACATTCTTGTGCTCTTGATATAACACAGCTCCCAAGCCTTGTAGGCTAGCATCAGTATGTAATACGTAGGGTTTTGCAGGATCAGCATAGGCAAGGACAGGAGCGTGAGTGAGTTGGTATATGATTTCATGAAAAGCAGCTTCACAATCAGGTGTCCAACGTGATCCAAAAGATTAATTTGGGTGGAAATATACTCTCTTGGTTTCGGTGGAGGCCACTCTCTTGTACGTTTTGTTTGTGGGAGGATAACCTTGGGTAAGATTCAGCAGTAGATGAATCACCCTTGAATAGTCCTTTATGAACTGCCTGTAATAACCACAAAATCTTAGGAATCGTTGTAATTCTTTTAGGTTGTGGGGCTGGGGCCAGGTGATCAAGGCCTCAACTTTGCTAGGATCAGTCTCTATCCCCTTGGTAGACACTATATGCCCCACATATTTTACTGATGTCTGAAATTTGTCGATGGATATCTTGAGGCCGAAATCTTCCAGGATGGTCCAATACTTTAAACAGTCTGCCTTCATGTTCCTCCAATGAACCTCCAAACACTATAACATCATCTAGATATTCTAAGCACTCCAATAAGTTCATGTCCCCCATTGCATGCTCCATCAACCGTTGAAAAGTGGCTGGGGCACCTATGATCCCTTGGGGCATCCTCATAAATTCATAGAACCCAAGTGGACATATAAAGGCTCTCTTCTCACAGTCTTCTGGGGCCATGGGGATGTGGTAGTACCCACTGTGAAGATCCAACACTGATAACCATTTGCTACCATTTAAACACTCTAAGGCATCCTGAATACGGGACATGGTGTATTGATCAGGGATAGTCCACCTGTTGAGGGTCCGATAATCCACACACATTCGTACTGTTCCATTCTTCTTTCTCACTACTACAATAGGCGAAGCATAAGTGCTTCTGGATTCTTGTATCACACCAGCCGCAAGCATCTCCTGTAGGTGCTATCTCACATCATCTATATCAGCAGGTGCCAGGCGTCAAGACCTCTCATGGAATGGCCACTCATCATGTAGCCGGATATAATGCTCAGCTCTTTGCACACATCCCACATCCCATTCCTTTAGTGAAAACACCTTGTCTCTCTGGGTAAGTTTCTCGCTGATTCTCATCTTCCATTCGGCTGGCAACAGGGAGTCACCAAAATCAAACAAGTTGGACATCACTCTGTCATTCTTCCCCGAGTACTTGTTTCTGGGTAACACTGCAGTGTCTGCACAGTGCACGGTAGCCAGGGCGCAGCCTCTATTCACCCAAATTTCTCTGTCTGACACACTGTGAACCTGGACCATCACCCGTCGAGCATAGGCATGAGCCCGAGCGGGTAAGATACTGAGCTTAACCAGCAATCCTTCCAGTAATTTTCCATTGCCTGGTGCATCCAACATGAGTATCATATTCTTAACATCCTTTCTTAATTGAGCTTCTCCTTGTAAAGTACACTGAGCATTTGGTGCGAGGATCATGGACTTCTTCCATACGACCCCAACTGATTCATCTGTTTCCACCTCTTTGGCATTCTTCCGTGACTCATAAGCCTTCTGGATCAAGGCAGGAATCCAGAAAGCTCTACCAGTCCACTGCCACTGTCTCTCACAGCATAGTTGCACCAACCTCCCGAACATATGAGCATTTGTCCCAATTAGTAACGGGACCCCATTGTACAATCCAGTAGGGGGACACACTAAGGCCAAGGTCTCCACTTGCTCCTTCACTCCAGCTACCAAGGTGGGGAAAGACAACCAAATTTGAATATATCCAGAATAGGGGTACGCCTTTTCACTTAACCCCCAGACATGCAGTCCTTCCAAAGGCTGTAAGGGCACATCAGGCAAATGCTCCTTGTACCAGTCTTGGAACATGGTGGTTACTTGGGAGCCACTGTCCAGCACAGCCCTAGTAGACACTCCATTTACTTTCACTGTTGTTTCCATGGAAGGACCCACCACTTCGGACCACTTTGGTGACACCAACATTGGTGTCGATCTGGCCTTGGCCTTTGTAGCATAACTTTTCCAAACGGCCCCCCCTGTTGGCCAGGTATTGTTCCACCAATGCCAGGCTATCAACCTAGCAGTAACCCTCCTCAAATTCTCTGGCGAATGACAGGCGAACTGAATGTGCCCATCCTCCCCACAGTGGTAGCAAAACTTAGGTTCTTTAGAGTCTTTGAATGATGGGGGTCCTTTCTCTGCTGGGGTACCTCAGAGGCACCTCGAGGCCCTTCCTGGACTTGGGACCTATTTTCCTGAACTTCTGAATCTCCACTACGGTTGGGGGTTTGTGCAACCCGTTGTAGTTCCCCTACCATGGCTCTCAACTCTTGGATCTCTGCCAATAAGTTACCCTCAGTTCGGGTCTCAGAAGAAACAATATGCACTCCCACTCCACTTTTGGTCTCTGGGGGTGCCTGATACAGATCAGGTTCTCTGGCTGCCTCCATCAACTCTTTAATCAATTCTCTTAACTACTGGGCCTCATCTGAATCACTCCTCTGGCAAGAGTTCACAACCCCAGCATAGGGCTCCCAGCCCTCCTCATCGGTCTCAGTCTCATGAATTTTTTTCATCAGGTGGCAGTATTCGGGAGGGTTTGCCCTCCTATCTTGCAATTTGAGCTTCAATATCATTACACTAGAAAATCTAGCTGACTTCAGGATGTGGTCCAGTCTGACCCAGTTCAGCTCTTTTGCAGGCACTCCTCCTTTCCTATAGGCCCTCTGCAGAGTCCGCTCGATCCTGGTAACAAAAGCGGACAACTTTTCATTCTTCCACCGCTTAGCTAACTTGAACTTCCATAACATGCCGTCCCTCAATTCAGTACTGCCAAATACTCCCTCCACTGCTGAGAGATATTCAGCTGCAGTAGCCTCTGGACTGGTCATTCGCAGAAAATGGATGGCCTCCAGTGCAGGGTCTCTCAAACTCTCCATTAATCATTTCCTCTTTTCCCCCCTCTGAACACTGCCATTCCTGCACTAAAGAGGTAGCATAGTCCATCCATGTCTCTAGATCTTCTTCCCCCAAGGCCACTGGGACGGTGCCTGAGAAAAGTCTGAGCTTTCGGTAGGAGTCCAGTTGTATGGGGGAATTATGGTGGGAGAGACAGCTACTGGGGAGCTCTTGGGGGACACTGGGAATGTGGCTGAGGAATGTGGGGGCATGTGGTCCTCTGACAGGTCTAGCACCTTTACAAGCTCTTGAGAGCAGTTCTCTCTTCACATGCTAGCAGCTTGAGCAGCTTTTCTTTAAACCCGTCTATACTAGGGAACCCACCTGGGGTGGCCTGACCACTATATAAATTGATGACACTCTACCTCTTCTGGTTACCTTTGGGCAGAATAATAGGGGGTACTTTCTCAGGATCTATTTGGGAGCTACACGAGAGAAGTACTATCATAGTTTGTTCAAATAAATCTGCATCTCACTCCCTTACTTCCACCTTGCCCACGCCCTTAACCAGTTCCACAGTGGATACAATATCAGCATTATTGGTCCCTAATGGGACATCCAATAACAGAATAGCATTTTGGGGGTCTATCCCCTCAGCTTCACTCCACCCCATCATTCGGTGCACTAACAGTTTATGGGGGGGCAATTTTTAGCTTAGGCTTAGTAAGCTCCTCCATTTTCTCTCCCAAACTGAACATATCAGGGTAATTTCCTCATGTGGCCACTAGAGGATGCTAATCCAAGCAGTGCCTCCAAGATGTAACCCCTAGGTGGCACTATCCCAAGGGCTATTACCTCTGCCTGCTTGGCTACCAACAGGTTAAGGGGCCTGTGTTCTGAAACGGGTGCATCCACCCAAAGGTCTGGGTTGGTATGGATCAAACTAACCAAGTCACATCCCTCTGGGACACTGTGACCCCTCTCGACTCCCACTAGTGGCCCACACTGTACACAACAGTGACTTTCCCAATACCCCAGATATGCAAACCACATATACATAAATCTAGCACTTACCCCCAGGACTGATTCCTGTAGCTCGGCTCTGGGGACCCCCTGTAAAATAAGGTTATACAAGGCACACAGCTCTAATGCATTACTTTCAGCATACACTGACACTACAAGCAAAATAGATTTCAAAAACACCAGATCTGATTTATTAAGGGAGCTGCAACAAGGAGAGGGAAAATCAGGTTAATTGGCTTAAACACATTAATAATCACAGTACTGGGCGTGCAGAAATATTCTGACTCAGTTACACTCTCTGGGTACCCAGGATGGGGAAATGGGCTAGCCAGGACCATTGCCTGGGGCAGGCTGGTGGTGCAGCTGGTTGGGGCCCTGTGATGGAATCAAGACCTTGCAAGCACACAATTTGTAATCCGGAGCCAGAGGGCTCAGTTCATGAAAAGGAAAACACAAAACAATTGATGACACACTTCGATTAAACAAAAGTTGTAGGGAGCTACCCTGATAATTACTCATGGTACCCAGACTAAACACAGGAGGGCTGATGGATGAACTTTCTAGATTGCCAGAGGAAACAGGGCCCACATGAGTTGCTGTGGCTCTGTTCTTGTTCAGGCGAGGTGTAAGGGGCTAGTCCACTGGCTGGTCCCTCGTTGATGGATCTTTTCTCTGTGCCACAGGGTAGTGAGACAAGACCCTCGGGGCAGGGCCTATCTGCATCAGGTAGCACAGATTCAGTCTGATTCTTGCTGGGAAACAACTTCCAGCACTAACATGCAGTTTACAGCAATGGGGGAAAACAGATCGCGATCCCCATCCAGCACATAGCACATTCATATGCAAAACTCATTTACTGTACCAGGCCACAGAGTCCTGACAGGCTGATCGCATTCAACTAAATCTTTGGTCTTCTACAGGTTAAGCCTGGTCCCACAGCAGCAGCTTGCTTCCTTCACACAACTTCAGATCTAGTACGATGAGAACCCTCTCTTCCCACTTCTGGGCAGTAATCAGGCTAGCAGGCCTACAGTCAGGCCTTCCATGGTTTTCCCATGTGAACTACACTGTAAACAGCCACTCAAACACACAGAGGTGCTGCTCCTTCAGCTTCCAACATGAATCTGGCTTGCCAGCAGACAGCTCGAGGCATTTCCCTAGAATCCACAAAGTCCAATTGGCTGGTCCGGTTGTCAGTCACAACACACTCCCCGTTGGTGCAAAAAGGCGCCAGTAGCCCAAAACTACATTTCCCAGAGGCTGGCACCACACAGATCCACTTTGGCAGGCTCCATTTTAGAGTCCTTACATCTGATTGGTCTAATTCAGCAGTTCAGGACAAAATGGTGGAGCAAACAGAAACAGTCCATACTGCAAGAAAAGCAGGTTAGACAAACTACATTTTCACTGCTACTCTGCATAATTTCCAGCAATTAGTTACATCCCCCAACTGTGCTCCCTCTGCGCATTTAGCGATGGCAGAAACGGAGCGCTTAGTCAGCAGCCCGGGCAGGACTCGGGCACGGAAATACACAGTCCCCTCATTCAAACTAATTATGGCTGCGAGCAGGCAGCCCTTAAAGAGACAGTACATGGAGGCTCTAGTAGCACTCGCTGGCAATCACATTTAAATGGCTTAGGCGCAGAACACCAACCAGGCTGTGAGCAATTAGACAAGCTCTTGGAAGACTTTTGGGAACCCCCATTTGTAGGGGGGTTACATTGATTTTACTATTTTGTAGTTTTAACTAGTGTTGGTGTTTATCTTTCAATAACTGTATATATATTTTTACATTGTTTCTTTATGTCTATTTTATTCTCCTCCTTCTCCTTTTCCTTCGTAGATCTTGTCTTTGGGACTGCAACCCTTGGAACTTTGGTCCTGATATATCAATCAATCAATCTTTATTTAGCCAGGAGAACATCGTTGAGAAGAACTCATTTACAAGATGGACCTGGTAAAAAATTATATGTGAGGCAGAATAACATTGGAGTATACAATAACACATCCTCGTAGAGTAGATATATCAAACATTTACAACATACAATTGGGTGTTTATACAAAATGGTTAGGATATATACAGATGTGTTGAGACAAAGTACAAAAAGAAAAATAAAAGAATATGATAGACATTCTATTGGCTAGATTGGTAGAGCTAAACACAAATTGGTTTAAAGAAAATTACAATTCACAAAGTAATCAAGAGTTCTAATAGCTAGCTGCACCATCCTATACTGATAGTGTTAAAACTGACTGACGGATGCCAGGTCAGTGCCAGTAGGTCAAGGGTCTGCAAGGAGGAGAGGTCAACTCTGAAGGATGAAAAAAACAGATCTAGAGAAAGGAGTAAGGATATAGATCAACAGTAGTATTTTTCATTTATTAAATATACACGGAATGTGTGTTATTTATTTATTTATTTAAAAGTTTTACCAGGTGAGCTTACTGAATGGACTACCACTCAATTCCAGAAGCGACCTGGGGGGTGGGGAGCAAGAGAGTCAAGCAGAGTTTAAATGCAACAATAATAAAGAAGTACGAACAGCAATGCATAACTACAGGACATATTGTGTACAGAAATAAAGGCAAAATTAGATACAGACAGCGTATACATTGTTGAAAGAATAATTGGTGAAACACAGAAATTAGAAAAACAGTATGTAAGCACAACAGCAAAAGTTAAGGTACAGCATATTTTGCACAGAGATAATCAGGAAATGATCCATAACATAGCCAGCATATGGGCAGTTTGGATTAGCCAGGTGGAGTGAGATGGCCCAGTTAGTTGCATATAACTGGAGCTAGCTACACACTGAGAGTGGTGATTACCATTCCTGTCTAGGGTCCCTGAATAGGCATGGTACAGAGTACTTAGTCTAGGTGCATATACATGCGGAGCAGAAATTGGCTTTGAGGAGGGAGTTGAGTTGGTTGACACAACTTGCTTGCCGAATGGCCAGTGGGAGAGAATTCCACAGTTTGGGCATGCGATATGAGAATGCTGCCTGTCTTGCAGAGGTTACCATACGTCGGATACGCAAAGAACGGGAGTCAGTATTCCTAAGGGAGTGCAAAGGTGGGTTAGGTGTGGACAGAGTACTAGAGAGGTACAGGGGCAGGGACTGGGTCCAGAACTTGGCCATAAGCCTGGTACAGTGAAACAGGCTCCTATCCTACAGGGAGGAAGTGTAGATTCTGGTAGAGGGAGCAGTGGTGTATGCTGGGGGGACAGTTAAGGGTGAAATGACAGAAGAAGTGGAAAAGGGTGTCCAGTCTGGTTAAGGTAGACTTGTGAGTGGCACTATAGACTACGTCTTCATAGTCAAGATAGGGATGATCATTTTCTGTACAATCTCCCGCCAGGCTGGTAGCGTGATACAGCCGTGGTTCCGGTATAGGGCCCCAAGCTTGGGGTGTAGCTTCTTGACATGATGGGGTGTGTGTTGAACAGATATTACTGCATGTCCAGGGGCATAGTAAGGCATGGGGCTGTAGGTTGAGTGCCTTCAGCCCTGGAAATGCAGTAATATCTGTTCAACGCACACAACGAAGTGTCT
Organism: Neoceratodus forsteri; assembly: GCA_016271365.2. Taxonomy (NCBI): domain Eukaryota; kingdom Metazoa; phylum Chordata; order Ceratodontiformes; family Ceratodontidae; genus Neoceratodus; species Neoceratodus forsteri. The sequence continues at coordinate 862,294,055 of CM028137.1, read as the reverse complement.
TATTGCACTTATAAAATTAGTTTCTTTTTTTTACATTTTTTCTCACTCTAAGAAACTATATTTGTATTTCTAAAAACAGAAATCATTGTCTTAATTTGAGGTAAAATAGTCCTTCCACATGCTACCTGATGATGCCATTGCATTTTGTCTTATGGAATTTGTCCTACTATGGCATCCATAATTCATTTCTGATACCAACTTGAAACCCCCTCCCACGCAAGACTTATGGCAAACCTTCAACTAATACTGCTGATAGTATGTGGGAGAGTAACTGCTGACCATGTGCCATGTCCTCCTCCATCTACTGTGGCTGTGTGTTCCAATTTACAGAGCAAAGGAGTCGATTTGTGTAGCGGCAGGTCTGCTTTGGTATCAAACATTAATATAAAAAAAAATGTCCATTCATTAAGTTAGCTAAATCTAGATGACTATACTGTTTCCCACTTTTAGTGCTAACTTTTAATGAACACAGTCTCAAAATAAATAAAAATGTGTTAATACCTTTGTTTAGGAAATCTGTAGGTCAGAGGTCATTTCTATATACTGCCCCTACTTGTTTTAATTCTCTCCCTTTACATATAACACATTGCATATCACTGTACTGTTTTAAAAAATTATTACGGATATGGCTTTCTGACAATGGTAAATGCAACTGTTTTTGTGAACTAAATAGTTTCTTGTAATTCTATGATGTTATTTGTATATGTGATTTAACTATTCATGACTATTTGTACTTGTAATATGTATGTGCTGTTTTTAAGTTTTGTATATATGTTAACTTGCCACATATGAAAATGGGCAGACGTGCTCATCATGCTTATATATAAAATAAAGAAAAAAAATGTAAACTTAGAGAGATATATAGAGAGAGAGAGAGAATGAGCTGAGATGTATAGTTGTGAAATGCTGGTGAGAGACAGAGAACAAGTGGAACTCTGTTTTGGTACGTGGCACTACGGGTCTGAGTGAAGCTGTGCTGTGAGCCACAATGCTGTCTTTTAACTGTACACTCTTCATTGCTGACAGAAGTAGAGACTCTGATAATGGGATTGGGCAGTGAAAAGCTATGTACTGAAGAATAAATACTTTTTTTCAACAAGTATATTTCAAGAGCGAGTGTAGCTCTGTTTTAGTAGATGTTTCTGTGCATCTGAGTCAAGCTTTGCTGTGAGTGTGCAGTGGTCCCATTTAATTAACAGTACACTATGAAATACTGCAAACAGTATGGAGAACTCTGAGAACAGGAGCAGGCAGAGAAATACTGGTTTAAGCATGACAAACAGAATAATCTGAGTGAGCGACCAAGAGGCGGGCAGTGGGAAGGCTGGGGCGGAGCAGGGGTGGGTGGGCTGAGAGAAACTGAAGGTCTGAAAACATCAGAGAAAAGATTATAAAATATGTAGTAGTGATCAGGCAAGTGGAGCCTGAGAGAATCTGTCTCCACACAAAACAAGGAAAGAATGTAAATGTATTTTATTTCAACTGTCACTTATGTGTAGGGCAGGCATTTCTTGTACACAAAGCGTGCACATATGTTTACTGGAGGGAAGGTTCCTACAAAAGGATTTCCTTGCTAACATAGGGAAAAAATGGCGGCATCTGAAAACTGCAGTGTTCTAGTTGCACACTGATTTTTTATTTTTTTTTAACTGCGGTCCTGCTTTTCTGAACTTGTTTTTACCTGTGCACTGAATGAATTTGATGCACAGGTAACAACCAATCAGAAAGCAGGATTATCTCTCTTAATCACTGGGGGTTAGTTTTATATTTATTATGTCTGTGTGGGTATTTGCCAGTTTTTGCTTCTGTCATGAGGTGGGGTAGTGTGTCAGCTTTTGTTACTACTATTATTGTTATTATTATTATTATTATTATTATTACTGATGTGTACCTCTTTAATATCACACTTTAAGAGAAAGGCTGTTTACTTGTTACACCCACCCCCCCCCAAGGAAGAATCAGTGCGATTTGAAATTTTAAAGTTTTGTGCTTGTCCTGACTTTGGATCTCAGTAAATCTAACACCTGTTTCAAGTGCCACTGGGTTGTGAGTATTGAGCTGCACAGCACTCTTTTTTTTTGTTTTGTTGTTTACTATATATTTTTTGTGGTTGCAGCATTTGTTTACTATCTTTTGTTGAGCTCCCAGTATCTTTTGGTGTGTGCTTTGGTAATTTTGTGTCATGGGCTGCATGAACACACTTATAGCTTGATAGACTTTAGTGGGTGGACTTCCTCCCCTTCTGTTTTTCTGATTTTGGTTTTGCTCAGCTCACAAGTAGGGAGTTATATGTTGGTGCATTCAGATGCTGTTTACTTTGGATTTCAGTGCATGTTTACCTTTTTCACACCATGTGAGCCTTTTTTCGATGTTGGGTTAACCGGCTCAATTGTTAAACATAGAAACATAAAATTTACTGCAGATAAGGACCACTTGGCTGACCTAATCTGCTCATTTCCCTACCTAATGGATAAGCTGCAAATCATAGTTAACCAACAGCCTACTTCCTCCTACCCCCCACTAGAATTGCCTTATGTCTGTCCCATGCATTCTTGAATTCCCCCATTGTTTTTTGACTCCACGACCTCCTCAGGAAGGCCATTCCATGCATCAACAACCCTCTCCATGAAAAAAAATACTTCCACACATTACCTCTGAGCTGTCCCCACTCTGTCTTCAAATTGTGCCCCCTTGTTCTTGCACATCTCTTTTTCTGAAAGATGCTACCCTCTTGGACTTTGTTGATTCCCTTGAGGTACTTGAAAGTTTTTATCTTGTCCTCCCCTTCCCTCCTTTCCTCAAGGGTATACATATTAAGCTCCTTTAGTCTCTCTTTGTATGGCTTTTGTTGCAGACTCTGTACCATTTTCATTGCCCTTCTCTGGACAGCCTCCATCCTGTCTATGTCCTTGCAGAGACGGGGTCTCCAGAACTGCACACAGTACTCCAGATAGGATCTCACCAACTGTCTGTACATCCTTCTCACTACATCCAGGACCTTGTTGTCACTCCTTTCCTGTGGCTACATGGTGAAATATGCAAGACTACTTCTAGCTTTATCATGAGTGAAGATTCAGATCTGGAGCTCAAAACAATCATAGGGATTTTAGCGAAGGTAGCAGAATAGAGGAATTGAGAGAAGTCCAGCATCTCGTTTGTCAGGACAGCAATATCTGTTAGATGCAGAGAGGAAGCAGGGGATGCATTTTCCAAGGGTTTTAAACAACACCCTGAATTGGCTGATAATTTAAAGGACAATTTTATAAAATTGGAAAAATTCAAGCTTTCAGAAATGAATTTACAATATAATTGGATCAGCTTGTCCAAGTACAAGGACTGTAAAAAAAACACATGGGCCAGATATTCAAATCTTTGCCCTGGGCGCAAACCATTTGCGCAGGGTTAGCACCGGTTTAGTGTGGGTCCACTATATTCAAAAGGTCAAACAGTGAGGGCCAACTGCATTAGTGCCATGTAAAATTATAATCTATACAAGAGGCAAACTGAGGGGGCATGTACATGAATACAGATGCAATGCTATATTCAGTGAATAGTGCCGCGCATAGTGTTGTTGCGTGACTTAGCAAAACACTTTGCACAGTGCAAACTACCGCCCAGGAAAAGGTAGTCATAGTGCCGCGCATAGTGTTGTTGCGTGACTTAGCAAAACACTTTGCGCAGTGCAAACTACCGCCCAGGAAAAGGTAGTCTTAACCTTGGGCAAACCAGCTTTGCGTGACTTTGTGGCTTTGCGTGGCATTGTGTGATCTTTGTGTGGCTTTGCCAGATCCTAACCAGTAAATATTAGACATAGCAAGAAACCAGACATAGAAAGAACATGCTGCACATGGATGGCATCCCTATGATGCCATCATCTGCCACCAGTCCCAGCCATGCCAGGCATTAAGTGGTAACCCAGTTCCCAGTGGACACCATTACAGTGTGTCCATACATCACACACCAGCAGATCACCCTTTGGTGGACAAAAACAGAAGCCAGCAACACATGCAGCACTGTGGGTGTGGAAGGTATTAAGGGGAGGGTGTACAGGTGACCAGGCTGCACCACAGACTGGTTGTGGCCACAAGGCTGGGGCAAGTCATGCAGTACAAATGGTCCAGTTTTGAGAATACCCCAACACCAGTGTGCCTGTCTGATGGTATGTGCCCCCCCAGTCACATACCACACATTTGTACATACTCCACAGCACACACAGCCAGCCATGTATATGTCACTGTGAGTATCCCATGCCAGTGGTGCAGCATCTGTAGGTCACACAGCATCGTAACAGTAATGTCCACTGTCAGTACACACCTGCAAGATAGGCCTGTCACTGTGTAAAGTGCAGCTGTCACTGATGCCCTACACACCATATGCATTGCTGTGTCCTTCACACTTCTGGCCCCCTTGTTACTGTAGCGTCTGCTGTGCACTGTAGCAAGAACTACAATTTGACAGTTGCATGCAGCACCACCACCTGTGCCTGTGCTGTGTAGTCTCCTGGGACACAATATTCTATGTGGTTCTGTACAAATGTAGCCTGCAGCTACCACCATGCACTTCCAGACTGACCTACAGGTGGAGCTGTGGGCAGATCCAGCCAGCCCCTGTACTTTCAGACTGACCTACAGGTGGAGCTGTGGGATTCTGCAATAACGCTGGGCAAACTGCATGCAAATCAGGACATAATGAGATGCTAATCTGGATGTTTGCCCACATACTACCTAAGTAGGCTCATTTCATGTCATTTCTGAATATAGCAAATTTTTGCCCTGGGAAAACATGATAGTGCCGGGCAAATGGCTTAGCGCCGTGCAAAACCTTCTCAAATGTGTTTGTGCAGTGCAAACATTTCATAAACATTGTACATTTCTGCACAATGTAATTTCACATGTACTGATGCTTGCAGCTTTTATTAATCCACTCCTTTGCTAGCACACACACTGGCCACATAATTCACCTCTACCTTCCTTCACGTCACTATGCATTGGGATGGGGATGCTGTTGTAGTTTGTACTTCCTGGTTGCTATATTCACAGCTGTCTTATTCTCAGGCTATTTTTGCACTGCACTCCCAGCTCAGTTTGCATGGCTTCCTTAGCATGCTATATTCAGCAGATTTAGTACCAGGGCTATCCCTTTTGAATATAGAGGGCTATTGGTTCCAGGCTAATTTAGCATGCTGGGCAGTGCTAATTTAGCCCTGGGGCAAAGTTTTGAATATCTGGCCCATGGTCTCCATACAGGTAAGGTCCAGCATGTGTTTTTTTTTGAAGGCCAACTACAAGCTAAGGTGGGAGAAGGCATTAGATGTGTGCTCCTTTACACTAATTTTGAAAATGGGCAAAGTCAATTCTCATTGTTGACTGGTTGCAAGTGCCAATCTGCTAGTCCAGTACGAGACAACAGAGACTGTGAAATAACTAGTCCCAGTCTATGTTGCCTCATATTATTCAAAATAGTAATGACCAATAGAATGTTAAAAAGGCTCACACTGCCATGACTTTTTTTCTCGCTTAACAAGCGAGAAACATTCGCCCCAACCCAACTTCAACTGGCACATTTACAAGCATAGCCTGACACCACATAACAGTCTGAAAGTTTCAAAAGAAGAAATTATTCAGGCTGCCATTCTTTTTTACATTAATGCCACACAGTATGAGAACTGCCTTCAGTTAAAGCAGTCACGCTGCTTATCACAATGATCGTGCTCGACAGAGCTGTTCCTTTGTTTCTACCACAACTAACACTATTCCTGATAGCAGCACACCAACCAGAAACTGAATAATAAAAAAACACAACACAATTTTCAACCTAGAAGGTTGGGGGGGGGGTATTTCTGCAAATTAAGTGTCAGCCTCCCACCACACAAAACTCACCATTCAATCTGTCCGTAACTGTTCAAAAGCACCATTAAAGACAAACAAAATTTTCTTTTTTATCTGAGCCACAAAACAAGTACTGTTGAAGCGTCTAATAAGTGTCCAGTGTCATTCGATCTAATGGACACCACCTAGTTTTGTATGTAGGGTAGAGTGGTGAGTGGCAGACAGTCAGGTAGCAGGTAGTTGAGTAGCTGGAGAAAGGAGTGGCACTTGCAATTAGTTTTCAGCTTTCTCTTACACAATCTACTACACTACTGTGGGACGTTGGCAGCCTGCATGCTTTCTTTACTGCTGCAATCCATACTACAAATAATAAAAAAATCAGTAACTTTTACCTCAGTCTGCTTGTTTATTGGGGAGAGGGGTGATAGACAGTTCAGGTCAGTAGTAGGGAAGAGGGCTGAAGCAGTAGCAAAAAAAAGTGACTGGGGAGAGAAGAAAAGGAATGTTACTGAAACAGGCTGTTCTAAATAGCAGTGCCCTCTGCTGGCAAGTATATCAGTAGAAGGACTACTTTACAAGAAAATCTCTTTTTATTCTTTTCTTTTTTTTATTTAAATTTTTTTGAATTTGTTTTTTTGCTCATTTTCTCCCCTGGTCCTGGGGTCCCAGCACAAGGGTGAAGTGTGTGCGTGGAGGCACACGCATGCCCTGTGACACCGGCTCAGCCCCTTCTGCCCCTCCGAGTGGCTAACGCCAGAGCTCCCTAGGTCAGTACCACCATCCATCCTCCACCAGGTGGCAGCCAGTGACCAGGGAGCCTCCAATCCCTCCCAGGAGAAGACAGCTGCCTTGCGGCAGCTTGTTCTCACTCCTTGCCTTCCTTCTCAGGCCGACCCCAGCAACCAGGGCTCATTCCTGAACCCAGATCACTGGCGCAGCATGGGGTATGCCATCCAGTCCCTCAGCATTTATTTGTCTAGTTTTCAATCTTTTATTTAATTTTATTATGAATGTAACATATACCCCATTTTCTAAGCACAATATTACCCTCCTGGGTGGGTGGTATTGGGCTATACTGGACCTTATAGGGGCTATAAGGCCCTCCGTCTATGGTGTCAGGCCTCATTATGCCCCTAGGTGATCTGGTATAGCCCAATACTGCTCACCCTATCAGGTTTTATTGCTTACAAAGATTCTTATAGACCAGGATACTGAAAGACATCAAATAGTCTTACAAGATATCAAGGAGATGGAGGAGGACTAGATTGCCTTAGAGGTTACAGTTTATGTTAAGGAAATGAACACCAAACTGATCAACAAAACCACAACACAAGAAAAGACTATGATTGCTATGAGCCAATACAAGTTTAGTAGATACAGCACTGACTATCAAGAGAAGACATTATACCAGCAGAACCGTCCAGCCAGCACCCCCAACAGAGGCAGATCTTTCAGTTGGAAAGAAGATATAACAACAGATCAGTTATACGCTCCCCCAGTCAATCTTGAAGTCCAAATACTATGACCACCAATAATGAACAAGGGAAGTTGGTGTATTTTTCTAAGAAGGGCCCAATCCCTCACCAGAGGAGGGAATGCAGGCAGGAGCAATTCCACAGAAACTGAAGCAAACAAAAGTAACCTCAAAACAAGGACGGGTGGGAGCGGGGATGTAGGAACAAGACAAGAACAATAATAAGGACAACACAATTTACAGATAAAAACAAAGTAATTAACATCTCTCAAGTAGACTTAAGTCCTATACAGTTAGCAGTATTATCCAAAGGGCTATCTTTTATTTCTGAACTAGCCCTTGACAAGTTCCAGATCCATGTGAATTTGCAAAAGCTATTTTAGAAATTGCACACTAAGAAGTTTTTTAATAAAAGAGAGAGAATGGGATGGTCTGAAGTTAGCAGAATTAGGAAGGAAGGAATAATTGGACACCCAACAATCAATGGTGACATAGAGGATTTTGTCCTGATAAGAGAGATGCAAGGGAGATATGAGTCAGCATCAACTGGTCTCGACAATGTGGACACTAACACCATGTTAAAAGAATGCTGGGACCTTGAATTGGCCTTGGATATCTTTTCAGAGTGGAAACAGGATGAAGATCTGAACAGTGACTTTTTGATTAAGAGGAAAGCATTTTGTAAATCTTTTACTTTTTGTCCAAATAAAGCCCAGTCACCAGTTATGCAGATCTTTGAAAAACTAGTGCTCATAAAAGTGGAGAATATCTCAAAGACACACTGCAAGAAGAAGCATACTTTTTCAGCAGAGGAAAGGGTGCCTTAGAGGAATTAGTTGGTCTGTGTAATATATTATCAAAGATGCTGATAAAGGTATATGATAGTGGTTATGGACAGGGACAAGTATAAAAATGAAGTGATGAGACAAGTGAATTTTTATTTATTTATTTCCATTTTACCAGGAAAGTGGACTGAATGAAAATGATCTGTTTTCAGCCATGCCTGAGGGAAAGAGTGCAATGCAACATAATGGAAATTAAAAAGCATATAGAAATAGACAATAAGCACACTAATAAAATCATAACACGTAATCATTATGGATAGGAATAAGTATTGGGGTAGGTACATAGATGACATTCTGTGTATCTGGGGAGGCTCAGTTGAGGAAGTGGAGGATTTTTTCTAGTTCTGTACTTAATAGAACAGTCCTAGTGATGCTGAGGGTTAAGGCATCCACCTTACCTTACACCACACCATTGACCAAGGTTCAGAAATGAGCTGGGGAGCAGGGGGTCAGTCAGGAAGGAGAGGATTGAGGGTCTGATGGACTGTTCTCCTCTCCTGAGAGGGAGGGGGTCCATGTCCCCAATGCTAGTAGCACCCAGTGGAGACTGGGGGCACAGCAGTTGGGGACCATGTAAAAGGGGCGATGTCAGGTGACCAACCTGCAGTGTGGGTGAGAACATGCACGTCTCATGCTGGACAACACTGCACATCCTGCGTCGGGGGAGGGAATGAGCAAGGACAATTTCCTGGTGATAGGGAGGAGAAGGTGGATGCCCAGTGCCTATGCCCACATGCCCAATCCCATACCAAACCCCAGTTCTGCTCTCTGTTGTCCCCTGCCTCTCTGGATGGGTCAGTGGGAGGGGGGGACCCAGCATACCCAATTTCCTGGTTGGCGTAAGGGGTCAGGTGGGCGGTGGAGGCATGGACAGAGTGGGTCCACTGAAGAAATGTCCTGAAGCTGGATTAAAGAGTAAAAACAGAGTCCACAAAAAAATAAGAATGATGTTAACCTCCATTTCACACACATAATGAGTAACATGAGCATCCCCTTTCTGGATCTTACCTTGTTTGGACATGAGGATGGCAGAGACAAAGCCTGGGGCTCTTTAAGAAAACTGCCATGAAGGCTGATTGGGATATGTATAGAGATCTGAGAAACAGGTGTAGAAAAGGCCCTAAAGCAGCCAAAAGCCACTATTTAAGAGGTCTGCAAGAAAAACATCTATCTGATCCTAAAAGTGTCCTCTATAGCCATGTGGTGTGACCATATACTCAGGACAAGTGTGGGCACGAGATGCCAGGGACATACGACCACAACAGGGGTGGCACAGGAGCACCTCCCACCCAGCACTGACTCCAGGAGTGGCACGTGGGCAGCTAGATGAGCTCTGGTTGGTCTAAACTGTAGTGGACCATGGGTATGCCACCCTAACAGCAACATTTCTATGGTGATATGCATCGATATCAACAACAGAGTCATGCTGCCATAGAAGTGCTGCTGGAAGGGGGCAACCACTTCCCTCGACCTGCATTCCCCTCCCTGAACTAACTCCAACCTGGAGTTAGAATCCTTTAGTTCCGGGGGTGTGGGGGTGAAGCCCCTCACTGTAAAAATTAGATCCAAACTGTGTGGCTCCATGCCGACTGCAACTTGCGGTCAACATGGAGCTTGTCACTGCAATGCCAGTCGTAATCTTTTTTGTCGCACCGACATGGTAGAGCCATGGACCATGTACCCTTTGAGGGGATTACAAAATCCTGTTTTAATGGATGCTGCAGTGCTGCCCTGGAGCAAGTCCTATTCTGCCATGGTGCACCTGTGAATACATCACAAGGATGGAATGGCGCAAGCTGGGCTGGTGCAGGTGGTTCCCCTACTGGCACAGACTACGATGTAAAATTGGGAATGATGTAGCACAGTGAGCTCCTTGCATAATTTCTCTTTGATGCATACACCTTGCATCATTCCTGATGTTTTGAAAGTCAGGCCAAGAGTATGTTGAACAAAATCACTCCTAAAAGTGCCTGGAGAAGTCTGGCCCGGTGGCGCTGAGGGTTAAGGCACTAGATGCCTCACCTCACGCCATACCAGCAACCCGGGTTTGGGAATGAGTGCAGGCTGTCGGGGGTCGGCAGAGATGGGGAAGGATCGAGCATCCGTTGGATGGCTCTCCCTTCCTGGGGAGGGTATAGGGACTGCATCACTCCTGAGTGACTCCTGGCAATGACCAGGGGTAGCCAGGAACAAGGCGATGCTGCTAAATGGCACTGGGGGCGGAGCTCAGCAGATGTTGGCCATCATTGCACATCCAAGCTCTGCGGGGGGGGGCAAGAAAAATATGCAAATCCCCGGCACCTAATAGGTGAAGGTGGGACCAGTGGTCAGTCCCCACACCCAGTACCAGGCTTCCAGCTCCATCCTGGGTACTCCCTCCATCCCCAGGTCGCTCCACTAAATTCTAGATAAAGTGCCAAGTGAAGTTGGCGGTCCCGCCCCGGAGGCTCAGAGCCGGGAGGTCGGGCGGCTAGGTGTGGCGGTCAGGAGGTGGGCAATTGCCCAAGGAGTGGAGTCTGGAGCTTCAGGAGGGTGAGAACAGTCCGCACCATGAGTCCCACCAGAGAGAGTTCAGGATAGCCGGCGTAAAGGGGGCATAAATAACATTGAAAAAAAAAGTGCCTGGAGTGCCTTGTGCAGCCAGAAAATGTTTAAACTACTTCTGACTGAGATTTATGACTGGCTGCACCCACATTTCCTGAAACCAGTCCTCATTGCAAGTGATAATGGCTCAAATGTGGTTCAATGTATTAGTGATGGGGTCTTGTCCATTTGAATGTGCAACACAACACAGCGCGTGGTGATAAGGGAAACTGTGCCTTAATGGAACACATTCTCCATACGTTGGACATCAATAGACATATTTCTTGTATTCTGCAGTCTGCAGATTTTGGTATTGCCACAATGCTGGACTCATGATATAAACAGGGCTTGTCATCAGTACTTGAAGGTGGGCATGTTCAGGTCCAAAATCTAACCAATCAGCTAATAAGATGGGTTCACGGAGCACAGATGTTATGGTCACAGTCACATAAGGCATAACATGAAAGTGATAAGAGATTGTGTGCTGCTACCACTTCAGGTAAACAGACCGAAAAATCAGGCGTGGTAACAGAAAAAATGACATTAAATCCACTTTGAGATGTTTTGTGACAGGTGGAAATTGCAGACGTGGTAGAAAAGGAGGAGGAGGAAGAGGCTGAGAGTTGGCAGGATTGAGTGCAGTGCATAGTGGATGCATATTTGTTGAACACCAAACACCGTAACATATTGGAAAAGCCTGTAACACAAAGAAAGAGATGCACTCAGAGCTGGATGCTCACAGCAAAAATATGCATGAGATTACTTCTGAAGAAGCTGGGCAATCACCACCAAAGGAGCAGTACTGATTCACACTCTATAAGTTTAATGTTAGATATAAAAGTACAAACAATTCCACAATGAGTGCAGACCCCACATCAGGGAGATGTGTCACCTGAAGCATTTCACATCCAAGTGATGCTTTGTCAAAGGCTGACTTCACAGTCATGACACCCTGAGTTATACCATTAGTATCTTAAAGTGACAGAGCACTAATGATATGTGCCATGTTAGGGGATCCCTGGTTTGGAATTTTTACGTACAAGGCCCAGCTGACAAAACAGTGGCTATCTGACAGCTGTGTTAAGCGTGTGCCATCCATGGGAAAAAGAGGGATCCCCCATTTTATGCACATTGGACCCAAGAATTGGAGAATAATGCCATAACTTCACTTCACCTCTACCAGCCTGTTACTTCCCCTACCAGGACTAACTACAAGACAGGGACAAGCAACCTTCTTGACAGAATGCTTTCTAGCCACCCTGGTCATATCTCTTCCATTACAGTGCACCCTGACTCATTAAGTGATCACTCCCCAGCATTTGACATTAGCTTTTGTACACCAATAGGTTTGGAATGTTTCTTGGCTAAATATAATCAGGTGAACTCCCTGTAGCTGGACTAGCAAATTCCGTAAGCCCCCCTTAGTCTATATTCTGCAGGGTGCTAAAATGTGGTAATTTGGAACATCTAAAACATGACTTAAACAAAACAAAATGATCCGTATTTGATACCCCTGATGATGTCAACCTTGCCCTTGATCATTTCATAAAGCACTTCAACGATGCTTGTGACGCCCATGCTCCCTTTAAAAAGTTGAAAGTCTGAGGCAATGTAAACCCATGGTTAACACTAGAACATAGGATGAAGCTCAGAGACCACCTTTGGCACTGAGCTAAAGACACAGGCAAACCTGCAGATCTGAAGAATACAGGAAGGCCAGGGAATATGTGCACTTGGGGGAAATTCACATCACAAAATCCAGACACCATAGGGAGATGCTAGCCAACACATGGGGAAACAGTAAGAACTTCTGGAGCAACATAAAAGAAGTTTATTTATTTTATTTAGTTTTTGTTGACCAGGAAAGAAGACTAGACAATTCTTTGCCTATTTTCAGCCTCGTCCCAGGGGAAGGGGATACAGATGAATGCCAACTTAAATTGAACCAGATTTTTTAAGCTGTTGGTGGTAGTTTTAGTGAATGGGTGGAAATCTGGCCAGAGCACTGGGGAAACTCCCCTACTCTGCAGTAGGGGGACCATCTGGCCGTTTTGGCTGCTAGCCAAGATAGTGGATGCAAGCTAGCCAACAGGAGATCTTGCTTCTTTGGAAGACTTGACAATGGCAGTATCTGACTTTATGGATGTTACTCCGATTTCTGCTTTACCTTCTGATTTGGATTCGACTACATGAGATTCTAAGGCTTTGGAGACTGTGAGTGATTCATTTAATGTAAACATTTCTGAAACTATACCAGACCTGCCGGGTGACTCGGATTCAGAGTAGTGGCCTGCTGTACGGCGAAACAGGATCTCTTGAAAGTAGATGCTATGTCAGCACAAGAGAAAGAATTGCGACTACAGTTTGCTGTGGTAGAACGGAGTTTTTTCCACAAGCGAGCTCAACTTGAATCCTCGCTGAGACAGCTGCGGTCTGACAGTAGTAATTTGTCTGTCATACACAACCAGCTGACTAGAGCTGATGTGCCGGTTGTGAGCACAGAGCCTCAGAGTTGGGCAGCGCATGTGGAAGCCACTGAAGAGGCAGAACAATTTAAGATATCAACTCCTATGTTGCCTCCCACTGCTATTTCATCAGGAATGGCTGATATGAGCTCAGCGGGGCTCGGCCTAAGACGTGCAGTAGAGTTAGTGGCTCCTGCATCAAACGGATCCTCTTGGTCGGTTCCTTCAGCGCTGAAAGCAATAGGCTGGTTCTTTGACAAATCCTCAGGCAAGTGGCTTTCTGATACCTCTCTGATTATCATGCCCACAAAACGTACTCCTCTGGCAAAATCACCTGTAGCCCCAGAGGAGAATGAAGCTTTAGAAGTCCCGAAGGAACTGGCCCTTACACAAAATCCTGAGTTAGCATTTTTAAATACTGAATCAAATCCTCCCCAAGACCCTAAGGCTGCTCCTTCTGTTACATCCTCTTTGCCTCAGCAGCCCCTTAACCCGATTAATAAGACTGCACCAAAATCTTATGCTTCTCTCCTCAAACCCCCATATATCCAGCAAAGAGGCATAATGCTGTGTGTCTCACTTATGTTGGTGGCATGGATACCCCACCGGATAGGATTTTTGTTGCCAGGACATTGCTAAAAGAATCAATGAAATTTGTGGCCACAGAACTATATGCGCTGATTCACATCTCTGGGGCGACTACATTCGATGTTAGCGTTAAAACAGCTCGGGAGTTAGAGCGCTTCTGGGTTAAATACAACCAACTAAAGAGCTCTTCCCTATGGTCCACCTTTATTGTTATGCTTTGTCTAAACCATCTCATAAGGTTGTTACTGTGCTTTTTAGAAACGAAGGTGTGAGTGTTCAAGATTTGATTGTTTGGTTGAAACATTGCTGTACCTTACTGGAAGATCCTATAGCCATCCTTGACTCTGAAAATATTTTGGCAGGGAGTTGGAAAGTGAAAGTTATCTTGAATACTACAGATGAGGGTCCAACACATTTACCTAATTCCTTTTTTTTAGGTCATGATAGAGGAATCCTCTTTTATGCAGGACAGCCAAAAATGTGTTATAAATGTGGGTCACTGGAACATCTCAGTAGCGTATGTGATTTGGCAAGATGTATAATTTGTGGGGACCTGGGTCACTTTAGCTCATCTTGCTTAAATGAAAGCAAATGCAATTTATGGGGGGAACTAGGTCATACTTTTCAAAATTGTACCACTGCTGCACATAACTCACCTGACCAGGCTGATGGGGCAGAACAGCGTTTGTTAATAGCCTTAGCACAAAAGAAAGCTAATAACCAGGGGTTTTCTTCTCCTGTCCTCTTGAAGAGCTTACCAGCCTCTCCTGTGCCCCCCACAGAGCATAGGCCTCTGGCAACGCTTGCCCCCGAACAACCAAAGCCAGTTCCAGTACCATAGGAAGACTATGCTTCAGCTGCCGTCCAGAGGCCCTTACCTCAGAGACCCCCCCTCCAAAGATCCGGTCGTAGGAATTCAAAATGCCCGCCCCTCCTCCTACGCCTAAGCAAAGAACTGGAAACAGAGTCACCAGACAATCTACCAGGGAGACTGTTGACAAACTGATACCTCTGCAATCTGCTGCTATCCTAACCTCCAATAAATTTGATATCTTACAGTCTGAACATTCAGACATTGATTCGGATGTTTCTTCAGTAGATTCTTCAGTTCCGGAGGGTACTACTGATATGGAAGGGGTGGTTTGTCCTCAAGGACAGCAGAAACAGAAAACTAGAGTTAAATTAAAAAACATGGATAAGCAGTGTCGGAAGTCCTTTTAAACAAACATAATGACTGAACCTTTCTCCTTTCACACAATTAATGTAAACAGCATCAAGCGGATAAGCAGACGCAATATGATTTTTTCTGTGTTGGCCCATTTTCACCTTGGATTTTTTTTTTCTACAAGATACATGACTTAATACTTTTCATGAAATACAAATGGCCTCTAAGGCCTGGTACTTGGGTTCTTCCTTTTGGTCATTAAGTACAGAGCCATGTGCGGGTCTAGGTATTCTTTTCAAATATCCCGATACAAAAATTCTTAAACTTTTTGACCTACTTTCAGGAAGAGTTTTAATTCTAGACATTCTTATTCAGGAAACACCATATAGATTAATTGATTTATATGCCCCCAACAAAAAGCACAACGTTGCAAACTATTTAGGCTACTTGAACCTTATTTCTACACTTCTTATAAAATTATTTTTTCTGGAGATTTTAACTGTCGCATGACCGCGAAACACGGTAAACAATACTGTGACTCAAACTTGTTATCTAACATGATCCGTACAGCAAATTTGGTGGATGCTATCTATCATTTTACAAAAAAGGCTCTCCCTACATTTCACAAAGGTCCTCTACACTCCAGTATTGACTATCTTTTTGTCTCCCCTACTGTAGCTATATGGAAGGCTGAGGTTTCAGCTCTTGAATTCACAGATCATCATATTATTTCAGTAACCATTGGACAAGCTACCGGACGACAAAGGGGTTTGGGATTTTGGAAATTTAATTCCTCTTTACTGTCAAATCCACAGCTTTATGCACAATTACATATATTTGTTTTAGCATGTAAAACTGTTATGGTTTTTTTTGATGGTCCGGTATTATGGTGGGAAGACACCAAGCTCGAACTTACTAAGCTATGTAATCAACTTAGTAAAGGGGTCTCACGGACTGAATATTTTGCCTACTGGCAGAATTGGAAAGTACCGCAACAGCTATATTCAATCTCTTTTGAAACAGGTCAAAATTTAACTTCTCAGATCTCCCAGATCACAGAAAATATGTTTCAGTTTCATGCTAATAAAGCAAAATCCTTATTATTTCGACAACAGTTTTGTACTCAGGGCGACTTAGCTACTGCTTGTCTGTATGAATTTTGGCAATCCCAATTACATAGAAAATCTATTTCTGCTGTCCGAGATCAAGATGGTGTGGTGTATCAAGACACAAGGGATATAATTAAAATTGTGTCTGAATATACTTCCTGCATGTTTAACCTCTTACTGGCCTCTACATCGGGATTACGATCCTTTTTGAAGGATTCCTCTAACCCTGCATTAGAAGAGGCAGAAAAGAATCTTTTAATATCCACAATTTCGGTTGAAGAACTGAAATTGACACTATCCTCTATGACCGGAAAGAAATCACCAGGCCCAGATGGTATCTCAATACAGCTTTTGAAATTAGTAGGTAACCTCTGTTTGGAGGAATTGGCTTTGGTGTTTAACACAATTCTGAGATCTGAACTTGTTCCTCCATCCATGAATTCTGGAAGCTTAACTTTCATTTATAAAAACAACGATAAACAATTGGTGTCCTATTACACTTTTAAATTCAGATTTTAAATTACTCATGAAAATTTTGGCAAACAAGACTATCCTTAGTGGCTGATAAATTTATTTCTTCAGCACAAGTATATGCTATTCCAGGAAGGAAAATTCAGTCTCAACTTTTTTCCTAAGGGAATTGGTTGAGCAGGGAAAGAGAGGGACTCTAGATGGTTACCTGCTCTCCCTGGATCAATCAAAAGCCTTTGGCAGAGTAAATCATGATGCCTTGTGGATGATTCTAATGCATTATAATATTCCTGATATTATGATACATTGGATAAAAAGCCTGTATTGCACAGCAATAATTTGTCCAGTCATTCAAGGATGGAAGGGTCCTCTCATGTCTCTTAAAAGAGGTGTTTGGCAGGGATGCCCTCTTAGCCCTATCCTGTACATCTTTTTTATTGATCCCCTTTTGGAAAAATTAATGATTCAATGGAAGTACATGGTTTATGGTCTCAAGAGCAGGTTCTGCCATACAAAATTATGGCTTATGCAGATGATATGACACTTATGGTATGTGATGAACCTTCAGTTCTCACAAGTCTAGCTATCTGTACGGAATTTGGTACTTTTACAGGAGCTGCTCTAAATCTTAATAAATGTTTTGGTCAACATTTGCCATACAACTTAAATACTTATGGATCCATTTATGGTATTTCAATAGCCCCAGATCCTTTGAAAATTCTAGGCATATACTAGGGAAACATATAATTGGATATTTTTAATTGGGAAAAAAATGTCTTTTAGGTCAACAAAAAGTTGCTCTATGGAATAAAAGAAAATGGTTTTTCTCATTAAATCTTGCTTAATTCCAGTTTTTCTTTATCTTAGCTATGTGATCCCCCCACCAAAGTCCTTAGAAGTTGGGCTTTTAGGGATATTCTTCCAGGCCTGATGGGGAAGCTGTCTTAATCCTATAAAGTGGAATATCTTATATCTTCCCATTAACCAAGGAGGTCTTAACATGCCTAACCCTATTTTGTTTTTTAAAAACTTTTTTATTTTTGAAAATTTTCGACCTTTACTGTTGGATGAGACACACGGATGGGAAACTTCGTTATAAACAAATTGCATGTGCTAGCTTCAGTTGTGGGAAGCATAATGCCTGAAATGTTTTAAAAAATCAGCAATGGTTCCAGAGTATATAAGAAGTATTTTTTTACGTATCAAACAATGGGATCTGTTAACAATTAATTTACTTAATTTATCTAGAACACAGTTGTATTTTCATTTATTGGAGACAATTTGCTGGGTAGAGACTGTGTTTGTGAACTGCCCACTAAAGTATAAAACTAAATTGCAGAGTTTCCTGGTAAATAAACGTATACCTACACGTGTTTGGGATTTTCATTGGTTGGCCTGTCATGACAAGATTAATGTCAAGTCCAATCATAAACACAAGGCTAAACAAGACAGACTCTGTGCACGGCCTGATTGTTTTCAACAGGAGGAATCTATAGAACATCTCTTATTCTCGTGTTTCTTCATATCTGGTTTTTGGGCCTTCATAGCACAGGAATGGAGGGAGGATATTTTCTTAACATTATCTTTGGAAAATTTGATGTTTGGAATATTTGATGCCTCTTGGACTAGTAAATGGCATTACAGTACCCTGCAAGTATTTGTCACAGTGGTTAAGTGGCAGATATGGTTGGCTAGGTGTGCTTTTACACTACAGCAACAAGAAGGCTCACTATTAGAACTGTCATATAAAATACTATATCAAATGAAAAGTATATATAAAGCTGAACAAACTTCCCTGTCGAATACTCAGTTAATGGAGTTATGGATTGGATTCTCTTGGATCACTGACTCGGATACTCCAATAACTTAAACTTATTTGTGCACTAGGACAGTTTTACTCACTAAACTGGGACTTACTGTATAGTTCCATACATCTGTTTGTTCTTTTACTGTTTAAAAAGTTCAGCTGAAGCACTACTACTTTAGACTTATTAGGGATTGGATTCAAACAAATTAAAGAGGGGAGGAGTTTCCCCTACTCCTTTGGGGGGACATTTGGAGATTATCAAGGGGAGTGGGAACAAGTATACTGGAATGCTGTTTTTTGCACTGTATGATTTTAATAAATGGAATCTTCTGTTTTCTACACTGATAGTGGGAAGGAGAGGAATGGGTTGTTAATATGGCTTCTTTTATTTTGAGATTGTGGTACGAACTAAGATTTTTTTTTCTCTTGTTTTCTTTTTAGTCAGATTTAAATGATATATTGATTTGTATATATTTATTTTTTGATATCTGATGTGACCTTTGACTTTCATTCAGAATTATTGTATGAATTAATACTTAAGTTTTTTTTTATCCTTTCATAGTCCTGTATGATGTAACATTGATTGTATATATTGTTCTGATTTTCGTTATGATTTCAATAAAAAAATTCCCCTACTCATTGGTAGGGGGCATTGTCGGCCCACTTTCTGCAATGGAGGAGCCAGATGCAGGGGATTCATCAGAGAAGGAGCAACTGGTGGTAGCGGTAGGATCCTCCACTACTTGTGACTTTAAAATTATGGACTTAAATTTTGGAAATTATACCATGGTAACTGAGCCAATGGGATCATCTGAGGAAGATTTTCCCTTAAATATTGATCCACATGAACGCTATAGATCCACAGCTATGGAAGTATCAGTACCTCCTGACTTGCCAGAGGATCAAGTACTGGAGGAAAACATGCACTTGAGGCAACACCAGTTGGAAACCGAGTTAGAGTGTGTGGCAGATGTCTCGCCATGGGAAAAGATGAAATCACAAAATCAGCGAGATTCAAAATGGTGCAAAATAGAAAAAAATGTTTTTTTTTGAAGGAGACCGGATGGGAAGGCTCATCCGGGTCTCACAGCTCTACTTACATCATGACTGTGCATGATAGAATAAAAGAAGCTTTCTTTCTAAAATCTCTTCATGATTCAGAGCCTGACTGGACCCCCAAAAAAGCATTGATGTGAGCTGGATGGCAGCATGACGCAAATGGCATCTGGATTCCAGATAACTCACCAGTGTTCATGGATAAGTCAGTGCAACCAATCCATAGCATTGCAGCTTCTGGCAGTAATACTTATGTGTCTTTGCAATTGGCAGCCGAAGTGGGCAGTAAGCGGGACCAGACTGGGGTGAGTAATGTTCAAAGTAATCCAAGTGTTTTGGTTGACCACATTATTACTAAAATAGCCACCCCACAAGATGATCATGTACCCTTTACTTTTAAAGATTCAAATTCAGAACCACAGGGAGCAATGGATACTTCTGGTCCTGAGTGCAATAAGGCACCCAAGCCAGAAATGCTGCAACAGCTGATACTTAATGATGCCCTGCATAAAGGGAACAGTCTGGACCTGTGGATCAGAGGGAGGGGAATACCCAGGCAACTCCAGAAACCAAGGTCCCCAGTGACCAAGAGCAGGAACAGTTTCATAGCGTGGCTAGTACAAGGCTGATGAGGAACAGGCACAGAGGGCCAAGTCCCCCCCTCCACCTCGGAGGTCCCATTTTTTAGAAGTCTTTGAATGAATGACACCCAGACCTAGAAGAAATGCAGTCTGCCTATGATACACGGGAGGGCTTGATAATTTCCCAGATAGAGAATTTGTGGAGCACACACTTATTTTAAAGAGTCTCTGAATTTTTCCCCAGGGGATGTCCATGCTCTTATTCGTATCTCCAGGGAAGAACATTTTGACATTAGCTTTTGTACATCAATAGGTTTGGAATGTTTCTTGGCTAAATACAATCAGGTGAAATATTCCCCAATGCTGACACCTTTTATTGTTATTCCCTTAACTATGCCACTGACAAAATGGATCACTGTCATGTTTCATAATGAAGGGGTCAGTGTGAGCAACATAAACCACTGGCTCCAAAAGAAATGCACTGTTCTTGGCCCCCCAGAACTGATTATTGATTCTGAACAATTCTGAGCTGGTGGGTGGCATTTTCAAGTCAGATTACAACAAACTAGTGAAGGCATACTACATATACCTAACAACTTTTTCATTGGGAAACATTGAGGTGTTTGTTTTTATGCAGGCCAACCTAAAGCATGCCGTAAATGTGGGTATCACTCACATCTTGCAAGTGTGTGAAACAAATTGAGGTGCATATTATGTGGAGAATTCAATCATATTAGCACAGCATGTACCAACCTAGCAAAGTGCAACTTATGTGTTTCTGTCAGACATGTGTTTCAAAAATGTCCCTGGGCTTCCCATGATCAGATGGATGGTTTTGACCAGAATGGCCTTATTCAATATGCCCAGACCTCTGCGACACCACAGACGTGAAAGGAGAGAGATTCCGGACCAGGTCCTGCACCTCACAGGGACATGAATGGGCCTTGACCTCGTAAGGCACTGTGCCAGGAACAAGATGGACAGCTGGATTCAAGGGTGACCCCTCATATGACATCCAACCCTACCCCACTCCTTAGCCCCTCTGCCCCTCTCACCTCAAATATACAACAGGCCACAGGACTGGAAACAAATTTGCCCCATGACGTACAAAATATGCCCCTTCCCTCGACAGAATGGTCTAAACCAGCCAGAAGACATAGTGCAAGACTTCGAGCAGCTCAAACCCCTGTGGTCCTCACTAACAATAAGTCTGAGACTCTCTCAACACATAAAAACTGGGGCGATACTGACTGTGAAGGGTTGGAGTCTGATACTTCAACACATTCCTTACCCTTACCCAATGAAAAGGATGGAAGGAAGGAAAAGAAAAAAAAAAGAAGCACACAACTTCAGTGACCCTGTCTTGGAAATAGGACAAATTCTGTATGAGTTCTGACTACCTTTAATACCTCACCATGGAAGCCCTCCACTTCACATCACTCAAAGCTTGTAGCATCAGGAACTCCCAGAAGAGGACTGCATTATTTTCTGCATTACACCTGGAGCAGGTGGATATTATTTTTCTGCAAGAAACATGGATACAATACTCTTACCAGCTGAACCAAACAAGAAATGCTTGGGAGTGGGGACCTTCCTATTGGTTGTTTGGACCCGATAAGGAGGATGGAGTGGGAATCTTATTGTCGGGGACTGGATTTAAAGTGCAAAAACTGATTGACTTGATTTCCAGACGGGTGCTGATTTTGGATGAGTCGTGGGAAGGGAGAGCTTTTCGATTAATAAATGTTCATGCTACTCAAATAAAAAAAGATAGAATCAATTTACTAGATGCAGTTCAACCTTATTTATCTACAGCCAGAACTGTGCTTTTTGGGGGGAAATTTTAATTCTTCCATTGATGTTGAAGACAGGGTGAGTTCAGGGAGAAAGGTCTATTGTGATTCCAATGTCCTGCTCCAGTGGTTAGAGAAAGCTGGACTAAAAGATGCTTATGCAGTAAAAGGCATGACCCCAATGAAAACTTATTTTAGAGGAGCCTTGGGTACAAGGATTGATTTCTTTTTTCTATCCCCTACAACCCCAATTAAAGAACTTAGCTGTCTTCCTTGCGAATTCTCAGATCATTTGCGGTTAGTTTTACAAATATTTTTGACTTGCCACCCATCTCCACACAAAAGTAGATGGCGGGCAAATATGTCCCTATTATCAGACACTAAGATTTATAATGGGCTCTTAAGAGAATTATCTGCTAGGGCCACAGTTCATTATTTATATGATTCAGCTGGGAACTGGTGGGAGAACACTAAGAACATAACCAGAACCTGGCTTCAAAAACAAGGAGCAAACAAACAAAATGAGAATTTTCTGAAATATCTGTCACTCTGCAACATTTGTTTTCATTGACGACCCTGACTGGGAATGATTATTATAATCAAGTTACAAATATCAAAACCCAGATGAAATGATATCAGTATGATATAGCCACCACTCTGGCAACAGAATTAAAAGTTTCAGTACAAGAAATACCCCCAATAGTGATCCCTGTGCAGCCTGTAAAGCCCACGTAGACTCATCACAGTTGACTATACTAAAAAACAGTACAGGCAAGGTGTGCCATGAAAAATATGAGACAGAACAGATTATACAAGATTATTTCTCAAATCTGTCTGACACTACAATAGGCAGCCTACAAGAGCATTCAGACTATTTAGCATCCATTTCTGTTTCCTTGAGTGAAGAGGGAAAGACAGCACTAATAACACCCATTTCTCTTGAGGAAATTATTTCAGTAATCTCAGGGATAAAAAAAAATAAATAAATCACTGGGGGGGATGGGTTTTCCATAGAATTTTAGCAACTTTTTCAGAATTAAATAGCGGGTATGTTCTTACAGGTGTTTCAGGAAATTTTCTGGGCAGGAAACATTCATCCTGATTTTGCTAATGGTTTGTTAAGATTTTTATATAAATCGGGGGAGAAGACTCAGCTTCTGAACTGGAGGCCTATAGTTCTCTTAAACACAGATTGGAAATTTTTTACTACAATTTTACATAAAAGATCACAAAAGTGTGTAGCAAAACTGATTTACCCTCACAAACCTGTTCAGTACCAGGGAGAAGAACCCAGGAAAACCTTTGGGCAATTAGGATGTTTCTGAATATTGTTTGCATAACTTACAGGGTATTTTGATTGCTATGGATCAAAGTAAGGCCTTTGATCGGTTATCACACTTATGTTATATCAGGTACTGGAGAACTATAGCATTCCTGAGCAGATGATATGTGGATTGCCACATTGTATGGGGCTGCAACTATAGTACCCTTACTTAGAGGACATCTAGGAGGCAAAATTCCAGCCAAATGTGGAGTACGACAGGGCTGCCCACTTAGTCTTTTATTATAGGTGTTTTGTTTAGATCCTTGTATTAGATGCATTATAAATAATGGGGATATAATAGGTTTCCTGAACCCTAGTGGTTGTCCTGCTCTTAAAGTTTTAGCCTACACAGACGACCTTTTATTGTTCTGTCAGGATGACTCTAGTATCAGACATGCAGTAGATACCATCACACATTTCTCCACGATAGCGGGGGCCAAAATGAATCCAGAAAAAAGCCAGAGGGTCAGCTTAAGTGGTTTACAGATGGATTCAATGATAGCAGGGATTCACATACAATCTGAACTCATAAAGATTCTGGAATTATACACTGGCAAGGGGGATATGGCATCTATGAATTGGCATGAGGCACTCCATAAATGTGAACTTAGGGTTGCTAGATGAAAGGGCTGGTGCCTCTCTAAGGCAAGGATAATTTTTATTATCAAACAATTTCTGATTCCTATTTTATTGTACACAACTTGGGTTTACCCTATTCCTTTTTGGCTTGAAACAAGAGTCTACAGCCTTTTCTTCCAGATGTTGAGGGGGTACCGTCTCAACCCAATAAAGAGGGAATTTGTTTACCTGGGAATAAAAAAGGGGGTGGGAATGATTCACCTATTGTTTTTTTTCCATACTTTATTTTGGTCAGGTACTTTTAAACGTACAGCTTCACAGGAATTCTTCTTTGGTCAGGATTGGTTCCAAGGGTTGGCATTTCACTTCTTGGCTAAATGGATGGAGGATCCTTTAAAAATAATTTCCTCCCTGTGTTTACCAAGTTATCTAAAACCATTGGTCAAAAAGATGGGTCAGTGGCAGGTTTCCAAGTCTCAGATTATGACCTGCTCAAGGCACCTCTTATATGAGGATATTTTGGCAAGAACAGGACCCCAGGAACCAGAGTTGAAAGGTTGTCACCCTGCTAAAATTCAAACCACTGTGCATCAGTTGACAAATGTGAGGATCCCATTAAGAATGTGGGACAATCTTTGGGTATGTACTTATGGGAAGGTAAACATCCGAGGAAACTGGAAGCATAAGGTGCTTGATGAAAGAACGTGCCCATATTATGAATGTTTAGCCCCAGTGGAAACCACATAACTTTTTTTTCTAGAATGTACATATACGGTTCATTTATGGGGATGTTTAGCAGATAGATGGAAGCTTCCATGGTTAACTCAGTTAACTTATACCCAAATTATCCTGGGGGATTTTTGTGGTAGACTAGGGGTGTATGAGCGCAGTACACTGAGGTCCTGTTTGCCATATTAAAATGTTATTTATGGCAAGCTAGATGCAAGTATGTTCTACAACAGTTAAGGATGCCATACTTATCAGTGGGGAGGTTATGTGAAGCAGCTTGTCAGGAAGTTTACTGTAAGGATTTATGTTACCATAATTGGGCAAAAGTACAAGGACTGTGGAACGGTCTCCTGGGAGTACCAAAGTCCACTTAATTTAGTTATTTTTCTTTCTTTCAGACTTCTTCTGCACCTGTGTATAGATGTTAAGGGAGGAACTGCTTGATCTGTTAGATTATTTTGTTTTCTTTAGTTTACACAGAGGGAATTGGATTGTTTTTTGTACCACTTGTTTCAGTTGTTTTTAGCATACTCTTTTGATTTTTGTTATTTCACTGTATACTTGTATTGAATTTCTGTCAATAAAAAAACCCTTCTGGTCTGTAGGGGGAACCATCATTCACAATGGCGGACAGTAGTCTGGGAGAGGAGATGGCTGGTGTACCTGCAGGGGAACTGATCTCCATCCCTGCAGGTCCAGTAATGGAGATCACTACAGAAATAGACAAAAATCAGGAAACTGGAGTGAGTTTGATACCAGAAACTGAATGGAAATCAATATAGACTTATTGAAGACTGAAAAGCATTTACAAGATAATTTGGTAGCAGAAAAACAAAGGCTGGTAAACATGTTGTCAGCTGTAGAACAACAATTCTCAAAAGAAAAACTGAGGCTGGAAAAGGAGGAAGAAAACATAAAAGGCAAACTGGGAGTCCTGATGAAAACATAAAAAAATTACCTGCATCAGTATTTCATTTAGGAGCCACAACGAAAGCTGCTGTAAGCCCATCTGAAGAAGCGGGAACTTCAAAGGAAGTGCCTTGGATGCCGGGGATCTGCATTATGAGAAGTGGGCTGGATACAATCAGGGATGGACATCTGGATTCCTGATATAAACATCCCTTTACCAGGAACAAGTTTCAATCCTACTGCACAAATTTTTTCAAGTGATTCACAAAATTTACAAAATGGAACAGAACTGTATATACCGAGGAACCCGGATTTTAGTCAAAATCAAAGAGAGGCTGACACCAAGGAGACAGCACAGACAACAAACACAGGTACGAGTTCAGTAACAGAGGAGAACAAAATTTTTCATGAAGCAAGCACAGATATTATGGACTGTCAGCTACTAAACGCAACCGAAGGTGAGAATAGCAATAATAATTCTGAGAGCTCTAACAGACCTAAATCAAGTTTTGCATGCTTATTTCATAAACCACCAGAAAATGCTAAGAGATGGCACTCTGTGAGAATAAAGTATAAAGGAGGCCTTGAAGTTAAACCAGATTGGACTTATGTGGGAAAATATTTGATAAAAGACTCACTGAAATTTTCACCCTCTGAAGTATTTGCATTTATTCATGCACCCGGGGAGCAGACTTTTGATGTCAGCTTTAGGTCTGCAGTATTACTAGATCATTTTTGCCATAAATACCAGACAGTTTAAGATAGCAATGTTTGGCAACCTTTTTTTGCAATCCCTTTATCTAAAACTACTTTGAAAACCATTACAGTGTTATTTCAAAATGAGGGGGTTAATGTCAAAGACATTATTTTCTGGTTAGAACAGAGACGTGAGGTGCAAGGGCTAGCAGACCCCCATAACTGACAGTGAGAGATTTTGGACCGGGGGTGAAAATTTATAATACAGCTTAAACAGACAGAAACTGGGATACAGTACCTGCCAGGTAATTTTTTGGGGGAAGGAACTGGGGCATTTTGTTTTACCAGGGGTAACCAAAATCTTGCCATAAATGTGGCTCCCCAAGGCATGTTAACAGCGACTGCGAAAAAATTAGATGCTCCATATATAGCATGTTAGGACACCCAGGTATACACTGCACGTTCACCCCACATTGTCACCTTTGTGACAATGAAGAACATACTTTTTCATGCCCGTGGGCATCCCATAACACAACAGATGCAGATTTTGTAGAACATGACTTTTATGTTAACACTGGAATACACAAGAAAAACAGGGAGAGAATGGGACAACAACAACACACAGTCCCCCTCCCCCCAGAAGCAGGACAGAGATTACAAACTCTAGGAGTGGAACATGTACCACTTCTACTCATACTACCACCACTGGAGGGCCAAAAGATGGTCCTAGAAGGGAAGAAAGTGAAGACGAGACATGCATGGGGTCAGACACTGAAATAAGCTGGCAAGCA
Organism: Neoceratodus forsteri; assembly: GCA_016271365.2. Taxonomy (NCBI): domain Eukaryota; kingdom Metazoa; phylum Chordata; order Ceratodontiformes; family Ceratodontidae; genus Neoceratodus; species Neoceratodus forsteri. The sequence continues at coordinate 862,267,262 of CM028137.1, read as the reverse complement.
GAAGGTGGTCAAAGCAATGGTGTACCACTAGAAAATCCACCCATGCCCTCCAACCCTATGGGAGGAAACACCACCCACCTCTGGCATGCCTCCATCGGATTCAGAACTTGTCAAATAGTGCAGAAGCATAAAGGGAAATCCGGGGGCACTGCAACTACTATTACTACCTCAACAATTCCAATACAAAACAAGTATGATGCCATGCCAGCCCAGTGGTGCAGAGGTTTGAGGCACTGGTAGCAAAACACCTCACACCATGCTGGCGACCTGGGTTTGGGAACAAGCCCAGTCATCGGGGGTCGGCAGGGGAGAGGGAGTATTGAGCATCTGTAGACTGCTCTCCTCTTACTGGGAAGGGATCCAGGGACAGCCCGGTGCAACAGCGTCCCCCGATGGAGACCAGAGGACGTGCACATGTCTGGGCACTAAGTAGAGGGGCGGAGTTGCAGCGGACATCTCAAGATGTCATTGCATGACCAAATTCCAAGGGGATGGGACGAGGGATGTAAAAACAAAAAACCCTCCTCTGGCAGATAGGCAATGGCACCACCACCTGTACCACACTCCCAATGTTGAGCACCTCACTCTCCCTGTGTCCACACTCCAGTCAGCACTCAACATTGTAGATAGAGCACCCTGGGAGGATAGGGTGGCCCTTCCCCATGGGGGTTTAGACCTGGGGGGTAGCTGGTCGGAGTGAGGGGAGCAGATGAGGATGTCACAGCGGGAGGTAGAGAGCAGGATAGGGGGCTTCCGGAAAGAGTTCCTCCAGTAGAGGAGCAAAAAATAGAGTTCAACAAAAAAATGAAAAACAAGTATGATGCTTTACAGTGGGGTGAGACTAAGACTGAGGATAGATCAGATGTCTCCTCCTTGGTGGACTTTTTCTCAGACAATGAAGAACCTGTTAGGGTAAAACCACAGGTTAAAAAGAAAAGATGGGGTACCAGAAACAAAGCAAAAAAGATTAATCCCACTTAATTTAAATAAAACACAAAATCCAAACTGATATATGGGCAGCTTCCTTGAATACGAACAGCACAAAAAAATGAGAAAAAAAGAAAAACAGAAAAAACACTTTTTTGTTGTCTGAACAACAGAGATTTGACTTCATCTTTTTCCAGGATACTAGACTACATGCACACTCAGAAGCTCTGAGGGCTACACAACATTGGAAATGGGGTAAACATTTCTAGTCTTTAGGCATGTAGTGGACTGGGTGTCACATTTATGAACGGAATATTAAAATTTTGAGACGTGTAAAGATAGAACAAGGGAGGGCTTTATTAATGGACATATTATATCAAGAACAGATTTTTTAGACTTTTAAACTGTTATGTGCCCCAAACAAAAGTAGCCAGAATTGACTAATGGAAACTTACATAGTCTTACCTTCTTACTTCCAAAATAATTCTATTTGGTGGGGATTTTAATTGTGGAATTTTAAGGTCACATAGAGGTATAAGATCTGAAAAAGTCTTTTGTGACATCACTTTTTTAAAATCAATGACAGCTCAAGCATACTTAAAAGATGCACACAGGTCCTACAAAACCCCGCCTGCACACACCTTTTATAAAAAAACACTTTGTCTACTAGAACAGACTATTGGTAGGTTTCAGAACACATTCCTGTAACACTTTCTAACACAAGAATGGTAGCCACATCTGACCATTTTTAATAAGCATAATACTCTCTAACAGTGCTGAGACCTCTTGTGAGAAAGGATTGTGACGAATGATACTGCAGCTTTACTGGCGCCAGGAAATCAGGAAGAGTTACAAGAACTCTGATTCACAATGAAGTCAGTATGGACACTATACGAGGATTATATACTGTACAATGGTGGAGAGACACCAAACTAAGTTTTATACAGTGCCTAGAAAGGCAGACTAGAACAAGTAATTTTGATAAACAGAAGACATATAGGGAATTAATAAATCAGCTTGTTTTATTACAAGAGAAAGTGGGTAATTCCCAACAAAGGGTAGAGAGAATAAAACAAATCAAAGAGGAATTAAAACAACTGCAATATGATAGAGTCATATCCCTAGAAAGGGAACAAAAATTTGGTACATAGGAAAATCATATGTCATCAACCCTTATGAGAACTGTAAAACCAGAAGGAACAAGAAAACTATAACTCAGCTTCAAACAGAATCAGGCTCTTTATTATCAAATAAACAAGAAATACTACAGAAAATAGATAATCACATTAAAAAATTATTCTGTACTGAATTTAAAAATGAGAAAGCCATATGGACATGGATTAACAAAACTGAACTCCCACAGATTCCAAAAGCAAAACACGATATGCTGACAGCTCTTATTTCAAAAGAGGAACTGCAGGATGTAATCAAGAACTTAAAAGGTAACATTGCCCATGGCACAGATGGGTTAGCACCTGAATTTTGTAAATGGCTCTGGGAATTTTTTCCAGAGGAATTAATGTTGGTATATAATGCCCCATTACACTATAAAGACTTACCTGAGGAAATGAATAAAGGGGTATTAGTACTTTTATTTAAGAAAGGAAATAAACAACTACTAAAAAATTGGAGACCCATTACCTTGTTAAATATGGACCCAAAAATATTAGCAAAGATATTGAGTAACAGGATTTCTAAAAACTTGACAGCTATAATTCACATTTCACAAAACTGTGCTATCTCAAAATAGAGGATAATATATGGGGAGCAGTGAACAACCGTGTTGTATTCTCACTTCGAGAGGTTACCATGGTCTGTAAACCTCAAGAGCGCGGTTGTTAACTGCTCCCCATACATTGTCTTGTATAGTGTATGGGGAAGCAGTACAGGCACATAGTTCACAAAAAACAGGAAGCTGAATTTCTATGCCAACTTAAACAATTTCCTCTGAGTCCAGGCCCATAGTTCACAACAACAGGAAACTAATTTGCTATGTCAAATTAAATGCTTACCTCTGAGTGAAGACATGAACATGGTGGTGTCAAAGTTGCCAAAACAGATTTAATTTAATTACAACACATTCACAGCTGCACCATAGTACTATTAAGAAATACCATTAAGGCCGGCCCAGTGGCGCTGAGGATTGAGGTGCTGGATGCCACACCTAGCAGCATGCCAGCGACCTGGGTTCAGAAGTGAGCTCGGGTCGATGGGGATGGAGAAGGATTGAGCATCCTACAGATTGCTGTCCTTCCCCGGGGAGGGGGGGTTTCCACCAGCCAATGCACTGGTGACCTCTGACAGTGGCTGGACGCAACACAGGGCATGGACGCAGATAACGAGGGGATTGGGCTGTGGTGGACATCTTTTGGGTGTGCACGGGAGTGTGCTCACAACAAGTGGGACATCATTGCACATCAGAGCCCACGGGAGAAAACCTAAGAAATACCCCTACCCCGGGGAGGCGACGGAACATCCAGTGGACTGTGCCTACATGTCCAATGTCGGCCGGCAACTCCGACTTCACCATGGGGATCTCGGACCTCTCCCAAGGGGTTTGGGGGAGCCAAGATCCTGAACCCGAGTACACGGTCGGAGGTGGCAGGTTCAGACAGGCGGTTAGGAGCACCGGCGCCGAGTGAGGATTCCCGAGAGATGCCCCAATGGTAGGAGCACAAATAGAGTCTAAAAAAAAATACCATTAGTAACAGGTCATAAAAAAAGAAATGCAATGAAAGATGAAACAAGCACAGTCCCATGTGACTATTAAGTTTTTAAAAAACTAGGGGTCCAAACGGGTCGGCGTCAACAGTGCGTCATCTGGAAGTGCAGCAGAAAAAGGTCAATTGAAGGAGGAAACACTTTGGGAGCAGTCTTCTCGGTCACCAGGTACCTGACAAGAAATGAAAAACAAAAACTAAGCAAATTCCTGTTTTTTTTCTTTTTACTAGAATTGACTGAGTTTGGGATTGATTAGGGAAGAAAACAATTACCTTGCTTTTTTCTCCATCGTCCTCTGAAGAAAAGTCTTCGATAACTGCTACTCTTCATTTCTTTTGTGGGGCAAGGATACTGTTGAAATTTATTGTTATCCCTTGCTAAAATATACAGTTTTTGCCAAAAGGTTGAAATTTGTTAATTCACTTAGTGGGTGCTTGGGCAGATCTATGGGTGCTCTGGTTGTGTTGGGTGGAGTTACAGTGGCTGAAACTGTGGAACATGAAGGCTGTTCTTCTGATGTTGCAGTTTGGGCTGCAAATATTACTGAGTTGTGCTTTTGTTTTGCTGCAGACAGGTATGAATAGTTGATACTGATTGCAGGGAATAGTGTCCAGACACCTGCTGGACCTCAGTGGGTGGGACTTCATTATTGACGAGACACGGGATAGCAGTCTTCCTGGTCGAGTGGTTTGTAATCCGCTTGTCATCTGGTAACTCAGCAGCTGCTTTTATGGATTTTAACATGTTTTTTACCTTGTTCTCACCTCATTGTGTGGTATCAATTTGAGATGCCTGGCTTGTGGTTGAGAATGGGGACAAGGTAAAATGGAGAGTATGGGCTAAGCATGGCTGTGGGGCACTGGGAGGGATACTTTTGATAGACTGCCACTGGATCCCTTTCCACATTGCTGGGGTAAGCATACATGCGAGGCTTAACTGGCATAACATCCCTGGGGTTTTTCCCAGTCCTTGTCTTGGTCTGCCACTCAGTATATTCTATATATTCCTGTCCATCTGAGTCTGCTAATATTTGAAGGTCTCCCCATCACAGGTTGTACTGCTCTGAAGTTCTAAATGTAAAATAGAGACTGCTGTTAAAAAAATACAAGATTTAGAAGTGAAGTAGGGTTGAGAAGCCCCAGAGCACCACTGCTGTAGAGCTTATCAATGTCAGATGGTGCCAGTGCATCTACCCTGTTTGGTTTATTCCCCTTTCTGAGTTTTTTTGAGAAACTTTTGTTTAGCCGATAGCATTGCTAGTGTCTCTTTAAAATATGTGTTGTTCCCATGAAATTCTGAGTGCCCATAGTTAATTTGCAAGAGGTAACAATCTATGCTGCCAATTATGCCCCTTAATGTGCTTGGCTCCTATTCTGTTTCATCTAATTTCCTTATTTTGTAGATGAAGTCTGCAATGAGGAGATCAAGCTTACCCACAGGGATGTCCATGACATTCCATGCCTCATTGACTTCACCCAGGCAGTTTTTAAATGATTTTATGTCTGATTCCATTTTCTTTATTGTGCACTGTTTTTTTCATCCTGGACAAATGCTTGGCGCTCCTGCAGTAGCAGCTTGGAGTACACAGCTGCCGCCATCGCTACTTCTGGCGCTCTTTTTTTTTTCACTCAATTGAGGAACCGCAGTTTTTTCTTGAATGCTGCCGAGTGCTGTGAAAGACAGAGAAGGTCTGGTGTGGTGGAATGTTAAAATCGGCAGCATTATTGTGTTGTTATGCTATGGATGTGATGGGTGAATGATGGTTAACAGCAGAATGTTGTCACATCGATAGCATAACAGCTGCATGTTTACATTGAATTTAGTGTCTAATAATGTTCTACCATACACTATAAAGAAAATTACTGATAATTTGTTGATACTAAGAGAATCAATAGACTACAGCATACAGAACAACAAGCAACATCATATTCTAGTATTAGACCAGTCACAAGCCTTTCACAGGATACCACATGATTAATTATGGATATGACAACTGAAGTATGATTTTCCTAAGCAATTTTGTAAATGGATCCGAATATATTATAGAACAGCATCAATAATTCCATGAATACGGGGATGGACAAGGAGAAAGAGACAAATCAAAAGAGGAGTGAGGCAACGGTGTCCTCTTAGCCCCTCACTATATATCATGACACTGGACCCACTTATTAGGAAAATTAACTGTGCACCCCAAATAAGAGGGATACAAACACCACAGCACATTCAGGAAATCAAAACCAGTGCGTATGCAGATGATTAGATATTAATTATTCCACATACAGTTTCAGGTGGAAGGGCTCTTATGTTTTCATAAGAATTTGCACAAGTTACAGGAGCTAAAATAAATTATGACAAAAGTCTGTGTTTAGTGGTTGGTAACCAAGAAACAGAGAACACACATTTCTGTGATATTCCAATTAAGTATGAACCATGCAAAATATTAGGGATTTTGTTTGGGTCTGGGAATATGTCAGAAATAAATTGAACGACTATGATAAATTTAGATATACCAAAAGTTGCAAAATGGCAAAAATGGAACATGGGGAGAAAAGAAAAGAATTCATGTGATAAAAACTTTTTTAATTCCCAGGTTTCTATATATTAGCCATATTTTTTCAATTGCCTAGATCCTTAGAGACAAAGATCATGGGATTTTTTTTTAGCACTATAGGGAAGCCGTCTCAACCCTGTAAAAAGAGGAATAATATATTTAGAGAAGCAGAAAGGAGGGCTGGATATGATAAATCCATTAGTATTTTCACAGAATCACAGAAATTTGATGGCAGAAAAGGACCACACCGGTCCATCTTTTCTGCCCTTGTATCCTCTTTTATTATGGGATTTCATGGGCAATAATCCTTTATTATGGGATTTTCTTCTACACAAACATACTGCCTATGGTTAAAACAGAATACCCCTTATGGCATTCAAAGGTAGTAGGAAAAATTCAGCCTATTTTGGATAACTGGCAGAACACTGCACAAATACCCAAAAATCTCAAAACACACATTTTACCTACTCGCTGGAGATACTGTATAGACAAAATAAAATAGTGGAGACTAGAAAAGGACATTTTGTACTGTACAATAGACAGCATCTTTATTATTATATTATGGAACAATACTACATAGCAGAAGCATTTGAGGGGAGGAATGATTAGGAGAAACAGAAAATATGTCAGATAGTGAAGGAAGAGAGACTTCCGGAAAAAAACATGGGATGTTGTATGGTTGGCAGCACATGAAAAGCTCAATGTAAAAAATAATTTAAAACATAATTAAATGTCTGAAAGATACTGTCCTCATCCATATTGTAGTCAAACCCCTGAAACCATTGAACATCTATTTTTTGAATGCCCCTATATAGTATAATTCTGGGAATTGGTCAGGAAACAGTGAACAAGATTCTCCTTCCAGTATCTTAATTATGACACTTTTGTTTTGGGGATCATTTCAGGGCATTGGAGAAATTTCAACAAAGGAAGCTTACTGGTTACATTTGCTTTGATTAAATATTGGATTTGGCTAGGTTAGTGTAGATTCTCACTACAACAGCAACATGTTTCACACTACCAATTATTTAACATAATAAAAGGTGACACAAAGAAACTTATGAATAAAAAAGTAAAACTGTATCTATAAAAACCTTTAAGAAATCATGGATACATTTTCCAGTAATAGAATAAAGTAAGAAAATAACTGGGGGAAGGAAATTGCCATTTCCAAATAGGGAAAATGTCTCTGAAGAAAATGAAATGATGTAAAAAAAAAGCAATTATAGCATTAGTAACAGTTAGTTTTCCTTTGTTTTATATTTTGGTATCTTTCAGTTTGTATGATTTTTGAAAGCGTTTGATGTATACTTATACTTTTTTTGTTGTTGGTTTATATATAACATCTGTTTTTGTGTATATTATGAAAACTTGCAATAAAAAACAATTCCCCTACACTTGTGTAGGGGGCACTGTTCTGGTTGGATGGCCACTCCAGCTAATCCTTCAGTGGGGATGGACGTGCAGGATGTGGAGTAGTTGGTCTCCTCCTCTGCCTCTCTACCACTAGAGACTGGGGCCCAGATATTCAAAAGGGTTGCGCATAGCACAACAGTGTTGCACCATGCACAACCCACTGATGCACCCCGGCACGATATTCAGAAGGGAAAAGTGCACGGCACAAATCCCGATGAGCCGGAGCGCATCAGTAATGTATGCAGGCGCAGGTAGGGGGGGAGTGCCCATGCATACTCTGCACAGCCTGATATTCAGCCCGGGATGTGCAGAGCCATGCATGCGCAACCCCTACCTGCACCAGCACAAAGTTGATCTAAAAAAACAGGAACAACTGATGGCCACCCACAGGTGAGCTGCCGCATTGCAGGGTGCAACACGGCAGCTGCCACCTGTGGGTGGCCACCCGAGCTCCGGCTGCACCGGGTGGCGCCCCCCCATGCCCGATCACGGGCATTTGTAAAAAAAAATGAATAAATCTGTTCAATATCCCTAGTGGTCCAGTGGACCTGCCCTCCCGATCATGGGCTAAGTAAAATAATTATATCCCCAATATCCCTGGTGGTCCAGTGGACCTGCCCATCTTATCACGGGCTAAGTACATAAATAGGAATTATCAATATCCCTGGTGGTCCAGTGGACTGCTATCTGCCTGATTGCAGGCATTTGTAATAAAATAGAAGAAGTGCTTCCAATATCCCTGGTGGTCCAGTGGACCGCTATCTGCCCGATGCAGGCATTTGTAAAAATGTCAATATCCCTGGTGGTCTAGCAGAACCCCTCCCCACCCACCCACTGAGCCCCAGTGCCCCGCTCCCACCCGGTCAGCCGGTGGGCAGCAGCACCCACCCACTAGCCACCCTTCCACGCCACCGGCGACAGTCAGTAGTGCTGGTGCCTGATGGTCCACAGCATGAGTTAGCAGGTAGTCTATACGATTGTTGATATTCCCAGATATGGAATGATCCTATCTACATATCCTGAATGTTTAGTACAGTATGGCTGCATGCCCATTGGCTCACGCCAGGGACCAATGGGGCGACAGCCCTACCGACGGTGTCAGTTGGCGGGCAGCAGAGCAGCAGGCGGGTGGGTGCTGCCGCCCGCCGCTGACTGAGGGGGGGCGGGTGGTGGGGCCCAGTGGGCGGTGGGGAGGGGGTTCCACTAGACCACCAGGGATATTGGACATTTTTTTTTACAAATGACCGCGATCGGCAGTCAGCGTCCACTGGACCACCAATGATATTGGAAGCACTTCTTCTATTTGTATGCAAATGCCCACGAACGGGCAGTCAGTGGTCCACTGGACCACCAGGGATATTGGACATTTATTTCTTTTTATTACAAATGCCCGCAGTCGGGCAGATAGCGGTCCACTGGACCACCAGGGATATTGGACATTTATTTCTTTTTATTACAAATGCCCGCGATCAGGCAGATAGCGGTCCACTGGACCACCAGGGATATTGAAAGACTTCTTCTATTTGTTTACAAATGCCCGCGATCGGGCAGTCAGTGGTCCACTGGACCACCAGGGATGATAGGGATGTTATATATTTACTTAGCCCACGATGGGGCCTTGGAGCAAATTGCCGGCTTCAGGGGGCGTCGGTCCCCGACAGCTGCTGCCTGGCAGGGCGCCAGGTGCAAGTCATCGGGGATGGGTGCACCTGCATGCAAATGGGGCCATAATGACATGCAAATGGCCCATGTGTGCCTTGCATACATTATGGCCCCATTTGCACGTCACGTCTTGAATATCGCGGTTGCTGTGCATAGCGCAATGGAACTTGCGCTAGCGCATCCCAATGCTCCACTCTGGCCACTTGCACTGGCGCAGTGCCACTGCACCATGCACACTGCGGGTGGCCAGGGTGCGATATTCAACACTGCTGAACCATGGCGCAGCTCCGTTGAATATCGCCCAGTCCACACCCCTGCGCAGCCAAGTTGAGCTGCGCCCAAGCTTGCGCCACAGCCTGGTGCAGTTTGAATAGCTGGGCCTGAGTATTTTTCTTATGCTGCATCCTCAGTGGAAGAAGCTGCAGAAATGTTGGACATTACAGAGGAAAAGCGTGTGGTCAAACACGCCACTACGGAGATAAACCACACAGTCAGTGATACCTTACCACAGACTAATGGATGAGAGGCTCCAGAATTACTGCTAACATAGACCACGATAACAGAAACCAGGAAAGAACTTGAACAAATGAACACAACAATGGAGCTGCAAGCCCTGCTTGTGGCAGATAGGAATGATTTAGGAAATGACAAAATGAACTTCAGGTGGCTATTGTAGCTCAGGCAAAGTCACAGCCTGCATCAGTGAAGGAAGCTCTTCCAGCTGCTCTGACACAGCTGCACACCTCAGGCACAGCCTCAGCACCACAACAGGCGTTGCCTGCAGCACCTTAGGCACAAGGTTCTACCGCCTCAAGTGTGAACAAAACAGGAGCATTTTCCTTCATAGCAGGTAAAGCTGATGCACATTTATTTATATTTAGAGGACAGATGCTGCAGACAGTTGAAGAAGTTTCATTGGGAATGGCGAAAAAAGACTTAAAATTGTTTGGCCTAAGACGAGACTCGAGTAAGCAACTGCAAACCTGTAAACAAACTGTATGATCTGTTGATTCTGCCCTGCAGGCAGCTGGCTGGGAAAAATCCCAACAAACAGGGCAATATGTTTCTGGCTCCTCTCCCATCCAAATCCCTGGGACAGAGCCATCATTACAGAATAATATTACAATGGTTCTGAACAAAGTACTTGCTAGGCTATAGACCCGGACATGGAAACTGTTGTGAGTGATACTATCACTGGCTCAGTGTCACCCCTACATCTCAACAGAGATTTGACCTTAACTCGGAACCCACAGCTATGCATCCAGAATCCCATCCCACCCCCTCAATGGGAGAGCTATGAGGGCATGGGGGAAACAAGGCCTCCCAAAGAAAACCCGGTGCAACCCAGGTCTTCCACCTTCAGATCTAATAGACCTCAAAATAAACAGTCTTTAAACAATGACTCCACACCTGGCCCAGGTACAAGAAGATCCAGGTCTTCTGCTTCTTTCTTTAAACAGCATGTATTTCCTGCAAAATGTCACACTGCTGTTTGGCTTATTTATAAAGGTGGACTTGATACATTTCCTGACAGGTTACATATTGCCAGAAACCTGCTTAAAAACTCTATGCATTTCTCAGCCACTGAAATATATCCATGTGTCGGGGGAATCAACATTTGATGTTAGTTTTAAACTAACCAGTGGACTTCACAAGTTCTGGGCATTATATCAGATTCTAAAGAACAGTCTGCTCTGGGTTCCCCTCAAGTGATACCACTCACCAAGCCAGCTAATAGCACAATTACGCTACTTTTAGGAATGAGGGGGTCAGCGTGACTGACCTCCTATATTGGCTCAAACAAAAGATGCACTGTACTGGGTAACCCAGACACAATATTTGATGAAGAAAGAATTTGAACTGGGGGCTGGAAGATCAGGGTAGTATTGAATACTACTGAAGAAGGACTGCAAAATCTTCCAAATTGTTTTTTTGGGGGGTACATGATAGAGGTATCCTGTTTTATGCAGGACAACCTAAAGCATGCTATCAATGTGGTGAAACAGATCATATTAGTAGTCTCTATGATAGATTAAAGTGCACTTTATGCAGTGAATCGGGAAACACTAGTGCCATGTGTAACAATGAATTAATGTGTATTCTCTGTGATGAGAAAGGGCACTCTTATCAATCATGTCCATGACCAATACATAACCAGCCTGAACAAACAGACAGTGAAGAACAAAGGCTTTTATTGCTGTAGCTCTGAGGGGATACACTACAGCACCCCCAGCCTAGCAATAATGCTGAAACAGTTCAGGAAGATACTGCTGTTGACCCCACCAGAGGTCATAGGGTCACAGGAGACAGATTCTCTTTCAGTGATTATTACACCACAAGAGCCAGAACCTCCCATAGTACAGGATACTGACATGATTGATGCCATAGAAGAAGTACCTGACCTCCCTCCCCCTACATCTAGTGAGATGCCACCCCTTCACATATAGTATCCAAAGAGTCAGGGATGAGTAAACTAGCTACACAACGCAGACAGTTTTGAACACAACCCCATCCCAAAGTCCCCCAAACAATAGAACTTCCTGCATTTAATAGATACGATGTGTTGACTGAGATGGCAAATGTCTCCAGGAATGACTCGGATGACTCCTCTGTTTGGTCTTCATTACCTGAGGTAACATCTGACAGGGAGGACCACACTCCTGATAAAGCTGCTCCTTCCTCTAAATCCTCAAAAGCAAAGACCAAACAAAAACACACTATCCAAACTAGAAGCAGCAAATCTAAGCCCCACCTGAAGTTTATAATTTAGTACACTTCCTGCTGCCTCCTTTTCTCTCCCCCTTTAATGATACAATTGATGCCATTATATACTATCAATGCCAATAGTATTAAGGCACCTAGAAAAAAACATTCAGCTTTTTTTTTGCATCTACAAGCTTTAAGGACAGTGTGGAGGAGTTGTGGGATAACAGATGGACCAGGCACAGAACTTCAAGTTCAACACACAATCTCTGTGTGATGTTTATTCAAAATGCAGGAGATAACCTTAAGCAATGGCATATCCCTTCTCCAGTACATCAGTTTGCAGCAAGAGACTATGTACATTCTTTCTGTGCACTTGGCCAAAACCTATTGACCCACTCATCTCTGATCTAACTTAGCAGTTGAGATTCAGCCTCCAACCCTATGCAGACCCTGTTTGTTTGGGTAGTGGAGGCTCAAAAAAACAAACGAACAAGATAAAAACAAAGAACCTCAGTGCAGAAGCACTGAAACAAGGGTTACCCCAAAGGGCATTGACAATAAGCCAAGTTTCAAAGAAACACAACATCACACATACTTCCATAATGCAAAGCATCAAGGGATATATACAAATCAACATAACATTTTAGATTATCTGTTTATGGAAATTTACATGCATTTTAAATAGCACAACTAACTTAGTTTTTATAATATAGTCAACTAGCACTTTTTACCTTTATCAAAAACACCTAGTGCCATGGTATTTTCAACATTTATAGGTTTCATAAACATAAAGTATATACATTAAAGTATTTTATGACATAGTGCTATTACATACTAAATCTAACAATGATAAACTCAGCCTGTTGTTTTACATATGCTCAAAGATCACCACAATAACCTCCCTGTATGAGGACCTGAGAGGGAAAAGGAAAATTAAAGAGGACACTATAGCATAGTCAAGAAAGGGAAGGGGGTGCCCATAGGTGGACAAGCGTATGGACTAGAAATGGTAAAGGATAGATTAGGCTAAGAAACAGAAGAACCATTGCAACAGATTTAAGAAAAGGTCAGGCCTCAAGAGTGGCAGGAGCTCCCTGTCACATATCCCCCACCTTAAGAGGGAAGCAGTTATTGCAGACTGCTTATCACTTTCCTGTCCCAGGAAGGGATGGAGCTTTCACCCATCCATCTTTAGAAGCTCTGTCTCAGGATCCCTATTAACGATAAACATTCTATTATATACATAGTGGATATCATTCTTTACCCTGAGGCATTAACATATTTCTCAAAAGAGACTAACAGTACCTTCCCATCTCCTTTAAGGGAAAGTCTGTCATATTTCTTAACCAAAAATCTGGACAGCTGTAGAGTGCAACAGCATAGAAAGACTTTCTCTGGGGTGAGTAATTACCTGCTCCAACCCCATCAGATATGTCAGTTTTAAGCAGGGGCCAAGTCCTAGGTTAAACCCCCTCTACATAAACCTACTATGTCTCTTGATTCATTCATTTCAATCAGTACTGATACAGACACCTGAAGGTAGACACTCTATGTGTTACTCCAACACAGGTTCCTATCCATTTCCAACCCCCTCCACCTTTGTAGGTTTTTCATCAAAAAAATAAAACATATGTACCACCTCCTTGATATTAACATATTGTAACATGTTGGCAATATTAGAATCTTTAGCCCACAGTATACCCCAGTCAATACTGTTAATAGATTTAGCTGCATCAATACAAGAAAAAGTCCTTTCAGCTTGATAGGCTTCATCTTGCTTGGTGTCTTCAACCCCAGCACAATATCAGTAGGCACAGTCTTACCTGGGGTCTCACATTCAAGTTCCATACTTTTCTCTCCAACTTCCAACAGGTAACATCCTGGGAACACAGGCATCAAAGCAATATCCTGCTCAGTCAGGGGGTCCTGCTCCAGCTGAGCCCACAAAAAATGATCCTCTGATTCTGTATCCAAACTGTCTGGCTGGAACCTCTTGAGCACCTGGCACCAGTGTTCTGCCTCTCTGCATAGTCAGTCTACCTCTAGCCATTGCCCACTCATCCAGTGGATCATCCTCATCAGAGTCTCCACCTCCTGGGTGTTGTCTCTCTCACCTCCAGTCTGCCTTGACCTGAATATCTTCATCATCTTCAGGCTTGGTCTTCCTTCAAGCTCCTAGGTCCAGTCCAGGCAGCAGCTTCTCTCTATCTGTCAGCCATGGTTCTGATCAGAACTCCTGACTTTCTTCTCTGGGTTCTCCTCTGGCAACTCCTGGTGCATGGGTCCAACTGGAATATCTGGGCAATAACCACCAGAAAACATCCCTCTTTGGCCAGTCCATATGCTTCCAGCACGTTATCCCACTTCTCACACCAAGTCTGTGGAGTGGTTGTGGGATAACAGATGGATCAGACACTGAACTTCAAGTTCAACAAACAATCTCTGTGTAATTTTTTTTTTTTTCAAAATGCAGGCGACAACCTTAAGCAATGGCATATCTCTTCTCCAGTACATCAGTTTGCAGCAACAGACTATGTATGTCCTTTTTCTACACTTAGCCAGCACCTACTGACTCACTGATCTCTGATCTAACTTGGCAGTTGAGATTCAGCCTCCACCCCTATGCAGGCCCTGTTTGTTTGGGTAGTGGGGTCTCAAATAAAAAAAAAAAAGGAACCTCGGCGCAGAAGCACTGAAACAAGGGTTACCCCAAAGGGCATTGACAATAAATCAAGTTTCAAAGAAACACAACATCACACATGCTTCCATAGTGCAAAGCATCATGGGATATATGCAAATCAACAAGCCATTTCAGAATGTCTCAGTTTACAGCAATTTACATGCATTTTAAATAGCACAGCTAACTTAATTTTTTCTAATACAATCAACTAGTACGTTTTACCTTTATCAAAAACACCTAGTGCCATTGTATTTTCAACATTTACAGGTTTCATAAACATAAGGTATATACATTAAAGTATTTTATGGTATAGTGCTATTACATACTAAATCCAACAATGATAAACACAGCCTGTTGTTTTACATATGCTCGGAGGTCACCACAATAACCTCCCTGTGCAAGGACCTGAGAAGGAAAAGAAAAATTAAAGAGGACACTATAGCATAGTCAAGAAAGGGAAGGGGGTGCCCATAGGTGGCCAAATGTATGGACTAGAAATGGTAAAGGATAGATTAGGCTAAGAAACAGAAGAACTGTTGCAACAGATTTAAGAAAAGGTCAGTACTCAAGAGTAATAGGAGCTCCCTGTCATAGACAGGAATTTTTTCCCTACAAGACACTAGGCTACATACTACACATGAACTGTGTCAGGCTATTTCACTATAGTATATGGATCCCTCTTATTGATCCTTGGGTGTAGACACCTGTTTTGGTGTTGCCAGTTTGTTTTCGGACATTTGTTTTAAGCTTATCAAATTGCTAGACTTGGTACCAGGAAGAACACTTATATTAGATGTTAAAATCCAGAAAGTTTTATTTAGACTTAATATATATGCTGCTCAAATGAAAGCAGAAAGAGTAGAACTTTTACAGGTAGTGCAACCATATCTCTATTCTGCACAAAATATTATTTTTTGACGGAGATTTCAACTGTGGTTAGTCTTTGGCAGACCGAGGGCAGAACACCAGAACTAAAAAGATATATTGTGACATGGCTTTTCTTCAGAAAATTATACAAAATACCAACTTACAGGTTGCATACCTTCTAGCCACTGGTAAACCAGACCCAACATTTCACAAAGGCCCACTAGCAACATGTATAGATTATTTTTTTATTACTCCTTCTCTATCAATTCAGAGAGCCCAGACACAAGTGGCGTAATTCTCAGACAACAACATAATACACATTAAACTGGGAAATGTAAATACACCCCTTCATGGTCCTGGTACCTGGAAATGGAGTTCTACTTTGTTACAGAACTCTGACACTACACAAACGGTAATGTCCTTTATCATGGCTCGCAAATCTGTATTCATCATATACTGTATGATGACCCAGTTCTATGGCGGGAGGATACGATCTTGGACATTACATGCCTTTTAAAACAACATAACTGTACCCTCCAAAGTGAGGCATAAGTATTTAAAAAACAGAATTCATTTACAGAAACTATTAACTCTCTCCCACACTACTGGTCAAAATTTCAATACACAAATAACTAACATAAAAATATTAATGTCTGAATTTCATATAAAACAGTCCCAACACTTGCAGCATCAGCAGAAATTTGGCAACCAGGGAAAGAAAGGGCAGATTTGTCAATATGAGAATTGTAATGATAATAACAGACAACAACAACTAGATGGGTTATTGGACAGCAATTATAGATTATGCACTACTACTCAAGATATCACACATATTGTTACACAGCATGCTCTACAGCTTTATCAACCTGCATCCACACAACCTTCTGATATGGAAGATTTATTTTCACAATTTCCACACCCTGCTTGTCCACCAGAGGGTACTCTACACCTAACACAATGTATAACTTCAGCAGAAATAGAAAAAGCCATTAAATCTCTCCCACTGGATAAAGTTCCTGGGGGAGGTGGACTGACAAGTGAAGTACATAAACGTTTTGGGTTAGAAATGGCAGAAGAAATAGCTAAGGTTTTTACATATATTCTAAATACCCAATCACATCTCTTAGGATGACTAATGTTCATTTTTTTTTCCTTTACAAAAAAGAAGACAGATATGATATTCACAATTGGTGGCTCATAAGTCTTTTTAATACTGATTTTAAGGTACTAACAAAATTTTAAATGCAAGACTTTAAGAGGTGGCACAATATTTGATATCAATAGCTGAAACATGTACAATTCCTGATAGAAAGATTACAGATAATCTGATTCTACTGTGAGAATTATTTGAATTTGGGGTACAAAAAGGTGCACTGTATGGTTTTATTGTTTCTCTTGATCAACAGAAAGCCTTTGATTCTGTCACACATGATTTTCTTTGGGCAGTATTACCAACATACACATCCTGTCCAAACGGATGCTGCAGTAGGCCTGTTTAAAAAGTATTTTGCAATACTCCCACTGCTCATGCCTTCATGTTCATGATGGTGGCTGGTATGGGCCTGACCTAATTCCAAGCTCTGCACTTCATGTATTTTTCATTCATCTTTCATTTATTTTTTGTTTATTTCTGGGTTTTTTATAGTTTTAATAATTCAGTCTAGTCAGGGTTTGGAGTGAAGTAGATTAGGTGAATAGCGTTCTTTCCGGGAGTATGTCTAATGTTTTATCGGGTGCTTTCTTAGATTTGCTGAGGGTGGTCCTGGGCATTTGAACGTGAAGCATGGTGTCTTGATCCATTACTGTGGGGCCTTGGATTACAGATTTATTGACCACTTTTACAGAAAGCACCTCATTATAGGTGACTAATTCACATTTTTTGGACCACAACAGGACTGTAACAGGACTGTTTGATATAGGAGCAATGGACATTTTCTCATTGGTGCCTCTTTTTGGGCAGGACAATTCAACAATTCGAGCAGTTTTGGAGCAGGAGCAGGAGGCCATTGGAGTTGTGGAGGAGCAGATTGTAGAAGAGCAGGAAGCAGTGGAGTTCATGCAAGCAGTGGAGTGGATTGTGAAGAGCTGGTATCAGTGGAGTGTCAACAAGCCGTGAGTGGTAGCGGTTGCTACCAGTGAAATCTTTGGAACCTTTGTGAGGTGCTGATTATCATAGTCACTGGTTAACAGGAGGCCTGGGCTCTTAAGTGGGGTGGTTATTTGCCCAAATGGGTTTGGGGAACAACTGTTGGAGCTACCTTATGAAGGGAGGGGTATCTGGGGCTGAAGGACCCTTAGTAATTTAGCAGATGGAGGATGGCTGTAGTTGCTGGGGCCCAAGTCTCTGAGCCTTGAGAGGGTTGACTGCCACCTACATATTTGAGCTGAGGGCCTACTACCTGGCTGCTTAGGAACTATTAGAGCCCTGAACTTTGGCTGTTGATCATTGGATTTGTGACCCGTGGAGCTGATCTGGTGGCTGGCAGTGTGGGGGGGTGGACTCCCTGGAGGTGTGCTAGGGACTTGTGGCTGGAGGGAGGGAGGGAGGCAGGATCCCAGCTAGCCTTTGGGGGTTCTGGGAGTGGAGGCTGTAGGGTCTTCTCCCCTGGTCCCCTAGTTCTGGGGGGGGGGGGGCTGCTGTCACCAGAGGGCTTACTGTGGGTTAAAGATTGATGGTGACTGTTTTGGCAAGGACCTCTGCTTTCTGGCCAAGTTGTGATAAAGATCTGGAAATCCTGGGTCAATTTCTGCTGCCCTGCCTGAGTTGTAGAAAATCTGATGCCCTGTGTGATACAGCAGTTTAGCAGTGAAATTGACTGTTATGCTTTGAAAGTGGTGAGAGGATCTTCAAAACTGTTTGTTTAACTTGTAAAGCTGGTGGATTGCTGGAGTGAGAGTCCTGCATCACTGGACCCTAGAAACCATTGGCTGCAGGGGGTGAGAGCCCCGGCTAGCCTCCAACTCTCAGTGACTGTCCGTGGTATAGTTTTAAACATCATCTCCAAACCAGACTAGGTGGTGGTGTTATTGTTGATATTTGGGTGGTGGGGTGGGATTTGGTTATATTAATTGGGATTTTAAGGTATTGGGGATATTTTGTTTTGGTTATTTAGTGATGAGTTGGAATGTGTTGGCAAGTGGTTCCTCCAGTCAGGCACTATTCTGCCTTTGAGCTCCAGGACCTCCAACCCTCTAGCTGTCCACCACTGCCTGGTGAGCTCTATGGATGCTGCCGTACTCTGGGGATAGTGCATAGGAGGGGTGGGGAGCCTTGGACCTGGGGGGTGGGTGGAGTGGAGTTTCCAGATTGGGGTAGTGGTGACTAGGAGATGCCCTAGGGCAAAATGGGTCCCAGAACATGGTCCACTGTGTCTGGTACCCATACCCAAGGGCTCCACGTGTATTGGGTCAGTAGCTCTGCTGGCTAGGGGATCTCATCCTACTCGGGTGGTGGTGTTATGCAATGCCAGGTCTACTAAAAACAAGACAGCTATTATGGCTGATCTTGTTTGGTCAGTGGACCTGGCTTGCATCACCAAGATCTGTCTGCCTGGGAATTCTGGCCTCATTTTGGAGTCAGCCATTCTGCCCAGATTCTTGGTGATACAACGCCCAAGGCTAGATTGCAGGGTTGGGGAAGTAGCAGTCTGATTTAGAACAAAATTGGGTCTTGTAGATGTGGCAGTTGGGGAGACCAGATCCTTTGACTGTACTGTGGTTGCAGGTGTAAGGTGCAGAATTCTTCTTGTCTACGTTCCACCCAGGGACACTTTGAGGGACGTGACCCCTGAGGGTCTGATGGCGGTGCTGGATCTATCGGGATTACCGAATGCAAGCGTGGGTCCAGACAATCTGTTGTTAGCCATTAATAGGGCTGTGATAGGGGCTCTGGATTCCATTGCTCCCATCTGGGTTCATCCCCTCACCCTTCACCCTCGGTCCCCATAATTTGATGGGACTTTGAGAGAGTTGTGGCAAGTGGGACGAAAGTTGGAGTGTCCCTGGCAGAAACTGGGTTTGGATGCCGACTGATTTAGATTTATGGACCACTATTGGGAATATCAATTGGCTATCTCTCGTAAGAAGGCAGAGTTCCCTCCTGAGAGATAGCTGCAGATCAGAATTGACCAGCTCAGCTCTTTCAAACTGTGGACAGACTGTGCAATCCAGCCTGTCTGCAGATTCGGAGAGCATTTTCACAAGAAAAGTGTGATGCATTTGCTTGATTCTTTGCTGATAAAGTGGCCGACATCAGGTTTGAGATCCAGCTGGCTAGCTTCTTTGGGGGGGGTGGTCAGAGAGAGGTTACAGTTTCTCAGTTTGACTGCTCTGACTTTGACCAGCTGGAGATTGCAGATATTATGCAGATTATTCGGAGTATGCAGCCGACCAGCTGTAGTTTGGACCTGGGCCCAACCCGCCTCCTTGTGGGGTGTGTTGAAGTCATTGGCCCAGTCCTTGCGGAGATTGTCCTGTGTTCATTAGAGACAGGGGAGTTTCTGGACACCCTGAAGGAGGTGATGGTGACAACCCTCCTTAAGAAAATTCCCTCGACCTGGACTGTCCTGCTAACTACAGGCCAGTCTCTAAACTCCTTTTTGTGGGAAAGGTTATTGAGAAGGTGGTCGTGTGGCAGCTGGAGAATTATCTTACCATCCAAGATATCTATGATCCTCTCCAGTCAGGTTTTCAGAAGAGGCAAAGCACAGAGACTGCTCTTATTCGGGTGGTCAATGATCTCCTGACAGCAAGGGATTGGAAGAGCTGTACCATATTGGTTCTTCTTGATCTCTCTCAGAGGCATTTGACACCATAGACCATGTGGTGTTGCTAGAGTGTCTGCGGTGGATCTGTGGCCTATCAGGTACAGTCCTCAGATGGTTCCAGTCATTCCTCACTGGCAGATCTCAGAGGCTGGTGTCAGGGATTTATTCTTCTGACTCATTCTCTCTGCCATGTGGGGTCCCGTAGGGTTCTGTGCTGTCACCCATGCTGTTTGCAGTGTATATGCTGCCATTGGGAGACATTGTTAGGAAGTATGGGTTGGGTTTTCACTGTTATGCTGATGATACCCAACTATACCTATCCTTTGCACCTGAGCAAGATAGTGCCGTCTCTGTGTTTAACAACTGTCTCACTGAGATCCATGACTGGATGAGTTCCAGCTGGTTGAGCTTGAACCCGGATAAGACCGAGGTTCTGCTGGTGGATCCAGGTCATCGGGCAGAGGGGTTGGTGGCTGGCTCAGCCTCTGGGCTTTCTCTTGGGGGTAGCCAGCTGTTGTCTTCTGAACGGGTGTGGAATCTGGGCATCATTCTTGATGATGGGTTGACACTGCATTCTCAGCTGTCGGCCATCATCAAGTCCTCTTTTTACCATCTGAGGAATATTGCCCAGATTAAGCACCTAGTTCCACTGAGTGACCTACCTACTTTGGTCCACGCCACTGTGACATCCTGCCTTGACTACTCTAACTCCCTGTACCTAGGGCTTCCTGGGGTTGATATCCACCACCTGCAGCTGGTGCAGAATGCTGCAGCCAGGTTGTTGACAGGGCTGTCTTGATCTAGCCATGTCATGTAAATGAACATATTTGGGACTGTCTAGTACAGTATGCCCTGCAAGCCCATACTGTACCTGTCATTTGGCAGGCAGCTGGGCAGTATGCGGACTGGTTGCAGCCGCCAACCAATGATGGCGGGGAGTGGGGTGGGCAAGGGGTGCTGTGTAGGTGGGAGGGGTTGGGGTGCCACTAGATCACTAGGGAAATGTGATATGGCGCTGTACCGCGATTGTGGCAATGGGTGGGGGGGCACCACTAGACTACCAGGGACTTACATGAAGGACTTATTCTGGCGATCGGGGACACGGAAGGGAGGGGGCCACTAGACTACCAGGGAAAGTCTACCGTTACATTCATCAGGGACTCGGGAAGGAGGGGGGCCAATAGACTACCAGGGATTGTTCCTCATACATTTCCGCATTCGCGGCTATGGGCGGGGGTTGCCCGGGGATCCCCACCGCACATGTCATGCTATGCAGGGTGCCAGGCGCAAGTCGCCGGGCTGCCCTGTGCAAGGCATGCAAATTGGGCCATAATGACATGCAAATGGCCCCATTTGTGCCTTGCATATATTATGGCCTCATTTGCATGCACTCTGCTGAATATCGCGAGTGATGTGCCTTGCACAACTGCAGTTGCACTGGCATATCCCCTTGCTCCCTGTCCATGGCTTGCACCGGCTCAGTGCCACTGTGCTGTGCGCAGTCTGTGCCATATTCAATGGTGTTGTGCCATGGTGCATCGCTGCTGAATATCACCTGGTCCTGGCCCCAGCGCATCCCAGTTTCACTGCACCCAGGCTTGCGCCCCTACCAGACGCAGTCTGAATATCCGAGCCCCTGTGTTTTTCATGTACTATGTATACTCTTATTGTTCTAAAAGATAGCTGACTTAGTGAATATTGTATAATATTATCTGCAACTGTGGAGCCACCTTACTTTTAGCCAATAGGGCTCATTGCATATAACTAAGAATGTTTCAGACTAAGGGTAACCATAGTAATTATCATAATATATAACGTAATGTATTACGTTTTCCCCTCGGAGACCGTCTTCACTCCTTGGGGCAGTGGGGAACACTAAGTTTTGGCTCCCAGTTTCTTATGGTAAGAACTGCTTAGGGCAACTGTGATATCCTTTTGTAGTAATAAATATGTTTATTACTGATGTGGACCTTGTCTGTGACTCTTTTGCATCTCTAATTATTGTCAAGAACCTAATCAGGGCTAGACACCCTAACAATGCCATAGAATACAGTGCAACCAGGAAATTGAAACCATAGAGCATCTTTTTTTTTTACTTGCACATATATAAAGGGGTTCTGGATGACTCTGTCTCAAATGTGGCAGGAACCGTGGTTCTCTACAGTCTCTCTTATGAGGCCATAATGTTTGGATACTATATGAGGGTTATAAATAAATGGAATAAGAGCACACTCCATTTGATTTTTACTGTAATTAAGTGCTATATATGGAATGTACATTGCCTATTCACATTACAGCAGAAACAGATTGATCACACTGAAACAATTAAAAAAATTATTGCTGAACTGCAGAATATCTATTTTGTGGAAGCTAAATCACTGCATAGCAGATGGCTCAATACTGTATGGAGAACCATGCTTTGGACTACTAATTCAAATGTACCAATACATGATTGCCTATTATAGAGTATGTCAAGATTTCCCAGCATTTCATACTATCTCACAACGTGCTTTGTTTTTGAGTTTTTCCTAATGTTTCCTTGTAAGCTGAATTAAGCAAATTATTTTGTTTTTCTTTTTGTATTTAACAATAATTTGATTTCTATGCTTTTCTTTATATGTGATTTTCACACTGACAACATTGTAATTTGTGATTAATTTCTTTCGTGATGTTATTTTGTTTGATTTCTTTAACCTAATAAACAATCCTACTCTTTTCGAGAAGTGATATGGGATCTTTAACATCCACCTGAACTACCACAAGCACAGGCAGATGGGACTTTGCTGTAATGTTTCATCTGAAAGATGGTAAAGACTCAAAGGTTTCACCCTCAATGCTCAACATAGATGGAATCCCCACCCTTGACCCACTAACCATCGCAAACACTTTCAACAATGCCTTCACAGACCTGGGAAGTGTCCTCCCACCAGACTTCTTCGAAGATTCTGTCTCAACTAATACCCACTGCCCTTCTGAGAATCTCAAATCCCCCCCTTCTTTTCTACTTCAAAAGGGTCTCTCTATCAGTGGCTAGGAAATATCTTAGCAAAGTGCTTGTGAAACATGACAAAGCAGTGGTTCACTTGACCTCAAGCTTGTGGCCATCACCCTAGAGGAGGTGCTGCTGCCCCTAATTAAGATTATCAACCTTTCGCTACGACTCTCACAATTCCCACAAGACTGAAAATCTGCCCTAGTCTCTCCAGTTCACAAAAATGGTGACAGGACCCTACATGGAAATTATAGACCCATATCTATCCTCCCCTCACTATCCAAGGCTCTCAAGCACATTGTTGCTGATCAACTTGTGGACTACCTCAAAAAATACTCTATCCAATGCCCACAGCAACATGGATTCCACAAGGGACAAAGCACCACTACAGCTCTCTTGGAATACCCTGGCTTCATTCATCAGTCCCTGGATCAAGGCACTCTGGTAAGAGCAGCTTTTATAGACCTAACAAAGGCCTTCGATACTGTTCACCACCCACTACTTCTCCAGCAACTGTCTTCTGTCGGCCTCTCCTCGGAC
The DNA here is from genome assembly GCA_016271365.2 of Neoceratodus forsteri. Classification (NCBI taxonomy): domain Eukaryota; kingdom Metazoa; phylum Chordata; order Ceratodontiformes; family Ceratodontidae; genus Neoceratodus; species Neoceratodus forsteri. The sequence goes on along the minus strand of CM028137.1, from coordinate 862,243,434 downwards.
ACGACTCTGTGGTTCAAAAGTTATTTGATGGACTGCTCTCATTGGGTGAAAATAGCCAATGTCATCTCTGACCAACAGCCTGTTCATGCTGGTGTCCCTCAGGGCTCAATTTTGGGACCACTGTTTTTCAGTATTTTTCTCAACAACTTCCCTCGCTCTTGCCAACAAAGGATCCTTCTCTATGTGGATGACGCTGTCATCTTTACCAGCAACCCCAAACCCAAGCAACTGAAGCAACACCTTCAGCGTGGCTTTGAGGAAGTAGAGGCCTAGTTTAACAAACACAAACTGATCCTAAACTACAAAAAAAAACAAAGTCATGGTGTTCAGCAGCATTTGTAACAAGCATAAATCACATGCACTCACCATTAGAAACTGTCTTGGAGTCCCACTTGACGAAGCACAGCATTTTTAATATCTGAGGGTTACCTTAGACAGCTGTCTTTCCTACAGCCAACATATTGATCACATCACTAGGGCGGCCAACATCGAGATTGGACTACTCTACCAGCACAAACACTGCCTGACACAGGATGCCCTCAAACTTGCTATACATAGTTCTGTCATATCCATTGTAGACTACAGTCTGGTAATTTACAGAGCAGCCTCTCTGACATCCCTTCACAGGATCTCTGTAGGTCTGAACAAAGCATGCAGACTACTCACTGCGGCGGCATGTCTCACTCATACTTGTGAGCTGTATACTTAAACTGGCTGGCTTCAGCTTAGTAGGAGGCTTCAATACCAAACCTACCTGCTAGCCAAAAAAGCACTTCTTGGCCTACTGCCACCTGGATACCACAAGTCTACTTAGCCCATATTGCAGCAGCTCCCAGTGCAGACATCAGTCACTGAACTAAATTCTCCATGTTCCTAGATGCCAGACAATGTAGGGGCAATGATCATTTGCCTACAAAGCACCCTACTGATTCAATGCACTTCACAGAGATATATCAACCATACCTAGGCTTGGCCAACTTAAGCTTCTGTTGCATCAACATCTCACTGCTACCAGTTCTTGAGACTGCTTCATCTCAGACTCTACCATTCATGAGCAATATCCAGACCTGTGCTCCCACACCTCACCACATTCATGTTTTCACCTCCCTTTCCCATCTTACCCAATTTGAAAAGGCCACTGGCTGCCTCTTCCTCCCCCTATCCCCTCATGGCCCCCTTTTTTTATTTGAGTGACAAGGCCCTAGGCTGCTCTCTCCATCAATCTCTTCCCACCTCTTTATCCTACTGTCTCTGTCCTATCAAACTTAATCCTAATATTTTATTGTATTTGTTTACAGTATTTTACTTTGACTGTCTGTTCCTTTTGAAACTATGTATTTTATCTCCCCTGTTTGTTTGTTACCCCTCCTTCTAATGTGGAATCTCTGTAAAAGAGCCTCTGTGCTCAAAGGTATTTCTAATCCGAGACTGAATAAATAAACCTAAATATAAAAACTCCTAGGATAGATTACTGCCTGGGTGGTGTCCAGGTATTTGCAACAGAGGAGGAGAAGGACCTGGGAGTGATGATCACTAATGACCTAAAGCACTCCACGCAATGCAAGAAAGCAGCAGCAAGTGCAAACAAGTTGCTGGGATGCATTGCTAGGGGGATCAGTAGTAGGAGAGAGGAAGTTATACTGCCCTTGTAGAGGTCACAGGTAAGGCCACATCTAGAGCATGGAGTTCCATACTGGTGCCCACACATCAACAAACTCTGGTCAGAGCCTATATGGCTGTGGAAGGTTTTTGGGATGCTTTTGCCAATTATTTCGAATGAATTTGCACAATGCAGATCTGTGGAGAGGCAGTTTCAATATGGTCTTCCTTTAACACATTTTTACAATGTGTTTTCCTAGAATATGCCTGCTGATTGCTTTATATTTAGCCTGGATAGTTCACAAAAGAAATGGCATCTTATTTTCAGTGGGGCTTTACATCTATACAATATTATGCTGTATTGTGTAAAATCAGAACACACTGAAAATGATATTTTACATCTGGAGGGACATATTAAGTGCCAGACCGATGCGTGAGCAGAAAGATGCAGTACGCAAAGAGGGTACACCAGTCAGCACTGATACAATATTCAAAGAGAATGCACCACCGGTACAGGGCGTGCATACTGTACCTGTTGAAAATGTGACTCTGGATGGGAGTTGCAGTGAGGGCGGCCACCAAGACAGGTGCATCCAGGGTGCCCCCGACTGAATACCTCCCAGGGGGAATGCCTGGCACATGCTGGTATGTGCCACAGCCACCATGGGTGATATTCAGCCCAGGAATACAAATGAGTGAACTGAACATGCAGGGTGCAAAGGGGCCTTATGCATGCTCCTTACTGGCCCATTTGCATGTTGGCACGGGGATGAATGCACCAGAGCAGCTCTCGCCCCAAGCCCTGACCCTGATTGCTCCCACGTGGGACGTGCCCTAAAGTCTCTGGTGGTAAAGTGGCACCCCCCCACCCATTCCACTAGGCCCAATCATACCGGAGTCCTGGCTCTATCAGTTACATACTGAAGGGACCATGCACCCATCCCTGATTGCAACAGAATATACCTACAGTCTATGCCCATAGTGTAGTGGCCACCGCCCCACTCAAGGGTGCACAGACATCCCACTCCCTGCCACCCAATCCATCTCATTGTGACAACTGGCACTGTGATGGGATCGTACCACTGTATTGGTGGGTGGTGGAGCCCTGGCAGTAGGATGCTGGAATGTGTCATATGTAGGCACGAGCTGTGTGTGGGTGATAACTCCCAGTGGCCATACACCTCAGATGCTCACATGTGGATCCATCATCCTGGTGCCATTGCACTTCTTCATGCTGGTGATGGCCGATACTGTACCCACTCACACAGGTCCCAGAAGAGGTATGTTACAGTCGACCTCCCATTTGTTTGTACAATTGGAGAACCGCGGACAAACTATCCATAGCCTGGAGTGTACACTGCAATTGGCATTGCAGGATGCTGCACCCCAGGGCACCCAGGATGCCTCAGCAGTCCAGAGGGTGGCTTCTTACACATGGGAGCAGGGAGATTGTGGACTTGCAGCAGTGTATGACAGTAGGAAGATACAGCATCAACAAGGCATGCATTGGAGGTATGTCAATTCCCTCTCACGGTTTGCCAGGGATGTATACAAGACTGCATACACCAGTGGATCCACAGTTTGTGTAGTTCCCCAATGCATGGTACAGCCACTTGGACCATTCTGGAGTGCAGGTCCCCAGCCTGGGTCCAGCGCAGTTGGTGTCTGGCCATGGCAGGGTGTGGAGGGCAGTGCCAGTCTCTGCAACAGGTTGGATATGGGAGGGAGCGAGGGTGTCTACATACCAGGGTGGTAGGTGGGGGGGGTCCTCTATGCTATGGATATGGACCACAGTTTCCTCTGATGCGATTGGGTCTGGGTAGCCCTACTCTAATGAGCTCTTCAGGGATGGAGTTGGATCAATTGGGGATGGGAAGGGGGTACCTCTACTCCACCAGGGCTGCCAGGTTGCTGTGCACCTGTGTGCACTTCCACAACCCACCTGTGGGTGGCTGACTGGGTTAGACCAGCTATTCATGGTCTAACTGTGGGCCGTGATGCTCTGGACTGTGAAGTGGCACATTCCCACTGAATATGCCACAGCACAGCATATGCATGGGAATGTGCCCTCGACTTGCATGGCATACCATTTGTGTGTGCCTGACCCATTCCCTTGTGACCAGTGCATCCCGCACATTTGAATAGCATGCTGTGGCGCACTGTTGGATTTGATTGGCACATCTCCCTTTTAACCAGGATACGCTGTGCATCTCCTTTGAATACTGGGGGCCTTGGACTAGGTACCCTGAATAAATACATTATAAAAATGATAAAATCATGACCCCAGTGAAAACAAGATATTGCATCTAATCTGGGGCAGCCTGACTAAATACAGTGCAAAACTGTGTAAATGTACATCCCTATGACAATAAGATGTAGCATCTCCCCTGCACTATCCAGGACACAAAATACAAGATAAGAAATACTCAGTGTGCTCCCAGATCCAGATAACCATTTCCCTGTAACAAGCCCTCATTTTTCCTGTATTTTCCCCATAGAGGCAGAATCATATCCCTGTATAAATCCCTGTAGATGTTTCCATAAGCCACTGGTTCCTTATTTATGGCTTTGCTCTTTATTTTTTATATCAGCAGCCTTCTATCAGGAAAAGAGCTCTGATTTGCAGTTCTGTATTAATATTGAGATGGCCGCCATGCTGGGTGTGCTATAATCTGCTCTGTTTGTGCTTTGCTAAATTTTTTTGTTTTTCCCATCTTTCTTATACCTTGGAGTGTTCCCTGATGCCATGTTACTGTTTAAATCATTTTAAATCACTTGCTTGCTTAAATTGTTTTTATTTAGTGCAGCTAGGGCTTCACAGTGATTTACCATAGCCTGCCTTGGAGCGCTGTCTGGGCCACTAACGATGGCCGCGTAGTGTGCACTGGGGCTGTCGGGCCAGGCTTTGCTGCAGCCCCGATTGCAAATAAAAGTTTGCTAATGATCTTTTAAATTTGCTGCCCCAATTCTGTGTTGTGTTAGCCAGGAATTAGCAGCAGAAAGAGGTGCTTGTGCCATACAGGAGGAGAGAAAGGCATCCGGGAAGAAGGAGATTGTATCCGTCAAGGAGGTCCTGGTGGTGGGGATAGGGTCTGCAAGTGGATTTAGCTCCCGAAACGAGCACCAAGGCTAGAGACTGGTCCAGCATGCAATAAGAGCTTAGAGCCATGGAACTGAGTCTGAGAGGTCCACTGGAGGCCTCAGCTTGGAACTATTTTGTTCATCTGTTTATGTAATTTGGATTGCCGTTTCCAGAGGTGTTTTATTTGGAGGGGCTACATCACTTGGTTGGAATGAACTGGTCCTTTTTTGCCTGGATTATCGGGACCCTGTATTTGTGGGTGGCCTGCTGTCCAGAATCTGCCCTGCTTGGGAGGACGAGGTCTGAACGGGTTGGGGAGTCAGCCAGCAGGTTCCCTGCTCTCCAAGACCCCTTGCTGGGCCTGCAGGTGGGTTGGCCTATGTGAGGTGTCGAGGCTGCATGGCAGTTATCTCTGGTGGTGGTCCTCATGGGCAGGACCCTTTGCTTTTACACCTACAAGCAAGATTCCTACCAGTTCTGGGAAACCCCTATTCCAAGGAACCCTACTGAGTCAATAACTTGTTGAGACAATCAGCCTCTGATCAGGCTTTTATTTTTCTGTTTTCTGTTTACTATTTGGGTAGTGAGAGTGCCATCCGATATTATTTTATGAGCTTGGTACACCCAATGGAAGGGGGTGTATCCAAGTATTTAATTTCTTTTTCTGCATTTAATGGTTTAAGCTTAGTTTATATCATTTTATTTTGATTCATTGAGAGCTGAAGCTCTGAACTGTCACCTTCAGTGACTGGTATACCATCTTTCTCTTCGGACTTACATGGACCACTTTGTTTAATTCTGGTTATTTAAGACTCTGTGCTTTTATTGTAATACAAGAGTGATTGGGAAGGGGTTTTTATAGTGTTTAAAGTCTGTTGTTAGACTGTATTATATTTTAGTAAATTTTGTGGGTGGGTATTTTGGTTTCATATTCATTGTATCTCTCCCCTCTGGGAGAGAAGAGTTGGGGGAGTGGTAATTTAGGGGTTTTAATTTGTTTAAGTTTTTGGGCATTTGTTTTCTGTATTTTTTGTTTGCTGTCCCTGCAAGTGAGAGCTGCAGGACAGGGCTTGTTGTTATATTTTATTTTTATTTTGTGTTTGTTTGCGGGGTTTCTCTCTTTTTATATTGGATTGGTGTTTTTGTCGATTGGGAGCCTGTATTATGTGTCATGGGCCTACCCCCGGGGTCATGCACTATTCATCCTCTTCCCTTCGTGCCCTCCACCCTCCCCCCCCCCGGTATTTTCAACCTACCAGCACTGTAGAGCACTCAGTATTGCCCCTAAGGGGGGGGGGTTCAAACAGTGGAGGACGAATGAGTGGGGCCCTCACATCAGAGTAGTTAGGCTCAGAAGATGCCCTGGGGCAAAATGGAGCCTGGAACGTGGTCCTCCATGTCTGGTCCCCACACCCAAGGGCACCACCATTACTGGTGGGCAGGTAGTTGGAGCAGCCCAGGAGACCCATCCAACTAGATCAGTGCTATGCAATGCCAGATCCCTCAAGAACAAGTCTGCAATTATTGCAGATCTTGTCAGAACAGTGGATCTCGCTTGCATCACCAAGACCTAGCTAGATGAAAATGCTGTCCCCATATTGGAGGCTTCTATTACGGCTGGGTATTTGGTGATACACCGCTTGAGATTGGACCACGGGGGAAGGGAGGTTGCGGTCTGTTTCAAGACCGAAATGGGCTTCACGAGTGTACTGGTCAAAGAGGCTGGGTCATTTGAGTGTACCGTAGTAGCAGGTGTGGGCTGTAGGATAACCATCATCTACCGTCCACCCGGAGATGAGAAGCGATTCCTTCAGGAAGTAGTGGACTTTATCATCAATATGGTGTTTGGGTATCCCAGGCTGATGGTCCTGGGTGACTTCAATGCTTGGGTCAATGATGAACTCTTGCAATTTGGACAGCACTTCATCCAGCTGATGACATCACTTGGCCTTACACAGATTGTTACTTCTGCTGCTCAGAAACATGGTCACTCTCTTGACCTAGTCTTTCTCCTGGGCGTCAAAGCCTCCGATTTGGTGGTGGAACCTGTTGGATGGTCCGATCACTACACCGTGGGGTTCAATTTTTGCACCCCCCTTCATAGGCCCACCCCTGTGGAGATGGTCAGATACTGCCCTTTACGGGATGTGAGCCCTGAAGGCCTAGCAGTGATATTTGACCTATCGGAGTTTCCTGTGGCCAGCGGGAATCCAGAGGCTTTGGTGCAGGCCTATAATAAGGTTGTGACCACAGCACTGGATTCTATCGCTCCTGTCTGTGTTCGCCCTCTCTCTCTTCACCATCAGTCCCCTTGGTTTGATGGGACCTTGAGGGAGTTGAGATGACAAGGACGAAGGTTAGAGTGGCATTGGGGAAATCTGCCCTGATGGCTGACCATCTTAGATTGTTAGAACATCACCAAGTCTACCAATCAACAATCTCCTGTAATAAGGCAGCGTTCCTGTCTGGGGAGATTGCTGCCACTCAGAACCGACTGGCTCAGCTCTTTTGAACAGTGGACAGGCTGTGCAACCCAGCCTGCCTACAGTCACAAAGAGCCTTTTCACAATTGGAGTGTGATGAGCTTGCTCAGTTCTTTGCGGATAAGGTAGCCAACATCAGGGCCGAGATCCGAACTTCACGCTTTAAAGGGGGATGCTGTTGATCGGCGCTTGGTCTCTGTTCCTCACCTGCTGGAGTTTGTGGATGTTATGCGAATTTTCCAGGGCATGAGCACTACATGCTGTAGTTTGGATCCAGGCCCAACTTCCCTGATTATGGGTTGTTGCGACATCATTGGCCCGATCCTGGCAGAGATAGTCTGGTGCTCCCTTGACTCTGGTGAGTTTCCTAGCTCCCTAAAGGAGGCAGTGGTGACATCCCTCCTGAAGAAAGCTTCACTGAACCCTGACTCTCTTGCTAATTACAGATCGATCTCGAATCTCCCCTTTGTGGGGAAGGTTATTGAGAAAGTAGTGGCTCTGCAACTGGAGAACCATTTGACCATCCATAACATCTATGAACCACTCCAATCCAGTTTTCAAAAGAGGCACAGTACTGAGAATGCTCTGGTTCAGGTGCTCAATGATCTCCTGATAGTGAGAGATCAGAAAAACTGCTCCATTCTGGTACTCCTTGATCTCTCCTCAGCATTTGACACCGTGGACCATGGGGTGCAGCTTGAGCACCTGGGGTGCATCTGGGGCCTGACTAGTATAGTCCTCAGGTGGTTTAAATCATTCCTCACTGGCAGAACTCAGAGGATGGTGTCGGGGATTTATTCCTCTGACCCTCTCTCTCTCTCTCTCTCTCTCTCTCTCTCTGTCATGTGGGGTCCCTCAGGGCTCAGTCTTGTCCCCTATGTTGTTGGCAGTGTATATGCTGTCCCTCTGAGACATTGTAAGACAGTATGGGCTGAGGTTTCACTGCCATGCTGATGATACCCAGCTCTATCTGTCTTTCGCACCTGACCAGGATAGTGCATTCTCGGTGTTTAATAACTGCCTCACAGAAATTCAGGACTGGATGAATTCCATCTGGCTAAAGTTGAACTCAGGAAAGACAGAGGTGATGGTTGTGGATCTTGGTCACTGGATAGAGGGGTTGGGGGCTAGTCAGCCCACAGGCCTTTTTCTGGGGGGCTCCCAGTTCTTTGCCTCTGAACAGGTGCGGGACCTAGGGGTGATGCTTGATGATGGTCTGACTCTGTAGTCTCATGTGTCAGCAGTTGTCACGTCATCCTTTTACCATCTGAGGAACATCGCTAGGATCAAGCACCTTGTTCCATCCGGTGACCTTCCCACACTGATCTACTCCTTTGTGACCTCATACCTCAATTACTGCAACTCCTTTTACTTAGGACTACCGGGGGTTGATATCCGCTGCCTCCAGCTAGTCCAGAACGCCACAGCCTAGTTGTTGACAGGGACTTCCCAGTCATGTCACATCATGCCGGTGTTGCACAAACTGCACTGGCTGCCGATTCAGTGGCAAATCATCTTTAAACTCGGATTACTGATGTATAAAGCCCTACATGGACTTGGCCCTGACTACCTGAAAGAGCTTCTGATCTCCTACTGCCTCGAGCAACGGCTCCACTCAGCTGACATGGGGTTGCTAGAGATTCCAAGGGTATCATTAAAATCTTCAGGGTCCCATACATTTATGTACGCAGCCCCAGACCTTTGGAATTCTCTACCCCATCAGCTGTGGGAGTGCGTGACCCTGGGGGGCTTTAAACAGGCACTGAAAACATATTTATGGGACCAAGCATTTCTTAATTAAGTATTTTTAGCAACAGATTTTATAGATCTTCTTTTAGATTGTTGTTTTATGTTGTTGTTTTTAGTCATTTTTGTAAAGCGCTTTGGCAACTTTGAAAGGCACTATATCAAATAAAGATTTATTATTGTTATTAATATTATATGTCAAGATGGCTTTGGAATGATTTGGATTTACATGATATGCATAAGGCATAATGGGGGACTATATGAAATAACAAATATCACACTCATTATTTCATGAACTATACTCAAAATTAGTAATCACAAGTTGGCCAATCATTCAAGACATACTAGTAGTGCCTGTAAAATTTATTGCAAATAAATTAGAGACATTTCCCCATATTCATATACTCAGATGCTATTTTTGCATTTTATAGTTGTTAGTTTTCAGACAAATTCTCATAGACTTTTTTCTGACCACCTGATGGAATCTTGAATGAGTTAAATAAATGTTATTATTTTATCAAGGCCCTGATCCAGCAACTCAGTAAATACACACTCAGTATATCATATTATAAAATGACAAAAAACAGTCTTCTGTTTCCAGTTGTTTGATCAGGACCTTCCAACCACAAACAATACATTTATGTTTCACAGCCTAGAGTTGGAGGTCCAAAACACAAGAACAACTCAACTGTTGTCCCCTACAAATTTCTTTCTCAGTTGTTTTGACTAACTTTTTTTAAAACTCTATATGGGAACATAAGGAAATAGATGATTATACAGATTAATTTCTCACTCTTCTGGTTGACAAAAGTTAATTCATTAGATGAAGTCTCCCTTGCCAGGAGTTTGACTGTTTCTACACACACACACACACACACACACACACACACACACACACACACACACATCTACCTCAGTACTTGGCAGGCTCTTATCTGTTATGTTTGGAAAGCAGTTCACTGAAGAGCTGGCATATGTCTGAGAGTGCTTATCAGATAGTGTCTTAAAAGGTTAAGAAACAGAGTAAATCATCATACATTTACTGGGAAAGAGTGCCATTTATGAGGCATGAATCTTTCTTGAAAGACACTACATACCAACTGAAGTTAGTAGCAAAAAATGTTTAAATGCTGAGTATTTAAATGTGCAAATTGTTGCATTTCAAAGGGGGTAAACAAATCTCCAGTTTAATAGGCAACCAATGGTTAACAAGCTGTTTCGGTTTCCTAATGTCCATCTGATAAGCAGCTTAGAGTTATGTCTCCAACATTCTAAGCAGAAAAAAAGGAGTATTTTATGTTAGTTGGCATAGTGATATATAAATGTGGAAGGATACATTGAAAAGTCCAAAAATGTGTTCCACGATACTCCATTCTCAAGCTACAGACAGCAAGATGGCTGTAGGCTCCGCCCACAGCTATAAAAAGGACATTAACTTGCTAGAGAAGGTTCAGAGGAGGGCTACAAAGATGATAGCAAGTCAGCAGGGTAAGGCATGTGAGGAAAGGATGAGGGCACTAAACATGCACTCCCTGGATGACAAGAGAGAGAGGGAGACAGAAGGGACATGATTGAGACCTTCAAGTACTTGAAAGGGATAAATAAGGTGGATAAGGGAGGTCTCTTTAAGCTGAGTGGCAATCGTAAAATGAGGGTGCACAGTCTTAAGATGGAAGGGGATTTAAGAGGGAGGACAGAAAACAGTTCTTCACAGAAAGGGTGGCACTTGGAATGCACTGCCAGAAGAGGTGATCTCATTGAATGTAGTGGGTAACTTCAAGAGAGGCGGAGATAGGCATAGGGGGAAGGTAAGGATCATGGGTAGGGAGGATAGGAGGAGTGGGGGACAGGAACAGTAGCTCAAGATGTGAACCCTGCAATACGAGAAAACTAGATAGACCAAATGACCTTCTGCTGGCTTCTTTGTACATTCACATGTTTGATGTTATGACCTTCTGAACTCCATAGACAAAGTGACTAAAGTGCAATAAATATATAAATAAAGATAATTACATATAAACACATACAGTACAATAACTAAAAATAAAGAGAGGAGCTAGTACAGGGGGTTGCTGACTACGTGCAGAGTGGAGTGTTGTTTGCATCTCTACCCCAGCATTCTGACTTGTGTGAGTGACTGCTGAAACAACTACAAAAAATAGGAAAGAGGGTGCCGAACGTGCACTGGGATACAGTAGTCTGTTGCCAGTGACTTTGCTACTCAAGAAAAAAAGAAATTAAAATGAATCCTTTTTGAATCATTTTTGAATTACAAGTTCATTGGAACAAAAATATATTACATGATATTTTGTTTCAAGCATGGAGTCAGATAAATAAGGAATTTGGTCAGATTCCATACTTGAAATAAAATATCATATAATATGTTTTTGTTCCAATGAGCTTGTAACGTCAAAAATAATTAATTTTAATTTATTTTTTTCTCTTGTAGTGGCACATGAACAGTCATACTCCACTGCTGTAAGAAAAAAATATTTTTTTCATGCAGCATTATGTTGAACTTTTTATTGAAAATTTTCAAACAACACAGGTAGCACATCAGATAGGTAACGTGGAAAAACAATGTTACAGATATGGGTCCTATCATTAGCTGCAACTATACTCAAAGTAATGGCATAGACCGAGCATGCAGACCTATAACTTGCATGTGAGAACTTAACCAAGTGAAAGGTGACTTATAACTCGGTAGACAAAAACTGTTGTTAGTACGTTCTTACATGAAAATTGCACAGTTAAAAGCCTTGAACATTTGACAGTGTGAAAGTTCCATAAGTACTTAACCTTGAATAACACTCTAAACAAATTAACACACCGGAAACAGCAGAAAGCTTATAAATTTAGAAAGTACATGTCACACAAATGGGCCCATCAGAAGGGGTTATGTCTTGGCAGTAACAGACTGGAGGACAATTTAGAATGTAAGAAAGGGGACCACCACTTATAGAAGCCATCCAGGGTATTAGTAACATAGCTGGACAATCTTTCAAAACTGGCTAACTGCCCTACTGTTAGTAGCCACTCAGAGATGGAGGGGCACTCGTCTGACCTCCAGTTACTTAACAATAGTCTGACGGCAGCTGTTCCTACAGCTGTAACCCAGAGTGCACCAGGGTCATACTTGGAGGTGGTGGGAAGGTCACATCCTAAGAGCAGAAATGGTGCATCCACTGGACTTGAATTTCCAAGAATTTCATGACATATGTCTGTTATACATAACCAAATGGGTTGCATTAAAGGACACAGCCACAGAATTTAGTAGGCACCAGGCTGGTCACATCATCAACAACAGTCATAATTCAAAAGGCCCATCTGACGGAGAATATAAATGGTTCTGTACCATCTAACAGGCATTTTGTTTTTGATTAATCTTCTCCAGCCACCTCTACATTCCTTGTGTATTTGACTCCAGTAGTGAGCCCATTGCTCATCTGAGATGGTACAGTGCAGATCCTGCTCCCATTGTTGTTTGGCTTTCAAAAAAGGAATAGGAAAATTATCCCTTAAGGCCTGATAGATACAGTTGGCTCTACCTCTGGTAATGGCACACCATTCTCTCAATGAGGACGACACATGTCCTGAAGGTCTGAGGTTGGGCTCTCTTAGGAACTTCTGGATGACATCCCTAATTTGCAAGTATTGCCAGAAATCTCTTTGAGTGACATGATATCTCTCTTGAAGAGAGGTAAATGAATTCATAACACAGGAGTCATATATCAGAAGATCCTGGACTTTATGGATGCCCTGAGACTCCCATAGTTTCCACCTTATCATGTCCCCCTAAACATTTTGAATATAGGGTTGTGCCAAAGTGGAGTGTATTGCCATGGATTCAGAGGTTCCCCCAGATTCTTGTGGGTCATCACCCAATAGGACACAGATATGTGCATGGGAGGTGATAACTCACTTTGGAATTTGGGGTTTGCATAAAACAGTGATGGGAAGAATTGTTCATAAGGCAACTCTTGATGTGCAGCCAGGTTTTGGACTGACTGGTGAGAGGGGAGAACCACTTGGTAGTTTGAGCAGTGATGAAAGCCCTGTGGTAGCCTTGAAACCAAGGCAGCCCCCGCAATTGACCATTGCTGGTGAAGTTTTGCCTGACTTTATCGGGGGGGATTGCCTTCCCACAAGAAGTTTCTTTTTGAGTGTATTCATCTTATAGAACCATTTGGTAGGAATTTTGATTTTTTTTTTCAACTTCAGTTTTATTTGATATTAGATGTGTTTCACAGTTCCAGTTAACAATTAATACAACTATATCATCTGATTAAGATACAGCTCTGGATAAAAACAAGGATACATTTAATTCTATAATGATCTTAGTGATCAGTTTAAAGTTATCTTAGCTAACTTCAACTTCTTCCCAAAACATTTTATGTACATCTCCAGCTTAGTCTTTGGGACATTGTATCTATAACTCATAACTCAATAACTCACAGGCAATGACTCATATCCTCTAGTTATATTAACTTACACTATGTGGGTGTCTCTCCATAACTTATCCTGAGGTATCAACCAGCCCTCCTATGTATTGATGCCAGGGGGCCCAAGTTTGTATAAAGCTCCCACTCTGTAGTCTCAGGCTACTGGTAATGTGTTCCATAGCTTCCAGTTGTGTCATTCTGGACGACCAGTATTGCACCGTGGGAGGGAGCGGAGACAACCATCTAGATGTGGGGACAAATGACCTAGCGGGGGAAACGGTGGAGGTAACAAGGGAGAGGACTGAGGAAGTGGGAAGGTTGTGAGAGGAGACTGGGGAGTCTGTGGCCTTCTTCGAAGTGCTCCCAGTACCCTGCGAAAGCACAGTGAGAAAGGAGAGGATTAGGGAGTTGAACACATGGTTGGTAGAATGGTGACGAACTAAGGGGTATAGGATTGTGGGCGGCTGGGGCAGTACCTGGGATAATAACAATCTGTTTTAAAGAGATAGGCTGCACCTGAGTGGGGAGGGGAAGGAGGTATTAAAGCAAAGACTGGGGAGGTATATTGTGACAATGGTGGATTTAAACTAGATGGGGGGATGGCAAATGGACAGCAGGTAGGCAGGGATCCGATAGAGTGGAGTCACAGCCTAACCCCCAGGCTAGCAGGGAAGGACTCAGGGCAGCCAAAAAAGGAGGGAGTAGAAGGGAGGAGATGGAGGCCAGTGAAGGGAAGGGAAGGGGGCAGGATGGAGGGTGGTCTCATTGAATGCAAGAAGCCTAGGAAACAAATCCGATGAGCTACAGGCACTCCTAGCAGTGTGGAGGGTGGATATTGCAGCTGTCACAGAAATGTGGGCAACTGAGCACCAGGACTGGGATCTGGCAATCCCAGGATACAAATTATACAGGAAGGACCATAAGGGGGGGCAGTGGGGTGGCAGTCTATGTGAGGGATGGGATCAAATGCACAAGGGACTAGGGAGAAGAAAGGAGAACAGAGGCAATCTGCCTACAGCTCCTAGACTCAAGAGGTAGGAAATTGAGGTTTGGGGTGGTATACAGGCCACTGTCACAGACTGAGGAGCTTGACAGGGAATTAGCGTGACAAATCAAAAATGTACGTAGAAAAGGGAAGGTGGTCGTCATGGGGGATTTCAACTTGCCGGGGGTTGACTGGAGCATTCAGGTCACCTCCAGTGCTAGGGAGCAAGTGCTCCTGGATGCGATCCAGGAGAGTCTCCTGACACAGTTGGCTACTGTACCTACTAGGCTAAAGAACACTTTAGATCTGGTATTGTTGAATGGGAAGGCGGTGAGGGAAATAAAGGTAGAGGACCCACTAGCCAACAGCGATCACCAAACGGTGTGGTTTAATATCATGATGTGTGGGAAGCCAGAGAAATCAGTTACTCGGGTGGTAAGCTTCAGGGGGGTGGACTTTGGGAGGATGCAGGAAGTACTGAAAGGGAAACTGGAGGTCTTAAGGCAGGAGATGGATGTGGAGCAGAAATGGGATATTAAATGGGGGATTACAGAGGCAACAGAAGCCTGCACCAAGGCACAAGATAAGAGGAGCAGAGCAAGAAAACCATGCTGGTTGAACAGCGAGGTTATGGAGGAGGTGAGGGCAAAACGAGAGGCGCCCCAGAGGTTTAGGAGGATGGGGAAGGAAGTGGACAGGGATCAATATGCAAGATAGTCCAGGGAGGTGACCAGAAAAGTGAGAGAATCCAAGGCCCAGAGGGAGCTGAGATTAGTGCAGGGAATTAATGAAGGGGGGAGAAACACTTTTTCAGATACATCAGGGAGAAAAGGAAGTGCAAGGAGACAATAGTGAGGATAAAAAGGGGTGGGGAGTGGACGGAAAAGGGAGAGGAGCAGGCAGAAGCACTGAATGAATACGTTTGCTCAGTGTTCACGGAAGAAAAGGGGGACCGCTACCAGCATGGGCTGGGAGGGTGGGGACAGGGGGAGAGGAGGTGACAGATGGAAGAATTGAGGCAAGTAGAGTCCTAGAGGGACTGGGGGCACTGAAGGCACCAGGGCCAGATGGTATCCACCCTAGGATGCTGAGGGAGATGGCGGAGGTGTTGGCAGAGCCGCTGGTGGATCTGTACAGCACCTCACTGGAGTCTGGATGTGTGTCACTGGACTGGAGGATGGCACATGTAGTACCATTACACAAGAGCGGGACAAGGAATGAACCGGGTAATTATTGTCCTGTAAGTCTCACCCCCATAGTGTGCAAACTCATGGAAACAATACTAAAGGAAAGACTGGTGCTGTACCTGGAGGACAGTGGCCTCCAGGATGTGAGGCAGCATGGGTTTGTTTCAGGGGAGTCTTGTCAGATCAACTTGATACAGTATTATGACTGGGTGACAGGTGAGCTGGATAAGGGTCATGCGGTGGATGTTCTTTACTTGGACTTCAGCAAGGCCTTCGATTCGGTGCCTCATGGGCGGCTTGGAGGGAAGCTAACTGTTGTAGGGGTAGGGGCAAAAATTAACTGGATTACAAGCTGGCTGAGTGGGAGGCTGCAACGGGTGGTGGTGAGAGGGGAGCTCTCAATTCCAAGGCTGGTGATGAGTGGGGTGCCACAGGGCTCTGTGCTGGGGCCAGTATTATTTGAGCTCTTCATATCAGACATTGCACATGTGGTGGTGAGCAAGGTAAGTCTGCTCGCTGATGACACCAAAATTGGAGCAGTGGTGGATGGAGAGGAAGGATGGAAGCAGCTGCAGGGGGACCTAAGCAAGCTAGAAGAGTGGTCAGAGAGGTGGAAGCTGGGGTTCAATGCAAAGAAGTGTAAGGTTATGCACTTTGGGGTGAAGAACCCAAGGAGAGAATACTGGCTGGGGTGGTAAAGCTGGGGATCACTGAGGAAGAGAAGGACCTAGGTGTAATGATACCAGGGACCATGAACAACATTGCCCAATGCAGGAGAGCAGCTACAAAAGTGAACAAAATGCTGGAGTGCATAGCGAGGGGGGTTTCGTCCAGGCAAAGAGAGGTGATCTTGCCCCTCTACAGGTCGCTGATAAGGCCGCACTTACAGTATTGTGTGCAGTTTTGGAGGCCATACCTAAAGCGTGATATCAGGCTACTGGAGGGGGTGCAGAGGATGGCAACAAAGATGATATGTGGAATGGAGGGGAGAGACTGTGAGAGCAGGCTGGGAGACCTGAATATGTACACTCTGGAGGATAGAAGGGACGGGGGGACATGATAGAGACATTCAAGTATCTGAGGGGAATCAATAAGGATGGGGCAGATGGGGTCTTTAAGCTAAGAAAGGGGAGGGACACCAGAGGGCATGGGCTAAGAATAGAGGGGGGAAGATTTAGGAGGGAAATGAGGAGACACTATTTCACAGAGAGGGTGGTAGCAAAATGGAACATACTACCAGAATGGGTTGTATCATATAAGTCTGTGAACAGCTTCAAAAGGGCATGGGACAGGGAACAAGGGAGAGTGAGGGTGGGGAAGGTGGGGGTGGCAGTGGGATGACAAAGGTGAGGGTGGTGGGGCAGTTGCAAACTAAGGGTGTTAGCTGCACACTCAAGCAGACTTAGATAGACCTGATGGTCTGTTTCTGCTGGCACATTCGTATGTCCATAGAAGTGATGCACTTTAGGGCCACAACCCTCATCATTTGAGCTAATCTGTTTAACAACCTGTTCCCAAACAATAAAGTCGGGAGGCCCAACACCAACTCTGTTCCCGTAAAGGGGACTTGTAGGCCAGTGACGTTTTGTATCTGGGTGTGTATGGCTCTCCAGAAGGTTTGGATTTTGGGGCAAGTCCAAAAAATATGTGTCTAGGTTCCCATTATGTCCCCGCATCCCCTGCAGCACAGATCAGACTGGTGGTGTACAAAGTGCTTAACATAAGTGGGGTGAGGAAATACCAGGGTAAAACTTTCCAATGGAATATTCTCCAAGTAGGAGAGGTAGTCACTGGCCACCCCCTTGCCATTCATCTGTCCCAGTTGGCCTGAGATTTGGAGATAGATAGTTCTGATTCCCATCTCCGTTTTACCCTATCCACTGTAGGAGGACTATTGATATTTAGTATTTTATATAACTGTGAGAGAGGGTGGGTGTTCTCTTTAATTGTGATTGCAAAATAGAAAAAGTTTTTAAGCTCTGTTCTATCCCTGTTCAACAGTTGCATCTTGTTTGATGATAAAATGTTGTGACGCACCTGAAGATATCTATAATGATCTTCCTTACATTGGTGGAATTTGCTTGTTAGTTGGGCAAATGAAAAGCAACTCCAATTATCCATATACTGTGCAAAAGTGGTTAGCCTCTGAGTGGCCCAAACCCGAAAGCCAGAGTCTGTCCTCGGTGGGGTGAAGGAGGGTTCAAATTTAATCAGGGATAAAGTGCCTGGCCCCTCTGGGGTATGGGTAAGTTTTCTAAGTTTTTTCAAAACCTCGAGAGAATGTGTAACCCAGAGGTTCACCAGTGATCTCTGTATATCCATTGGTATGGTATTAGTGGGTAGGGCCCAAAGCGCCCAACCTTTAAGGGCTTCCTCCTCTAGGAGGTACCAGCCTGAATCCTCCCTACTCTTCGCCCAAGTGCATAGTTGTGCTCCTCTGGCTGCCACAAAATATAGGTAGAAATGTGGGAAGGCCAAGCCTCCTTTCTCCTGGGGTGTTTGTAGTATATTTCTGGCTAATCTGGGTCGCTTATTGTTCCAGAAGAACCTCTGTGTATCTTTCTGGAGAGCAGTCCAAAATTCTCTGAGGGGTTGTATTGGGAGGATTTGAAAGGAAAAGAAGTCTAGGTAAGGCATTCATTTTAAAGGTTTGTGTTCTACCGTACAGTGTCAGAGGTAATAACTGCCATCTGGCCATGTCTGCTTGGAGGTTTTGGAATCATTTTAAATAGTTATTTTTGTACAGCTAGGAAAGGTCAGCAGATATGTTGATACCAAGGTAGCGAATGGTATTTCTGTGGGCCCATGCTAAAGGGGAAGTTTTCTTGAATTCCCAGGAGGGGGTCCCACTTAGAGTGAGAGCCTCAGATTTACTGAGATTAATTTTATATCCCACCAGTGTGCTGTATTCTTCCATTGTTTTTATTAGAGCTGGAATTGAAGTCTCTGGTTCCGAGACAAAGAATAAGGACTCATCTGCATATAATGCAATTTTTTGAATGTAGCCCTCCACCTCCATCACTTTTATTTGAGGCTGCACTCTTATGTTAATAGCTAAGGGTTCCAGGGACAGTGCGAAGAGTAGTGGTGAGAGGGAGCAGCCCTGTCTTGTCCCCTTCAGAAGGGGAAATCTTTCGGAGAGGTGGCCATTCACTTTAATTCTAGTCTCTGGAGCATTATAGAAAGATTTGATCACTGCCGAAAATTTATCCCCCTGACCAAACCCACTCAAGGCCTCTTCTAAAAATATTCAGTCGACCCTGTCAAAAGCCTTCTCGGCATCCATACTGATGAGTAATTGAAATTTATTTTTAGTTTTTTAGGCCGAGATTACATTCAACAGACGACTTATATTATCCAATAGGTAATGGCCTGTGATAAAGCCCATCTGATCTCTGTGAACCAGAGCTCTCACCACCACCTGTAAACGATCCGCTATGATCCCAGTGAAAATCTTTAAGTCCTCTGGGAGCAAGAAAATAGGTCGATAAGACCTACAATCTTCTGGGTCTTTGCCCAGTTTAAAAATGACTGAAATCTGAGCCTGATTCCAAGATCTAGGGGCTGCTCCCTCTCCTCTCAACAGCTCATTAAAGTATTTTCCACAGGGGGTAACAGAATTTCACTAAACTGTTTATAAAACTCTGCCACATAGCCATCCATTCCCGGGGCCTTCCCATGTTTTAATTGCTTGATCTTTTGTGTGATCTCTGTTTTAGAGATATGGGACTCTAGTCCTAATTTCTGTGCTTCCATAAGTTTGGGAAGCTGAAGTTTGTCCCGGTATGATAAGATTTTCTCTCGATGGAGGGAACCTCTTTCTTCCTTATAAAGAATTTCATAATATTTCTGAAACTGTTTGGTAATGAGAAAGGGAGACATGATTGTGGAGTTGTTATCTGTTGATTTCAACTTCAGTACTGCCCGAGAGGATATTTCCTTATGAAGTTGCCAGGCCCACAGTTTTCCAGCTCTGTTGCTCTGTTCATAATATTTTTGTTTGGAGTATCAAAGTGATTCTCAATTTGTGTGTCTAGTATTTTATTGAGTTTTAGTTTTAGTCTATCAAGCTCTGGTTTGGTAGTTTGGCCTAAGGTCAATTGATGGACTGATTCTAATTGCGAGATTTTTTGTTTCAAATCACAGCTTTCTTTAATTCTGGATTTCTTATGCCACGAGGCATATTTTATGATAGCCCCACCCCCCCTTAGATAACACTTAAGAGCATCCCATCTAATTCCTGCTGCAGTATCCTCTGGAGGGTTAAGGACGAGAAACTCTTTTGTGGTCTTCTGAATTAAGTCTTTGAAGTCATTGTGTGTCAGTAAACTGACATTTAATCTTCATAGAGATTCCAGAGGTCAGGGAACTAATTCTATATTTAGGGAAACTGGGTCATGATCTGACAGACAAATGTTACCCACATAAGCGCTATTAAGGTATTGTAAAGTATTAGAGGACACCAGGACAAAAATAGATTCTAGAGTACATTTTGTATTTGGGGGAATAATACGTGTAGTCTCTTTCCATTGGGTGGGAAAATCTCCAGGCATCAATTAGTGACAGCTCAGAACATAGTCTGGACAAAGCCCTACTAGCACGGGCTGGACCGGTAGATTTGGAACCAACCCTGTCAAGATGCAAATCTGATACAGAGTCAAAATCTCCACCTATGATTATGAGACTATGTGGCTCTAGAACTGAGTCTGAGATCACTTTATTTAGAAAATGAACCCTTTCCTGATCTTCATTTGGGGCGTAGAGGTTTAAAAAAGTTCATTGTGTTCCTCTATATTCTCCCCTGAGCCTCACATATCCATCCTCTGGGTCTAAGTCTACATGTGAGACTGAGAGGGGGACATTCCTCCTTATTAAAATGGCCACTCCCTTCCTGTTAGTTTATTGTTGATATTCAGCAGTATATACCTCTCCCACCCAGCTGCGACACAGCTTTTTATGTTCTGCTGATCCCAGATGTGTCTGCTGCAGGAACGTGATAGTAGTGTTCTGTCGTTGTAATTCTTGAATGATGCGTGATTGCTTTACAGGGCTGTTAATGTCTCTCACATTCCAGAATACTATTTTTAAGTAACCCATAATAACATTTTATCTTTAGATAAGTCTTTCTGAGGATGCCTAAGTGCCTGTGTTAGAAACCTAAACGTTTGAGAATAAGAACTAGAGACCTTAAACATTTCAAAACTATTTACACTCTGCCATCGAGATAACAGACTTAGCATTCTTTGGTTTTTCAAGGTGTGTATATACCCTAATCCTCACTTCTGGATCTATTCTACGAGGTGGGGTAGGAATCTATATTACTAGCCTCCCCGCCAGAATGTGCCCGCAAAAATTGTGGGTTTTTCCAGGTGGGATGTAGATAGTTGCCTAGCGAGTCAGAAGTAGTCCTTATCCAAGACCTGACTCAAGCTAATTTGGAAACTATTTTATTACTGTGGAGCTGGATAGGAGCCGCCCCACGAACCCCCCTCCCCCACACCACACCAGGCTGAGGCCAAGCCCCAGGAGGCAGGGCAAACCTTAGGAAATAAACCAGTGTTGTCAAGTTCACATGTAGGGCACCTCGAGCTGAAGAGGCAACCCCGCCCAGACTACCAAGCAGGGCCACCCAGCTCCTTCTCCCAATGGGCCACCCTCCCCCGCCACACCCCCAGCCCCCTCTCCCAAGAACACATATCTTGTACAGTAATCTACTGTACCAATTTAGAAGTTGTTGTTGGGGGGTGCCATTCAGAGGGCCACCACTCATAAGCTTTCTCGGGCTGAGCCAGAACCAAGTATTGTCTTATCTGGACCTGTGCAGTCCTAACCAAGTCAGGGTCAGAGGAGACATCATGAGGAACTTACCAGTACTCCAGCTAGGTCTCCTCCCTGTTAACCTTTGCAGTCTATCAAATTCAGCCCAAAATAGAAAGTCATGTCTTTAAGGCAATGCCTATTTGTACTCCGTGTTCAAGCAGCAGCTCTCCATGGCCCCCACCCTGTAGATGGTTCAGAGTGTGTCAACCTAGAGAGTCGAACCGGGAAACCCGGGAAAGAGGTCCAGCACCCCAGCGTCAGGTCACCAAATGAACCCACCCCACTAATCTAGGCTATGGGGCCCCCAGATGAAAAACCCTCACAGTCACTCCTGCCCCACGGGAGCCCCCCCCGCGCAGAGGAAGGACAGGCACCCGCCAGCTGGGATCCCCCCCCATTTCTGTTACCATCACATCCAGCTTCACCATTTAAATTAAATATTTATATATATATTGATTATATTAATCAAAATGTCTATCTATGCACCATAGAAACTTAAATCTTATAACACTACGAACTAAAGTCAGCAGGATCGGTTCTCGCAAAGGAAGTACAGCTGTTTGACATAGATTGCTCCCTATAAAATCCCGAACAGCTCTGAGCAGTTCTCAATTTAAGATCAATAAAGAGGACCTCGGGGGGGGGGGGCATGGCCTGACCAGGCAGAAGATGGCAGCATAGTTCAGAATCTCTGCAGGAATGACTGCAATCTAACCTCATCCAGCCTTCACCAGACCTTTCTTTGGTACCAACTCCTGTGACCATCCTGTCATCTTACTGCTTGACACAGTTTGTAGGTCATTTTTGATCCATCATCTACTTATATTCAATTATTCTACACTGTACTGTAGCATACTAGGCCTCATCCTTCAGCGTTATGGCAGATCTCCAAGTACAGCAAAGCTCACTTGCTAGAGTGGAAGTAATGTTTTCTAAACTGATGGCTGAGATTAATGATCTAAAAACCTCCACCCAACAGAATGCGACCACTCTTGAAACTTTTAGCCAGAAAATTGCATTTAACAAGAAAGCAACAGCCTGTAACACCACTACTATTCATGACCCCCAGGCTACTGTCTGCAATCAAGATAGAACTATTAAATCCCTACAAGCCAAAACTGACGATATTGAAAATCGTAATCGTCACAATTTACTATTTTTTGGCTTCCCTGAAGGTGTAGAATTAGGAGACACTACTGCACTTTTATTACATGTGCTGTCTGCAATGCTTAAACTGCCTCCTGACCTAATGTTAATCATTGAGCGGTCTCACCGCACTCTGGGTCCCAGGCCAACATCAGACCAGCGACCAGGCCTATCATTGCTCACTTCTTGAACAATTCCCACACAGAATTAATACTGAAATGAGCCAGAGAAATGGGGAAACTTCAGTGGCAAGAGTTTAATATTTCCATCTACAGAAACTTTTCAAAAGATTTAACCATCAGAAGGAAGGCCTACAATCCACTTAAACAAATCCTCCACCAAAGAAGCATTAAATTTGCTCTACGTTACCCCGCGACACTACGCCATTTCTCAAGCTCTTCCTTCAAGGATTTTGAAACCCCTGACACCTTAGCCAACTATCTGGAGGTCACTCTCTGAAATCTTACCCTGAGAGGTTCAGCAGCAATCGGCAATCCGAACACAGCTTTGGTATCCGCATGGAGGGTGGATGACGAGATACAGGAACATGGAGAAAGTGTTGCAGAACTCGCAGTCCCAAGGCGCAACTCCACAACTGGTTTGACCCCAAGGCAATCAACACAGCTGCAAGAGAAGCTTCTGTCAGGGCATTATTCTTCAAGACTTTCATGCTGTTCTAGCAAGATTTCACCCCAAACACCACAAGCTGCAGCCTCTCACCTTCAAATCAACCCCTCTATTCCCTTGAGCAATAAGTTTGCTCTCCTGGAGGATGACATGTACTCCTCGCAGGAGGATCTTTCCCAGCAAATTTCAGATGAACATCCCTCTAATTTGGGCCCTGTGCCTCAGGGATGTATTTCTGCTGATACTTCATGGGCAGAAGTTGTTGCAAGTTTCCCCACTCAAATCTTTAGAGCCGCCCAAAAGAAATGTAGGGCAAAGACCAAAAGCAAGAACATCAATAGTCACAATCCTGCTAATAAATCTAAGGTGTCATGAGCTTATATGGTCAGTAATATGGTCACAGTTGCTATGTCTTGGTAGGTTTTGCTTCCAGGATACTTAAAGGGCATGCCAGTACACTTTTTCTGCCTAGCCGCCCGCTCTACAGTCTATGCTATCTAGTTGCTTTCGCTCCCAGTGGGTGCAGAAAGTAAAGGCTGTACACTGCGGCGCGATCAATTTACTTTTTGTTGCAGTGTTTAAATGAGCAGCTAAAAGATCTTCAAGGGGAACTTTGGTATATCAGCAATGCTTTTCTAACCCATTATTTTAGTGTTAGATCTTATACATTACCTCACTAAATAGGCTTTCTGTATCTAGCCTTCAACTCTCCAATTTAGCAGTGCTTCAGGTTTATAGTCTTTTGGCTGTTCAGTTGCATATCTTCAATCGGTATGCATCCTGACTATTGCATTTTCTTTTTTCATATGTGAATTATTATATATTACAAGGTAACTTACCCCTTCCCTCTCCTGATGACAGGTTCTTAAGTATTATTGGCAACTACATTTACTCTGTCTCCTTCCCTGCACTCCATTATTCTTACTACCTCCTGTTTACAATATGGAACTATCATTAGCACTCAAGGAGGTGGGCTATGTTTGGTGTACTGTTGCAAAGGATTGTCAATCTACATCTTCCTTATGCTCTTATTTTACTCGAAGCCTACAGATATTACAGATATCCACTGCTGTGTGGTCCCTCCTGTTTTGGGACTCACTGGGCCTAGTCTTCTAGACCTAGTCACCCCATACAACACCTATTTAGGTGATTTTCGAGTAATTGGAGCCGATCTTTACTATGACTATCTCTTCTGTCTACAGTTATCACTGAAGCCTATACCTCTTCACATAATCCCAATTTGCATTTGGCTCAGGGCGTAAGGGCTTAAATTGACCTCCCCTTTCTTCTTTCCCCCTCAATATTGTATTTATTATGTACTTATTCTGTTGCACTGCAAAGTATACTCAGAGTCACTCTAATGTGGTAATGATCTACTTTTCCTTTTATATTTGTTCATTTGCATTCCACATGGCTCCCTGAATTCCTTGCTCTATGTCTAGGCTGTACTGGCATCTCATATATGGTTCTTTAATTTATTGTTATTTCAAGTTTGTATATCTTGTACTATTATTACTAATGTTTATAAATAAGTTCTGGTGTTTAACTTTATCCTTATACCTTGTCCTGTTAGCTTATAATTAAGCTGAGGTTATTACGGTCCCCTGCCTTTCTTGGTATTATTCCCTTTCAGTTTAGCTTATCAGGAATACTTACTTTATGTTACTGGGCTCAGACTTAGGTTTGGGCCGTTATTTATAACCAGTCCCCGCTAGTCTCCTCCCTTCATCGATGCCCAGAGTGTGATGAGAGAGTCTCTTAGCCAGTTGGCTGACTCATATCTCCTCACACCCATAAAATGTTTTCTTTGTTATTTAGCTTACTAGTATTGTTGTTGTTTATGATTTTTCTCCTTACCCACCTCTATTCTAACTTTAATAAGATGTCTGTGCTACTCATGTATCATACATCTCACTTTTTGTGGCTTGAATGTTCCTGCCACTCTCTGCATATACGTAAGCTCTCTATATTGTATTCTAATATCATCCTCTTCCTCATTTATTTGTCCCTTCACACTCCAGCGATTATTCCCTTTCTTTAACACTAACAATATGAGTGACATACTTTTATATACATGGAATGTGAAGGGACTTAATTCTCCTTGTAAGTGGAAGCAAATTCTTTCACATCTCAAAAAACATAAAATACAAATTGCTTTCCTTCAAGAAACAAAATTATTAGCAGAGGATGTTCATAGACTTAAAAAAGATTGGGTCGGTCAGATCTACGAATCATCCTATACCTCAAAAAAAAAGAGGAGTTGCTATTCTTATTCATACAAGTCTCAAATGGTCGCTTGTAAACTCCGTTTCCGATACTGATGGCATATGGGTGATGGTCAAACTGAATACCAACTCTGGTCCTCTTCTCCTTGTTAATGTCTATGCACCCAACTCCGATTCCCCGGAGTTTTTTCATAATTTAGCTCAACAGATTCTATCCCTTAACACTGATAATACACCAGTTATTCTTGGAGGGAATCTTAACTTAGCTTTAGAAGCCAGCATTGACAGGAGTAGCCCCACTACAGAGGCCCACCCTATAAGTATTAAAGCCCTCTCATTATTAATGCAAGATGTTGGATTAGCTGATGTATGGTGCCTCCTTCACCCCCATGATCGAGAATTTACTTTTTACTCCTCTCTACATAAGACATACAGTAGAATTGACTACTGGTTAGCCTCTTCTGTTATAATGGAAAAAACTACTGATTCATCCATCTATCCCATCATGATCTTGGATAATTCACCTGTCAAATTGCAACTTTTGTGGGGCCCGTTAGCACCTAAATCTTCTTACTGGTGGCTGGACCCTCTCCTTCTCAAGGATCCCAATTTCTTACCCATGATCAAAGCACAAATTCAGGACTTCCACTTTCACAATACCCTAACCGAATCTTCTATGTCCTCTGTATGGGAAGCTCTTAAAGCTACGATTCGAGGGAAAATTATCAGTTATGCTGCACATAGGAAAAGAGTAAAGGAACAACAGCTGGCTGACTTGGAAACATCTCTTAAGGCTAAAGAGAATTTATACTTTTCTTATAATAAGCACTGTCCTGATTCTCAACTTCATCTTGAAATTCTTCAACTCAGAGTTAAAATTAACGAATGAATTTCTCATAAAACCGAACTGGCCTTGTTTAAACTTAAACATAAGCTTTGGGAACACGGCGATAAAAATGGGAAACTCCTCTCTTACCAGCTCAAAGCACAACAAATGGAATGACACATCCTAAGCCTAAAAGATGAACAGGATACGATTCACTCCGACAACCCTCTATAAATCGTATCATGAAAACCTTTTATCAAAAACTGTACTCTAATACAAATCCTCCATCTACTTTACAAATTCAACAGTTCCTTAAATCATTACATCTTCCTTATCTTTCTACTCTTGAAACAAATTCTTTAGATGAACCCTTCTCACTTCAAGAAATTTAGAAAGCTTTGTCTTCCTTGAAATCCGGCAAATATAAATGACATCACTGGCAAAAAGCCTAAAGTATCGCCTACAATGCTAAACATAAATGGGACCCCTACCGCTGACCCTCTGGAAATTGCTAATGCCTTTAACAGTGCTTTTACCAATTTGAGCTGTGTTCTCCCACCTGACTTTTTCGATGATGATGCTGCCTGCTCCACAAGCCACAGTGATGAAAATAGTCCTGAGCACCCCCCTTTTTATTTTAAAAGGGTATCATGCAACCTGGTTAGAAAACTACTAGCTAAGGTCCTAAGAAACACAAGACACAGTAGTGACGGACTAGACCATAAGCTTATCACCCTAACCCTAGATGAAGTTCTCCTACATATAACTAAGATTCTAAACCTTTCTCTTACACTGGGACAATTTCCTGTTGCCTGGAAAATGGCCATCGTAACTCTGGTGCATAAAACCAGTGATCGTTCCTTACAGGGTAACTATAGGCCTATATCCATTTTCCCTCCACTCTCCAAGGTGCTCGAGCAAATTGTTACCAACCAGCTTGGTGCTTATCTGGACACATACTCCATCCAGTGCCCACAGCAACATGGCTTTAGAAAGGGGCACAGTACTACCACAGCATTATTAGAATTCACAAGCTTCATACAACAGGCAATTGATCAAGGCAAGATTGTAGGTGCAGCCTTTGTTGACCTAATAAAAGCCTTTGACACAGTGAATCACACACTGTTGCTTGGCCAACTCTCTAAAACTGGTGTTGCCCCAAACACCCTGAAATGGTTCAGAAGCTACCTCAGTGATAGACTGCAGAGGGTTAGGATATCAAATGTAGTTTTGGAGCAGATGGCTGTCCAATCAGGGGTATCTCAAGGCTCAATCCTGGGTCCCTTATTGTTCAGTATTTTCCTGAACAACCTTCCAGCTGTCTGCAACCAGTGTACTCTCCTCTACGCAGATGACGCAGTCATCTTTACTAGCCACTTAGATCCCAACGCTCTTGAAAACAGTCTTCAACAAGGCTTCACAGAAGCAGAGAGATGGTTTAATAATCACAAACTAGCACTAAACTACAAAAAAAACTAAATTCCAGCTGTTTTCATCCTCTCGGAATAAATTTAAGGCCCATCAACTCATTATCACCAACAACCACGGAGACACTCTTGAACAAACTCAGCTTTTCAAATACCTAGGTCTAACCCTGGATAGTCACCTTACCTTTGTCCCTCACATTGAAAATGTTGCCAGAGATGTTAATACCAGAATTGGGCTCCTCTTCAGACACAGACGAAGTCTTACCCAAGAAGCCCTGAAGGTTGCAGTTCACAGCTCAGTCCTCTCAATCATTGATTATGGTCTAAGCATATACTGTGCTGCAACCTCCACATTTCTTAAATGACTCACGGTGGCCCTGAACAAAGCCTGTAGGTTAGTTATGGGTGCTGCGCACTTCACTCATACCTGTGAGTTATATGCTCAATCTGGCTGGCTCCAACTAAAGAACAGGATCAAATATCAAACCTGCCTCCTGTCCAAAAAAGTTCTACTTGGATTACTACCCCCGAGCATTGGTTGTCTGCTAAACAAATCCCCTAAGACCCAACACACACATACCTCAGTTTCTGACCTCCTTCTAGTACCCCACTGTTGGACTGCTCAATACCAGTGATCCTTTGAATACAGAGCCCCCCCCCCCGTGGTTTAATAATCTAAGCGACCAACTGAGCAGTCTTTCTAGTCTGTCCCAATTTAAACTTAAGCTTCATCAGCATCTCCTAACTGAAAGCACTTGTGATTGTTACACCTAGTTTCCCACTTCTGCAGACACCCTTATACCACTTTTTTTCACTCTCTGAGGCTCTTACTTGGCTTCCTGTTTTGTTTCACCTCTCCTGACAGAACAATTTCCCCTTTCCCCCTGCCACCTCCTCCCTTACCTCACCTCCCTCTTGCTCTTACCACACTGACCCCCCCCTTCATGGACCTGTCCAGGCCTTCTGGTCCCCACTTACCTTTATCTTCTTCCCCTTCATCCGCCCTCCTTTCCCCTCTTTTAACCCTTCTCCCACCTTAGCCTCCCCTCCCTCTCACCTTACAACAAGGCCTCTGGCTGCCATATTTTCTTTTCCTTCTCTATCTGGACTCTTCCCTCTCATCTCCCCTACCCCTTCCTTACTCTTCCCCTCCCCCCACCTCTGATTAGCAATGTTGCTTCAAATGTACCTTATGGTTTTCTATGTTTGCTCATAATCTTGTGTGTAGCACTGTTACCACTTAGTTACCAGTTGACTTGCTGTGCTCTGATGATACCATGAATGTTTCTGTACCTCCGTTGATACCATGAATGTTGTCTATAATGCCCAACCTTATTGTAACCCTTTCCTTTGATGTGGAACCTTTGTAAATGAGCTGCCCCTAGCTCAAAGGTATTTGTAATCCGAGATTTAAATAAATGAAATAAAAATCCCCTGGGATTGACGGATTCCCTGTCGATTTCTATAAAATGTTTTCCTACACCTTATGTCCCCTTCTTCTTAATGTTTATCAAGAAGCTTCCAATACTGGCAAGCTTCCCCCGTCTTGCACCGAAGCAATCATAACCCTAATCCCTAAGAAAGAAAAAGACCCTACTCACCCCGCAAGTTACAGGCCCATCTCTTTATTAAACACAGATGGGAAGATATTTGCTAAACTACTAACTTCTCAACTTGAATCCTTGATTCCCAGGCTAACTCATTGTTTGCAAGCTGGTTTTATTAAACGTAGATCTGGTTCTGATCACCTACATTCCTTATTTAATTTAATTCACAAAGCCAAATCCCTTGAGATACCAGCTGCAGCCATAGCTATTGATTTTGAGAAGGTCTTTGATTCCTTAAACTGGAACTACCTTCATCAAGTTTTATCTTATTTCAGTCTTTCTCATACCTTTTGCTCCTGGATCAAGCTATTATATAACTCCCCTGTTGCTAAAGTACTTATTAATTCCACCCTTTCCTCTTACTTTCATCTAGCAAGGGGAACTAGACAAGGCTGTCCCCTGTCATCTTCCCTGTTTATTTTAGCCATGGAACCCCTGACTGCTCATTTATGTCAATCTTCTGGCATTATGGACATACCTGTGAGCAATTCAAGATATGTTTCTCTCTCCTACGCAGATGACCTCTTAATCTTACTCGAAAACCTGAATGAGGCTGGGCCCCTGTTGGTTGATTTGCTTAATAATTTTACTAAAATGTCTAGCCTTGCTTTGAATTATGGCAAATCACAAACTATGCCCCTTAACAACCACTGTAAAGCCTTTATGAACATACCTTTTGGATTCTGCTGGTCACCACAGGGTATAACATATCTAGGAATCAAAATTACTAGTAACTTAGGGAAGATATGGGACATTAACTTTAACCCCTTATTTGATAACATCAAAACAATTCTGGACAGATGGAAGCTTCTTAATTTCTCTTTCATGGGGAAAATTGCAGCCATTAAGATGTCCATTTCTCCCAAGATCCTTTACCTCTTTGCCAATATTCCTTTAGTCTTACCATCCTCCTTTTTTGCTAAAATTGATAAATTAATAGGTAACTTTACCTGGGATGGGAAACCACCAAGATTAAACTTCGATCACATTGGAAAAAAGGGGAATTCGGACTCCCCTGGTTCAAAGGCTACCCCTGGGCTTTCTGAATGGCCCAAACCATTAAATGGTTTCAGAAACCCTCCCCTCACTCGCTACTATGGGTTGCAATGGAATCTGCATTTTGCCCGGGAGGAGTTCCCACTTCCTTCGTTTTTAATCCCATTTCCTCTAAACTAAAATCTCACCCGACTATATCATCCTCTGTTCTTTATTGGAAACTAACCCACAAATTCCTGAAATCCAATCAAATACCCTGGTTTTATGCTCCCTTATGGGGCAATCCACTGCTCACTCTAGAAGATCACCCAATTTTCTGTCATACATGGAGGAACAAAGGCATTTTCTTCTCAGAGATATCTTGGACCAGAATTCACTCACTCTTAGATCATTCTCAGACTTGCAGGTCACATGGAAACTTCCTAAACAGGACTTCTAGAGATTTTTACAAATTAGGGCAGTTTATAACTCTCTCTCTCTCTCTCTAGTTTAGTGTATAGGCATACTCTTCTAAACCCATACATCTCGCACTGGACTAATTTATCAGTAAAATTAAATCGCTCCATTTACAAAGACATTATTGATAATCTACCTGATCAGTCTATACAAGCCAAAAATAAATGGAGTACTCTTCTTAACTACAATATTTCAGATGCACAATGGAGTAATTGTTGGCGTATTTCACATAATACCATTAAAGATGCCCGTAGTTCTTCAATACAAACTTTAATGCAAACTAAAATCATACATCTTTGGTATAGAACCCCCTCTGTGCTTCAATGAATGAGCCTATTAAATAATAATAATTGCTGTGGGGATCTACTTCATATCTTGTGGTCTTGCGCTCCCATTAATAAGCTCTGGCATAAAGTCTGTTTACTTGCCTCCAGAGTAACAGGACAAAAACTACCTTTTGACCCCAAGCTATTCCTTCTAGGCAACCTTATCCCCAATAGCTCTCTCCTCTCACATGCACATTTTAGATGGCTAAACATACTTTCTCTTCTGGTCAAATGTCTGATTCTTATGAAATGGAAATCAACTCTGGTGCCTTCTCTTTCAGATGTTCTTCAAAGCCTCTGTCAGTATGCCTCCCTAGACCAATTATCTCATGTTACTCATAACTGACTCACTGTATATAATAGATGTTGGCAGGATTACTTCAAGTACATTGAACCTAGTTCTTCTAGATGCTAATTCTTAGGGATATTTAGCCCTCCTTATTTTGCTGTCAGATTAGGTTTTCTCAAAACTTTGTGTACAGATTTCTCCTCTTTTTTCCCTTCTTCCATTTTTTCTCCCTCTCTCCTTCCCTTCTTCCTTACTTTTTTCTCTTCTCTTTCTTTCCTTGCACACTTTTCTCTTATCATCACCTCTCTATTACTGAACATTGTTCATATTACCACATTTATCCATCTTGCAATTTACTGAATGCCTTGCCATAGCCTGCCTTAGCACGTATTTCATACATGGTTGCTATTTCTGATCCTATAATACCCTACTGATTGTAACCCTTCTGCTCTCCACTTACATCCTGTCTAGGTTTGTGTTTTATTATCAATGCATGTATGTAAGGCTTCTCCAATATGTTTACCCTAAATACGGTGTTTTGTTAAGTGATATTTTATACCTTACATGGAGGATAGTCTTCTATTGTATTAGATGTGTGCTTTCTTATATACTCGAATTTCAATAAAAAGGTAAAATGAAAAAAAAATAAAGAGGACCTCATTGTTGAGCAGGGATGGTAAAGTCATTTGGTAAGAGCATAACTCCCAACCTCTTTTCCACCCTCTGCCCATATTTCATGGGTGAACGCTAGGGTGGAGTCCAAGGAAAAGTCTCATTTCCCTCAAAAGGAATTTTAGAAAGAAAATTGTGCAAGGTAAAATACTTATCGAGTTCATATTGCAGTCTCATTGTGGTGAGATTCTACTCGAGGAGCATCTTGTGTGTCATTTCCCCTGAGGGACCTTTCTACAGAACACACTGTCACACACAGTATTAGATTCCCCTGCTCTCATCACATGTGTGTTTTTGTGCCCCTTTACTTGCCAGCTTTTCCTCATGAGAGTTCTCTCTCTTTGCACAGTGCCATTTTCTGGAATATGGATCCCTTGCTTTCTGGTGAAGCCTGTTGCTTCTTCCATGTCTGGAAACCTCTGCCACCCATCCCTGGTATGTATTTTAATTCTGGATGAATATTCTACTTGTGCCTGGTGGCCTGCTTGCCTGATTAGCTTCACCTCAGTATAAGCTTTCTGCCTATGAGCCAGGGTCTGGGAAGCATAGTCCTGGTTGAAAAATAGGCGTACGTCACCAAAATGGACTTGTTTTTGGGACCATGCTATACGTAGCAGTTCCTCCTTTACTCTATAGTCTATGAAGGCCATAATCATGGAGCGTGGTCAAGATTTAGGATCTTTCAGTCTATCTATTAAGAATCTGTGGACACGGATGATACCTAAATCCCTGTCCGTGTCTAAGTTCAGTATTTCCTTCAAGAAACTGTCCATAAACTGGGTCATGGCTCCAGTTTCTGTGCCCTCCGGTAAACCATGTAGGCATAAATAATTTCTTCTGTTCCAATTCTCAAGATCTTCGAGTTGCTGCTGGACAGCTTGTCCTCTTTTATATAGATCCATCAGGGCAGCATTGTGGATGTCAGAGATTGCGGTATATTCGGACATTGTGTCTTCTAGGTGGTCTGTTCTCTCTGTTAGGTCAGTTATGCATTGTCTAGCCTCCATAGACTTTTGCTTCAGTCTGCTGAATGTGTCGTTCATTTGTTGAAGAGTGCTACAGAGTGTTTTGGAGGTAATAGTAAAGTCTTCTTCCACACTCGTTGGGGTAGCGGGAGTTTGTGCTATAAGGTCGGTGATCTCTGCACGGAGCGCGGCCTGCAGTTGGGAGCCTTGGTTGTTAAATTTCAGCTTAGGATGGGATCCACTTGAACCATCCTTGCGTTTAGATTTTGGCAGCATAATAAAGTCCTCGATGCTATGATTTTTAGACAGGGTGCCTTTTTTTGATGCTGGATGCTGCTGGATGTGTGTTGATCGAGTCAGGAGCTCTAGAGTTAAGCTTCCATTTCTAGGCGACTGGAACCAGAAGTCAGGAATTTGGATTTGAAGATGGGCCAGTATGTACAGAAAGTTAGGGGCTATGATGAGTTTGATAGCAACAACTTTTCCAGTCATAGAGACGCAGAGACTTCCATCTTTCCAAATCTAGTTTTGTGTATGGAGTTTAAGGATTTAGGTTAGGTGGAACAAGCCTTTGAAGATTGGGATGAAGCTTAACCCCTAGATATGTAATGCCCTCAGGTGACCATTTAAGACCCTTGGAAAGGAAAGTGTCTGTGTGACATTGTCTACTAAGGGGGAGTACCTCAGTTTTAGATTGATTAACTCTTAGGCCAGAGATGTCTGAAAAATGTTGAAGGCTAGATAGAACCTGTACCACAGACTGAGGGGTATTGTCCATCGTGATGAGCAGATCATCAGCATGCAAAAATGTTTTGACTGTTTCTGGGGCTATCCACAGCCCTGATATAGTTGAGGCCTTTCTGATAGCAATCACCAAAGGTTCAATAGATACAACAAAAAAGAAAGGAGAGAGAGGACAGCCCTGTTGGGTGCCTTTCTGTGAAGCAAAGGGGGAGGAGATTTAAGCCCATTGGTTAGCACTGCAGCTAGTGGTGATGTGCACAGGATGCACACCCAAGTTCTGTAATAGGGATCGATACCCATATGTTCTAAACTTTCAAGGAGATAGGTCCATTCAACAGAGTGAAATGCCTTCTCGAAATTGGTTGCAAGAGCTGCAGCTGGGGGTGGTTGAGTATGGGCATGATACAGAAGAGAAATCATTGCCCTTGTCACAGTGGGTATGTAGGAGAAAAGCACAGACAACAAAAAGTAGGTGCAAAACACACCAATGTGTGTACTGATTTACAAGAAATAAAAAAAGTAAACTTTCAGAAAATAAATTAAGCAAGCATTACACATCTAGGACATGGCATTTGTCCCACTATCTGTGTTTCCTCAACCTCTTCCAAGGCTGAACTGAACCCTAGACTGGAGAGAAAACCTTATATATAAAATGATCAAGTGATTTGTGAGGCCCACCTCCTAGTCTAGTACAAAACATTTCTAGGCTACAACAATAGAATTCAAATGTAATATCAAAAAGAAAAACTACAATAATTCATAATGGAGGCCTCACAACAGAAAGACAAACAGTTTTTGGCATTTTTAGAAGCATTTATCCACTGTAGCTCCACCCACCTGCTGTGAGTGACAAGTCAGCCTCTATATACACAGCAGCACAAAGGGGCGCTGGCACCTAAGAGAAGACATGCAGAGCAACATTCAGGTGAGGCCTGTAGAACAACACCCAGGTGAGCTACAATGGTTGGGAACTACAGAACATAAGAATAAAATATTTATTTCATTGTCAGGATGCTATCAGCACTAGTGAATGTAAATATTTGTAATGTTGTAGTCCCTGCTAAAGCTTAAAAGGTAACCTTTTATTTAGCTTAAAGCTGGGCTTTTTCTAGTGCTACAATACACAGGGCTTTTGTTTTACAGAGAGAAAACGAAACAGGAAGAGCAAGCTGAGTGGACATGGAGGAGTTCTCATGTAAACAGCACTTTTAACATAAGAAACCTTCCGTGGCACTGCTCGCAAAAAGAATTGTTTATTTTAATCTGCTCTGTAACCCTGCAAGTGTTTTTGGCACCAAGAAAACACTGGCAGAAGGAACAGAGTCAAAAACCAACAGAAGAAAAACTCCTGCTATTTATAGCATCAAGTTTCAATGTTTGGCATTTTTAACAGTTCTTGCACTAATTTTTACACACTACCAAGGCTTTGTTAAAAGAAAATAGCGAGTATCAGCATCTGCCCAGGAGATACCCTAATACAGCTCACAGGGCAGAGCAAGTCTGCTTTACATAACACACTTGTTTTTCCTCCTTTTAACAGGTTCTGCAGACTTTTATAACAAAGGCAGAAAA
Source organism: Neoceratodus forsteri (assembly GCA_016271365.2). Lineage (NCBI taxonomy): Eukaryota > Metazoa > Chordata > Ceratodontiformes > Ceratodontidae > Neoceratodus > Neoceratodus forsteri. Next base: position 862,208,212 of record CM028137.1, on the reverse strand, counting down.
CCTCCAGCTCAATTGGGGAGAGAGGAGCAAGGAAACATAAAGACAGCTCCCTCTCTCATAACGGGGGTTAAACAAGAGTTTTATTAGCTGAGCAGAGTCTGCAGCTCTGCCAAATATTTTATTTGTCCTTTTGCAATACATGCTGGCATAACAGCCAGGCAGAGGCAGGCAAACCAGGCAATGGCCAGCTGTGCTTTTGCCAAGGCAGGGAGGAGAGAGATAGAGAGACAGAAAAGGAAAAAGAGGAAAGAAGAAAGGCAGTGCAGGTGGCCAACCTACAAGATAGGAGAGGACAGGGTAGAAAATGAGTGCGCACAACAGACTTTAAGCAGGAAAAGAAGATGACAGTGCAGGATCTCTCTCTCTCAGATTTGTCTCCCAGGCCGGGGGAGGGGGGAGTTACAGCGCTACCACAGCCCTCAGGTGGTCTGAGCTGACCCTCCCTTTAACAGACCCAACTCTAGAGGGGTGGATCAGACCCTGGAGTATGGGTTGTAATCTGGTCACCAAAACCTTAGCCACAATCTTGGCATTGGCATTGATAAAGGATATGGGGCGGTAACTGCCTCGGGAAGTGAGGTCTTTACCCTTTCTAGGTAGCCTCTCTCATTGTTTGTGGCATGATCCCTTTCCCAAGGGAATCCTGGAGTGCATGAAGTGGGTGCTCACCCACATCACTAGCAAGCATTTGGCAAACGTCAGTTAGAAAACCATCACCTCCTAGGGCTTTATTGGAATTCAGAGCTTTAATGGCAGTAATGATTTTGGTTAGGGTGACCAGAGCATTTAGGGCAACTGCTTGTAAGGTGAGAACAGCAGGGATTGGGATGGACAAAAGAAACAATGTAATGGCTTCAGATGGTGGTGATGTGGGAGAAACATATAATTTCTCATAAAATGCTTTCATTAACCCCATTAATGTCATTTGGTTTGTTCTCAAGGCAGTTTGATGGGTCTTTTAAGGAAGATATCATTTTGGCAGCCTGTCTGTATTTTAACCTGTAAGCAATTAGCTTGTTGGAGTCCCCCACCCACCCAAAAGGAGCGACGGAATCTACGCAGTGCCAGCTCAGCTTTCTAGAGAGGAGATCATTTAGCCTAGTACAGGTACTAATAAGGCATGGCAGTAGGCCAGCAGGAGGGGCCTTTGAGCCTGTCTGTTTGTATTACATTTCCAGAGTCTTGAGTTGGGTCTCAAGGTGAGCTTTTTCTTTCTTGCATTGTCTGCGACTATGGGCAGCATAACTAATTACCTTTTCATATATGGTTGCCTTAAAAGGCCTCACATTCAGAAGCGCGGAATCGGTGACCTCACCATTATCATTCCAGTCCCAGTATTCTGCAACTGCTTGTTTACATCATTCAATGAATCATTTATCATCCAGCAGCAAGGAATCTAGCCTCCAAGATGTGTTTCTGACCTGTGGGTACCCCCATAGATGGTTGCTCTCCAATAGCGCATCGTCTGAAATAATAAAAGAGTGAATAACCACCTATGTGAGAGATTGGAATATGCTTTGGGAAACAAGCCAGAGGTCAATCCTGCTGGATGTACATGCCATTCAGGGTAAAACAGCAGGTATAGTCTTTGACCCAAGGACAATGCACCCTCCAGGCATCCACCAGGGTGTGTTCTTTTAGTAATGTGTGGACTGTTTGCACCATTCTGTGACGTGGTTCAGAGGTGCTTCCACTCCGGTCAATTTGGGCATCCTGAATCAGTCTAAAATCCCTGTCCAGAAACAATGGTGACTGACTAGGGTTCAGGTCTAAGAGATCCTGGTTTAGCTTGTGGAAGAAAGACAAGTCTTTCACATTCAGAGCGTACAGGTTCCCTAAGATGATCTGACGCTATGGAGTAGATACCAGTGCAATAACCATCACCCCTCATTATCTGATTTGTATTTCTGGATAGCCCAACCCAAACCCTTATGCACTGGGATCGACACCTTTCTTTTGGAGGATGCGTTACAGTGCACTTCCCTCCCACCCATCCCTGTTTCAACTTCTTAGCCTCCAGAAATGTACATTTTGTTTCTTGTAGGAATGCTATGTGCAGTTTTAATTTCTTGAGGTAAGCCAGCATTATTTTTCTCTTGACCAGGTAGTTCAGGCCCCAAACATTCCAAGTGATCATTTTGATCTCCATCTGATAGCCTTACCTCTCCAGCCTATGTGCAGGATCATTAGTAGTCCCAGTTCCTAGTAGTAATACAATTACTCCAAATGGCCTATTCCCTTCTTGTCTCATCCATGGATAAAATATAGAGCTGAGTGTAGCGTATACCACAACCTGACTTTCATGAACTAATAACCTCAATAAACAGTAACACGTAAACAAACAATATACAAGACATGACAGATTATTAATATACATGACCTGAATACGATTCTTCCCCAAACCAGACTGAGATGATGCCTCTATAAGCATAGGCCAGGAAAAGGTCAATGTGTCAGTGGCTCTCTGGAGGGATTACAGCAGACAAATGAGGCATGCCTTGGTAAGCCCACATTGACCCTCCCCCCAATGTCATATGAACCACTAGTATGCTAGATCTGTCCAGTTGTTATATATATCAATGTTACAATACAAAAAACAACTACGCCATAAAGAAATAATCAGAACAGAGCCTTTCTGCACACACCCCTCAGTGAATTGTTATGAAAGTATTGGGGCATAATGGTCAAGACAGCAAGCATGCAGATGAATAAGGAAATGGTGGAATTGCAAGTGGTACTACTACACCAACACACTACAAACAAGTGCATACTGTAAGCACTTAGGGCATTTTGGTCCTATGTGGATTAAGGGGGATCAAGGTTCAAGCATATAGGAGGTCTGCTCCTAGCCATCACTTTAGCTGGGCCCAGAAGAAGCGCAATCTAAAATGGCAGAGTGGTGTGATGGTAGTTGACATGACATGCAGATGGAAAACCTTTAGGCTACAGGAATCAGGTAAGCAGCCAAAACACAGCTTAGGCAGCAAATGAACCTATGTACAATGCTGCATAAAAGAACATGCCAACCTATGGGAGAACCTCTTAGTTCAGATGAAGGCATAAATTCAGGGGAATATGGGGCACTTGGTCAAAAGAAATGCTGCCTCAGGCCTGTGGTTGTATAGACATGATGAGTGAAAATATGTAGAGTATATAAAACAGACAGGAAAATGGATCAATAGCCTGTAGACATCGGCCACGCTAGAGGGCTGCTCCAACAGAAGACGTGGTCACCTGAGAACTGAGTAGGCCAGAGAACTGGGAGACATTACCTTCTTGCAGATAAATTGCCTGAGTGCCTGATTCCCCCTAGAAAGAAGATCCAAACCATATTAAAAGGGCCTTAGCTCATTAAAACATGAAACTCAGTAAAACACATAATAAATCCATTGCTGGGTATGCCACCCCTTTAATAGAAGTTGTTCCAGTAAGCTGAGCACCTGGATAGAGTAATACAATCCTGAAATCAGGGTCCCTTATAAATTATATAAATTATGTAAGCAACAACAGATTATAACAAGCATTTGTCAATGCTGAATGTTGTCTTGTTGGCATTGGCATTGGTAGTGCAGGAGTTAGACAGATGCATAATAGGAATGGCAGTGAAGTATTGAACTGACACCAACCCCATCCCCACCCAGCAGAGACTGAAAGGCATTGGGGAGTACCTTTGGGTCGTCGGCCATAATGCTCATACTATTTCACCTCACCCTACCCTACAGACACTGACATGTATTGTGGTGTGCCTTGGGGTCTTCAGGCCTTACACTCACCCCATTCCATAAGGAAATATGCTGAGATGGGTGTAGTATAGGAGAATGGGGTGAACATTGGGGTCAAAGTCCATGGCACACCTCGATGCCTGTCACTGGCTGCAGGGAGGGGGTGGGGGTGGAATGAAGTGAGCATTACAGCTGATGATCCCCAGTCACACCCCTGACGCCTGTCAAGTCTCTACATGGTGGGGTGTAATGGTTGGAAACCCTAATGTCCCGGGCATTTGTTGGTATTTTCACTCCAAATTTTCAACATGGGCTTTTTGTGACCCCACCTCATGAACAGTGGCACTATCAGTTCATTAGACAAAAGGTGATTTTGCACAGTGACTGCGACATTTGGTGCCACAGGTGCGAAAACACATTTTGGGCAGGATGTGAAACATGACAGCTGTACTGTTCGTGAGGAGGTGTAAAAAAATGGCAATGTTGAAAATCTGGAGTGAAAATATGAAAAACTGGTGAAGTCACAAGCGTGCATAGAAACTGCACAATATACACCCGTAACACAATTATTTGGGGGAATTTTTAACCACATTTTCAATATAGACATTTTGGGACCTCCCCCATGAACGGTGGTACTGTGATTTTTTTAATCTGTCCCGAAAGTTGATTTCCCCACAGCGACCATGCCATTGTGTGCCACAGGTGCTAAACACATTTCAGGCAGGATGTAAAAAATTACAGCTGTACTGTTCATAAGGAGGAGTGAAAAAAATGAGCAATGTTATCTGAGAATGTTAAAATTGTAGTTACGAGCGCAGCATTGTGCAATTTCCACGTACGCTCGTAACTTTGACAATTTTTAATATTTTCACTCCAGATTTTCAACATGGTGTTTCTTGACCATTATGCCCCAATGCTTTCATAACAATTCACTGAGGGGTGCATGCAGGAAGGCTTTATTCTGATTATTTCTTCATGGCGTATTTGTTTTTTGTATTGTAACATTGATATATAACAACTGGATAGATCTAGCATACTAGTGATTCATATGACATTGGGGGGAGGATCAATGTGGGCTTACCAAGGCATGCCTCATTTGTCTGCTGTAATGCAGTAATTTTTTGGAATTTTTTCACCATATTTGCAACATGGGCTTTTGGAACCCCACCTCATGAACAGTGGCACTGTCATTTTGTTAATCGGTCCCAAAAGGTGATTCCATGCAGTGACTGCAAAATCACCTTTTGGGACTGAATAATGAGATGACAGTGCATGTGTTCATGAGGTGGGGTCCCAAGAACCACATGTTGAAAATCTGGTACCAAAATTCCCCAAAATGGCTGAGATATCCACCTAAGTTGAACCCCCAATTGCCTGCCATTATAAAGCTTACTGCATTTCATTCAGTTTCCAATCAGCTTTTGAAGAGTTCAGACATGTTTCTGCTCCACAGAAGATCACAGTTCTGGCCATCTGGAGGTACGTATGGGGTGAGAGAGGGTGCGGGGGGTGGTGTGCGTAGATGGTGGTTACAGGTTGGGGGAAGGGGCATGGCGGGATGATGAGGGACCATTTTTTTTTCCAGGTAAAAAACCAAAAAGAAACTGGACTTCCGGGGATGGTTTTCTTTATTTGCAGGTCAAAAACATTATTTTGTGTATACTGGGGTGGGCTCCAAGTGTGTCACGCATTTGGGGGGAACATGATGCCGATGGGTATTTGGCGGCAGTGTCGGCAGAGAAAGTGTGTGCGTGTGTGTGTGGGGGAGACATGATCCCAACAGGGATTGGGCACCCCTGTCAGCAAACAAATTGAACTGGGGGGAATATGCCGACATGGTGATTGGACATCCCTGATGTTGGTATTGTGGATTGTGTGGCAGGCTTCAGGAGCTGCCATATGTACTGGAATGTTTCATCAGGAAAGGCACGTAACAGAGCCTTGTCATCAGATGCTCCAATGAGGAAACTGTGCCTCATTGGAGCAGCAGATTTCTTTCAAGGTTTTGGCTCTCTTTGAAATTTCGCATTATTGCTAGCATGTTCGCTAATTGGTGATTGAGGAAAGCACCCACTAAAGAATTCCCTGTATTCACCAACACTGACACACCTTTGAATGTGCTCCTACCGCAAGATGTTGCTTGCATGTGGGCAAGACAGCATGAAAAGGGGAGCTGGCTCTTTGATGCCGAGTGATGGGGGAATCGCTCGACATGCTGGCAACCCAGATTCACACCTGAACCCACGGTGGCAGAAGTAGAGTTCTGCAGGGAGGGCTCGGAGCATCCGCTGGATGCTTTCCACCCCGGGGGAGGTAGGTGTGAGCCAAGTTACTTTTTCTATTACTTTTCTATTACGTTTGAAAACGTGTTCCAGGAAGCTCTGTGCTGCCACTAGCAAGGATGGAGAAGTACTAGAAAAAGTGATGCACACTACAATTATAGTTACTTATTTCTTTTTATACAAGAACAATACAAAAATAATAAATAACTGTAACAGATTACATTTTTTGAAAGTAATACGTTAGTTACTAGTTACTTTCAAATCAATGCAATCAGTTACAGTTACATATTTCCTTTGCATAAAAAGACATAAGTAATTGTAACTGTAAGGTGTATTACTTGTTCTAGTACTTCTCCATCCTTGCTAGTGACTGCATTTAGCTTTCTGGAACAAGTTTCCGAAAGTAATAGAAAAAGTAACTTACCCAACACTGGAGCCTGTACCACTCTTGAGTGGCTCCTGGTTGCCTGTAGTGGTGGCATACTTTGCGGCATGGGTAACCATGCACTGCAGTACATCCTGTCATGGTGCCACATATATGCAGATGCATTGTGGGTGGGGAATGAAAAAACAGAAAAATGGCTGCTCGATCAATTGGATGAGAGTCATCGGATCCCCTCCACCTCGAAGTCCCGGTGGACTGCCCTCTCAGTCTTCCCAGAGTAGTCCCCGTGCCCAGGTCAAAGTTGAACCCCAGTATCTCTCCTCTCCTGGGGCACCCCCAGTGAAGGATGCATCAAGTGTGTCTGGTGCACAGGTAATAAGGACCAGGAGCAGGATGGCAGGAGAGAATGACTTGACTGATTGGGGGCCCTACATGGCCCAAAGGAGTGGACGGTTGAGTGGTGGGGGAGCATAAACAGATAACGCGAAAAAAGGGGGGTCTAGTATTAGTAAGAGAACCAAGGAGCCAGTTGAGGATGTTTTTCTCCTGTACTGCGAGCCAGGTGTAGGAGCTGAATTCGCTGCCTTACTTTCCTGCAGGTGGATCAATTGTTACTCTGACCCAGAGGAGCAACTGCTTTGAAGGACTGTACAGGCGGTGGCCATGGCCATGGCCCAGGAGCTGGCTGACAGAGCCCTTGGAGAATCCAAAGGTTCTTGTGCAGCAACCTGAACTGACAATACCACATTGGCAAGTGAGTCCTTCAGCATTGGGAGAGAGCATACTGTAGTATCTGCCCCAACTGACTCTGCTGATTCTATTGACTCGGCGCTATGACTACAGCCATGAGGTCTGACCTATGGGGAGCAGTCATGTTTTCTGCCACCCTTCAATTTTTTCTTCTATTCTTCCTCCTATATTTAGATGCTGGCAGCGATGGATCTTCATCTTGAGGAGGTTAGGGAAGAGGAAGGCCTTAGTGCTGGGAGACCGTGCAGCCTGGTCTAGGTGGTGGCTTAGTTTCTGTTAGCTGCTGTTTGTCATGGTCTCCTTGTTTGAATTTTCCAATATTGCACTAAGGAAATTGCTTTACTATAAAGTCCTCAGTCATCTCTGGTTCATCAAAGGTAAGCATGACCCCATTGATATTGATATGAAAGGAGGCTGGATACCTTAGGGAATTTTGCAAGCCCAGATCTAAGCAGGTCTGGTGGGCTGTCATGATGGAAGGGTACTGCTTGGAAAGTTCAGCAGAATAGTCAGCAAAAATTTGAATTTTATGGTTGTGCCAGGAGAGCTACTTATTTTCCCTGGCAGAGGTTGCCATTTCCTCCTGATCCTTAAAGGGTAGGAAGTGGGCGATGATTAGCCTGACCTTGGCTCCCTAAGGAGATTTGGGGGCCAGGAACCAATGTGCTCTGTTGATTTCTATGGGACCATTCCACCTGTGTCCCACCAGTTCTGGAATCACTTTTTGTAGAAAGGGATTGGTGTCCATCCGCTAACACCATTCAAGGAATCCCACAAAATGGAGGAAGTTCCTTTGGCCATGGTTCTCCAGGTCCTCAATTCTATTCCACAGCAAATGGATTGCTCAATCCTGTTTTATGAGATAGGACATGATCTTGTCAGCATGGATCTCTGCGTCCGTGATATGTTGCTCTGCTATACTGGTCTGATGGGAGAAACTGATTATGTCAGCAGTCATATTCTAAGCAGCGATCTCAAGTTTGTTCATTTGGCTAAGCATTTCTTTTATTTCTTTCAGATTGTCATCCGTCGTGGAGGAGGTAGTGGTAGCCATGGTATATGGTACTTCCTGCCCACAGAGTCTAACAAGGAGGAAGAACAATGACTCAGAACTCAGTGGTTGTCCCGAATCAGAAGAATAGATGCAAACTAAAGTCTTAAGACAAGTAGTTATTTAATTTCTGTGAAAGGGACAGGCTAGAAGCTGGTGGTTGTAGGATGCTGGAGGATTTTGTACTGGGTAAGTCAGAGCTAGTGTTTCAAGCTGACATCTTTGTGGTGGTCAAACCATGCCCCCTCATCACATCATTATCTCCAAAGAAATGGCTTTGCTGGAGTCTGTTCAGGCTAACTGGGTTGCTTCTGAGACAGTAACCAGAGTATACAGGATGGTGTATGGTTAACCATACACTACAAGGCAATTCTTCCACCAAGTGGATAAAATGCCAACTAATGACCTCAAGAGTGACGCTAAAGAGGTCTCCAAGTCGGCACTGAATCTACGAGGTGAAAGAATAGCTAAGTAGTGTATGGGTAACCATACACTGTTCTATATAGTGTATGGTGATTGAAAAAAGGAAAAAACACTCACTTTTCCAAATTTTTAATCAGTTCTGCTGACCGCCCTCTACTCACAACTGCCGCTGCCCAGCACACACACGCGCCACTCTCACACAGCTAGGGATGAATCACTTCTGCTATAGTCCCTTGTATTATGATGTCCTCACTAACACAGAACAAGAAGTCGTTCTGCATTAGTGAGGATGTCACTACTGCAACAGAACAACTTTTTGTGGCGTATGGATTTCCATACACAACCGCTTTCCACCATACACTATAACTTAGTAACCATTTTAAGATTTCACCCTAAGTGTCTAAACAGTTTTTTTCTGTCTGCATTTATGAAGTTCTTTCTGCATTTTTATTTTACTGTATTGGGTTTATATGTATTTATATTTATTTATTATATTTATTGCACCTTAGTCACTTTGTCTATGGAGGTCAGAAAGTCATCATGGAACATATCATTAGTGCACTGCCACTTTAAGGTACTGCTGGTATAAATTAGGGTGTCATGGCTGTAATGTCAGCCTTTGATAAAACATCATTTGGATGTGAAATGTGTCAGGTGACCCACCTTCCTCAGGTGAGGTCTGCACTCATTGCGGAATTATTTGCACTTTTATATCTTGCATTAAACTTTTGAGTGTGAATCTATATTCCTGTTTGTGGACTGTTCCTTTGGTAGTTAGTGCCCATCTTCTTCAGACATAATATAGGAAAAGCCACTGCTGTACCTGAGTACTAAGGTCACTCACTGTCAAGCATTGACCTCCATAGCAGTCGAAAATCTGAGCTGTCCGCCCTCCAGTGTTAGTATACAGAGGGTTTTCAGTTTGGCAAGGACCATTGTGCGAGATAGGTGTACAAACTGGTCACCTAGAAATTTTGGCATGATAACATATATTAAAACGAATGAATGGAACACTCCACATAACATAATCACATCTGTGTTCACATCACACGATAGTGGTGATGAAGAAGAAACAGAACAGCCTGGTGGTATCATAAATGGCAAGTTGCCTTCCACTGAGGTAGATTAATCAGTAATGGAGAAAGAATTCCCATGTGGGGCATCTCCAGTCTGGAAGACCATGAGGCCTGCTTACTTGATGAGGCTGACTGATGCATAAACACAAAAGTGTGAGATCCCTCCTTTCCTCCTTATCAGTTGAATCCTTTTCTTCATGATTCAGTTTTGATTTCCAGTGATTATATCTTTCCCAAATATGTGCTTCTGTTCTATACATCCATTTGATTACCACATCTGTTCTCTCCTATGCCATGCCCACAGACACAGAAGAAAATCTTTGAACACTATTTTATTTATTTATCTGAAAATGTTTCACATGGAAAGACAACATGAGCTGAAACCAGCTCATTTCCAGAAGCGTCCTGGGGGAAGGGTTACAAGAGGAGGAAGAGCAAATAAAATCATTTACATATAAATGCAATTAGATGAAGCTAGTACATACGTTGGCATATAAAACAGCACTGTACAGTCCAGAACATCAGGTTGAGGTAATTACCATAAGTAGGTAGCAATCATAGTTGTAGCCAAGAACTAGGCAGTTGGAGGGTAAGGCTGGAGATAGATAAACCTTAATAGTTGTTGGAAGTAACAGGCTGGGCATAGGGTTAATAAGTACCGGGAGGAGACCAGCCTGAGGAGGGAGGAAGGAAGATGAGACAGGGAATTGAGGATATCAGATAATGCGTAAGCTGGAGGGGAGCTTTAGGGATAGGCAGATGACGCAAGTAGGGGTGAGGGAGATGAAAGGGAAGAGAGGAGAGAGAGAAAGAGTCAAGCTGGGAAGCTATACCCCTTCAGGATGCTACAAATCCTGCAAGGGGAAGGGGAGAGAGAAAGAGCCAAGCTGGGAAGCTATACCCCTTCAGGAAGCTGAGAACCCTGCAAGGGTGACAGGAACCCAGCAGAGACAGAGGTGAGAGGGAGGAAGGGGTAAGGGAGGGGAGGAAAAAAGGGGGCTGAGAACCAGTGGACAAGGAGCTGGAGGGGGAGGCAAACTGGAAGGTATGGTGAGTCAGGGTGATAGGAATAGCGGATAATGTGCAAGAGGGGATTGTGGATAGAGGATAATGTGCAAGGATGGAGGGGAGGAGGCTAAAAACAAGTGCATTTAGGTGAGAAAAAGTTGTGTAATGCTGTCGCGATAGAAGGAGAGGATGAGGAGAGTCTGATAGGTGGCTAAAATCAAGTGCAGTTAGGGGAATAAAGTTGTGGAGGGTTGTGGAGACAGAAGAGGATGAGGAGAGTCTAATTTTATTTAGTTATTTATTTACTTTTTATTTATTTGATCTAGGATTACAAGTACCTTTGAGCCAAGGCTCTTTTACAAAGGTTCCACATCAGGAATAACATACAACAAGGAAACAACAGTGAGATAACAGTAAAACAATTCTTGTACAACAATGCTATTGAGAGAGGTCAAGTATAGGAAGGGTAAGGTGTAGAGGAGGAGAAGAAATGTAGGTGGTTAACAGAGACAGTCATAGCCAAATGGTGAACACATCAAGGATGCATGAGCCCACTAGGGGTGGGTCTGGTCAGGCACCCTGGGGTGGCAAAGAACAGGGATGAGAGGAGAGGGGGAAGATGTAGACGCAGCTGGAGGCATTTGTTGAGAAAAATGGGAATGAGTGCTAGAAGAGAAGAGGGGCAGGGTGAGGGGAGGAATAAGTGCAACAATGGGGCATGGAGAGACTAATGAGGTGGTATGTAGACCTGGATTTGAGTTGGTGCCACAAGAGCCGGGGGGAAGGGGATTGGGGGGGAAGGTGGGGGAAGTGAGTTTCAGAGCTTAGGAAAACAATAGGAAAGTGCATCCTGGACTATGGCGGTGGAGTGATGAGGAATAGCTAAAAAGCGTGAGTCAGTGGATCTGAATTGGCAGGAGAAGAGAGGAGGAACTGCAAAAGAAGAGGAGAGGTAACAGTGAAAAGTCCCAAACCAGAATTTAAAAGGGAATTTAGTGCAGTGAGAGAGTCATCTGCACTCCAGGGAGGGGAACACTAGAGAGTTGTACAAAGAGCAGTGATGTGTGTGGGAGGGAGAGTTGAGAGCCAAGCAACAGAAAGCATTGAAAAGAGGATCCAACCTGGTAAGGAATGACTTGGGAGCAGCACTGTAGACTATGTTGCAATAGTCAAAAATAGGGAGTATTACTTTCGAACTACATCGTGAGATGACACTTTTCCTCCAAAAACATTGGCCACATCTACTGCAATTGCATGCCTACAGACTAAAAAATGTGGACTGTTAACTCTGCAGCTTAAATGCCATTGAAAGCCATGCAGACCATGAATCCGACAGCAGTCAATACATCACCCCCCTCCTCCTCCTCCTCCTCCTCCTCCTCCTCTGGTCTGATTGTGTCCCCCATATCCACCAACATAGCTCATCACTGCCTCCACTGCATGCACTCATCCAAAACTGAAAAACAAGCACTCTTAAGCTAGTGTAAATACTGTTGTTGCCAGCCATGCAAACCATGCACCCAGAAGTGATCAAGACACCGCCTCCTTCTCATCTGGCCTGACTGTATCCTCCACATCAACCAGTAACATGGCCACTGCTGCATCCACATCATGCATCCAGATTGAGAAAACCAGGCATTTAAACCAGCATAAATGCTGTTGCTAGGCAGACCTCAACCCAACCAGCCAGCCCACCTGCCAGACAGCAAGCCAGACCTCAAGCTACTGTAAGCCTCTAGCCAGTCAGCCCATCAAGGCAGCAAGACTGAAGTTCAGCAAAGCCCAAAATTGTCTTCTGTCGTGGTAAGTTACAGTCATTGTTTTTCACACTACTTATCTTCATTGCTGGTGGTCAGTCTGTCATAGCAGAGGGGGGGCTTCCACCCTGCTTACAATACATTAAAATGTGTTTGTTTATTTCTGTCTCCCTCTCATTTCAGACAGCCCACCACAAGCCACAGACTAAAGTTGCTTCTTCCTCCACTGCTTTTGTAATATGATGATATCATGACATGTTTTTTTCATTTTTGAAAAATATTAGTGTTAATGTGTTCCTTTCTTAGGTAAATGATGACACAGTGGCCATGTCAAATCTGGCTAATTGCCTTTTTTCCTTCACAGATGACCTATACAGAAAGAGTGGCCCAGGTCCTGAATGTCTTTTTACCTCCCATCCCCCTATACCCTAAACTATCTCCCTACACTTACGCACCCACTCTCTCATATGCCTATATCAGTTTGCATCTTCAATCCTTGCTACTTCTGAAACTCTTCTACTCCTATGACAAGGCTTAATTTTGCTGCATTATAATTATCTGTATAACTGTATCCGTGTACTCCACTATTTGTATAGGTATTCCCTGTTTTTTTCATTGTATCTAACCTAGCTAATATGTCTAGCCATCCTGTTTCTTGTGGTAAGTAACCCTGGACTGTGTAAACCAATTCCAATGTTTTTTTTATTGTCTTTTTTACAAACTTTCAATGTGGAACCTTTGTAAAAGAGCCTATAGCTCAAAGGTGTTAATTCTGAATTCCAAATAAATAATATATATATATATATATATATATATATATATATATATATATATATATATATATAGTGCAGCCACAACAGTGGCAAAGTCAGATTATGAAATGGGTCAGGAGTTCTCAGTGTCCTGATTGGCTGAGAGGAACCAGTGGCCGTGTCCTTATCAGGGCATATTGTGCCAACTGACACCTCTTCAACCGGTCAGGACTCACCACAATAGCAATATCAGTGTGCTATCATTGAGAAATTGCATAGCCACTGAACTGAAGCCCCACCCACCCACATGCACACACAACATGCTGTCTCTTAGTTAGTATAGCCATGATTTATACTGCACAACAAGGTACTATCATGGAAAAAAGCGTTTTAATGCCTTACCCCTCATTTAAAACAAGCATTTGTCAATGCCGAATATTTGCTTGCTGATATTAGCATTGGAAGTGCAGGAGTTAGACAGAATAGGAATGGCAGTGACGTATTGAACTCATGCAAACTCCACCTTCACCCTGCACAGATGGACAGGCATTGGGGTGTGCCTTTGGGTCATCGCCCACAATGCTTACAGCATTTCACCTCACCCTACCCTTTAGACACTGACAAGTGTTAAGGTATGCCTTGGAGTGTTCGGCTTCACAGTCAACCCATTTCATAAGGACATACACTGAAATGGGTACAGTATAGAAAAATGGGGTGAAGTCTGGGGCTGAACAGTCCAAGGCACACCTCAATGCCTGTCACTGGCTTCAGGGTGGGGGTGGGAGTGGAATGGCATGAGCATTACAGCCAGTAATCCAGAGGCACACCCCTGCTGCCTGTCAGTCTGTACAGGGTGGGACGTTATGGTTAGAAACTTTAATGCCCCGGGTGTTTGTTGGTATTTGAACTATAAATTTTCAGCGTGGCCTTTTTGTGACCCCCACCTCATGAAAGCATTTGGGACCTCTGCTCATGAACAGTGGCACTGTGATTTTGTTAATCTGTCCCGAACTTTGATTTCCCACAGTGACTGTGCCATTCTGTGCCAGATGTGCGAAAACACAGATCGGGCAGGATGTAAAGAATGACAGCTGTACCATTCATAGGGAGGTGTGAAGAGATGGCAATGTTGAAAATCTGGAGTGAAAATATTAAAACTTCTTGAACATCTGAGTGCATGTGGAAACTGCGCAATGCATGCTCCTAACACAGTCATTTAGTGGAATTATTTCACCAAATTTTCAACATAGGCATTTTGTTACCTCTGCTCATGAACACTGTCACTATGATTTTCTTAATCTGTCCTGAACATTGATTTCCCACAGCGACCGCGCCATTGTGCGCCAGATGGGCGAAAACACATTTTGGGCAGGATGTAAAAATTGACAGCTGTACTCTTCATAAGGAGATGTGCAAAATTGACAATGTTGAAAATTTTGAGTGAAAGTATTACAAATTTTTAAAGAAATGAGTGTGTGTGGAAACTGCGCAATGCATGCTCGTAACACAGTCATTTTGTGGACTTTGGTCACCAAATTTTCAACACAGGCATTTTAGGACCTCTGCTCATGAATAGTGTCACTATGATTTTCTGAATCTGTCCCAAACACTAATTTCACACAGTGACTGAGCTATTCTGAGCCCCAAGTGTGAAAACACATTTCGGCCAGGATATGAAAAATGACAGCTGTACTTGTCATAATGAGGTGTGAAAAAAATGACAATGTTGAAAAGTTGTAGTGAAAATATTACAAATTTGCAAAGTTATGAATGTGTGTGTGGAAACTGGGCAACGAACGCTTGTAACAGTAATTTTTTGGAATTTTTTTACCAAATTTGCAACATGGGCTTTGTGAGAGGCCACCTCATGAACAGTGACACTGTTGTTTTGTTAATCAGTCCCACAAGGTGATTCCGTGCAGTAACCACAAAATCACCTTTCAGGATAGAATAACCAGATGACAGTCACTAAATTCATGAGATGGGGTCCCAAGAACACCATGTTAAAAATTTGTACTCAGAATTCATGAAAATGGGCGAGATATCCACATAAGTTGAAAAAATCCATTTATGCCATTATACAGCTTACTGTCATTTCTTCGGTTTGCGGTCAGCTTTGAAAAGAGCAGACATGTTCCTGGTCCACAGAAGATTGTCACACTGAGCTCCGGAGGGGAGTATGGGGTGAGGGTGGGTGCAGGTTGGGGCAAGGGTACCGGACTCAATGAGGGACCTTTTTATTTTTACAGGAAAAAAAATAAATAACCCAATGCGGGAATGCTTTCTGCTTTTACAGGTACTTTGGCATGTTGGGGTGGGCTCCCAGTGTGCCACCTAAATGTTTCTTGGGGGGAGGGTCTGTAACCAATGGGGATTGGGCACCCCTATCAGCAGAGTGTTGGGGGGTGGGCGCATGAGCCAAGGGGGATTGGGCACCCCTTGGCACAAAACAGATGTGGGGGAATTATGCCGATGGGGATTGGGCTACCCTGTTGGCAAATGAATTGGGGAAGGGGCATACTGACAGGGGGATTGGGCACCCCTGTCGGCTTTAATGGGAACTGTGAGAGGCGGCAGCTGTCCATCAGCTTCCATGAGGACTGTGAGAGGCTGATGGAGAAGCCGCCACCACGTTTTTTTGAAATGGGACACCAGACAATGCAGCTGTAATTCGCTGCTGCAATCAGGGTCTGCCCCTCCAGCAAAAACAGCTGATTGTTTATGACAGAGTGCTCCCTGATTGAAGTGACGAGTTTCTTTCAAGTTGGTGGCAAGCTACACTAGTGCTGTCATGGACAGCGTGATCCTCTATTGGTGCCACACAGACCAGCCCCAAAATGGGCTGTTGGCACTGGCAACAACACTGCCGCTCCTCCACAACTTGCTACTGCAGCAAGTTGCTGTAATATGTTTCTTGCACATGCATGCAAGCAAACATAACAAGCATTTGTCAGTGCTGAATGTTTGCTTACTAGCATTGGCATTGATAGTGTAGGAGTTACAGAGCTGCATAATAGGAATGGCAGTGAAGTATTGAACTGAAGCCAACCCCACCAGCACCCTGCAGAGACTGACAGGCATTGGGGTGTGCCTTTGGGTTGACAAGCATAACGGCCACGCCATTTCACCACACCCTACCCTGCAGACACCGACAAGTGTCACGGTATGCCTTGGGGTATTTGGACCTTATGCGCACTCTTATTCATCAGGAAATATGGTGAGATGGGTGCGGTATGAGAATGGGGTGAACTTTGGGGCAGAAGAGTTCAAGGCACACCTCGGCCTCTCAGTGGCTGCAGGGTGTGGGTGGGGGTGGAATGGTATGAGCATTGCAGGCGACAATCCCAAGTCACAGCCCTGATGCCTGTCATTCTCTACAGGGTGGGGCGTTATGGTCGGAAACCCTAACACCTCAGGCATTCGTTGGTATTTTCACTCCAAATTTTCAACATTTTTTTGTGACCCCTACCTCATGAACAGTGGCAATATCAGTTTGTTAGCCGAAAGCTGCTTTTGCACAGTGACTACAGCATTTGTCACCACAGGTGCAAAAACACATTCCAAACAGGATGTAAAAATGACAGCTGTACTGTTCATGGGGAGGTGTAAAATGGCAATGTTGAAAATCTGCAGTGAAAATACTAAAAAAACTGGTGAAGTCACGAGTGCAGAAACTGTGCAACGCACACCTGTAATGTAATTAGTTTGGGGATTTCTTGCAGCAGATTGTCAACACAGGCATTTTGGAACCTCCAATCATGAACAGTGTCACTGTGATTTTCTTTATCTGTCCCGAACAATGATTTCCCACAGCGACCACGCATTTCTGTGCTGAAAGTGTGAAAACACATTTCGGCCATGTCGTGAAAAATGACAGCTGCACTGTTCATAAGGAAGTGTGGAAAAATGCCACTTATGAAAATCTGGACTGAAAATATTACAAATTCATGAACTTACAAGGGTGCGTAGAAACTGCGCAATGCTCACTTGTAACACAATCATTTTATGGACTTTTGTCACCAAATTTTCAACATAGCCATTTTAAGACCTCTGCTCATGACCAGTGTCACTGTGATTTTCTTAATCTGTCCCAAACATTGCTTTCGCACACCGACTGCACCATTGTGCGCTACATGTGCGGAAACACATTTTGGGTGAGATGTGAAAAATGGCAGTTGTACTGCTCATAAGGAAGTGTGGTAAAAGGCAATGTTGAAAATCTGGATTGCAAATATTAAAAACTCACAAACTTGTGAGCATGCATAGGAACTGCGCAACGTGCGTTCCTTAAACAGTCATTTTTGGGAATTTTTTCACTAAATTTTCAACATAGCCATTTTAAGACCTCTGCTCACTGTGATTTTCTTAACCAAATTTGCAACATAGGCTTTTTGAGAGCCCACCTTATGAACACTGGCACTGTCATTTCATTAATCAGTCCCAAAAGGTGATTTTGTGCAGTGACCGTGAAATCACCCTTCGGGCCTGATTAACACCATGACAGTGACAGAATTAATGAGGAGGGGTTCCAAAAACCCCATGTTGAAAATTTGGTGCCAAAATTCCAAAAAATGCCTGAGATATGCAGCAAAGTTGAAAAAACCCTATTTATGCATTATACAGCTTACCAGCATTTCCTCGGGTCACGGTCGGCTTTGAAGAGTGCAGACGTGTTCCCGGTCCACCGAAGATCATCACGCCGGACTCCAGAGGTAAGTATGGGGTGCACAGAGGGTGGACGCGGGTGGGCAGGAAGACCTCTGAGGGAATGTTTTCTTGTTTACAGGTTTTTGTTTTATTTTAGGAAAATGACATGGGATGTTTGCCACGCTGGGGTGGGCTCCCAGCGTGGCAGTTGTAAGGCTGTTTGGGGGGGGCTAGAGCTGATGGGGCATTGGGCTCCCCCATCAGCCATAATAATTTCTGCCACGCTGGGGTGGGCCCCAGCATAGCACCTGCAAAGCTTTTTGGGGGCGTGAGCTGATGGGGATTGGGCACCCCGCCAGCCATACAGTTTGTGCATGGGGGAGGAGCACATGAGCATGCAATATGTGTGCTTGCGTGCGTCTGTGTTGCAGGGAGTGCTGCTCTCTGAAGCGGAGCTCTCCCTTTCAACTGTACGGCACTGCATTTTGGATCATCGCACTATGTTTCTTGCACATGCATGCAAGCAAACATAAAAAGAAATATCACCTGTTATGATCTGCTTCACAAAGCCACCACCGATCCAATGAGGCAGGACTGCATGCTGCCCCTTGTACCGACCAACCATGGCCAGATGCCTCACTGTACTGCTGCTAGCTCTGTCCCCCCCATGTGATGAGCATGATCGGTAGAAGTTCTCCATGTTACCAGCTTCTCCCAGTCTCTCAGCAGAAAGCATTCTTCCGTTACAGTGACAGAAATCATAGCAACTCTTACAGCTTCACTGTCAAAAATGTGGTGAGATGTACTAAAATGGAGAGCCACTCGGCTACGGCTGCTGCAGAATGACATGCTTGCTTCCTGTAAAACCTGGAGCTGTCAGAGATTTAAAAGACTAAATCCACTCATGTTATGCTCCAGACAAAACACTTCCCAGGTGCTTAAGCCAGAAGTGCCTTGTGCCTCATTTGGCTCCAGGGGGCGTGCTCTTATCAGGCCATAAACCACACCTCGTTGTGTCTTATTCCTTACGTAAATGACTTCTTTTCCTCACATTTGACAGGTATAGTAAGAATGGGATTGGACAATGACTCTAACATGCAGCCACAACGGTGGCAAAGTCAGGCTACATTATTTTTTTTCTTCAAAGATGACAGGGTGACAGGTATAGTAAAACTTAAAGTGGACAATGTATATACTGTCCATGTGGTCAGTCACCCCCAGTGACCAGTTTAGTAAGCGCTACATAATTTTCAATTATCTTCACAAGTCTGACCCAGTCCTGCTCTCATCTCAGTCAGAAAGGAAGACTCCTCCTCCTCCTCCATCTCCCCTGTCTGGGGCAACTTTGTGCCATTTCAAGGCAGGGCCATCACCAATGTAAAGGCAGGTATTCTTTCGAAAATTTTATTTTTCGGGACTTCTGGTGATGTTCACCCGAGATGGCAGACTGATCTTTCAGAGCTCCGTTGTATCCTCGCATAATCCGGCATCATCTGCGTCCATAACCTGGCCAATCTCATTAAAAAACGATGGCTGGAGGTTATTATGGTGAATACTCACAGCTGTCTCAAGGGGTTTTTCGCTCCAATAGGAGAAAAGCCAATTTTAAATCAAGAGTGGTCCATGGCCAACATGGTGGGCCTAGACCAGGAGGCCCCTAGTAGAGTGACCTAACTAATATACACCCTGCCTACGGATCCGAGCTTGGATGAGGACAGAAAGATCACAATCACCTCTTGACAGCTTTGTCAAGAGCTGCGGTGCCTAGGTAACAAAACTGGAAGTTTTCAACAACAGCTAATGGACTTACGGAAGGACCAGCAACACCAACAAACACAGATAGAGAACCTGGAGCAACATACCTCTGAATTTTCCATGATGCTAGATCTGCATAATGAAGCACTCCTACAGTTACACGATAGGGAGAGATGGCTACAACAGAAGATCGAGGATTTAGAAAATCATTCAAGAAGGATCAACATTCGTATCCATGGCTTACCTGAGGGCACAGAATCGAGAGACATGGTTTGTTTCATGGAGAGCTTCCTAAAAGAGACACTAGGCCTAGACCCTAACTATGCTTTAAATATCATCAGGGCACACCGCTCGCTAGGCCTATGCCCCTCCAATCCAAAGGCGTGGCCACGCTCTGTGATTATTGCTTTCTTGGACTACAGTATAAACTCAGATATGCTGCAGAAAGCTTGGCAGAAGAAAGAAATAGTATTTGGTGATACTAAGTTGTAGTTTGAGCATGACTATGTGCCCATTACAATGGACCAATGATGGAAATTATTGCCCATCCTAAAAAGGCTCCAAGAAAAAGTGATTAAGGACAGACTGGATTATCCAGCTACCTTAAGACTCACCACAGACAGGAGCACTCAGTTATTCTCCACAATATCGGAAGCCAAAACATTTCTGGCTCAGTGGGATATATCAGTAGACAAACTGTTGGACCCAGAAGTAATCAAACAGCTAGATCAACGCTGATGGTATCCTCTTGGAGGCTAGGGACCAGGAAGAAATGAATGCTTGGCACAACTACAGAGTCCACATAATCACTAGATCACATGAAAGCTGTCAAGGAGGCCAGTTCTGAGCTGTCCACCCCACTTCCACAGAGACACAAAAGAAGAGGAAAACGGCATAACAAACAAAAGAATATCCAAGGGAAAACAGTAGTGACAGCTGGCACTACATCTAGCACTACAACAGCAGCTACTTGACTTTGGGACTTCTGGAACAATGTATCATATAAAAAGTCCTTCTTTTTTCTCTCTCTCTTTTAAGTAAGCCCACCAACAGAAGGCTGGTGCTCTGGGCAATAAATTAGCCCTGTAGCAATTTTAATAGTTGGTATTTCCCCCCCTCCCTTGTTCCATACGACCCCAGCTTTAACTGGTTTCCCTCTCCTTGTCTCTTGATTTACTTTAAATAAGATATAATATGGTAATTAATGTGAACTCTGGGGGGTGGGGAGAGTGGTTGGAAGGGAGGAAAACAGTCATGTTGTCTTACAGGTGGTTCTAAAGCAGAAGTCCTATCAGGCTACAAGGTCCAGGGGGAGAAAACCTAGACATTACCCCACAACCTAGAGCACGCTGCTCAGAGAGGACAAAATGCCACCTGGTTGACTTCCCATGGGACTGGGCCCTAGCTTCTGAAGAGACAACATTAAATGCTAACCCCCTCCAGAGATTTCTCAGAAATAGAAGGGATATCTTTTGTGCATCTTCTCAATTGATAAACTGATGAACAGACTTGTATGTTCATCGAAAATGGGATTGGTCTGGGACTGGAGGAGGGGAGGGATAACGGGACTGAATGAGGGATCAAGGGTTGGCTTCAGTGGCGCAGAGAAAAGTTATGCATCAGCAAATGAATATTGACCTGGTTTGGTTCACATAAATTCTGTTTTTTTTTCCATGGATAAGTGACGGTAAAGGCGATGATGGATTAATAAGGGGAAAGAGAAAACAGATAATATACTCCAATGCCGGG
The DNA here is from genome assembly GCA_016271365.2 of Neoceratodus forsteri. Lineage (NCBI taxonomy): Eukaryota > Metazoa > Chordata > Ceratodontiformes > Ceratodontidae > Neoceratodus > Neoceratodus forsteri. The sequence continues at coordinate 862,186,855 of CM028137.1, read as the reverse complement.
GGGCGGGGGGAAGGGAACTTGGTCAAGAAAACTTATTTCCTTTACTTCCAAGCCCTAAGGGTGATGCTCCACCTTACTATGAGTGGTCAGAGATAGGCCCTCGTTTTTGGTGCGGCCTTTGGTAGCAGCACCATCCCATCTCCATTCTTAGAGGTGTGGTACAGGTGGCACTTTTGAAAGTCATTTATTAGAGGGATAGGAATTTCTCATAGTTCAAGTGGCAAGTTGCCATGTTGTTGTTTTGACTGTTGAAGTTTTCCTAATGCATTAATATCTGTTACTGCACTGATTGTGTATTGGAAAAGAAAATGACAGGTTCTGATGTGGGTGGTCGGGACTTGCTGGGGAACAGGGGCTGGCAATAGGTAGGGAACTGAAATTATGGATCTGTTCCTCATTGCATACAACGTTAAAGGCCTTAACAGCCCAGTGAAAAGGGTCAGGGTGTTTCAGAAGCTAAGTAGGCTTAACCCAGCAATAGCTTATCTGCAAGTAACACATTTGTCTGAGCAGGAACACATGAAACTGAGGCGTTCTTGGGTAGGAGATGTCTATGTGGCCCACTGGCCTGAACATCCTCACAGGCAGGGAACCGCTATCCTTTTAGGAAGAATGTTCCTATTAGGATTGTTGAGACACAGATAGACCCAATGGGAAGATATATTAGGCTCAGGGCATATTATTTTGACCTCAAATGTACATTTCTGAACATTTATGCCCCCAATGAATTAAAAGAAAATCAGCTGTTCATTAAAAAAATGATTCTGCAAACAATCACTGACCCAGATGCTCTCTATGTCATTAGGGGAGACTTTAACATAGTTATGCAGCCCCACAGGGATGGGGGGGGCCACCATGGGAACCCCTCAATCAGCAGGGCTTTTAATGCGGCTCATGGGTGAGATGGGTCTGGTTAACTCTTGGCGAGGCACTTACCTGGCTCGAAAAGGCTATACCTTCTTCTCCCACAGACATAACAGCTTTTCTAGAATTTACATGTTTTTTGTGTCGGGGAGATGAGGGCTATGATACAGAGATGTAACATACCATGATGTGGTCAGACCATGCTCCAGTGCTGCTGAGGTTAATGCCAACCCCTTCTCCCAGAAATTCTGTGTGGTGAATGAATATAGGGCTAATAAATAATGATTTATTTAGAGGGGAGATAAAAGAGGTCATCATAGCATATCAGGATTCAGATCCAGACTTGGACACCTATCCTTCGATAAGGTGGGACGATCCCAAGGCAGTCATTAGGGGGGAAATAATTAAACGTAGTTCTAGACAAAAATGACAACACCTTCAACTCCAAAGGGAGATGGAAGAGGAGCTTTGGGAGGAGGAGTTTACATACAAGCTGACTCTGTACCCTGAAGACAAGGCACTTTGGTTGGGGAGGAAGAGGAGGCTGGAGTCATTATTGGCTCGCCAGGTAGACGGCCTCCTGTGATGTACAGGCCAGAAATACTATGAGGGGGTAAAAGGGATGGTCGCTTTCTGGCTCTAGCCCTTAGAAAGCAAATTACCTTTAGAGCAGTCACACAAATTCAACGTTCAGGAGGAGGGAAGAATCTAGTCATGGACCCTCTGGGGATCTCGGAGGTTTTTGACGATTTCTATGTAACTCTTTACTCTCACATAACCTTGGAACGTTATGAAGATAAATTAATGAGGGTTTTCAGGCAACTAGATCTTCTGACTATTAATGAGAGTGATAGGTTGGCTCTGGAGGGGGATATCTCAATTGGGGAAGTATTGGATATGATAAAAGAAATGAAGACTGGGAAATCCCCCGGGCTGGATGGTCTACCCTCAGAATTCTATAAGCACTTCAGTGAGAAACTGAAATCTCCTTTATTGGATTGTTTTCATTACATACAGGCTGGGGGCAAGGTACCTCCCTTGAGGAGACAAGCCCAGATAGCAGTTTTACTAAAGGAGGGTAAAGACCCTGAGCTCTGTGCTTCCTACCACCCCATCTTCCTGTTAAACATTGATATGAAGATTTTCACGGGGATACTGGTGAGTCGCTTGTAGCGGGTGGTAACACAGGTTGTTCACCCAGATCAGACGGGCTTTGTGGTGGGCAGATGCCTGTCTGATAATATGAGAAGACTTTTAAATATCATCTCCTCACAGTGAGAATGGGGAGAGTTCCAGGTAGAAATCTCCATGGACACCAAAAAGGCATTTGATAGGGTTGATTGGCAATTTTTAAAAAACAACCATAGAGAGAATGAAATTTGGCTCTAAATTTTTGAAGATTCTTTCTAGTTTTTGCACCTCCCCTCAAGCCTAACTGAGGGTGAATGGAGTCAGCTCGAGATTGTTCCCCTTACACAAAGGCACCCTTCAAGGTTGTCCCCTATCACAGTTGTTATTTGCAATTTGCCTGGAGCCCTTGGCTGTGGCAGTTTGTCAGGATCCAGGTATTTGAGGGGTGATGGTGGAGAGGGAAAGAACAAAAGTTAGCTTTATATGCTGATGATTCCATTTTATTTCTGAGCTCCCTGGAGACCTCGGTCCCCTGGCTGTTGACCCAGCTGGAGTCCTTTGGAGACCTATCTGGATATAAGCTTAATTATGATAAATCTGAAGCTTTGAAGCTGTTGGGTACCTGCCCCCACCTCTGGATTCTACTTCTACATTTCCCTTTAGCTGGGCTAAGAATAACCAAGTCAGAAATCTGGGAGTGCAGATAAATATGGACATAACAAAACTATTTAAAGCTAATTATAATAAAATGTGTGAAACTGCCAAACAAGACCTAGCAAGATAGTTCCTGCTACCTCTGACCACAGCTGGTAGAATAGATGCCATTAAAATGAATCTCTTATCATGGTACCTATTTCTTTTCACCAATCTTCCCCTCCCTATCCCTCCAACATACTGGAGGATGATGGCCCGTGGAATTTCCCAGTTTGTCTGGGGTGGTTGCAGACCTCGGATTTCACAAAAAATACTCTCTCTCCCTAGAGATCAAGGAGGCCTGACAATGCCAGACTTTTATCTTTACTATTTGGCATGTCAGTTACAGGGGGTGGGTACTTGGGTACAGCAGTGTATTGTCTCAGGCTGGTACCAAATGAAGGAGGCTGACTGTTTGGGTCCTCCCCTCCTTTCCTTGGCCGTGGTAGACCCAGGGGACCCAATCCCAGCAATGACCAGAAACCCTTGGACACAACATATACTGAGAATCCTAAAAAAAGTCAGACATTTATTAAACTCAGCAATGGATCTTGGGCCCTTCTCTCATATACAACACCATGCTTCTTTCCTCCCCCCAAAAACTGGACTCAGCTAACACAAAGTGGGATTCTAGGAGGCTGACTCGCTGCTCACAGTTTTTAGAAGGGGCCATCTGTGCATCCTTCCAAAAGATGAAAATTAAATTTGGCCTTCAAGATAAGGATTTTTACAGATACCTGCAAGTCTGTCATTTTATTGGGGAAGGCGAGCACATAGTTTCTCTCCCGTGGACTTAATCCTTGGTAGAGTTATATTCAAGAGCTAATTACCCCAGGCTCAAGGGTGCATTGCATTTTGCAACTTTATGGCCGGTTGAGACCGGTGGATTCACAACCACTAGACAGTATTAGGAAAGCACGGGAGCAGGAAATCCCTAGACAGATACGGCAGGAAGACTGGCAGTGTAGATTAAAGCTGGGTTGGCAGGTAACCTTTCCCAGACCTGGAGGGAATTTTACTAGTGAGTCTTGGTTCACTATTTTAGGACACTGACCATCACCAAACATTTTCAAACCACCAGTACCGACACCTGTTGGAGAGCCTGTGGCCAAGTGGGGGTCACATTGGCACATATTCTGGAGCTACCCAAAGATTTCTTACTTTTAGCAGAGGGTGAAAGACTCAGTGCAGGACATTCTGTCAGTCACTATACTGACCTAGCCCACTGACTGGGTCTTAGGTCTACCCACGTTGATAAACCTCCCTCCATCAAAGTTAGCCCTGGCACTTACAGCAGCAGTTTTAAAATGTAAAACTGCACACTGGCTAAGAGCAAACTCTCCTACATGGTCTGAATGGGTAAACAGGGAAAATAATATTATGGACATGGAGTCCATAACAGCTAGATTAAACCTCCAAGAGGATAATTTTAGGAAAATCTGAGGTAAGTGGATAGCTTGGGAGGCAGCAAGAGATGGGGAATAAATCCTTGGGTAAGAATAGAAATATGGAGGTCAGATATTAGAATCACCACTATGGGTTCTGTTTGCCAGTGTCCCTGGATGGAGATACATAGAACTGGGCCAGTCCACGAACAATTCTTTATCTTGATAACATGATGATGATGCAGGATAACCAATTTTTTCTCTTGCGCAGGACACAGGCGGTGCAGAAATGGACCCAGTTTTAAGGGTTTACCTGTTTTGTTTTACTCCAATATGTTTTAAGATTTCAGTGTCTATTTCAGACATTTGTTGCTATGAAGAATAGGTATGGTAGTCACAGACAAATACATAAAGAGCTTCTATGTGTTTTGCTGTAAGCATCAACAAGACACAAGGGTACAAGACTTACATAAAAAAAAAAATCTTCATGAAGTGTGTAAACACAAGTGAGAACGTTGGCATCACTGTATATGATATGTATGTTCTGAATGTACTATCATGTGAAAAGGCCTGAATGCTTGACTGTACTCTGACCTGCACTTTCTTAATAAACTTGAGTTTCAAAAAAAAAATTCCCTTTTCTTTCATTTTTTTTAATTTTGGTTTCCTTTCACAGGTGTACTATAACACAATAGGGAGTGTACTAAAGGTTAAGTTTTTCCTATCTTGTATTCACATCAGGTCTCTTTACATTCTGTCATCAAGATGAATGACTCATCCTCCAACAGCAAATAAACCACTGCCATCGTCACCACCAAATCGTTGATGTGGTCATCCTTGCTGACTATTGCGTGGACCTCCTCCTCCTCCTCCAGCTTCCCCAGCACTGTATGTGGTCTTATTAAAGTCAGCACATCCTCTGCATCCAGCATAAATAACAGGCATCCAACTCATGCTTTTGCTTCATTGTACAGTTTGTCATACACCTGAAAAATATCTAAAAAGAGAGAAACTGGAACAGACAACAGCTATAGAGTATTAGAAAATTGACTTTTTATTTCCTGGCATCTGATTGGCTCATACCCTTATCAAGGGGGATATATTAACTTTCAATAGATGCCCGGGAAATAAAAATTACCAGCCCATGTGCCCCTCCATCCACTCAGATATCCCTGAACCCACCCTGCTTCCTTGTTGACCGAAAATACCCAGTTCAATCTTATATCACCTCCATTTTCTCTCTTGCTTATTGAGAGATATTGGCCCCCTAATATCAGCAGCCTGGCCATACTGCACACAACCTCAGCTGATTCATTTCTAAGTACATTATTTTTACTTTATTACCTCTTCAACAAGAGCCAACCATGCTCTCTGTCCTTCTCCAGCCAGCCGTCTGGCCGTTCACTCCCAAAGATGATGCTGCTTGTTACTGTAACGGGATGACCAAACGAGACAGCTGCCCTCCCCCAGCAAGAGAAGCATTACCCCCCCTCTGCCTTACTTTTCTGAAGAATAAAAGACTTACACATGAATTCAAAAGCAAAAATAGCATAAGAAAACAAGCCGTCAGACCAATTTGTCTTCACGGAACCACCAGCTATCACTGCCATTTTCAAAGATCTATCAAAGACTCCTCACCACAGCCTCCACTCCTGCTTGAAAATTCTATCAATATTTAAAAAAAAAAAATGAAAGAAAGAAACACACTTCAGCATTTACTTCCGCGGTCACGGAGATGAAGAGAGAATTCATCCTTTCTCCCAGCTGTGGTCATACACTATGGCAGCACTCTCCCGACTGCACTCTCTCACTGTGTGACAACTTCTGCCCATCTAAAACAGTTTCTCCCACTGTTCCCTAACCCAATTATCCTCCGGCTGTGACTGGAACATTAAAAAAAATGTTGTTTCCCAAAGCGAGCAGTGACAGCAATGTAGGGCCTCTCACCTCAGTGGCAACCTCGCTTAGTCGCAGCGCCTTTAGCCAACCAGTAAAATGGTTACCCAGTCCAGAATGGAATACCGCACCATAAATCTCAGCCTTAAAAAAAAAAAAAAGCAAGAAAGAAGGAAAATATCCTTCTCGTAGTGCCACTTCTTACTTCTGGGTCTCGCACTTATCACAGTTTAGAAGGGAGAAAAAACAAAACAAAAAAATGACTGGAAAGAAATAAGTGGCAACACTTTAGAGCACTCTACTGGCTAATACAGTAGATACAGGGACTATTTTACTAAAAATGGACAGAAATGCATTTCTAGTCATTTTCTATAGAATTACTTTGGGTTTTTTTTTTTTGTAATTATATAAAACATTACACATATACCCATTTTCAAGTTCAAGTTTATTGCAGGAAAACTCCATTGAACAAGCTCATTCACAAGGAAGTCCTGAAGCATTTACACAGACATGGAGACATTACATAACAGGGATCACTGATTATAAGTAAATAAAGTGCAGACATAGTTCACGAAAGGCATTTCATAGAAAGAAATATCACTGTAAAGTAATGTATCGTTAAGGAACATTTGATTCTTCGTGTTCAAGCTATACAAGGAAGGGTTTGTAAACATAACTCTGGTATTAGGCAATAAGTAGGGTTAAAAAAGAGAGAGGATAGTTAGGAAGGCAGGGTTAAAGATTAATGGAAAGCAGGGATGGATGGGGGTTAGGAAGAGTAGGGGGAGTAAGAAGTGGGTAGGAGGTCAGGTAGAAGAGGGCAGTAAGAGCAGGTAGAGAAATCATGTAATTTAGCCAAAATATACCTTTTGCAGGCTAGGCAGTTACAGTCCTGACTTGGTCTAGGACCAGGGGAGTCGAAGAGAATTGGACAGACATGGGGTTAGGGGAAAGGCTTAATAGCAGCTACAAATATCTTTTATTTTTGATGCAGCTAATGCATTGTAGAGATTAAGTGAGATGACGCTAGTTAGTTTCGGTATGGATTGGAGTTGGTTCCATATAATAGGAAGAGCATGTGAAATAGCTTATTGGCCAAAGGTGGTATGAGTCCTAGGTATGACAAGCAGGATGAAGTCTGATTTCCTAAGGGAGTATGCACTGCAGGAAATGCAGATAAGAGACGTTAGTTAGCTCGGGAGTTTGTGCAGGAGTATCTTAAGGGTCCAGATACCAGCATGGAGCAGGTGTCTGGTAGCGAGTGATGTCCAACCAACAGCTGCGTATAGATCACAATGGTGAGCTCAGTATGGGGAGCTGGTGATAGAGGATGTACAACTTGTTTAGGCTTGAGATTGCAGAGGAGTTGTAGATTAAATCTCCGTAATCCAGTAAGGGGAGAAATGTGGCCTGGACAAGCCTGGTTCGAGTCCCAAGAGGAAAGAGAGACCTGTTTCTAAAAAAGAATCCTAGCCTGCCTTTGAGCCTCCTGGATAAGTCCTCAATATGGTCATTAAAAGAGAGCTTGTTATCTATCCAAATGCCAAGATATTTAAATTTGGGAACGACTTCCAGGGATTCTCCTAAAGAGGTAACAATAAAGTATTTCGGTAGGACTGGGGGTGGGGCAAAGGAGGTACTACGAGAGAAGATCACTGCCTTAGTTTTCTTAGTATTTAGGAGAAGCTTGGCTTTTATTAGATTATTTTCGAGCTGAGCAAAGTTAGCTTGTGACACGTCACTAACTTCAGATAGAGTTGAGATAGAAGTATACAGTACTGTGTTGTCCGAAAAGAAGCGCAGGCTCTAATTCGTTATGTAAGAGTCAAGATCGTTGATTTAGAGACAGAAGAGGATCAGGCCTAGAATGGAGCCTTGGGAGTCTCCCCTGGAAATTGGCAAGGAGGCTGAAAGTAGACCATCAGCTTTGACTTTCTGTGACCTCCCAGAGAGATAACTGTTAAATCACTGAGCGGTGAACGAAGTGGCACCTAAATTAGTAATGCCAGTAACTAGGAGGTTGTGGTCAACGGTGTCAAATGCTTTACTAAGATCTAAGAAGACTGCACCAGTAATCTTCTTGGTGTCCACAGCAGAAACCCAGTCATTAGCGACTTTAGCCAATGCTGTGATGGTGCTGTGTTTAGACTGGAAACCAGATTGTGCTGGGTTTAGGAGTGAGTAGGTTTCAATATGAAGTTTAAATTGGTTACAGATCAATTTTCCAAAAACTTTAGAGAGGATAGGCAAGAAGGAGATGGGCCTGTAGTTGTTTAGATTACTAGGGTCCCCTGATTTGAAAAGAGAAAGGACGTGGGCAGATTTCCAGCAAGACAGGACTGTGGCAGTAGTGATGGAGAGATTGAAAATATGTAGAATGGGGGCAGTGAGATGGGCATAGCCTAGTCTTAGGAAGAACAGTTTGAGTCCATAATCCCCTCAGCTTTTTCTGATATCTAGGTTAAGGAGTGAGTCTTCAACTTCTTTATAGTTGATTGGGTGCAGCTGAAAAGGATAAGATGAGGTGCAGGTTGCAGAGGTGGAGCTAGCTTGACTATTCACATGGCCAGTGTAAGGGGAGGAGTCAAAGGCCAGACCAGCAGTGACAAAATGGCAGTTAAGTTCTTCAAGGATTTGAGAATTGCTTTACACCACCCTACCATTGGTGAGTATCTTGGTTGGAATAGAGGGAGCAGAGGGCCGTCCTTCAATAGATTTAAGTGTCCTCCAGATTTTGTGGGAATTTCCATTTGCCTGTTCCAGTGTGGAGATATAGAAGTTTGCTTTAGCAGCACAAATGCTTTTTACACAGGCATTCCTAGCTGTTTTAAAGGCCTGCCAATCTGCAGGGCTCTTTGAATGCCTAGCCTGAGCCCAAATCTTGTCACTATTAGTAAGTGTGGCCTTGAGGTCTGAGGTAAATCAGGGGTGAGAGATGCTATGCACCCTGACTTTGATAAAGGGGGCATGCTTATTTGATAGAGTGGCAAGGTTGTCATTAAGGATGGAAACAGCCTCATCTGCAGTTTTGGCAAGATAAAGATCTTGCCATCTGGCCTTACCAAAGTCGGAAAGGAAATTTGCTGCATTGAACTTACGAAAAGACCATTTTGCTAAAAGTTTGGGCTGTTGACGGGCCTTAGTTTGAGATCTTATGCATACAACAACACCTGGGTCATTCATGTCGTTGTGGAAAACTGCTGAGTGCAAGACTTTATGTGGATGAGTGGTTAATATGACATCTAAGAGGGAGGTATTGGCAATGTTTAAGGTGTTGTTCTTTGTGGGTTTGGTAACTAACTGTACAAGGCCAAGCTCGTCACATAGAGATTTAAGGCAGTGTGATTTTGGGGTAAGCCAATCCATACTGAGATCCCCTAGGATTATTGTTTCTGTTTTGGCAGCAATGGTTAGGGATTTCAATATGTTAAGGATTTCAGCACCACCTTTAATAGTAATGCATTCTGTGGAAGAAGGTGAAGCTTCAGGGGAAACAATCTCAAATTCCTTAGGTTTAGATTTACAAAAGATATCACTAAATGAATACTTAGTTTTGGCATAGATGACCATCTCCCCCCCCCCCAGATTCCCTATTGGCCCAGAATAGTTTGTAGCCCGGGAGAGTAATTTGATGGTCAGAATTAGCTTTAGTAAGCCACAAACTCTGTGATAATGATAAGATCCGGGTTAGTATGCACAGCCCATGCTTGTAGTTGGTAACATTTTTTGGTTGGGCTTAGCATGTTGACCAACATCATTTTAAGACCAGGGGCAGCTGCAAAATCCGAAGGTGAGGAAAGTTGTAATGGAGGACGAGGATTTAACTCCACATTGCCTGAGCAGAGGAGGAGCAGCAATAGCATTTTCTTTAGGGAACTCATCAAGAATGAAAAGTTTTTTTTTCCTTTGGGACCACCCTTGGTACGTTGCCAGGAATGTGTGTTTGGTGCATGAGAAGGTAAGGCTGATTTGACAGTTTAAGGTATTGAGGGAGAGTGCTCAGATAGTCATAGGAGATGGGGAAAGGAAGGGAGGGGGAGGAATGGGGATATGGGAAGGGAGGGAGGAGGAGGAGGGTCAAAGAGAGAAGGGAGGTACAGTGCTAAGGAGCAACATAGGAAGTAATATGGGGTTCCAGGACTGAATTAGTGCCTGGCCTTTCATGGTGTACCTGTAGTATAGCATGGGGTACAACGCTGTCAAGAATCAGAAAGATAATAATGAAGCATGCCATAATTGCAATGGATTTGAGTCAAGATGTTAGTGAATGTTGGATGCTTCTACTGGGTTCTATGTGATAATAGCAACCGCACAAAGACGATCGCTATTATCCCGACCTACAATATCGCCAAAAACAATTTCGGCAATATGCACAATAAGGCTAGTGGGAATTGTGCACGTGGAGGGGGCTGCACCCCCCCATACCCCCACCCTCACGGAGGGCTTCGCCCGCCACACCACCCAAAATAAAGATTCTCAACTCCAGGTGGGTGCATATCGGGGAGGAGGGCAAATCCCAGCTGCAAAAAAATTCTAAGTCCCGCAACTGTGGAAATCGCAAAAATTACACACCCACCCCCAGTCCCGAACCCAGGATCTGCTCTGCCTGAGCCATACACCCTACCCACCACACCACAAGGCTGGCTTGGCAGAAGCAGGTTCCCCACGGGTCACATCCCTGTTCCCCATCCCTCCACAACCTGTCGCCCACCCTCCCTTCCTGTCACTTATCCTACTGTCACCATGTTGGCAGTCACCATCCACCTACGGTTGCCCACGAGAAAAGTGCCGTTATATGGGTCACCATTATGACAGTCACCCATATTCAGTCGCCTTCCTCACATGCTACCCTTCTGCTGGGTGGGTGACAGGATCACAGTCAGATGCCCTCAAGACTTAAGGAAAGTAATATTAATAGTGAAGTATAAGTCAAAACTCAGTTGAGTGAAGGGCTATGGAAAAAAAAAAAAAAAGAACATAACAGGCTAGGTGCTATAGTGCTGCTACACACAGTACAGACTAAATAGACTCGGCTCTAGCAGGTGAAAGGCCAGTGAGAACCAATCATATGGCAGAGAACCAGTGCGGGCAGAGCAGAGTTGTATTTTTTTTTTTTTTAATTTTATCTTTCTACCAGGAGGTGCCTCCATCTTGTATCTGCCCTGGTCACGGCCCCTGGAGCTCCCACCAATTGCCCTTGCCACAACTCCCGGTTACCCCCAACTTACCCCCCGGAGGGCAGGGCCGCGGCACTGGTTCCCTTAATTCCGGTGCCGTGGGATTAGTGACTGGTTGGGAGTGTGGCGGCAGTGGCTGATTGAAGCCCAGGGAGGGCTTCATGTAGATGGAGTCTCTCCCCTCTATTTTTTTTAGTTTTCCTCTGGGAGGCAGGGACATGCAATGACATCCTGCATCCGCCCCACCTCCATTAGCTGCCAGTGCCGGTAGCTGTGGGACCCCTGGCCTCCGCTAAGGGTCCATCACGTGTCGGACACTTCCCCACCCTCCCCCCAGAGAAGGAGAGCTGTCCATGGGATGCTCTATCCTTCTCCCCCCAGCTGGCCCTCCAGTGACCCGGGTCCATTCCCGAGCCTGGGTCACCAGCGTCGCAAGCGGAATTCCAACTGCTGCGCCGGATGGCCGGCACCCAAGCAGAGTTGTATTTAAAGGAGGCCTGGGAGGGGTGGGAGAAAATTCGAGCAGGTGTTATCAGGAGAGAGGCAGTCAGAAATATCTCAGAATTAGCTTTTTAATTCTATGGCAAAGGGCACACCAATCAGTGTGTAGCAGGATAGCAGGCAGATCAATCAGAATCCGCCTTCAAACATGCCGCACCAATCTAAGTGCAATCATACCCTTCAGGGTGGGTGGTGTGGGCAATACCAGACCTTCCAGAGGCTATAAGGCCCTCCGTCTGTGGTTTTGGTCTTTATTATGCCCTGGGTGGTCAGGTATTGCCCAATACAGCCCACCCTGTTGGGTATTATTATTGCTTGCATATAAATGTAACCCCCACCCAGGTATGCCGTTTCCATCTGACAGCTCTACCTGGTGGGCTGGGTTCAGGGAAGAATATGTCACTTGGCACATTGGCTAGGTTTGGCTACTCTGCAACAAGGGCACCCAAGTAACTCCCGACAAAGGAAGCAATAACTGTAATGTCCAATACCAGAAGTGGGATTCTAAAGTGTGGCTTTTATTCACATCCAACAGAATAAACAAAGCATAGATGGACCCCCACGGGGCTACACTCCTGGTAATGCAGATTAAAGGAGACCAGAACACAACCTCATCACTTTAGCCCTCAGGCTCTGTAACACACTGGGCACACAGCTCGAACTTGTACGCTGCTCTGGGTTTTCCCCTGGCTCAGCTCCCTTGCCAGCCACTTGGACACTTTCCATATAGCATGGAAACATTTACTGGTGGCTCCCTAAACCACCTATGAGCACTTCTGCTCCATAAGGGAATCTTCCTCATCAATCCCACGTCTGGGTACTTTCCTCAGGCACTGGCCAAGTACCTGAGAAAGCAACAGGTGTCCCAGAGCAAATCTGTAGAGGTGAATTTGGTTACTACTGATGGGGTCTCCCACCTCTCGCTCCCATAATTCATACCCGGCCATTTCTCTGGACTGTAACACCTCATCCTTTAACACACTTTGATGTGTAGATTCTTGCTAAATGTATTTCACACTTAATCTACTGTCTTTACATCCCATTTGTGCTGGACTTGAACATACTTAAAAAGTGGCTTTGTCCATTACTCTAGACCCCCCACAGAGTTAAGCAGTCCAATCCCCACATCTTCCAAACTGTACTTGGCTGTCTTTTCCTGACCCCACAGTAACAGTCCTTTTAGTTTCATCTTGATGCAGGTGAAAACACATTGCCCTTTAGCAGAGCGAACTCACTCTTCGGTTACAGGTGCCCCACAGGCGTTTCCTCCTCAAGGAACTCTCTTCCAGGGCTTCTGGTGCCTCAGCATGAACTTAAACAGGCAGCTTCTTTTCTCTAGACGGACCAAGGGGGGTTGCCCCTGGAATCAGGCTGATACCTTCCCCCCCATCCCGGAAGGGATGGGGCTCTGAGTCATTGAGATTGGTTTCCATCACTTCAATATGCTCTTCTTGTGTTCCTCTTCAGGTGGAAACACACACCTAAAAACCAAAAGTAGCTCTTTGACAGAGCTTAGAGCTCTGAGGGCCTGCTTACAGCAGAGCACCTCTTTCAGACTGCCACCTTCTCTACTGAACTCTTACGGACTCACTTCAAATTCCCCAACGTTCTACTCTAACCTCCAACTGCAACATTCCAGTGTGGCTTATGCAGCTGCGACAGTTCTAAATGATGTCATCCCTCAGTCTCAGCTGAGACTGAGAACAGAGTGAGACAGTGTGAAATCCATTTAACTGGAGCTTTACAAGCTGCCTTCCCTGCCTACCACAAGGTCTTACTGGGATTCTAGTAACCCCGGGTAGCAGGGGGGTTACACTCACCCTGGACCAGAAAATAACTGTCTGCAGTCATTAGTTACCCGACCTAGGCCATCCTACCCTATCTGTTACCTACGGAGAAGGGTGATCAGGCCCCCTCCTACCATGTGCTAGGCACAGGCAGACAACACTAAGGGCCTAGAGGCCTTCGGCTGACATATCAGCCTCTACTCTACCCATTGACTATGGGTACCTAGTGGCTGCGGTAGAATTGTCCAGAGCATAGCCCTAATAGATCAGTACTGCAACCCCTACTGCAGGTCAGAGCCACAGCCTGTCTATCCCCTCAAGCCCTCTAGGGAACATCTGTCTGCCTCTAACTTAAAATTCCCAAAACAAAACAAACAGGGGACCTCCCCGACCCTGGACACCATGCAACCACACCCTAGGAGCTAATACCAAAAACTATGCATTACTCCCACACTCCCCCACAACCATACCTGTGGAAGAAAAAGTTACAAACAGTACAACAACAACAACAACAGTACTTTAAACACTACATTCTAAAGTACTACTAAGGAACCCCGATGAGTCCCTCCTCCTCTTCTTGTCTTCTCTCTTCTATCTTCTTCAGGAACACCTGCAAGAAAAAGAAAGACAACACTCACTCCTAATCTGCATACACAGTCTATCTAAACCCCTACCATCAAAACACTGGAGAATCCCAAAAAGATTTTTTTAGAAAAGTAGAAAAACAGTATAAAACATTAGAAAACAGTAGAAAACAATGACATTATTTACAATACACAACATTTGGGGGATGGAGTGCCCCAAAAGTCCCTTCTAGTGACCACAGTGCCCGAAGGCAAGTCCATTAAAGAGTCTCTCCTGGGCCGGAGCCCGGTGAAGCACAGTTCTAGCAGGCCACAGTCCCGAAGGGGACAGTCTTTGATGACAGTTCAAACATTTGGAGTCTGCTAGCGTAGGGTGTGTACTGCAATGTCATAAGAATAGAAAAGTCTGGACTTACCAGTCCCTTGTAGAGCGAAAATGGTACCACACCTGGTCCTTAGCCGAAGACTCTCCCTGGCAGCATTCTTCCGATACAGCTGGGTGGACATCTTCTGGGAAACTACAGGAGGGCACATCTGGAAACTGCTGGGTTGATGTCATCTCTGGAGATGGAACCTTGGAACAGGAACAAAAAGGAAAACAGCTGGTCTGAAGTCATCCAATATCCAGGCGATGAATCAGGATACAGCTGGGCTGGTGTCCTCTCTGGATCTGAAGTCATCTGGTGGGCCAATTGATGGATTCTGGAAAGCCAGCACACTGCAGAACTGATGAATGTGGGGGACCTGAGTCCTGGACGTCCAGACTGGTGGAACAACATAGGTACGACAATGGCTGGAGTGGCAGCACTGGCTACCACTGCTCTGCTTTCCATTTGGTAGGCATGGGCACATTCACAGGAAGGTCTTTCCATTGTGGCCAATAGCACAAAGGGTCAGGTGCTTGAATTATCACCCAGTCTGGGCGCTCATAATTCACACTATGAAAGGTTTCATGTCCCTCTCCATCCACTATTTGAACAGTGTCCATAAACAGTGTTCTGCCTCTTTTCCACTGGCTGTATTTTTCATGAAACATTCTGTTCTTGACATGCTTGTTTGCACCAGGATGCACACATTTCATTGCTTCTTCCCAAATCCAGGATTTCCTGCTTTTTTCAATCTCCTCCCAGACTCTCTGAGGAAAGGTAGGAAAGGACATCCTGTAGATTTCATTCGCTTTCCTACAAACCAGTCTTTCCCCTTTACTAGCTTTGGTCAACCTGAGACCTCTGGCCTGGCTTGGGGGTGGCCAGTCCTGGTTCTGCCAGCTACGCCTTCTTAATGACACAAAAAATGGATCCCTGGCTTCTTCTTGCACAGCCAGGGCAGTGGAATCACCACTCTCTTCCATGTGTTCCTCTGAGGCAAGAGCTTGAGGCTGTATACCAGTTCCTTTTTCACAAGGCCACATAGGTTCCCCTCTTCTTCTTCTTCACTGAGAATCTGTGCCCAGGAGTGAGCAGTTGTCCTCACTCCTGAGACTGTCCACTCTTCGCTGGGTGTGGAGGTCGAAACCTCCCATTCAAAGGCCTCCCTCATCTCATCTTCACCTATGAGACTTGGGCTAGGCCCCTCTCCCCAAAGGTCTACTGATGCTCTTCCTGAAATGTCTCTCTGCGACTCAGACTCTGAAACATCAGCACATTGTTCTGTCTGTAAATCTGCACCCTCTTGCTTTGCGCCACACTCTGAGGGGTCTTCTCCAACAGGCTCCGTCTGGTGCTGTGTGCTGCCAACTACAGATTCTTGAACTTTTGTCCATGTGGGAGCCAAATGAATCTTGGGTGCTTTAAACAAACCATATTTCTCTAGGCACCCAGAACAGTGAGGTACCATGAAGATGTCCCTTCCAGCATTTAAGCACATCAAACATACTTGCACTGGATATCCAGGAATTGCCACATGAGGAGGCAGTCATCCCCCACCATAACATCTTTCAATGTCCCTTAACTTGTTAACTTCTACTGCTATCACAGCCAGGGCATGATCCGGGTAGCGGGCTGGTCCTGAAGCCATGACTGCAGAGAAAAACAAACAGCACTCACTGTTATTTCAAGTCCCATATCACGAAAACTTTCTTTCTCTTTCAAAATGGCTCCTCTGCTGCTGTGTTTACATTACTACCCCACCCTGTAATGGTGGCGGCAGCACTCCTACGCATCAACATTCTCTAAATGGGTCAAGCCACTGCGCATCTGATTTACACACTCTACTGATAACTTTGCTCAAACTGCACAAACTTGCACTGTTCTTTTTCCTAGCACATTTATATGATTTACCACAGACTTTTCACTTGCTGAAGACATTGCTCTAGCTTACAGTCCTTTAAGGCCTCAGTATTTCATAGCACATGATTGCCTGTAATTCTTGCTGCATATCTGATACAACTCACAGTCTCTCTCTTGGCCTTGAAAACTATACTGATGCTGACCCTATAATTATGCTCACAGTAGATTGCTTAGAATGCTTGCTTTTGCTGGTAAAACTTAACACAGTCCTTTTTTGCAAAGCGATTACACTGCTACACACAGATTCAGCTGGCTTTTGGCAAAATCACTTGGTTTGAGCAATTATTTCTGTTGGTACTCACTGTTATCAGTAGCTGTTTGCTGCGATGGAAAAATGGCCTGCAGCCAGTTTTGGAGGCCTCTGGAAAGAAGCGGGTGGACAGTCCTGCCGATTGTCCCTCTGAACACCACACTCACAGTCCAGTAGATCGAAATGCGGGTTGAGCCCGAATTTAAACAGAAAAGTCAGTTTTTAAACTTTTTACAGTGCTTTCAGTCACCACGACTCTCCTCCTGGTAAGCCAGTTCACACACTCCACTCACTCTCCCTCTCGAATGCTGTGCAGTTGCTCTAGAGCTGGCTTGGGGCGGGACTGATTGCAGTCTCACCAATCACTCGATGCCATGCAAATGAGCCTCTCTTCCTCTCGTGCTCTTCTCCTCATGGCAATCGTCGAGCAGGCAAATTTAAACTGAAAAACAACACTTTTTTTTTTCCAGCTGACTCCACGGCGGGAGCCCATTTCAACCATTTTTCATGGTCATTAAGTGCAACAAGTCTCTCAGTCCACACAGAAAACATTTCCAATGTCTAGGGCACAATTTTCCTTTTGCTACCCACAGTTTTACACACTTTTCTTTGTCACAAACACTTTTAAAAGCTGTCAAGTGCTGTAATTTGATGCAGGACAAGGGCATGCACTCTCAGGCTTTACTGCTCCTTAGTAAACTGTTGGCATTTTAATAGCAGCACATGGATAACAGCACACAGCAGCTCATTAGTTAATGTTGCTTCAGCATTTTGGGCTACCCACTGCCAGATAACCAAAAAGCTAACCATTGTCTGAGCGACCTTTCTTACATTCCTCCCTAAATTCCAAACCCAAATCCTCAGCAGTGCCTCCATTTTTGCAACCCCCACCCAGGTATGCCATTTCTATCTGACAGCTCTACCAGGTGGGCTGGGTTCGGGGAGGAATATGTCACTCGGCACATTGGCTAGGTTTGGCTACTCTGCACAGGGGCACCCAAGTAACTCCGGACAAAGTAAGCAATAACTGTAATATCCAAAACCAGAAGTGGGATTCTAAAGTGTGGCTTTTATTCACATCCAACAGAATAAACAAAGCATAGATGGCCCCCCACAGGGCTACACTCCTGATAATGCAGATTTAAGGAGACCAGACCACATCCTCATCACTTTAGCCCTCAGGCTCTGAAACATACTGGGCACACAGCTCGAACTTGTACGCTGCTCTGGGTTTTCCCTGGCTCAGCTCCCTTGCCAGCCACTTGGACACTTTCCGTATAGCATGGAAACATTTACTGGTGGCTCCCTAAACTACCTATGAGCACTTCTGCTCCATAAGGGAATCTTCCTCATCAATCCCACGTCTGGGTACTTTCCTCAGGCACTGGCCAAGTACCTGAGAAAAAGCAATAGGTGTCCCAGAGCAAATCTGTAGAGGTGAATTTGGTTACTACTGATGGGGGGTCTCCCACCTCTCGCTCCCATAATTCATACCCGGCCATTTCTCTGGACTGTAACACCTCATCCTTTAACACACTTTGATGTGTAGATTCTTGCTAAATGTATTTCACATTCAATCTACTGTCTTTACATCCCATTTGTGCTGGACTTGAACATATTTAAAAAGTGGCATTGTCCATTACTCTAGACCCCCCACAGAGTTAAGCAGTCCAATCCCCACATCTTACAAACTGTACTTGGCTGTCTTTTCCTGACCCCACAGTAACAGTCCCTTTAGTTTCATCTTGATACAGGTGAAAACACATTGCCCTTTAGCAGAGCGAACTCACCCTTCGGTTGCAGGTGCCCCACAGGCATTTCCTCCTCAAGGAACTCTCTTCCAGAGCCTCTGGTGCCTCAGCACGAACTTAAACAGGCAACTTCTTTTCTCTAGTCAGACCAAGGGGGGTTGCCCCTGGAAGCAGGCTGATATCTTCCCCCCCATCCCCGCAGGGATGGGGCCCTGAGCCATTGAGAGCGGTCTCCACCACTTCAATATGCTCTTCTTGTGTTCCTCTTCAGGCGGAAACACACACACCTGAAAAACAAACGTAGCTCTTTGACAGAGCTTACAGCTCTGAGGGCCTGCTTACAGCAGAGCACCTCTTTCAGACTGCCACCTTCTCTACTGAACTCTTACAGACTCACTTCACATTCCACAACGTTCTAACTGCAACATTCCAGTGTGGCTTATGCAGCTGCGACAGTTCTAAATGATGTCATCCCTCAGTCTCAACTGAGACCGAGAACAGAGTGAGACAGTGTGAAATCCATTTAACTGGAGTTTCACAAGCTGCCTTCCCTGCCTACCACTAAGTCTTACGGGGATTCTAGTAACCCCTGGTAACAGGGGGGTTACATAAAGATACAAATAACATTTCAGAAAAAAACAAAAAAAAGGGGAAACAGCTCCCACCATCCATGATAAGCAACATTTCTATAACCAAGTCTGTGCAAGACCCATGCAGCAACAGGATTAAATCATCCCAGGGATCAACACCTGCAAATAGAGAAACAGCAGCAAAAGATGATTAGAAATACAATGATTTAAAATACCCTCCTACCCTCCACAACATACTTGTGATGTTAGGGCACTACTGTACAAAGTGATGCTGGAATTGAAGATCATCATCTATGCCCAGTTTTTGTAGACTACATTCACAAAGTACTGCAGCAGGGTAAGAATTACGGGGGCAAATCTTAGTTTGAGGCATCAAGGCAAGTTTTCCAGCCATAAGAATTCACTTTTATTATCCAGGCACTAAAGTACATCTTGACAGTTGCTGTGGGTGGAGACTCACTCGCATGGCATAGCACAGCACCACCTAGCAGCAGCAATAGCATATATGAATTATGGAATAACAGCTCATTGTGGGGTATCATGAGAATTTTTACAGCCATGAAAATTCTGTTTTATTTTCCGGCCACTAAACCCCATTTCAACAGTTGCTGTAGATGGAGACTTGCACAGCAGAGCACCAGCTGATAGCAGCATATATATATATATATATATATATATATATTTTTTTTTTTTTTTATTTGTTTAACCAGGAGTAGCACATATCATTTAAGGGTGTCATAAGGAAACTGCACAGCAGCAATGCAAGTACAGTACTAGAGCAGTCTGACCTATTTATACTATCACTTGCGCTACAGAATATTGAAATACAGAATACATGTATACTAACACTGTTTGGGGCAGTTACACACTGTGCACTATGGTACTGCAGCATGTAGCAACCTATCAAATTTGGGCAGTACTTGAGAAAAATTCTGGGATTCACATAATTAATGTGAATTGTGATGAATGCACAATTAACAAAACGTGCACTACAACAAAAGCATTTGGGGTAGTTATACACTGTGCACTACTCTGTGGCAGCATGTAGCAACCTGTCAAATTTTGGGCAGTACTTTAGAAAAATGTGGAATTCACACAACAAATGTAAACTGTAATTAATGTACAACTAACACAAAGTGTGTTATAAGAGTATTTGGGGCAGTTACATGACTGTGAATTACTGTGTGGCAGCAAGCAGCAATCTGTTAAATTTTGTGAAGTACTTGAGAAAAAATCTGGGATTCACATAATTAACGTGAATTGTGATTAAAGCAAATTAATTGTGAGCAAAGGATGGAGGGGGGAGGAACACATAAGGGTATGTGGAGGGGTGCACACAGAGGAAATAAATGTGAACAGAAGAATAGAGGGAAGAGAAGGGAGGTCAGATTCTAGGTGTTGGGCAGTGTCCCTGAATGAGCAGAGTCTTGGAAACAAGATGGACGACCTGCAGGCACTATTAGCAGACAGGAGGGTGGACAGAGCTGCGGTAATTGAGACTTGGGCAACATCAAACCATAACTGGGACCTTGAGATTCCTGAATATAAACTATACAGGAGAGACAGGGTAGTTGGGAAGAGAGGAGGGGTGGCAGTTTATATCAGGGAAGGAATAACTTACATGAGGGAGGAGTTGGAGGAAGTGGAGATGGAGGCATTATAGGTTCAGTTAAGGTCCAATAGAGGGAGAAAGGTGAGGCTGGGGGTGGTTTACAGACAACCCAATCAGGATGAGGAGAGAGACAGGGAACTGAACTCACAAATATTGGAAACTGCGTAGAAAGGAGAGGTTGTAATTGTGGGGGACTTCAGCCTGCCAAGGTGGACTGGAACATACCATCCACAACATGTGCTAGGAGTCAGGTGATCCTGGAAGGACTGCAAAGTGGGTTCCTGACTCAGTGCATCACTGAACCAACAACAGCTGAGGCTATTATTGATCTGGTGCTCACAAATGGGGAGCATGCACAGGAATTAATAGTCAGGGAGCCACTGGGTGTGAAGTGACCATTTCACAGTGTGGTTCCAGTTGGATAAGGTTGCCACAGATGAATGTGTTAGGCTCAGGGGGTAGAACACAAGGGCCAAAGTGCTCAGCTGGTTTAGTTCTGGGCTTGCCCAGGCAGTAAGGGAAAAAAGGTTAGCCTATAGAAAATTCAGGACCAAGAGAGAGGTGGATAGGGAAAATTACCTAAGGTTGGCTAATGAGGCAAGTCAGGAAGTCCGGCAAGCAAAGGCACAGAAGGAGCTGCAGATAGCTGAAGGAATTAAGAAAGAGGAGAAGGCTTTCTTTCATTACATTAGTGAGAAAAGAGGCAAAAAGGAAGGGATTGTTAGGCTTAAGAAAAGGGTGGTGTGGGTGGAGGATAAGGGGGGAAAAGCAGAGATACTAAATGAATACTTCTGTTCCTTCTTCACCAGGTAGAAGGATGGACCAGTGCCTTCAGGAGAGAAAAGAGGAGCAAGGGGGAAGGGGAACATAGATGTAGTGATAGAGAAGGATAGAGTGAGGGAGGGGCTGCTGGCATTGAAGGTGGACAAATCACCATGCCCGAACAGAGTTCATCCAAGGGTATTAAATGAACTGGCTGTGGAGCTGGCAGGGCCACTGGCAAACCTATTTAATAGTTCACTAGAGTCAGGCATGGTACCGCAGGACTGGAGAAAGCACATGTAGTGCCCCTCCACAAAAGCGGTCATCCTTGATCCATTGTGGGCAAGCTCATGGAGACCTTACTAAAGGAAAGGTTGGTGGAATATCTAGAGGAGCATGGTCTCCAGGGTGTGAGGCAGCATGGGTTCATAAGGGGGAGATTATGTCATATGAATCTGACTGACTTCTTTGACTGTGTCACTAAGACAGTAGACAGGGGCTAAGCGGTAGACATCCTCTATCTTGATTTCAGCAAGGCCTTTGACTCTGTGCCCCACAAAAGGTTGATCAGGAAGTTTGTGGATCTCGGGGTTGGGAAAAAGATGGACAGATGGGTAGAAAAATGGCTGAAGGACAGAACCCAAAGGGTGGTTGTAGGGGGAGAGTTATATGGCACCAAAGAGGTAACCAGTGGGGTCCTGCAGGCTCAGTGCTGGGGGCCCATGTTGTTCAATGCCTTCATCAGTGATATTGGGGATGGCATTAAGGGCAAAATGTGTGTATTCACAGATGACACCAAGCTCTGTGGGAGAGTGGACACAGCTGAAGGGATACAGAACCCACAGGAAGATATGGAAAAGCTGGGTAGGTGGTCCATGATGGTAGCTTGGCTCAATGCCAAGAAATATAAAGTTATGCACATTGCAGCCAAGACTCCCAGGACAGAGTACTACCTGGGTGGAGTCAGAGTATCTGCATCAGAGGTGGAGAATGACCTGGGAGTTATGATCACTAGTGACCTGAAGCACTCCACACAGTGCAAGAAAGCAGAAGCAAAGGCAAACAAGATGCTGGGACGCATATCTAGAGGGCTCAGTAGTAGGAGAGAGGAGGTTATACTGCCCTTGTACAGGTCACTGGTAAGGCCGCATCTAGAGTATAAAGTTCAGTACTGGTGTACACATCTCAAAAATTACATTAACCTGCTGGAGAAGGTCCAGAGGAGGGCTACAAAGATGATAGCTGGTCAGCAGGGTAAGGCATATGAGGAGAGGTTAAGGGCACTGAACATGTACTCCCCAGAGGACAGGAGAGAGAAAGGGGACATGATTGGGACCTTCAAGTACCTGAAAGGGATAAATAAGGTTGATAAGGAAAGTCTCTGTAAGCTGAGTGGCAACCATATCACAAGGAAGCACAGTCTTAAGCTGGAGGGTGGGAGGTTTAGGAAGCACTTCTTCGCAGAGAGGGTGGTGGATACTTGGAATGTGCTGCCAGAAGACGTCATCTCATTGAAGACAGTGGGCAGCTTTAAAGGGACACTGTCAACCCCCTTTAGGTCTCAAAGTGTCCCTAGTTTAAAAAAAATAAAATAATTGCCAACATTCTGTAAAGATTGCTGATGTAGCTGGTAGTTTGATTCTGACTCTTTTTTCTTAGAAAAAGTGAAAAACAGACTGCTCACCAAACTGGTGTTACCACACAAACACGTTTGTCTGCATTCCTTGATCAGTTCCAACTGCATCTTTCCTGGACTTGGGAACAACCACAACACATTCTAGCCACTTGTGATATAGTGGGAGTTTAGAAGGCTGCTGCCTCATGAGTGACTGCACTATTTAGGTGTGTTTCTAATGGTCAGGAAGTGTTCAATAAGAACAGATCCAGGATTGTAAACAAAAATAAAGTTGTTTATAAATATACACTTCCATGCATTTCGGTTCTACTGAACAAGGAGACAGACAAAACAAACAGCAACATCAATGAATTTTAGAGAAGGTAAGTAATCATAAAATGTGAGTTTTTAACTAGAAATGATATGATGAAAAACAGGTTGACAGTGTCCCTTTAACAGAGGCTGGAATAGGCATGGGGGAAGGCAAAGATCATGGGTAGGGAGGATGGGAGGAGTGGGGAGGGAGGGCAGGGACATTAGCTCAAGCTGTGGACCATGCAACACAAGCAGACTTGATAGACCAAATGGTTTTCTTCTGCTGGCTTCTTCGTACGTTCATATGTATGTATGTATGTGTGTATGTATGTATGTACACAACTAACACAAAATTTGTTACAAGAGTGTTTGGGGCAGTTACACACTGTCAACCATTATGTGGCAGCATGTACAGTAGCAGCCTGTCAGAGTCTGGGGTCACTGGAGAAAACTTCTTGGAGAGAGAATTAATGTAAATTGTGAAGTACACAAAATTAACACAATGTGCATCACAACAATGGCATTGGGGCAGTTACACTTAGTGCAGTATCTTGTGGTAGCTGCAAATTTTCGGGGGCACTGTAGAAAAATTCAGAGAGAAGAGATTTTATGTAAACTGTGATTTTTGCACAGTTAACACACAGTGCATCACAACAACAGTGCTAAGGGCAGTAAAAACACACAGTGTAGTACCATGTAGCACTACTAGCCACATGCAGCAACCTGACATGTTTATTCCGGTAGCTGAAAAAATTAAGGAAAAAGACTGAAACACAGAGGAAAGGTAGCAAAAAATATAATAGGGTGGTTGCGAGGGAGTCCTTGTTGTTGCTGGTTCTCACTGCTGCAAATAAATCTACCATTTATGGAATACTTGCTTACATTGTACTTATTGCCAGGAGACCCGAGTGACACCGCTTGTTGGGAACCGAGCAAAAAATGTAGGTTGGAAAATATACATTTTTGTTGTTGTTTTTTTAAAGACAATAGCAAGAGTACAGATATTAAAGCAAGAAACAATGAGTGAAACAGTACAGATAGATTCACAGTATTTTTAATCATTTTATAATAATTTTTTCTTGTAGGACAGTTTGAAGGAAAGACCCTAAACAGGACAGGAAAGACTTAAAGTTAAACATTAAGAGGTATTTAAACAGCTTTAATCTTCTTCAGCAAGTGCAGTTTCACTGGCCCCCTACTACCACTAGTACCCTCACCATGGCAGTGGCACTCAGCCATTTCCTCCTAATTTGACAGGATAACTTTTTATCCTGCTCCATGGAGGTCAGCTGGCAATGAAGGTACCCCTTTTCCTCTTTTAGGCCAGCAAACTCCACTGATGCTGCTGTTGCTGCTGTCGGTGCGGGTGCTACTGATTCAGCTGCATGCAGTGGAATTGGGGGGGGGTGCTTCAAGCAGGTGTGCTCCCACCCCACCATGTGACGTGAACTTTGCTGACACACACACTTTGCAGTACCTCTGCTGGCATACAGTACCACCTCCACCACTACCACTCTTTGCTTCCCTTTGTCACTTCTCCCACTTTGCTAGGTGTTTTCTTTTTAAGTGAGTTCTCTGACCACCAGTACTCAAGTTTTTTCCCCTTCTTGCCTCGGCTAACTTTGGCCTGGCATAATTTACAAGTGACTACACCATCATCACTAGGGTCCTGTAAAAAATCCCACACCAGAGATCTTGAGTACTGGTGGGGCAGGTGATCTACTGGTCCTTTGATAAACAGAGGATGATGAGCAGAGCTCCATTGCTGGAGTGGGGGAGCTGGTGTCAGTGATGAAACCATGATGGGGGACACAAGCAGTTCTGGACCCTCTGTCTCAGGAAATGAGGGGCTGCTGTTCCTCATTATTTTCTGGTTCCTGCTGCTGCTTCTTCTCTGGAGCCTGCTGCCTGTTAGCAACACTCATCTCCTCCTGCTGCATATGCTGCCTTAATGGAGTATCAGGAGAGGCTGCTGCTGCTTCTGGTCTGGAGCCTGCTGCCTGTTAGCAACACTCATCTCCTACTGCATATGCTGCCTTATTGGAGTATCAGGAGGGGCTGCTGCTGCTGCTTCTGGTATGGAGCCTGATGCCTGTTAGCAGCACTTATCACCTGCTACATACATTGCTTTATTGGAGTATCAGGAGGGGCTGCTACTTCTGCTTCTTCTTGTCTGGAGCCTGCTGCAGATTAGCAACACTCGTTTCCCACTGCATACGCTGCCTTATTGGAGTATCAGGAGGGGCGCTGCTGCTTGGTTAGGATGAGGCACTGAGATGCTGTGGAAGGCTGGCTTCAGAAAAAAATCCCAGCAAGTGAATCTGTACGGCACCGCAATGGATGTGAACACGTCCATGACTACAACTATCCATAATCCCAAACAAAAAAGAAAGACAGACATAAAAGGTTCAAGAAAAAGAAGAAAATTAAACTAAAAAATAGGTCTAAAAAAGAGATTTCAAATGAAGAGTAACTATTAAAATAGTCTTCCCTAACTAAACTTCAACACAAGAAAGACAAACATGTAAAACAATCAGCATTTTAACGATTTTCTTTCTCAGTCTGACTAGAAATGAAAAACAAGAGTCAGGCAGTCAGTGTCTAGAGATGTACCACGTTACTTTGTGAGGCTCTTCTATGTGACCTTGAGACAAGTTGTGTACCAAAATGCTTATTTGTCCAAAAAAATTCACCTATACAGCACCAAAAAGTGAAGTTAAATGCAAAATTACAATGCAAAGTTTAAAGCAAATTTTTAACATAGTGAAAAAACTTCACCAAATTGTGCCTAAAACTTCATGGTCAAATTAAAACTTTGCAGCATCTCTAATAAGGAGAGAGAATTAAACTCTTTATGCAGGATGAGCAGCGTAAAACGGTAACAAGTGAAGGAGTAAATAATATAGAGGATAATGCCTGATGTACAGGTGATAACCATGGTGTAATCACCTCAGGTGGTTGCTAGGGCATCAGTAAACCTCGAGAGCACAGCTCGAGAGGTTTACAATTGCCCTAGGAACCACAAGAGATGATTACATAGAGAATAATGTATGGGGAGGTGGTTATAATGAGAATTTTACACACACCCAAGGTGTGGGATGCCACATACTGAGGGGTTAATTAAGGCATCCCACACTGAGGGTGTGTGTAAATTCAAGGTAATAACCACCACCTCATTCTTTATTTTTATAATTACTGGCTTCCATTTTTTTGCACACACTTCAAGATTGTAAAAGCTGTGATTAAGAGAACTGTAGTATGGTAGTTTATTAAGGTTTTTATTGCAGTAAAGAGACAGTGTAGTGGTTTTAATACTTTGTGTTTCAAACAATAAAATTGTTTTCTAAAGAAACACTTTCAGTAGATGTCTTATTTAAAGCCTGGATATATTTATGTTTTTATTTATTTTATTTTATTTAAACAGCAGTTTGGAAAACCTTTGAGCCATAGGCTCATTTACAAAGGTACCTTGTCACAGTAAGACAAACCAAAATACACAGTATAGCAGTACAACACATAAGTATAACAGTAAAATTAAGACATAGAATACAAACAAGCTGGTACAGGTAGGATGGATGCAAACAATACCAGAGTTATGTCGTCCTTAGCAGCTTAGTAATAAGCTTTGTCATAAGTATTGAGTACTGCTTTGACTAGTGGCAGTTACAGCATCGGGTGTTAATAAGGTGGTTACAGATAAGGAAGTTTTGAAGCACGATATAGTTGGAGCTCGGAGATGGAGGGGCAGTGTGTTGAACCAGGAGGGGCCCCAAAGCCGAAGGCTCTTGGCCGTGAGAGGTCCTAGCTCTAGGGATAACAAGAGGTTTTCCCAGAGGTCCAGTATGAACTAGTGGGACAGAGCGGCGATGGTGGTGGTCAATCCTGGTGGGGAAAGCCCAAGGAGGGTCTTTTTTGTAAGGGTACAGGTAAGATATTTGAGGCGCTCGTCGAGATCAAGTACCAGCGCTTTAGCATACAGTAGACAGGTGTGTGTCATCCTAGGTGCTCCAGTAATTAACCTGCAGGCCTTATTCAGAGTAGTGCGAATTTTATGGAGTGCGGTCTGATCAGCAGCACCATACACCGGCAGTCCATAGTCCACTAGGGACAGGATAGAGGAGGTGACTGTGAGTCGAAGAGTCTCCGGGGGGAGGCAGTGTTTATACCGATGTAAGATGCCCAATCGGATATTAGTGGCAGTGGCTAGGGCAGCGATGTGTCCATGGAAGGAGAGGAAGGGGTCAAAATGGATCCCTAGGTATTTATAGGAGCAAACTTGTTCGAGTGGGAAAGAGGACCCAGAGTGAATGAGGAGTTTGAAGTTGCAGGACTTGTTTTGGGGATGAATGAAGAACATGGTTTTTGTTTTTTTAAGATTTATCACCAATCTATGTTCCTTGAACCAGCCCTCGGCTTCAGTGAAGGACTTCTGCAGCGAGTCCTGGAGGGCAGTAGGGTTACGACTTGAGGCAAAGATGACTGCATCATCAGCGTCAATAGAATGTTCCCCGAGCAAGAGCGTGGAAGGGTGTTAAGGTAAAGGGAGAATAGTAAGGGGCCCAGAATGGAGCCCTGGGGAACCCCAGAAAAGATGGGACAGATGTCTGAGTAGGTCCCATTAATTTTTACACGCTGTGAGCGGTCAGACAGAGAACTGGTGCACCAGGAGATAGGCTCAGTCGTTTATGGAGTAACGTTGTGGCGGTTGCTTTTTTTTTCCTCAGTTCTGAAAGGTTTTGCTGAAATGTTAAACGTGAAACGAATGTTTAAGTAAGAACATTTTTAACTTTTTTAGCAATACTTTTTAGAAGTTTTAGGTATAAAGTCCTGTTTCCAGTTCAGTCTGGAGGGTTCCGGTTGGTCTGGTGTTGCTAGGAAGTGCTCCGGTTTCTATGGTGTTGCCAGGCAGTTCGTCATTGATCTTGCATTACGTGAGGAGAGAAGGAGATTAGGATAGTGTAGGTTAGGGTTCATGTTAACATTTTCTGCAGTGCTTTTTGTTATGTTTAGTCGTCTTCGTGTGAATGATCGAGAAGAAGGTTTTTTTTTTGTCGCTTCTTCCTTGCTGGATAGTTAAAGATTTTTATGGAGATTGCCTCACTATTTCAGTTATGTGCTGAACCGCTGAGAGAAGGGATGGAGCCAACAGGAGAGACGTGGCTGACAGAGCGTGAGTGACTAAAGCAGCTTCTTTTGCAGGTGTTTGTGTCTCGTGATTCTGATAGAGAAAGCTGGCGCATGTTTGCCATTATAACCAGCCCAGCTGGTTATAACGGCAAATTATAACTGGCTTTCTCTATGGAAAAAAATGGTAGCCAGTAATTATACCATGTTTATCACCTGTACATCAGGCATTGTCATTTATAGTGTATGGTGCTCGACATGAGAAGTTACCCCCACCAAACACAGGTAATTTAGCCTTACCTTATTAATAAATCTGCACTGCAGCCACATGATTGTGTAGGAAAACAATTTATTAGTATACATGGACTGAATGACAGAGGGCCAAAATAGCACCAGAGTTAAAATCCCTATCAGACATAGTTGCTAGACTCAGTAACAGTAAACTGAGACAACTGGAATGTTATATGAATACTGTACTGAGGCTAACAATCACATTCTGGGTGTGTAGAATACTGAATTACACTGGCATTCCGTTTTGTAAACCCACTACTATGACATGGATGAGATAGGTTTATAAGGTTATGACATCACAACAGTTGGATTACAAGGTTGCAATCTGCTTGATTTCAGTGGGTAGTAAGGGCTACCCATACATTATATAGAGGATAATGGCTGGGGATCAGGTGATAAACATGCTGTAATCACCTTGAGTGGTTGCTAGGGCAACATGGTAAACCTTGAGAATGCAGCTTGAGAGGTTTACTGTAGCCCTAGCAACCATGAGAGGTGATTTCAGCATGGTTGTCACTCGATCACCAGCCATCATCTTTCATAGTGTATGGTCAAAAAAACACTGTTTGCATTCTATGTGTGAGAATTATGCAACTCTGGTGCATTCTTTTTTGTTATGCCACTGTTCAGAAGTTCTGAAGTGTGGTTAACAACTTTTAAAATTCTAAACAGTGCATAACAAAGCTGTGTAACTGCTGATTATGGTGGTTAATAGGCACCTACCATACATTATATAGAGAATACTCGATGGGCAACTATGCACAACCAGCGTGTTCTGCCACAGAGGGGTTCTGATTCCCTCTGACCTTGAAAGTGAAGCTCGAGAGGTCCATGGGAATCAGAACCTCGAGGTGACAGAACACACAGGTTGTGCATAAAGTTGCTCATCCTTTATCTTTTATAGTGTATAGCAGTACTATGTGAAATGTGTGCTTTGTGGTTTTTTCCTCTCTTTTTCATAATGAAACTGACTTAAAAAGTCTCTAGAGGTTCTAGAATACTGTCACCACAGAATTAAATAGAGGAAAGCAACAATGTGCTAGTATTCCAAGTGGTTCTGTTGCAGTAGTGACATCACTACTGCAGCAGAACGACATAATGACATCACTACTGCAGCAGAACAAGCATATTCCAGGCATGGAATTTCATGCATAACAGCATTCCACTATACACTATAAAGAAATAATGCCCTCCAGGGTGGGTGTTATGCTTGGATAACATCTCGCCTCTGGTGGTTGGGCCCGAGGCCGCAGGCTGAGGGCATCCAACACCCGAGAAGAAATGTTATCTCAGCACAACACCCACCCTAGAGGGCATTATTCCTATTATACAATGGCTCATTAAAAAGAAAGAGAAAAATATTATAACTGTCATTTAAAACTGTTTTTCTGTGATTTTTGAAGGTGTAGAAATATTTATTAAAAAAATAGTGCTGATTCTTTTTGTCCAATAGGTGGATCTGTTAAGCTTTAGATCAGTATCCACATACAGATTTATTTTTTTAGACTCTTTTTATCTTCTAACACTGGAATCCAAGGCACCTCTCCAGCCTCCACTGCTCTCCTGAATCCTTGCCCGACTGGGAAATTGAGTATGCTGGGTCCCCCCCATCCCCGGCCTATGAGAGAGGCTGAGGAGCACGGAGAGCCATATTGAGTTATTGCCGTCATTGGGCATGTGGGCACAGCCACAGGGCTCCACCTTTGCCTCCCCAGAGCAAGGGATTTTCCATTGTTCTTCCCTCCCTAACGCACGACATGCAATGCTGTCTGCATGAGACATGAGCGAGCCTGCCGATGCCGCATGACGGCCACCTGAAGTCATCCCTGTTACATGGTCCCCCAGCTGCTGTGCCCCTAGTCTCCACTAGGAGCCACTAGCACCACAGGACAGTTACCCCCTCCCTCCCAGGAGAGGAGAGCAGTCAAACAGATGCTCAATCCTTCTCCTCCCCGACCGACCCCCCGCTCCCAAGTTCACTCCCGAACTTAGGTTTCCAGCATGGTGCGAGGTGTGGTGCCCAGTTCCTCAACCCTCAGCACCGGGCTGGCTATCCACATACAGACTGTGTGCAAGGGTGGTGGTGGGAGACAAATTTTCATTTCAGTTGGTTTTGTTGTGCTGGTAGAAAGGTTTTACAAATATACCAGGAGAGTTTCAGCGAGAAACGATTATCTGAATGTTAAGGCATGGGGCAACCTTAAGACAGCAACAGGAAACACTGTTTGGACCTCCAGCCCTGTCCCCACATTTGCTGCATGTTCAGTACTGCTGCTGTGACCATCTAAGTAAAGCAACAGGAAAGGACTTAGAGAGGTGAAGATAATACCTAAAAAACACAGAACTGATTTGAAGAGCGAGCGTTAGTAAGAAAGACGTGGTCACTGTTTTAAACCTTAGTTTGTCGCTTGATTTAAAAGTCAGTTGGTGCGCTGCCATAGTTTTATTTTTTAAAAGAAAAACTTTGTGGCTTTCTTAATAAAAGGATATTTGGTGGGGGGAGGGATTTCTACACTGTAAAGCCCATTGACAAGGTGGTTTTGGCTTTGGTTGGGAGTCGAGAATGGTGATGCTGATTACAGGGACAGCAGATGTTTGATTATTTGCCTTTTTTAACATTTTACATGGTCATGAATTTGCTGGGACTAGATGCAGGATATTATGCTGGGATAAATTCCTGGATCTAGCCCCAAGCTAAGCAATCAAAGGCAATCATTCTTTCTTGCCATTATACAATTCCAAATATTCCATCCCTTCAAAAAATATTGTACCTATAGAAATAAAAAAATAAAAGATTATATAAACTGCTAAGATCGTCTGAAAAAAAAATAGCAAGGACCACTTAAGGAGAAACTGAAAAGCATGAAATCCCCGCAAAAGTAAACAAAATGGGTTCAAGCATAAACAGAAGAATCAACCTTCTTCAAACCCAGCTGCCTTTTAAATAATCTGAGTCAGAATCTAATACAATGCATCCAAAAATGAGTTAAGTGGATCAAAAAAGG
The DNA here is from genome assembly GCA_016271365.2 of Neoceratodus forsteri. NCBI lineage: Eukaryota > Metazoa > Chordata > Ceratodontiformes > Ceratodontidae > Neoceratodus > Neoceratodus forsteri. Next base: position 862,155,234 of record CM028137.1, on the reverse strand, counting down.
GGAAAAGAAAAAAGAACATTCAACAAATAGAGAATACTGGATGGGTAACTATGCACAACCAGCGTGTTCTGCCACAGAAGGGTTCGGATTCCCTCTGACCTCAAGAGCGAAGCTCGAGAGGTCCATGGGAATCAGTACCCCAAGGTGACAGAACACACACAGGTTGTGCATAAAGTTGTTCATCCTGTAGTTTTTATAGTGTATAGTAGTACTATGTGAAATGTGTGTTTTGTGTTTTTTTTTCTCCTTTTCATAAGGAAACTGACTTGAAAGGTCTCTAGAGGTTCTAAAATAATGTCACACAGAATTAAACAGAGGAAAGCAACAATGTGCCAGGACTCCAAGTGGTTCTGCTGCAGTAGTGACATCACTACTGCAGCAGAACAACATAATGACATCACTACTGCAGCGGAACATAGAGGATTGTGTATGAGCAAGCATACACAACAAGGCAGCTGTGATCGAGAGGTTTCTGTGGTAACCAGAGACCTCGAGAGTGTAGCTTGAGAGGTCCATTACCACGGAAACCTCGAGATCTAACAGCTGCCTAGTTTGTGTATGCTTGCTCATACACAATATTTTATAGTTTTATGGGCAAGCATTATCAGCGCTCTGTGATCCCCCAAACAAGTCTACCTCTTAAAATAAGGCTTACTTCAGGATGTGTAGCAGTGCGCCGACTTCCACATTGCCGTGGGCTACTCAACTGTGCATGCGCAAATGCGTTTGATCTTGTTGTGCTGCACCGGTGATGTACTCGGTGCAGCACAACAAGATAGTGACGCAATGAGGCAAGCACAACAATGCTGTTGGGAGCATGGATTTCCATGCTCAACCGCGTTCTACCATACACTATAAGCAAATTCCAGGAATGGAATTTCACGCATAATAGCATTCCTCTTTACACTATAATACAATTGACAGTGGGGGTGTTAGCACATCAGGTGTATAAGCATCAGAATGAGAAAAAGAAATGTTCAACCCCATAACCAGCCCTGAAACAAAAAAATAGAGATGTATAGGCAAATTTGTGAGAAAGAGTCACCCCCGAACTTGACCCCGAAATTACTGAAAACCAAGTCTTGATACAAGGAAACCTAGATAAAAGATGAAATAAGAAAATGCTGGAATGTATGGAAGAACTAAAATCTACATTGAGTAGTCTAGAATGTAAACTAGAAGCAGAGATTAGAAGAGTGAATGTATTAGAAAAACACCCAGGCTGGGATATTTAAAGGGGCTGTGCCGGTGCAACGCCGCATTGCGCCCCAGCAGGATATTGAAAGGGCTGCCTGGTACAGCGCAACTCCCTATGCGCTGGAGCACATTGTAATGGTATGCAGCGCAGATGCAGGGGGCGTGCCCATGCATATGCGGCGCATCCCGATATTCAGCCCGGGATGTGCAGCGCATAAGCTGGCACAACCCTGCATTGTGCTGCATAGAGGGGCTCAAATTTGAGCCCGTAAATTGGTGGCACAACTCCCAGCCACCCACAGGTGGGCTGCTTTATTGCAGGGCACAACACAGCAGCCACCAGCCGTGGGTGGCTACCCTTCCACCCAGAACACCAACCATAAGCACCCGCATCTCCCTGGTAGTCTAGTGGTACCCCCTTCCTCCTGTTTCCCCGATAATTGTATGCATGTCATGCCCTGGTAGTCCAGTGGTACCCCCCTCCCTCCCTCCTGATTCCTCGATCTCTGGTACATGACTATTAATCCCTTCCCTGGTAGTCTAGGGGACCCCCCCTTGTTTCCCTGATTGCAGTAGAGTGCCATAACATAATTCCCTGGTGATCCAGTGGCACTCCCCACCCTCCCTCCCACACAGGACCCATGCCCACCCTGCTCGGCCCACGTCATTGGCGGGTGGCTGCAACCTGAATGCATACCACCCAGCCACTCGCCAAATGACAGGTACAGTATGGGCTTGCAGGGCATACTGTACTAGACAGTCCCAGATATGTGAATGACATATGACTTCATTCACATATCTGGGACTATCTAGTACAGTACGCCCTGCAAGACCATACAATCCCTGGTGCTAGTGGTGCGCCCACCTCTGATCACCAGCCAGTAGTTAAAAAAAACAGTTCCTGGTGCTAATGGTCTCCCATTCCTCCAATCGCCAGACCCTAATTGAAAAAAGAAATAGTTGGTACCAGTGGTCCCCCCTCCAATCACAAGCCTCTAATGTATCAAAACAAACCCTTATGTTAGTGATCACCTCCTCTGATTGCCAGCCCATAATTTCAAATATAATCCCTGGTGCTAGTAGTCCCCCCTCCCTCACATCACCAGCCCCTAATCAAAAAAAAATAAACAATTCCTGGTGTTAGTGTTCCTCCCTCCTTCCAATCACCAACCCATAATTTCAAATACAATACTCAGTGCTTGTGGTCCTCCCCTTCCTCCAACCGCCAGATCCTAACTGAAAAAAAAATCACTGGTGGTAGTGGTCCCCTCCCCCATCCAATCACCAGCAGTTAATCGAAAAGAAAAAGATCCCTGGTGCTAGTGGTCTCCCCCCCATTGATCTCCAGACCATAATTTCAAATATAATCAGTGGGGCTAATAGTCCCCCCTCCAATCACCAGCCTTTAATTGAAAAACAAAACAGGTGCTAGTGGTCTCTCTCCTCCCTCCGATCACCAGACCATAATTGAAAAAAAAATCCCTGGTGATAGTGGTCAACCCTCCCTTTGATCACCAGTCTATAATTTCAAATACAATCCTTGGTGCTAATGGTCCCCCCTCCCTGTGATCGACAGCCCCTAATTAAAACAAATCCCTGGTGCTAGTGATCCCCCTCTCCAAGTGCCAGCCCCTTATGTAACAAAATCTATCCCTGGTGCTAGTGGTCTCCCCCTCTAATCCTAGTCGTCTCCCCAACCCTCAGATCACTAGCCTCAAATAAAAAAATTAAAAAAAATAATCCCTGGTGTTAGTGGTCCCCTCCCCTTCCAATCACCAGCCCATAATTTCAAATATAATCTTTAGTGTTAGCGGTCCTCCCATCCATCTGATTGCCAGCCCCTAACTGGAAAAGAAAACAATCCCTGGTGCTAGTGGTCCCCCCAAATACCAGCCCATAACTACTAACACAATCTGTGGTGCTAGTGGTTCCTCCCTTTCCTCCAATTGCCAGCCCCTAATTGAAAAAAGAAAAAAAAAATTCCCGGTGCTAGTGGCCCCTCCCCCCGATTGCTAGCCCACTATATCAAATGCAATCCCTGATGCTTGTGATCCTCTCTCTCTCTGATCACTAGTCCTTAATAGAAATAAAGAATCCCTGGTGTTAGTGGTTCCACCTATCTCCGATCACAAGCCCCTAATGTAACAAAACAATCCCTAGTGCTAGTGGTCCCCCCGTCTCTGATCACCAGCCCATAATTACAAATACAATTCCTGGTGCTAGTGGTTCACTCCCTGATCACCAGTTCATGATTTCAAATACACTCCCCAGCCTTGGTGCTAATGATCTCCCCCTCCTTCCTTCTGATTATCAGTCCCTAATTGAAGAAACAATCCCTGGTACTAGTGGTCCCTTCTCCCTCCGATTGCCAGCCCACAGTGCAAGTTAAAACCCTCCCTGGTATCAGGTGGTTCCCCCTTGGCACTGATCCATTCTACCACAGGTGGCAATGCCCTACTCCCTGGCATCTAGCGGCCCCACCACCATGGCACCAAGCACCTACCCCCCGTCCCCTTACCTGTCTTCTTGGTGCCATAGATGCATACAACAATCAGTACAGCCAATCTCACGCTTCCTTACCTGGCCGCAGTATGTCCAGGTAGTGTGCCTCTTATTTATAGCCTAGGACAGGGCATGTCACCCTGTCATATAAATAAGAAGTGTGTTTCTGACCACTAGCATGAGATAGTGCATTTGAAATTATGGGTTGGCGATCAGAGGGGGAACCACTAGCACCGGGGACTGTTTCTTTTCAATTAGGGGCTGGCAGTCAGAGAAAGGGGGGGTACAACTGACTTTAGTAAAATATTCATAGGATTCATAGGATGTAACGGGCTCAGGAGGCAAGATGCCCTTGTAGAGCTCACCACCAATATGGTGGGTTGGAGTTATATCAAAGGTAGGATATTTTTCTGCTGCCCATATAAATGTCTGTCTTTTAAATAGATCCATAGTATTACTCTCAACTATTTCTTTTGGTAAAGCGTTCCACTGAGACACCACCCGTTGGGTGAACCAGTGGCATCTTTTGTGGGTTTTACAGTTACCGCCTCATAATTTAAGGTTATGTGTTCTAGTATTAGTACTATAACTATTTCTTATTAAGCCCAGTGTTTCAAAATGAAGCAGATCATAAATTGCTTTGTATGTCAAGCAAAGATCACCATGTAAATTGTCTATACTCCAAAGAATAGAGATCCAATGCCTTTAGCCTGTCCTCATATTCTAGGTGATACAGATCCTTAATTCATTTTGTTACTTTCCTTTGTACTCCCTCTATTAGTTTTTTTTTCCTTTAATTGTAGCCGGTGCGCAAAAGGGAGAGCAGTAGTTTAAATGTGGTCTGACTAGGCTTGTATTAAGTGGAAGAATTACCCTGGAGTCCCTGCTTTTTATATGTTTAAAGATGCAGCCAACTATTCTTTGGCACTTTTTAACCTTAACTAGGGTATGAGTGTTGAAAGATAATATGTTGTTCACTACAACACCTAAATCTTTTTCATTAGTTGTTTCTGTAAGTTGCAAATTATTTAATTTGTAATTAAAGTTCAAATTATTATGACCTAAGTGCATAACCTTACACTTCTGTTCATTGAAAAGCATCTTATTATTGGTAGCCCAGGTGCCTATCTTGTTTAATTCATTCTGGAAGTTATTTGCGGCCTGTACATTATTGATTATACATTCTAGTTTGCAATCATCTGTGTAGTTAGACATCCAAAAGTTGCTAGACATTTGCATTGTTAAAATCAACATATTAAAAAGAACAGGGCCCAGAACAGATCCTTGTGGGACCCTGCTGCTAACCTTGCCTCACTTTGAACAGTAACCTCTAATGACAACATGTTGGTGTCTGTTTTGCAGCCAAGATATGACCCAATTTATTATGTTGGAATGAAATTAAAATTTATACATGTGATTTATTAGAACTTGATGGGAAACCTTATCAAAAGCTTTGGAAAAATCAAGGAAGATGATATCCACTGGAAGCTCTAAATCAAGAGATGCACTGACATTTTCAAAGAAGTCCAATAGATTAGTTAAACAAGATTTACCTTGGAAAAAAAAACATGTTGAGTAAAATCCTGTAAATTATTACTTGAAATATGAACTTCAATCCGAGTCAGCAGTAATCTTTCTAGGAGTTTACCTGTAACTGACATAAGACTGATGGGTCTATAGTTAGATACAATTTTTTTGTTACCAAGTTTATATATCAGAGTAACAAGTGCTTCATTCCATGAATTAATAGTTTCACCTTGAATTAAAGAGGCATTAAACAAGACAGTTACAGGACCACAAATGACATTAGATGTTTCTTTGAGAAACTTGGGATGAATATTATCAGGCCCTGGGGATGAATGAGGTTTTAGATTTTGAAGTAGTTTTTCAACTTCCTCTACGGTAATGGGTTAAAAACTGTATGTTCTGTACATATATCATATTACATGACAGACTATCTTTCGGCATAAATACACTAGTAAAATAGTCATTAAATTCAGTTGCCATAGCTAGCTCATTGCTTATTATCCCCTTGCTAGTTTCAATTGGGCCAACTATAGAACTATTTCCTTTTAATGAGCCAATATATTTATAGAAGGATTTATGATTATCTGCAGTTTTGTTGGCTAATTTTAGTTCCAATTCCCTCTTTGCTTTTATGATACTATATTTCACCTTTTTTTGTTTTTTCCTTATATGAATTCCAAGAGGTTATGGTAGGATTCCTTTTATATTTGCTATAATATCTCTTTTTTTCGTTTATTGCCCTCTTTATACCTTTGTTCCACCATAATGATGTTCTAAGGAATTTATTATATTTTTGTCTATTTGGTACCTGGGTATCTAGGCAGTATTTAATCTTAACCCATATATGGTCCCAGATTTGATTTAATTCAAGGCCCTGGAGGCTCTGTTTCCCAGTCCCAGAATCTTAAATATTTGTTTATTCTTTTGTAATTTGCTTTTGTAAAATCCTTAATTACTGTCACCCCATTTACAGTGTCATTATTCATATTAATTTTTATTGTCATCATATTGTGATCACTGTCTTCCAGTGGTACATCAGTAACTGGAGCGGATATCCTATCCTCCACATTTGTTAGAATAATATTGAGTATATTATTCTCTCTTGTTCCATTAGTTACAGTTTGAGATAGATTTTGATTAATAGTGAGTTCAATAAATGCAGATTCAACATGTCCATGGCCTTCATGTGTGAGCCAGTCAATTCTGGGGAAATTAAAATCACCCATAAGAATATAATTGTGGACAGCTTCCATATTTTGTAGTGTTGTTAGTAATTCATTATTTTCAGTCAGACTTGAGTTTGGGGGTCTATAACAGAGGCCTACAACCAGTGTCTCATCTTATAGATTAACTTGTACCCAAATTGCTTCCACTTTACTACTAGTGGTTTCTGCTGGGGTTATACTATGGGCTACATACTTATTAGATATATGTGTATATGTATATATATATATATATATATATATATGTATATATAGTGCAACACCACCTCCTCTGGCATCAACTCTGTTTTTGCAGAACTTTGAGTACCCCTGAATCTCGGTATCCCATTCATGCCCAGTAAACCAAGTTTCCGTGACTCCACAGATGGTAATGTTGTCTTTAGTCAGGATATATTTTAATTATTCTATTTCATGAGACAAACTGTGTGCATTGACTAGCAAGGTAGTTAATAAGCGTGCATTGCAGCTGGCTTTTTTGCTTGGATGTTGCTTTTTTCTAGAATCACATTTACTATTTTTTGAATACTGTTTTCTGGTTTCAGGAGGGCCAGACTTGAGCTGTCCTCCCCCCAAAGATGTTAGTTTAAAGTTTTTGCAATAAAATCTGTTATATGCGTCCCCAATAATGAGCTACCACACCTACTTAGATGAAGCCCATCCCAACAGAATAACTCTTCCCGATGGTAAAATTCCTCCCAATGTGTAATGCAAGATATGTTTTAAGTGTCCATTTACGCATCCATTCATTTATAGCTTTAATTTTTAAGGTATAATGATGTGAGGCTTTGGGAATCGGTAAAACTTCAAATAAAACAGGGACACAACCCATTTGTATTGGTTTATTAGCGAGTGCCACATAATCTTGCTTTTTACTATCCACTGGGTCCTTAAATATGTTATTGGCACCAATGTGTACAATAACAAATGGGTTGGGCCCCGTGTTGTTTAATATCTTACTAGACATCCTGGCTATGTCTACTACTTTAGCCCCGCTGAAGCTAGATAATGTTCTACAAGATTTGACGGGGTTGCATACTGCCCTGTCAAGGTGTTTAATAATTGAGTCACCTAGTACTAGTATTTCTCTCCTTACTGCTGGACTTGTAGATTCCAGGACTGGAGGAAGGTTTACAGTAATATCCTTCTCCATTTCTGATGGAATATTAATGGAGGTTTGGTAGTTTACCTCAGGATCAGGTATATCTGTAGCTAAGATATCAAAACTATTATGTAAGGGGAGGTCAAATATATTAGCTTTCCTTCCTTTTTGGGAACTTTGTACTGTATACCATTCATCATTAGGGTCGATGTTACAATCTTCATCTTGTGCCCTTTTTTTGTTAGCAGTATGGTGTGTTGTTGGTGATTCAAGTAATTTTTGGTTAGTTGTTTTTGAGGGAATATTAAGATTAATTAAGGAGGCTTGAGAAACATCTGGTAGGCTTGGTTCAATATTTGTTACAGCCTACCCTGAATTTAACCTGATAGCCATTTCTTTTTGACTGGATTCGAGGAATTCTAATCTTTCATTAAAATGGCTAACTTCTCTCAGCAATTCCTCATTATGCAGGCATTTAGGGCACTTACATTTCTCTTTAGGTATTGTTTCCATGATGAGGAACATGTTACAACAAATACATTTAATTTTGAGTTCATCTTCTAGAGTCTTAGAAAGTCTGCCTTACTGGTGCTAATATCAGGAATCCTGACTATAAATGAAACATTATAGCCAAAGCATATTTTTTAGACTGTATTAATTTAATTTGTGTGTGCTTGTATTATCTCTTTCACTATCGTGAGGTCTGGAGCCCTAGCAACGCTAGGCAGAGGATGGTAGTTTGGGATTTCACAAACCGAACTACAACTTAGCTTAAACTTTGCATTTTTAGGCAGAAAAACTTCCAGGGGGAGTATTTTAACTAAAAACAGTGCTTACAGCACTATTTACTTTTAAATTCAGCTGGGAATTAAAATGTTGAAGCTCGAGTCTCGCGAGGCACTTCCGGGTAGCCATAGTATTTAAACTGCCCTGCTGTGAGCTGGGCAAGCATGAGCAGGGCGAGCACGCACTTGCGCATGTGAAGAAGTGTGCAAAGACACGCGCATCACATGTCACCCGTGTCAAGAGTGAAAGAGGAAAGGCTACACTGTGAAGCTGAGATTTGTAAGTAAAATTATGAGCCATTTAATATAATCTATCTCAGGTTGATAATAAAAAAGAACATGGCTGATTTAATCGTTCTAGATAACGAAACATGTATTAGCACTAAACAACAAACAACAGATAAAACTTTAAAGAGAGATGTAATCATAACTTTGGATGGTGAAACAGGCCTGAAATGTAATAATTGCTCTATGTACACATTATTTATTTCCCTTCCTCAAACTCCTTTTTATATGTGATAAATGTATAAATAATAGTGTCTTAAGGGAAGATATTGATAATTTGTATAAGAGGTTAGCTGTAATTGAACAATATCAAGAAAACCTGAGTAAAATCTCAGGTAATTGTTCACATGAAGGTACTACAGAATCATTGGGGTCTAATACCAGAGTGAGCGAAATTGACCCTCTTAGAGAGACAGGAACATACGAGAAAAGGAAGAGAAGTGACTCAAATGAAAACAGTACACATAGTGAGTCTGAAGACTGGACTACTGTGACCATAGGCCACAAATCCAATTCTAGACGCAGGGCTATGTGTAACAATATCAGTCTATCGAACAGATCTGAAGCCCTGATTGATTTAGAAATGGGTAATACATCCTTAGAGAGGGGACATGATAGTTCTATACATAGGCAGCCTACTACTACTCCTATTACAACTGTTATGAATGAAACCCTGTCAGACATATTAATTACTGAGAATATTGTACAGATCTCAAGTACAATAAAAGATACAATCATTACAGATGGTCCTAATTATGAAACTGAAGCAGTCCAGTTAGATACTACAAAGGACAGTGTCTCTATGGAAACGGCACCAACAGAAAATTCAAACAGGCAATTTTTTGTATTGGGAGACTCAATAATAAAATATACAGATAAAATTGTGTGTCTAACTGATAAACATAACATAGCATGTTCATCATTCCGGGGAGCTGGTATTAAACATATAAACAAAATGTGTCCTGATAGTTAACAAAAATCTGGCCACAATCCACTTGTCATTATACACACAGGTACAAATGACCTGAGGAAACTGTCGATTGATGAAATAAAACAGGAGTATATAAACACTGGAAAAACTCTGGTTGAACTTAAATGTGAGACATGGTTCTTGGAAATATTACCTGTTCCTAGAGCAAATTATCATACTATTCAAAAGATCAAATGCATAAATGAGTGGATACGGAAATGGACACTTAAAGAAGGTTATATGTCCATCCCCTTTTAGGAATGCTTTAGTGATACTCCATCCTTGTTTTGTTGGGATGGACTTCATTTGAGTAAACAAGGTGCTTATAAATTGGGCAGGACCTTTGAGAGTATCATACAAAAAGCTTTAAACTAGGAAAAAAGGGGGATGAGGGTACAAAATTTAACACAAATTCAAAATTCAACACAAATCCCAATAACTTAAGATCTAAGAAACTGAAAATTTGGAATATTAATGCCCAAAGTTTGACTAATGTAAAACTAACTGAACTAAAAACACTGATAAATAATCACAACATAGCTATTACACAGTATGTGTAACAGAAACATGGTGGGACAAGTGTAATAATTGGTCCAATAATATCGAAGGGTTTCAACTTTTCTCAAAAAAATGCACAGGAAGAAGAGGTGGGGGAGTATGTTGCTATGTTTCGGAACTGATACAATGTCAAGAAATTAAAATGAAAGATAATTCTGAAAATATACCCGAAATTCTGTGGTTGAGTATAATTTTTCCTCATTTGCCCAAAATAAATCTGGAAATCTGTTACAAACCTCCTAATAGCAATAGTGTTTATAATAATAATTTAATAGAGGAAATAAAGTTTCCAGTCTAGGAGATGTGTTGATTTTGGGAGATTTCAATACTCCAGGTATTAATTGGAATGAGCTGAAAGGTATTACTGCCTTTGATAAAATATTGATTGATACTATAATATCTCATGGCTATTATCAATTGGTTGATGCTCCAACTAGGGAGAAAAGTATATTAGATCTAATTATATCCAATTCTATTGATAGAATTGACCATATAGATATCCTCCCCATTTAGGAAATAGCGATCATAACATTGTAGAATGTACAATCAATATTGAAAAACCTAAACTTAATAAATCATCACTATCCTTTGACTACAAAAGAGCTGATTGGAATAAGATTATTGAAGCATTTAAAACTGGATTGGGGAGAATCATATTGTAAGTTAGGTGTAAACTCTATGTGGGAAAATTTAAAATCTAAAATTCAAGAAATAATATTCAATTTTATTCCTATGCATAAAGGCAAAAATAGCAAAGGCTATATTCCATATTGGTTCAATAAAAATATTAAGATACATATAAGAAGGAAAAATAAAGCATATAAGAAATACAAAAATACTCCGACCTTGATTAATCTCAATAAATATAAAAATCAACAGAGATCCCTTAAATCTATTATTAAAAAAGGAAAAGTTAAATTTGAAAATAAATTGACATCTAGTAAAAATCATAAAGCATTTTATGCATATATAAATAAAAATAAGCAAACGGGGAAAACAATTCAGTGTCTGTAAATGGTGAAACAATAGTGAACAACAAAGAAATAGCAGACAGCTTTAATAAATATTGTATGACTACATATCAGGAATATAATTCAAAGGTAATTATTCCAGGGGTAACAAACTTAGAAGCCTCTAGTATCAGTGGTGATATGGTACAGAAGGAATTATTAAAATTAAGGACATCTTCTTCTTCAGGCCTGGATAATATTGACATGATAGTATGGAAAAATCTTTCTGATGTAATAATAGATCCCTTGACTGAAATATTCAATAAGTCACTTTTAACTGGTATGATTCCTATAGACTGGAAAAAGGCCATAGTAGTGCCAATACACAAAAAGGGAAATAAATCCAATGTGACTAATTATAGACCAATTAGCTTAACATCTATTTGTTGTAAGATACTGGAAAGATTGATTAAAAATAGTATTGAGAAGGATGTAATTAGATTAGGGTTGCAGGACATTACACAACATGGTTTTAGGAGAGGGCTTTCCTGTAACACAAATTTATTAGCCTTCTACAACCATGTTAGTTGTAAATTAGACAAGGGAAAACCAGTTGATGTAATCTTTTTGGACTTGGGAAAGGCATTTGATATGGTCCCTCATCACAAACTTATTAAAAAACTAATGGAACTAGGTTTAAATAAAGTTATTATAAGATGGATTGGAAATTGGTTATCCCATAGGAAACAAAGGGTGCATATTAACTCAGTTCTTTCGGATGACAGTAGGGTTGCTAGTGGTGTTCCCCAGGGATCTGTGCTGGGCCCATTACTGTTTGGTCTATATATTAGTGATATGGGTAATGGGGTGAACTCTTATATAACCAGATTTGCAGATGATACCAAAATAGGTGGAGAAGTTATGTCATTAATCGAATATAACGAACTAAGGAACAGTCTAAACAAAATAGAAAGTTGGGGCAAACAAAATAGCATGAAATTTAATGAAAACAAATGTGCAGTGATGCATTTTGGAAAAAATAATCCAAAATATTCATATCTCTTATACAATAAGCCCATAAAGAACAGTGCTTGTGAAAAAGGCTTGGGTATATGGATAAATTCTAGATTGTCCTCGGCACACATATTGTCAAAACAGTAGGGAAATGTAACAGCATCATTCACTCTATTAAAAGAGCCTTCCTCTCGAGGGACAAAGACTGTGTTCTTAAGTTATACAGGACATATGTACTCCCTCATCTTGATTATGGTTCACCGATCTGGAGCCCATATTTAAAGAGGGATATTTTAAAGGTAGAAAAAGTTCAAAGGAGACTGACAAAATCAATAAAAAGCTTAAAAAATAAGTAATACACAGACAGATTAGTAGATCTTAATCTGTACTCCTTGGAATCCAGATGAATTAGAGGAGATTTATTATTTTTATACGGTATCATGGAAGACAAGACTCTAATGTCACAATGTAATATAAAAAGGATTCATAAATCAGTAAATTCTAGATCACATAATAAACAAATATTTATAAACAGGGCAAGAACAAATAGGCATCAGAACTTTTATAATATACGTACACCCACAATTTGGAATAATTTGCCTAAGAATGTAGTAGAAGCTACGTCTTTTGACTCATTTAAAAATAGGTTAAACAAATTCCTGTCATTGAATAGCATAAGAAACATTAACAGATAAGCCCACTATGAGTGGGAGACAATTAAATGGGTCTATGGCCTACTTTGTCTATACATACCAAGTTACCAAGTTAGAGTCATTACGTTATCCATCATGGGTGCACCACAGTACAGACTAATAGGATATACCAAAGACCCAGGAAACCCCCAGGTACTACGTGTGGCACTTTGTTATAACAAATGCTGCCAACTTACACAGTGTTGTTTGTAGATACACCAGTCATTTCCTGTTCCTTACAATTATAGTCCTCTAAACCCACGACAGATGCGAACACGCAAACATGCACTGGATGTGAGTGTCTTTGTGTACGTCTTCTCGCGCGGCCATGCAAGGCCCTGCTCGTGCTTGCCCTCCTCACAGTAGAGCTTTACTTATACCAGCAAATGACACGGAAGCATCTGAAAGGTCAGACGCTACCCCGAGCTGCTCAACAAAGTTAAAAGCAAAATTAGATTTCAAATAGACTCCACTCATGCATGGTAGCCAAGTCACTAAAAGCTGTGATATCCCCAAACAAAAACAGTTAACACTCATAAACTTGGGTTGTAGTCTGTCAGGTAAGCTGAGAAACTACAGCCCAACTCTTCCTGCTTCCTGTTTAGCAGTTAGCAGGGCTCCATGGCTTTCGAGTGGCAAAAAGTGTACTGATCTCTTATTTTAAAGTATAGGCTATAACAGACACACTGCTGTTAGAACAGCAGTTCGCACTAAAATGACATATATTTGTATGACACCAAAATACTTTTATGGGCTGCACAGATCTATACATAAGAGATGATATCCACTTAAACAAACAAGGGGCAGCAGCTTTAGGAAGAGGAATAACAACTGCCATCCAGCATAATTTAAATTAAGTACTGGGGGGAGGTATCAACTCTATTATGCCCTTCTACGACAGTACAAGCAAATCAATCTAAAACATTTCACAGGACTGGCATGACAAAACTCAATAATTTAAATGCTAGGAGCCTTAATAAGAAGATGGACAAGTTAACGGTTGAATAAACAAGAATCTGTATGATGTAATAATAACTGAAACATGGTGGAAAGACTCAGATGATTGGGGACACCAGTTTAAGGGCTTCAACCTATACCAGTTAAATTGCATATGTCGCAGAAGTGGCGGTGTGGCAGTTTATGTCACAAACTAAGCAATAGAGTATTACCCTCTATACCACATGAAGATGGTGTCATTTAATGAAAGTCTTTGAATTGAAATCAATGGTAAACCAAAACTTGTTATAACTGGGACTTTTTATAGGTCACCAAGCAGCAACCATGACTACAGTCAAAAACTGTCTGAGGCTATGTACAGTAGATGTATGAGAAATAAGGACATTTTTATTTTAGGAGATTTCAGCATCAGTAATATTGACTTTGTCAATAATAAAACTGCTGGTCAAGTAGCCTCTGAACTCATAGACATTATTAAGGAGTGTGACCTAGATCAGCTAGTCTTAGAACCCACAAGCAGTAATAACTTACTAGACCTGATTCTGACAAATACCAAAAACAGAGTAATGATACATCCCCTGGGCAACAGTGACCACCGCATGTTTCATGTAGTGATTCATCATATTTCAAAAAGCATCATAAAGACCCAACTAGTAGAGAACTACAACAAAGCAGATTTTACAGCTATGGCAAGATAACTATTAAACTGGAAATGGGAGTCTTTGCTTATAGGCAAAGCTGCAACAGACATGTGGATCATTCCCAGAGACAAGGTTTTAGAACTACAGGCCAAATGAGTTCCCACCAGGAAAATGATTAAAATAAATAAGATCAGGCCTAAATGACTTGCGTTGGATAAAAAGTGACTTGTGAAAAAAACCAAACAGATTATATAACAGGTACAAGAATGACCTCTGCAGTACCAGTTATGATGGTTATAAAAAAAGACCTTAAAAATATAGACATGCAATAAGAAAAAGTAAATGTAACTTGGAATCTACCTTAGTCGGAAATAGAACAGGTACTAAAGCTTTATTTAATTACATAGACTCCCTCAAAGGTATGGCATCTAATGTTGGACCACTGTTCATTGAAGGATCCTAATCGAAGACCCAGCACTTATGGTAGAGAATTTAATATTTTGGCACAAATTTCAAAACAGAACAAAAACACTTGTTAAAATAAACAGTTCAGTATTAAAAGATGCCTTGGGTAGCCATGTGTTCAATGCATACAAAATTCTTAAGGAACTGGAAAAAATTAAACCAGGCAAAGCAGCAGGACCAGACAATGTACATTCATGGACAGTCAAAACCCTGGCATATCTATTATCCAACCCTGTGAGTGTCATTTTTTTCAATGTCCTATGGTTCCTGTTGATTGGAGAAATGCAGTCATTAGCTGAATACTTAAAAAAAGGTAACAAGCAATCAATGAACAACTACTGACCTATCAGTTTAACATCAATTTTGGGAAAAAGCATTCAGGGTCTTTTAAAACAAATAATTCTGGAGTCTATAAATGGTGAAGATATATTTAACAAAATGCAGCATGGGTTTACTAAAGGGTGCTCCTGTGTTACCAACTTATTATAATTTTATGAGTCCATCAGTGAACTCCTCGATAATAACATTCCTTGTGATGCAATTTATCTGGATTTCAGTAAAGCATCCAACCATGTTCATCACAGTAAACTAATTACAAACCTACATCAGTTAAATATAGATGGATGAATTACACACTGGATTGAAAATTGACTAACAGGAAACAAAATGTCAGAGTTTGAGGTGCTGTCTCTAACTGCATCAATGTAAACAGCGGGGTTCCTCAAGGTTCTATGCTAGGTCCGATTCTCTCCAATATATGCATCATCAACTTACATCAGGGTTTACATGGATTTGTTAGTAAATTAGCAGATAATACCAAAATCAGATACAGTCACTAACAACAATGAGGTTGCCAGGATGCAGACAAATACTGAGGTGTTTTACTGCATATATGGTATGAAAGGTGGAAAATGAAATTCAGCCCAAATGAATGTGTTGTGTTCCGTTTGGGCAAGAATACCCTTGTGTGACATATGATTTGGGAGAAGCTGCTTTAAAGTCTGTAAAGAAAGACAGAGACCAGGGGATTGTAAGTCAGCAGAACCTGTCTTTCTGCTCAAACAGCTCTGCTACAATTGCAAAGTCATCTAGAATCATGGGGTGCATAAAAATAAACTTTATAAGTAGGCACAAAGATGTTCTCATTCCACTGTACAGAAGATTGGTACAGCCTCAACTCAACTATTACTCCCAGTTTTAGCCTCTACATTTCAAAAGCAACAGAATAAAACTTGAGGGGGTGCAAAAGAAATGTATTAAATCTATGTAGTAGTAGTAGTTGTAGTAGTAGTAGTAAAATGTCAATTCATAAATCACTTTATGAATGGGATACACTCAATTGAGCATTGCTCATTTACAATTAGATCCATATGACACCACAATTTACAATAAATTCACAAAACAGGTACAAAATACAAAATAAATATAATATTCATTTAAAAAAAAAATCACAACCCGTGTAACAATACCCTACCTATAATTATGTCTTGGACTCTGTTACTTTTCTGATTCAGCGATCAGGTGTAGATGATCATTTATTCAATAAGGGGTACAACAGTGCCTGGTGTTTTCACTGGTTACCCATAACCAGTGTTTTATATACCACCAGTTTATATTATTCCGCATAATTCTTAATATTTTGGGCAGGCCATTCAAATCTATATATGATTTAAAAAATCTCACTTACCTAAAACAGTTGAACTCACTAGGATTACACAGCTTAGAGAGAAGACAACTAAGGGTGACCTTATTTTAGTATTCAACGTGATAAAAAACAAGGAATTAATGTCTGATATGGGTCTTGAATTTAAAGATTTACCATTCAACTCTTGTAGGCATACCAAACAGTTATGAGGTAAATCTTTTAAAACTGAAAAAGGGGTACTTTTTTATGCAGAGTTGTTAAATACTGGAACAATTTGACCAATTACATTGTTGAATCCCCTAATTAAGACTGCTTCAAGAAAAATATTGACATTCTCATGGACACCTGGGAACTTAATTGGACCATCACTGTTTAGAGGGTGAGTAGATCCAAAGCCCATACGGTGTATTTCTACTCGTACACTACCAAAGTACCACTAGCACCAGGGATTGTTTATTTACATTAGGGGCTGGTGATCGGAGGAAGGGGGACTACCAGCATCAGGGATAGCTATATGTATATCATGGATAGCGGGGGAGCAGTGTCGTGTTACCTGCCTCTGCTACCTATGCAAAAGGGCCCATAATGGGCATGCAAATGGCCCCTTAGTGTCTTGCATGCTAAGTGGGCTCATTTGCATGGATACCTTTGAACATTGCAGATAGTGCTCCAGAGAAATCAGCTCTTGAGGCTTACTTTGAGAGCCACATCAGGGTGGCACAATCTAACTTAGCACTGCACCAACATGGCCCTATACCTAGTCAGATAGCGTCCGACTGAATATACCATCCTGGGACCACTGGGTATTTGCAAATTGTGCTACACTTTGCACCTTACTGAATATCGGGCCCCTGATGCTGATAAAAAACAAAACAAGTTTTAAATCAAAATCCATGCCCAAGAGAACAGGTCATGCAGAAACAAAAATCACACTATTTTTTTATCATTCGTTTTTATACTCCGTCACCCAACCTGCGCCGATCAGCCTCCTCTCCCCCTGTCTTATCAGCCCAGCATCTCTGAGACTTACCAGGTTGACCCTTGCAGTGTGTCACCGATTATCTCCAGTCATGGAGCCTTCTGGGGGACTCTGTCACCTGGAGGAGTTTAGCTTAATTGCAGTTCAGTGTGCCTAGTGAGCGGGAGTGGGGCTGGTGAAGAGAACTTCATCCTGCAGGTTGGGTTGTTTTCTGCTCTTCCAAGTTCCCATCCCTCAGATGGTTTGTGGGTGTGGGTGTGATAGCTTGCAATATGTGCAACATGCTGATGTTTACCACTAGGAGTATCATCCTCTTGAACCACTGCTCCTAGTCTGCTCCACCACCACTGGTCAACTATGTGGCAGTAGCATGTTGGAGCAGGCTATCCTCTGGTCCTGGGAGGAGGGTAGTATCTATTGGGATTATTAATCCTCCTCCCCCCAATTGACCCAAGAGTGACTCGGGCTCATTCCCAAGGTTCTTGGCATAGAAACATAGAAGTTGACGGCAGATAAGGACCGCAAGGCTCATCCAGTCTGCCCAATTCTTTTTCTACCTTATGAATGTGCCATCGGCTTTTGATCTGTCAATGGCCTATCTATTCATACTCATCTGTATTGCTTCCTTATGCCTATCCCTTACCTGTTTGAAGCCCTGCACTGTATTCATATCCACCACTTCCTAAGGTAGGCTGTTCCATGCATCCACCACCCTTTCTGTGAAAAAGAACTTCCTCACATTACCCCTTAATCGGCCTCCCATTAATCTCATGCTGTGTCCTCTTGTCCTGCTATTTTTCTTATATTGAAACATGTCAGACTGTTTTACCTTGTTAATGCCCTTAAGGTGTTTGATTGTTTCGATCATATAACTTCTTTCCCTCCTTTGCTCTAGGGTATACATATTGAGCTCCATTAAGCTGTCCTCATATGTTTTTTGATGCAATCCCTGCATTATTTTGGTTGCCCTTCTCTGCCCTGCCTTCATTTTGTTAATGTCCTTGTGCAGTTGCAGTGTTGCCTCCAGTACTGCACAAAGTACTCCAAATGGGACCTAACCAGTGTCTTGCAAAGAGGGATTATTACCTCCCTCTTCCACCTTGTGATACCCCTACTAATACACCCTAACAGCCCCCTATCCTTGCCTACTGCTTTAGTGGTCTGCTTGGATGATTTCAGGTCATCTGTGATGATGATGCTCAAGTCTCTTTCTTCCCTTGTGACTGCCAGCAACTCCCCTCCCAGCCTATAGGTGGATTCAGGGTTTCTCTTCCCTATGTGCATGATCTTACACTTCTTTGCATTAAACCCCAGTTGCCACTCTTCCAACCATTTTGCTAGTTTATCCAGATCTCTTCTCATTCTGCCCACCCCATCTGGATCATCTACTCTGTTGCAGATCTTGGTGTCATCTGCAAACAGACAAACATTACCCTGCAGTCCATCTGCAATGTCAGTGATGAAGATATTGAAGAGGACTGGCCCCAGGACTGATCCCTGAGGCACCCCACTTATGATTTGCATCTCTTCTGACTGTAAACCATTTGCCACCACTCTCTGTTTTCTGCCCATCAACCAGTTTGCCACCCAGTTGTTCAACTTCTGACCCACCCCGAGCCTACCCAGCTTATTAATTAATCTTCTATGTGGAACAGTATCGAAAGGTTTGCTGAAGTCAAGGTAGGCAACATCAACTGCTCCCCCTTGGTCCACCACTCTGGTTACCC
The DNA here is from genome assembly GCA_016271365.2 of Neoceratodus forsteri. Lineage (NCBI taxonomy): Eukaryota > Metazoa > Chordata > Ceratodontiformes > Ceratodontidae > Neoceratodus > Neoceratodus forsteri. The sequence continues at coordinate 862,136,018 of CM028137.1, read as the reverse complement.
TGTCAAAGAAAGCCATGAGAGTAGTTTGACAGGACCTTCCTTTTGTAAACCCATGCTGTCTTGGATCCTGTGCTCCTATGGATTCCAGGTATTGCACAATCCTTTCCTTAAGGAGTGCCTCCATAATCTTGCCCACTACTGAAGTATGACTGACTGGTCTGTAGTTCCCTGGCTCCTCCCTGCTACCACTCTTGTGGAGTGGGATCACATGAGCCCTTCTCCAGTCTTCTTGGACCTCTCCTGTGCACAGAGACTCACTAAACAGTTCTGATCTTGGCTCTGCTAGTTCCACCCTTAGTTTCTTTAGGTACCCTGGGATGTATGCCATCAGGTCCCATTGCCCTGTCTACCCTGAGCTTATCTAGCTCTTATAGGACCCTTTCTTTTGTGAAGGGACTAGTGCACACCTCCCTCCCCCCTGTGTCCATGGTGCTGAGCTGTGGGCCCTGCCCTTTCTTCTCTTCAGTAAATACTGAGCAGAAATATCTATTTAGGATAGATGCTTTTATATGGTCCTCCTCCTCACATGCCCCTGGATCCCCTTTGATCTTAGCAATACTCCCTCTGGACTTTCTCATTCACTAATGTATCTATAGAAAGTCTTGTCACCTTCTTTTATTGTTTGTGCTAGTGTTTTCTTGGTTTGGGCCTTTGCCTGCCTTACTGCCTTTCCTGCTTCCCTTAGAGAAGTTTGGTATGCCTCCCTATCTTCATCCTGCTGCATTCCCTTATGTTTCCTACAGGCCAGCCTTTTGGCTCTGACCTTTTCTGCTACTGTTTTTGAGAACCAAAGTGGTTTCCTTCTTCTTCTTTTGCACTTCCTTTTCTCTCTAAAACAGTGGGATATTGCTAAAGGAATGCATCCTTAATGCTTGCCCACTTTGCCTGTATCCCCTCACCTGTATTTCTTTTTGCCAGGGCTAGCTTAACTCTGTTGGACATCTTATCAAAATCAGTTCCTCTGAAGTCCCGTATTTTTGCCTTGGAATGGGGTGATTTAATTCTAGTGGCCAAATTAAATCATACCATGGCATGGCCACTGGCCCCCAGGTGACCTTCTACCTGGAGATCTGTGATTCTTTCCTTGTTAGTCAGTACTTGATCTAGGATAGCCCTGTCTCTTGTGGGTTGTTGTACCAGTTGTTTGAGGCCCTCCCCCTGCAGGGAATCCATCATGTGTCTAGTTCTGGCAGATGTTCCTGCTGGTATTGACCAGTCTGTATCTGGCATGTTGAAGTCTCCCATTATCAGAACCTCCCCTTTAGCTGTCATGTTTTGTATATTTTCTAACAGTAATGTGTCTATGTCCTCCTCCTGGTCTGGAGGCCTATACACAACCTCAGTTTGTATGGCTGTCCCATTTCCTGTTTCCAGAGTGACCCACAGTACTTCTGGCTCCTTATGTGTATTCTGAATTTCTGTAGCTTTGATATTTTCATTGACATAAAGGGCCACTCCACCCCCACTTTTTGCACCTCAGTCTCTTCTGAACAGTACATAGCCAGGTACTAAAGTCTCCCAGGTGTGGTTACTGGTAAACCATGTCTCACTAATGGCTACTATGTCCAGTTTAGCCTCCGACATTATTACCTGCAGGTCTGGGATCTTGTTTCCCAGACTGTGAACATTTGTGTACATGATTTTCCATTGGCCAGATTTCGGTGTGTTTGTTGTTGGGCGAGGTCTGGCATTTCCCCGTGCATCGTATGGGGAGCTGGACCTTTTTCCTTACCTGGTGATGCAAATGAACTAGAAACATATTGAACTCCTGTTTGACCACTAGCTGAGGGGGGAAGGGTGTTCTTCCCATTTGATGTATGGGGTGCGTCACCCCTCTCCCCATTTGCTAGTTTAAATATTCTGCAAAGATGTCAAGCTTCTGCCCCAATGCACTGACTCCCTCCTTAGTCAGATGCAGTTCATCAAATTTAAGAACTTTCGCTCCCAAAACTGTTGCAAGTTCCCTACAAATGTGTGTCTTTTTTCCTGGCACCAGCCCTTGAGCCACATGTTTAGCTCCCCTAACCCCCCTTCTCTGACCTTCCGTCCATCTGCCCCCTCTTCCAGACTTGCAGGATCTCAGACAAGGAGATACCAGATGAAATGGATGATAGTTTGTCACCCAGAATGGTCAGGTGTTCCTTGGTCTCCACAACTGACCGGCTGGCAAGATTGTTAGTCCCTATGTGTGCCAGGATGTCAATGTTTTCTCCTGCTTCCTGAATAATTTTAGCAATGTGGTTAGTGTCTCTCCACACTGATGTACCTGAGAGACATCTGACCATTACCCCTGGCTGGAGATAGGTATCAACTCCCTGAATCATGGAATCTCCTATGATCAGAAGTGTTTTTGATTTCCTTTTTGCTTTTTTTGTTTTAGTTCCTGTTTTAGGTGAGTTTTGTTGTGCTAGCTCCTGTGCCACAGTGTCCTGCTCTGTAGTGTCCTCTGCCCCTTTGTTTGATGTCAGAGATACAGGCAGATACCTGTTTGTAATTTTTATATAGTTTGTGGAGGTGATATGTTGGAGAGCATCAAGTGATGGGGCATCCGATTTGCCCCTCCTAACCTTCTGCCAGCCTCCCGGACTAACTACCTTCTGCGGACGAGGTGCTTCTGTTGGATGTTGGGGAAATGGTGGGTGGTTCTTATAATATATTTCCTCTTGAATATGCAATTTGAGGTGCACAATCTCTGCCCATGCTGCCTGGAGCTGAGCCCTGAGATCTCCAATGGCCCATCACGTAGGTCAGTGTCCTAAATCCTGTAAAACTGCCCTTCTGAAAAGTGTTCCACAGTACCTGCAGTTAATGATATCCATTCCAGATATGTTTCTGGGTTTATAACCTGGTCAAAGTAATTAGAAGGAAGAAACTGAAAGCAAAAGTTTGATTTTGTGTTTTGTTTGTTTGTTTTTATATAACTTGTTATAGCAAGTTAAATTACTAGTGCCCCTGTAAATGAGGTCATTGTGTGGATACCCATCTGATCCACCCCTTCCTGCTTTGCTAAAGAAAATTTCATGACTGTGCTACCATATAAAAGTAGTGTAAGTTCTTTAAATTTGATGGACTATATCTGACTAAGGAGGGAGTCAGTGCATTGGGGCAGAGGTTTGATGTCTTTGCAGAATATTTAAACTAGCAAATGGGGAGAGGGGTGCAGCACCCCATACGTCGAATGGGAAGAACACCCCTCCCCCCTCAGCTAGTGGTCAAACAGGGATTCAGCATGTTTGCAGTTCATTTGCATCATGAGGTAAGAAAAAAGGTTTGTCTCCCCATACGACGCACAGGGGTAATGCCAAACCTCACCCAACAACTAACACACCAAAATCTGGCCAATGGAAAATCATGTACACAAATGCTCACAACCATGGAAATAAGATCCCAGACCTGCAGGCAATAATGTCAGAGGCTAAACTGGACACAGTAGCAACTAGTGAGACGTGGTTTACCAGTAACCACACTTGTGAGATTTCAGTACCTGGCTATGTATTGTTCAGAAGAGACCGAGGTGCAAAAAGGGGAGAGGAGCGGCCCTTTATGTCAATGAAAATATCAAAGCTACAGAAATTCAGAATACACATAAGGAGCCAGAAGAACTGTGGGTCACCCTGAAACAGGAAATGGGACAGCCATAAGAACTGGGGTTGTCTACAGGCCTCCAGACCAGGGGAGGACATAGACACATTACTGTTAGAAGATATACAAAACATGACAGCTAAAGGGAGGTTCTGATAATGGAGACTTCAACATGCCGGATACAGATTGGTCAATACCAGCAGGAACATCTGCCAGAACTAGACACATAGTGGATTCCTGCAGGGGAGGGCCTCAAACAACTGGTACAGCAACCCATAAGAGACAGGGCTATCCTAGATCTAGTACTGACTAACAAGGAAGGGATCACAGATCTCCAGGTAGAAGGTCACCTGGGAGCCAGTGACCATCACATGGTATGGTTCAATTTGGCTACTACATCTAAATCATCCATTCCAAGGCAAAGATATGGGACTTCAGAGGAGCTGACTTTGATAAGATGGCCAACAGAGTTAAGCTAGCCCTGGCAAAAAGAAACACAGGTGAGGGGGTACAGGCAAAGTGGGCAAGCATTAAGGAAGTAATACTTGAAGCAACATCCCATTGTGTTAGACAGAAAAGGAAGTGCAAAGAAGAAGGAAACCACTTTGGTTCTCAAATACAGTAGCAGAAGGTCAGAACCAAAAGGCTGGCCTTCAGGAAATATAAGGGAACACAGCGGATGAAGATAGGGAGGCATACCAAACTGCCCTAAGGGAAGCAGGGAAGCAGTAAGGCAGGCAAAGTCCCAAACTGAGGAAACACTAGCACGAACAGTAAAAGAAGGTGACAAGACTTTCTATAGATACGTTAGTGAAAAGAGAAAGTCCAGAGCCGGTATTGCTAAGCTTAATGGAGAAAAGGGAGCATGTGAGGAGGAGGAGGACCCTGTAAAGGCATCTATCCTAAATAGATACTTTTGCTCAGTATTTACTGAAGAGAAGGTAGGGCAGGGCACACAGCTTAGCATCATGGACACAGGGGGGAGGGAGGGAGGTGAGCACTACTCCCTTCACAAAAGAAAGGGTTCTACAAGAGCTTGCTAAGCTCAGGGTGGATAAGGCAATGGGACCTGATGGCATACATCCCAGGGTACTAGGAGCTAAAGGTGGAACTAGCAGAGCCATTAGCAGAACTGTTTAGTGAGTCTCTGAGCACAGGAGAGGTCCCAGAAGACTGGAGAAGGGCTCATGTGATCCCGCTCCACAAGAGTGGTAGCAGGGAGGAGGCGGGGAACTACAGACCAGTCAGTCTTACCTCAATAGTGGGCAAGATTATGGAGGAACTCTTTAAGGAAAGGATAGTGCAACACCTGGAATCCATAGGGGCACAGGATCCAAGACAGCATGGGTTTACAGAAGGAAGGTCCTGTCAAACTAATCTCATAGATTTCTTTGACTGGGTAGCCAGAGTGGTGGACCAAGGGGGAGCAGTTGATGTCGCCTACCTTGACTTCAGCAAAGCTTTTGACACTGTTCCACATAGAAGATTGATAAATAAGCTGGGTAGGCTCAGGGTGGGTCAGAAGTTGGTCAACTGCGTGGCAAACTGGTTGATGGGCAGAAAACAGAGTGGTGGTAAATGGTATACAGTCAGAAGAGATGCAAGTCACAGGTGGGTACCTCAGGGATCAGTTCTGGGGCCAGTCCTCTTCAACATCTTCATTAGTGACCTTGCAGATGGACTAGAGGTAAAGGCTTGTCTGTTTGCAGATGACACCAAGATCTGCAACAGAGTAGATGATCCAGATGGAGTGGGCAGAATGAGAAGAGATGTGGATAAACTAGCAAAATGGTCAGAAGAGTGGCAACTGGGATTTAATGCAAAGAAGTGTAAATCATGCACATAGGAAGAGAAACCCTGAAGCCACCTATAGGCTGGGAGGAGTTGCTAGCAGTCAAAGGAAGAAAGAGACTTGGGCATCATCATCACTGATGACCTGAAATCATCCAAGCAGACCTCTAAAGCAGTAGGTAAGGCTAGGGGTGTTAGGGTGTATTAGTAGGGGTATCACAAGTCATAAGAGGGAGGTAATAATCCCTCTTTACAAGACACTGGTTAGGCCCCATCTGGAGTACTGCGTGCAGTATTGGAAGCCACACCTTCACAAGGACATTAACCAAATTGAGGCAGTCCAGAGAAGGGCAACCAAAATGGTGCAGGGACTGCATCAGAAGACATATGAAGACAGATTTACAGAGCTGAATATGTACATCCTTGAGCAAACATAGAAACATAGAAACATAGACTTTGATGGCAGATAAGGACCGCTAGGCCCATCTAGTCTGCCCATTTCCCTACCTACAGGATAGGCCGCAGATCCTAGTTAGCCAACAGCCTATATCTTCCTGCCCCCCACAAGAATTGCCTTATGTCTGTCCCATGCATTCTTGAATTCTCCCACAGTTTTAGACCCACAACTTCCTCAGGAAGGCTGTTCCATGCATCCACTACCCTCTCTGTGAAATAATACTTCCTCACATTGCCCTGAACCGCCTCCTTCTATCTTTAAATTGTGTCCCCTTGTTCTTGCAAGTCTCTTTTCTGAAAGATGCTACCGCTTGGACTTTGTTGATTCCTTGAGGTACTTGAAAGTTTCTATCATGTCCCCCCTCCTTCTTTCCTCAAGGGTATACATATTAAGCTCCTTTAGTCTCTGCTCATACGGCTTCTCTTGCAGACCCTGCACCATTTTAGTTGCCCTCCTCTGGACTGCCTCTATCCTGTCTATGTCCTTGCAGAGATGGGGTCTCCAGAACTGGACACAGTATTCAGATGGGGTCTCACCAACTGTCTGTACAGAGGGATAACAACTTCCTGTTTTCTGCTGCTGATGCCTCTCCTATACATCCCAGTATACCCACCCTCCTACTGCCTTCTCACATTGCTTGCTAACCTTCAGGTCATCTGATATGATTACCCGTCCCTTTACTGTTTTTTTGTTGTTACTACCTCCCCACCCATTGTGTATTCTTCCCCGGGGTTCTTGTTTCCCAGGTGCATTATTTTGCACTTTTTTGCATTGAATCCTAGCTGCCATACGTCTAACCATTCCTCCAACCTTGCCAAGTCCCTTTTCATCCTTTCCACGACTCCTTGTGTATCAACCCTGTTGCAGATCTTTGTGTCATCTGCAAAAAGGCATACTTTTCCTTCCAGTCCCTCTGCAATGTCACTGATGAAGACATTAAAAAGGACTTGACCCAATACTGAACCCTGCGGTACCCCACTATTAACCGCCCTTTCTTCAGAGTGGACTCCATTTACAATTACCTTCTGTGTCCTGTTGTCCAGCCAATATTTTATCCAGGCTACCACCCTGGGACCCACTCCCAGGCTGGTTAATTTGACTAATAATCTTTTGTGTGGGACTGTGTCAAATGCCTTGCTAAAGTCTAGGTAGCCATGTCCACAGCCCCTCCCTGGTCTACTACTTGGTCACACAGTCAAAGAAATCTATTAGATTCGTCTGACATGACCTTCCCACTGTGAACCCATGCTGCCTTGGATCCTGTGCCCACTGACCTCTAGATACTCAACTATTCTTTCCTTCAAGTGACTCCATCACTTTCCTACCACAGAGGTCAGACTGACAGGTCTGTAGTTTCCTCCTCTGTCTTGGTCCCACTTTTGTGAAGGGGAATCACATCTGCCTTCCTGCAGTCCTCGGGTACCACCATCCTCCCATGATTTATTAAAAGAGTAGCCAGTGGTTTCACTAGTTCCTTCCTTAATTCTTTTAGAATTCTGGGTGAATTCCATCAGGACCATTGCTTTGTCCACCTTCAGTTTTAGGAGTTCTTGCAGAACCCTTTCTTCTGTGAAAGGTCTGGGATCGACCCCCCTATCAAGAGTGCTTCTGTTAATTGGATTAGGCACTTCCCCCTCCTCTTTTGTGAATACTGAGCAGAAATATTTGTTCAGTATTCCTGCTTTTTCACTGTCCCCCTCTGCCCACCCACCGTTCATTCTATTCAGCCTCACTATCCCTCCCTTTGTCTTTCTACGCTCGCTGATGTACCTATAAAAGGTTTTATCCCCTTCTTAACTGAGTTGGCTATCTTTTCCTCAGTTTGGGCCTTTGCTATTCTGACTTCCCTCCCTGCTTCTTTCTGCCTTAACTGTTACAGCTCTCTGTCCTGCTCCTTCTGTGTTTCCTTATACTTCCGGAATGCTATCTTTTCTTCCTGACTTTCACAGCCACCTCTCTTGAGAACCATAGTGGCTTTTCTTTCATTTTGATTTGTTTATTTGCTTCACACAAAGGCTTGTTGCCTCTGTGATGGCAGTTTTGATAATTCCCCATTGTTGCTCCACACCTCCTTCTAGCCTGTTTGCTAGTGCTTTTCTGAGGCACTCTCCCATCTTGCCAAAGTCAGCCTTCCTAAAGTCCAGTACCCTCACTTTTGTATGGCTTGCCTCTGTAGCTGAGTTTAACGTGAACCACACTGTTTGATGGTCACTTGTCCCTAGATGGCAACCCACTTCTAGATCTGAGATCCTCTCACTGCCCCCATTTGAGAGTACGAGGTCTAAGATTTCTCCCTCACGAGTGGGTTCCGAAACTAGCTGTCTAATGCCTGCCACCTTTAGGGCATCAAGAATGGCCCTGCTCTTGGATGTGGCTGCAGCAAATGTGCTCCAGTTAACATCTGGCATGTTCAGGTCTCCCATCAACAGTATCTCCCCTTTCTCTGCCATTCTAAGAATGCCTTCCATCATATCCTTGTCCATTCCTTCCCCCTGACATGGGGGTCTGTACACAACCCCTGTGCGGATTGTGGTGCCCTTTCCAGTCTCCAAGGTGACCCACAGTGCCTTCTCTCCTCCCTGTTTACTCTTTTGTTCAGTTGCTATTATCCCTTCCTTTACATAGAGAGCTACTCCTCCCCCTCTTCTCCCCTGCCTGTCTCTCCTGTAGGTTATGTACCCTGGTATGTTAACATCCCAGTCATGGTTCTCTGTGTACCATGTTTCTGTGACTGCTACGATATCCAGGCATCCCTCTTCCATTAAGACCACCAGCTCAGGGAGCTTGTTGCCCAGACTACGGGCATTGGTACTCATTACCCTCCATTTCCTGATGGCCTTACCCCCTTTTGCCCCATCCCTGTCCTTCTTGCCTTTGTCACTTTCTCCATTTACCCCGCCCTTCTCCCTATTGACACCACCATGTTGGTGTTTGCCACACTTACTACCGTGATTGTTTGGGGGAGGATAGGATTTTCTTGCTCCTTTCCAGTGCCTCCCCCCTTGGCTAGTTTAAAAGCTTGCCAATGAAGCATTTAAACCTATCACCTAGGATCCTGGTTCCCCTCCCAGACAGATGCAGCCCATCATGCCAGTATAGGCTTGCATCACTGCAGGTGGACCCCCAGTCCCAAATGAAGCGAAATCCCTGAGCTCCACACCAGTTTTTCAACCACTGATTGAATCCCATGGTACAGAACACCCTAGCCTCTCCTATGCCATAGATGGGTAGCACCTCCGAGAAGGTTACCGTGCGTGCTACTTGACTAAGGCCCCTCCCCAATTCCACAAACTCTTCTTGCACTTCTCTAATCCCTTTCTTAGCCAGGTCATTTGTCCCTAGGTGGACAATGACATCCAGCTCCCTCCCCTGTGCTGCTGCTCGGCAATCCTGAGGATTCGCTCCCTGTCCCTCCAAGCCATGGCGCCAGGCAGGCACCTTACCTCCCTCTCCCCTTCCTTGCCCAGTTCTACCTTCCTAACAATGGAGTCCCCACCAGAAGTTGTTTCCTTCCCTGCAGGGTCCCCTGCCACCCTCCTGTGGGTCTCCTTTGTGGAGGTTCCCAACATCCTCCTTGGTCTCACTGTGGGTGCCTCCATAGAGAACCACACTTTGCCAGAATGGCATAGGGATGTGGAGAGTACAACTGGAGGGATGTGCCTCTGTTCCACCACCCTCACCCTCCCTGAGCCCACTGTGGTCCAACTGCCCTCTTTCTTGGCAACCTCTGAGGCAACAGCAGTGGCACTGGTGGTCCCTGGATGGAAGAGGAGGTCCCACAAATCCTGGCCAACTCAGCCTGGAGATGAGCAACCTCCTCCCTCAGCCCAGAGGGTGCCTGCAAATGGGACAACACCGCATCCTCCAGAACATCTCCCAGAAGACTGCTGCTCCACAGCCACTGCACTGCACCACTACAATCATGTCTTATTTCTGGCCCTTAACTGTTTGCAATCCTTACTCTTTCCTCTGTTTTTCTCTCTCCTTACTTTCTGCCTGTGTGCCCTTTAAGCTCCTGATTGTCCTGTTCTGAGACAAGAATATCCTATATTTCTCAGTAGACCACTTACTTGTTCAGAGGCAGACCTCCAGCAGCTAGAGGGGGCCGGAGAGCTACTCTTGCCCTTCTAGGATGGTGGGTCCTTGGTGGTTCTGTGATCACTCACTTCCTGCCCCTAAACAGGAAGTTCCTGTTGTCAGTCAAATCCTGTGCCTATAAAAATAGAACTAACTTTGGGTGGGGGGTGGAGGGAGGGAAGGAGGGCAATATAGTCCCAGCAGAGAAGTTTAGTCACACAGCAGTCCTTTCTCCTGGTTTCTTCTGCCAAGCTATTAGCAGAATCTTTCTAAGGCAGTCTTTAAATGTAGCTTCCTTCTAGCTAAGCCACTTCCCCTACTTACCAGATCTTTCTACAAGTAATTTAAACCTCACAGCAGTTAAATCCTTTCAGTCACCTGAGATTTACACCTAGATGACTTTTCAGTTACCCATTCAGTTCAGTTAACCCAAACACACACACTTTTTTATTTTGTATGTTAGTTTTTTTACCCTAAATTAAAGGTCGAAATACAAAAGTTCTTCTACTTTAGTCCCAGCAGAGAAGTTCAGTCACACAGCAGTCCTTTCTCCTGGTGTCTTCTGCCAAGCTATTAGGAGGGAGAGAGGTGATATGATCGAGGCATTCAAACACCTTAAGGGCATTAACAAGGTGACAGAGTCTAACATGTTTAAATATAAGAAAAATAGCAGGACAAGAGGTCACAGCATGAGATTAGAGGGGGGCCGATTAAGGGGGAATGTGAGGAAATTCTTTTTCACAGAAAGGGTGGTGGATGCATGGAATGCACTACAAGAAGTGGTGGCTATGAATACAGTGCATGGCTTCAAACAGGCATGGGATAGGCATAAGGGAGCAATACAAATGACTATGAATAGATAGGCCACTGACAGAGCAAAGGCCGATGGCACATTTATAAGGTAGAAAAAGAAATGGGCAGACTGGATGGGCCTTGCAGTCCTTATCTGCCGTCAACTTCTATGTTTCTATGTGTAGTTTGGGGATGTTGGGGATGGGGGTGGGTGGTTGGGCCCTTCCCCTGCTGAAAAAGAAGAACCACGGATGAAAGGAATATGGAGATAAGAGCAGAAACAATCAGCCAGCAACAAATCCAGCAGCCCTGAAAGCTTATCATAATGATAGATAAAACTCTAAAACCTGTAAAGCACCACCTGTAATAATTTCACAGAAGATATACCCTGTAAGAAACACTTTGCTACAGAGAAAAATAAAGCAGTAACAGAAGATATACCTTGCAAAAGACAATTTGAATCAGCAGATGAGGCATAAGTGCCTCAACAATCTGTGCCACTGGGCTGGCCCTTAAAAAATATCAGACTGTTTGGTATGATGCCAAAGTGGGAAAAGGACACTTCCATCCCTAACCTACTTCAACATTTACTTCAAGAGTTATGAAATTGAGAGAAAGATCTTCCAATTATCAACTAACACCATTGGCTAGGCAATACAAGAGGATTCAAGGAAATGAAGTCCAAGAAGCCAATGTAATAAAATTCTTGAGGACAGATGACAAAATACATTACAAACACTAAAAGGATTTCAAGAAAAAAAATTACATTTAAAGGTAGAAAATGTTGGCAAAATAGGATATTTCTAAAGACTTATGGCTGCAAAGAAAAAAGTATAGTCAGATACAACAAACATTTTGGAAGGAGGGAATTAAAGCTAACATAACATTTACAGCAAAATTAAAAATTATATTGGACCACCATTCTTAGCTGTACTGTAATTATGCAGAAGTCTTAATGGATTTACGAACTTGATTGCCACACCTCTTTGGGCCTACATAAGAAAATCACTTATATGATCACTTAATACTGAAAAATGGGGATAATCATGCAGGATTGTGTTGAATATATTTTTTTTCTTACTTTGCTTGTCTGGTTCTATTGAATTTTGAAGTGTTGTGTTTCAGCTTATAGAGATGTTTGATGGGGTTATGGAGGAGGGAGTTAAAAGTGCAAAAGAGTTAAATCATGAAATAAAAATAAAAATGTGACACTACATCATTGACAGAGATGATTGAAATCCAAAAATTTCTTTCCACTAAATATTTCATGAAATTTGCACATTTCGCAAAATATTTTGCTGGTACGACATATAAAATTCCGCCAGTGAAATGCGGAATGCTGCCGATGAATGGAAGAACTTTGTCACTTTGGAGTGAAATTCTGCCATTCGCCGGCAACATTCTGCATTTCGCTGGAAAAATGTGTCATTTCGCCAGCGAAATTCCACATTTCTCTCCCGAGAAATATTTTGCAGAATGCATGATTTTCATGAAATATTTTGCACAGTGAAATTTGGGATCTTGCCAGAATTTCACAGGTGAAATTAAAATGTTCTGCATCTCTAATCATACATGGAACTGAAAAGAGGATCTATTAGGGAGAGAAAAAATAACTAACAGTTTTGCATGAGTGCCAAGTACAACACTGAGGTCTGCCAGAACTATATTCTATAGCAGGAAAATGGGGAGGGGGATTTAGGAAGACAGAGGTCTACGGGGAAATTTATATTTAAGTTTGAAGAGAAAGGTTGGATAAAGATGGTGAACAATTACTTTAAAAAGAGCTTTTGTTATTTATATGTGGTAGAGCTTTAAGCAAAAAATATATCTATAGTGTATGTCTATCGGTCGGTCGGTCGGTCAGTCGGTCGGTCGGTCGATCGATCGATCTATCTATCTATCTGTCCTGATAGAGAAACATGTTAATTAAAGGAGCTACCGGGAATGTAAATGGAGTAAAATCACCCATAAAACAATATTGCTTTTCAAACCATTAGAAAAAATGAGTGGTAGACATAGTAATGCTACATGAGAGAAATAAAACTAAAGAAAAGGGTGGGTAAGTCAAATATTTGCATCTCAAATATCAAGAAATAACAAAGGAGCAGCTTTTCTGAGTAAAAGAAAACTTCAGTGGGCAGATATTAGACACACAATCAGCTGCAGAAGGAAAATAGTTATGATTAAGATAAAATCATTAGACACAATGAGATACAAAGGACATAATAGTTGTGATCAAGATGAAATCATTTGGAACAGAAATTGTCATAACTTGCCTTTATACCCACTTTGAAGACTTTATAGCCTTTTGTTCAGAAGTGAATAAGAAGCTTTGCCAATAGAATTGTAATAACATAATAACATGAGGAGATATGAATGGTTTACAGGACAGAAACATGGATAAATCTACACAAACAAAAAGCTGGGACAAATATAAGTCCAGGATATTTCAAAACTTCTTATTCTGCTGTAATGTGTTGGATCTTTGGAGTTAGACTCATGGGAATAAAACACATCACCCAAAGCAAACATAAGCTTTCAAAATTCGATTATGCTTTCCAAAGATTTAACAATAGGCTATAAATTATTTTAGTACACCAGTGCACCTATGATGGTTTTTGACAGCAATTCAGTGTCCTTTGTACTGGGTTTAGAAGTAATGTTTCTAACATATGGAGAATTAATAATAATTTGTTAAATGACAAAACTTTTGTAGATAAAACTGAACCAAGCATTCAAAATGTTGGTATATCAGATAAATAGACAGGGGAATATAAGAATTGAGATGCTTTTGAATCGGGGGCCATAATCTCAGAAGTTGCATAGAAAAATAAAGAGAGGGAAAAAAGACAGTAATAAGTGGGAAAGAAACTGTCAGAGTTAGAAAATGAAATGCAAAAGGGAAATGAAAGTAAAATAGAAGAAGATCATAACCTGAAGAAAATAATTGAGAATACTGAAAAAATAACATATAAAACAGTTGAATAAAAATTAACAATAATTGGAAACTGTGGAGTAAACAAGCCAGTACTATCATGGCAAAAAGGCTGAAGAGAAGAAGAACAAAATAAATAAATAATCACTATGCAGGATAAACAAGGAATTATATAAATAATGAGAAAATAATGGACTGTTTTAAGGACTAAAATGAACATGCATATAAATCAAAGTGTACGTCTACAGAAGAAGAATTAAAATACTATAGGAACCTTACACCAAATGATAAAATATCAGGGATGAGATCCACAAAACTTTGCCCCAGTGCAAACCCAGGTTGCGTGGCACAAGCTGACTTTTGCACAGAGCAGGTATTCACAAAAGCCTGGTTTGTACCCACAAACTGGTATTGCATGGGGCAAAGTGTGGTGTGGGCTGCAATGCAAATGAGGGGGAGGGGCATGAATATCTGCGCTGTCTGATTCACAGTGCATTTTCTCCATGCATGGACCTCTTGCGGGCCCCCTTGTGTGCATCAAATAATGCCAACCAAGACCTTGCCTTAAGCTCCTGCAACCCTCGTGGTTGGCAGAGGTACTACAGCTCCCTGATCACCAATCGATGTCCCAGCAGGTAAAAAAAGAATTTTATTCCCTGGTGTTAGTGGTTCTCCCCCTTCCCCATATAACAGTCCCTGGCCTGATAGGTAAAAAGATCATTTTATTCCCTGGTAGTAGTGGCCCCTCCACATCACCAGCCTGAATTGACAAACATAAGTATCCCTTGTGTTCTGTGGTCCCTTACCCCACCCTGACCCATGCCTGAGCTGGAATTATGTATCCCTGGCATACAGTGGTCCAACCCCCCACCTAATGACCCACCTGACATTGCCATCATACCCCTGGTGACCATTGTAACCCCCATCATGATTCCCTTTGTAGTACATAGAAACAGTTCCCTGATGGTCTAGTGTTCCCTTCCCTCACCAATTGCTTTCCCAGTATCAAGTGATGAGATTCCCTGGCGAACTAGTGTGCTGTCCCTTTACCAATCGCTGGCCCCAAAAGAAAATATGAACTTACCCTGGTGCTATTGCCTCCCTAACACAATCTCCAATCGCCGGTCAGGTAGAAAAAAACATTTTTCCCTTGCATTCAGTGGTTCCTTCCCCCACCCATACCCAAGACTGAGCTAGAAATATGTATCCCTGACATCCAGTGCCCCCTCCAGCCAGTCAACCACCTGACATTTCCAGCAAAGGTCCTGGTGTCCAGTGTAACCCCCATCCCAATCCTCTGTGTAGTACATTTGGGGTCTAGTGGACCCCCTTCCCATTTCCAAGCCCATGTATAGTGCAATAAAACCTTTCCCTGGTGTCTAGTGGATCCCCACCCCAGTAGGTGGTATCCCACCACCCCGCTCCCTCTATCCCAAACCTAAGCCAGTGACCAATACAGCTAACTGCTGACTGAGGTATCAATGAGCACATACCATATACAGTACTCACTCATTGACTGACAGCTCAGAGGATCTGGCTTTGACCTGGAGTAGATTCCTGTCCATTAGGGCTTGTTTAATCTCACTGTTAATCTTGGGAGAGCTTCTTTTTCTGGTTCTGTGTGTTACATGAAGGGTAAATCAGATTAACTCCTGTGCCCAGTTGGATGAAGAGTTTGTAAGCCTCATGTATTGAGGAAGCTAAATATAAATCCTATCAGTTAATAGCAGTCAGTTGGTGGAGATCCTGCATCTACCCAGGGAGGGGACCATTGTCCTTAATAAGAGCTTTAAATGCTTAATTGGCAAGCATTTAAACTAACCGAAGGAGGTGGCGAAAGGAATCAGATAGAATCAAATTGCCCACCCCATAGGTTAATTTAGTCCACTGCAAGGATCCTAATGTTGGGAAATCGCCAGTGGTAACTAAACAAGGAAAATACAGAATGATGGTGAAAGAGAGAAAGGGGAATAAAGGCGGCCAGTAGTGAGGGAAGGCTTAAGGATAAAAAGGAGATGACAGGTGAGGAAGTAGCAAAACATGGAAGGCTATGTGGGCAAATGCTCACAGCCTGGGAAATAAAATTCTCAGATCTGGTGGCCTTGATGGCAGAGGCTAACCTGGACATTACGCTATTACTGGACATGGTATAATGGGAACCATGATTGGGATATAGCTATACCAGGTGATACTCTATTCAGCAAAGACAAGGAGGGTAATAAGGGAGGATGGGTAGCTCTTTACATCAGGGAGGGTATAAAAGCAACTGAGGTACAGGGCTCACAGAGGGGGTGGAGACCCAGGAGACAGGCAGTGTCACCGCTGTTCCCAGAGGTGGGATCTACAGATCTCCAGCACAAGGGGAAGAACTGGATGATGTTCTAGTGGAAGCCATCCATAAGATGGTGAACAAATGGGAAGTTCTGCTGGTAGGTGACTTCAATATGATAGATGTTGATTGGAGCATCCCAGCCGCAGCCTCAGCTAGGAGCAGGGATATACTGGACTTCCTGCAGGGGGCACGTATCAGGCAGCTAGTGCAAAAGCCTACCCATGAGGGTGCAATTTTGGATCTGGTAATTACCAACAGGAACAGAATTGCAGATGTCATGGTCAGTGGACACCTTTGGTTCAGTGATCAATGCATGTTGTGTTTCAATACGAGTAAAATGGCAGAGTCCAGTCACATGAAAGCGTGGCTCCTGGACTTCAGGAGGGCAGACTTTGCAAAGCTGGGGGTATGTCTCAGGAAAGCCCTAGCATGGAGTGAGGACTGGGGGTGGGGGAGTTGAGGAATAGTGGGCCCATCTAAGAGGAGCCATAGTGGAAGCAACAAATGTTTGTATTAGGCAAACAAACAAAGGCAAGAGAAAAAGAAAATCACTATGATTCTCAAAGGAAGTGGCCAGGAAGGTAAGAGCAGAAAGGCTGGCTTTCAGGAAGTACAAGGAAACACAGAAGGTGGAGGACAGGGTAGTGCATCTGGATAAGCAGAGGGAGGTGGGGAAGGCAGTCAGAAGTGCAAAGGCACAAATGGAAGAAAAAATAGCCTAAGAAGTAAAGAAAGGAGACAAGACTTTTTATAGGTACATTAGTGAAAAGAGAAAGGTAAGGGGTGGAATTGTAAGGCTTAAGAGGGGTGAGACCTGGGTTTGAATCCCTTATCCCCCACTTGCATACTGTGTGACCCTGAACAAGTCACTTAGCTTCCTCGTGCTCCCAGGTCACACCTGTTAGCAAATTTTCTGCTTAATGTGTCTCTCCTGGTAAAAAAAAAAAAAAGAGAAGGGGAGTGTGCAGAAGGGGACTTTGAAAAAGCAACAGTCTTGAAAAAATATTTTTGTTCAGTATTCACAGAAGAGGGGGGGAAGTGAGGGACCACAATTAAGTGACATGAGCAATAAGGGGAAGGAGGTGGACACCACTCTATTTACAAAGGAAAGAGTTCTAAAGAACCTTGCAAAACTGAAAATGGACTAGTCAATGGGACCAGACGGGATGCATCCTAGAACATTAAAGGAACTTAGGGAGGTGCTGGCAGTACCACTGACAGCCCTGTTAAGTGAATCCCTAGAAACAGGAGTGGTTCCAGAGAACAGGAGGAGAGCAGATATAGTCCCTTTAAACAAAAGTGGGAGCAAGGAAGAGGCTGGAAACTATAGACCAGTCAGCCTAACCTTGGTGGTGGAGAAAATAATGGAATCACTGCTAAAAAGAAAGGACTGTGGAACACCTTGAATACATTGGAGCACAGGATCCGAGGCATCATTGATTCACAGAGGGAAGGTCATGTCAAACAGCTCTGATAGATTTCTTTGACTGGGTGACCAGGGAAGTGGCTCAGGGGAGTTGGGGATGTGGCCTACCTGGATTGCAGCAAGGCCTTCAACACTGTTCCACATAAGAGGCTTGTAAACAAGCTAGGCAGCCAGGGAATGGGTCCCAAGGTGGAAAACTAGGGTAGAAGTTGGTTGAGGGAGGGACAAGGGAGGTGCCCATGAGGAGGATCTGATGTCACTATGTGGATCTCTCTGAGATGGCCAGCTGAAGATAGCACCATGCACACTTGAGTGAGGAGCTCAGCACTATATAGGATGAAGGAATCCCTCTTACCTGTGAATGTTTGTAGAGACACACCAGACCGAATGAGAGCAACAGTTCATTAAAGCTGCAGTGGTGACTGCGATTATATATATTTTTTTTCTTTCTAAGACCAGTTTGCTGTTTAATTGCTGAGACACTGTGTAAGCTGTGCAAGCAGTAACGACCATTAGTTGTAACAGCTACTTCTTCTTTGTGTATTTTCGGCATTTTTATATGCGGATCTGAGACGGGCTCCGTGATGTCTAAAAATGTGAAACGCCTTAAAGAAATTGTGGAAACCCACGGTGCAGATAAAAAGAAAAAGAATGTTTGTGTTATATGCACCTTGGCAAAGAGCAACTTGCCAAATAGTCGAGAATTTGTAGCATTTTCTGAACTACCACAACTGCTTCTCTCCCCCTTAGTAAGCCCCCACCCATGCGGGGGAGGGGCTCAAGGTAAAATGTTATCTTGTCTTTCAAAAAAAAAAGCTGTAGAGCTGTTGGCAGGTACAATGGATCCAGTGAATGAGGGAGTGGATCTCCACACAAGAACAACTAACAAGTGGTGAGAATGTGTTAAATCTAGCAACCTCAATAGATGTGTTGGGTGATGTCCCCTTTCTTCCCCCCAATGTAAAAAACAGCCCCATGTTACAAAATGGTGAATTTAACCAAAGCTCTGGTAAAGAAATTCAATTACAGGGTAACAGTCAATCACAAGGCTCAGTAGTAACACTTGAAATTAGTGAAACCTCAATTAATTTGCAGCAGGCGCTCCCTGTTCATGATTTTGAGGCTGCTTTTCCTACTGTTTGTGCACAGGGGGTGGAGGATACTTTACATTTTGAAACCGAAGTTCTGCAAGCAATTTTCGGGCCTTAGAAAATAAATGCTTGAGGCTTTGGGAGATATTAAAGGTACATTAGCTGTGGAATTAATAAACTGATTTAATTTTTACATTTGCAGCTGTTTTCATTCCAATGTGTTCCATGAAATGCTTATGGTACCCATATATGCTTGCACAAAATTGGTCTGCATCATCTTATTTCCTTTTCATGATTATTTTACAAACCACGATTCCAACTTATACGCAGGTCAAAGAAAAATAATAGATGTTAGACTGCCATACCCTACCCCCGGACTTATATGTGAACCGACTTATGTGCGAGTATATATGGTAGGCAATCTGGATGGGATGGAAAAAATTAGTAAGGACCTAGGTAAACTAGAGGAATAGCCAAGAGTGTGGCAGCTAACATTCGATGAAAAGAAGTGCACAATCATCCATTTGGGGCACAGGAACTCAGGGGAGGCTTACATGATGGGAGGAGATACTGACAGCCATCAAGCAGGAAAGGGATCTGGGGGTAATCATATCAGATGGCCTAAAGGAGGCCAAACAATGTGGCAAAGTTGTAGAGAGAACCACTGGGGGCACTGGGTTGCATAGGGAAGGTTATCACCAGCAGAAGAAAGTAGATGGTGATGCCACTGTACAAATCATTTGTGAGACCCCATCTGGGGTACTGTGTCCAGTTCTGAAGGTAGCATCTCCTTAAGGACCTAGAAAGGATAGAAGCAGTATAGAGAAGGGCAACAAAAATGGTGCAGGGCCTGCACCAGAAGTCATATGAGGAGAGACTGAAGGACCTCAATATGTATACCCTGGAGGAGAGGAGAGAGAGGGGGAGCTATAATACTGACTTTCAAATATCTTAAGGGCATAAATAATGTACAGGAAGGTAACATCTTTCAGAAAAAGATGTTGTAGAACAAGGGGTCATGACAAGAGGCTGGAAGGGGGTAGACTTAGGAATAACGTATGGAAGTATTTATTCATGGAAAGGGTGATGAAGGCATAGAACCACTTCCCAGAAGAGGTGATGGGGGTAACTCGGTATGGGAACTAAAAAATGGATGGGATAGGCATAGAGGAACCCTAGCAACAGGAAAGAGAATAAAGCCAGAGATCAAGTAGGGTCTGTGGTTTTTGCAGCAAGTAGGGAAAATGGGCAGACTGGGTGGGCCTAGCAGTCCTTACCTGTCATCCATGTCTGTGTTTCTATATTTCTATGAGATAATCCTGTACAGAGAAGTGGGAAAATGAGCCTTTGTGAGTAAGAGATGGTTTATTTTATGCTTTTTTAACCCTCCTGAGCAAGACACGACATTATGCCACGGAAAACATTATCAAATACAGCTAATATAATGATCTTTTGGGGTCTGTTAGTAAGTATAAGTTCTAGAATTGATGAATTTAGAGGGTTTTATCTGTTGGGTCTTGTAGGTTCAGTGATGAGTTGGGAGAAACCTAATTCATCACAGAACTTCTTTAGGTCTTTTGATTTTGGGATGAGTCAGACAAAGTTTAGATCTCCCAAGATGAATGTTTGATTATTATTTTCAGTGGTAAATTGGAGCAAATGCTGTAATATATCTGCCTCCCCCACCAGTATGGGGTCTATAGCAACCAAGAACACATACATGTGTTTCGTCCTCATTTGGACTCATCAGTGTGCCATAGTGTCTTAGCCCATGGAGAGGGAGCCAGCCACCCCTTAAGGGGGATGTTATTTATTTGGGTCATGGGTGATTGTGTGTATATATATATATATATATATATATATATATATATAGGCGATTTAGGTCCTTAGGCTGGCAGCTCCTTGTCATGAGCAGCTTGCCATCAGAAAGTAATGGTGCCAGATGAACTTCAAATCTATATCAAACTACATCAGTATGGCCTGGGGTTTTGAGCCAGGTCATCCTTCCCTATAGTAGTTAGCTCATGATGAGCATCAGATGGATTCATATGGAGCCTTGAGGGATTCCTTTGTTCACAGACTTAAAATGAAAGGCAAGGTCAATCATCATGATACTGTACCCCTTTCTAATCATTATCATGTATGACAATCTGCAAGGACATATTCATTTTTAATGATTTAATAACTTTTCATAACAGAGTTGCAAAACAGTTGTTCAAGATCCAAGCCATATATAATCCTGTAAAAGGAGTCAGCTGCTGGAGAGGCTGTGGCCATACTTCAGCTGCACTAGCCCATATACTAAGGGAAAGCCCAGTACTTTAACCATTCCTTAAGGTGCTGCAGAAAGTTATGGAGGAACTCTAGGGGGTTCCAATATTTCTCACAATGGACTTCTTTCTCTTCACCCATTTAGACCAGGGTCTGAGAGATGGCTCAACTAGGAAATTGATTCACATATGTCTACTGACAGCCAAGAAAGCAATGACCCAAAGGTGGCCCACACAGATACCTCCCTCCATCCAAGATTGCCAGGATCTAATGATTCAAGTATACAGGATGGAGAGACTGACAGCCTTAGTAAATCACAGTCTAGAGAAATTTGAAATACAGTGGAGGAGGTGGGTGTTATTCATCATGCCCCTAAGACCTGATTTTGTCCCTTAGAGTCCCTCCAACCCTGAAACCAAGTGAGAGAACTGGGTACATCCTGTACTAGATGATGGTAGCCCATGACATGGGCTTTAGTGATTGAGCGATTATAAAAATTGTGACTCAGTCGTAGCCCGTGTCGACAGGGCTACCACTGAGAAAGGGCAACCAGATGGGGGAGGTTCACACATATAGCGACAGGGTGTCACCATATGTATACGCACATGCGGGGAGGCGAGCATGATGGAAGGGAGGGAGGGTTTATCTGGGGTGGTTGGGGTGAGGCTGCCAAGCTGGACCCATAGCATGGTGGGTGGGTGGGTGGTAGCCTAGCATTGCAAGGGTTCCAGATTTGGTTCTAGGTGCACCTTCGTTTTTGTGTGGCTGGTCCGAATTTTTTTTTTTAAGAATTTTCACACACCCCTGACATGCACCCCCCTGAAGTTGAGAATCATTAAGTAGGGGGGTGCTGGGAGCATCCCTGGGGGGTTGGGGTGCAGTCCCCTCCATTTTACAGTAGAATGTCAGTCCCCAGCTCCCTTTTGGTGTGCGCTGGGGGTGTACATCACCAAAATTAATTTTCTGCGATGTACACTCACCATAACAGTGATCGCCTTTGTGAGATCACCATTATCACATAGAACCATAGATTACAGACACTTTAGGAGATTTTGGCTATACCCCACCTCTTCGGGTCTCCCCTCATAATTCTTAACTTCAATGATTATGGTTTCTGGAGTAATGATTGACTTTTCTTTAACAGCATCAATGGACTTATATGATTTCTTATTATTTATTGCTATTTTTACCGTGGTTGATTTATATTTCTATCGGTTCATTATTACAGCTTTAAGAAGATTCAGTCCGATATCCGCCATATAACTATTATAAGTATGAAGTATTCCTCGATGTATGGTCTTGTATTATGTTTGTCTTGTATGAATTGTTCTTGTTGTTATTTCTGAAAAAGTCTTTAAATAAAGAGTTTTAAAAAAAAGTTATTCAATACAATTAAAACACATACAAAGAAATATGAATCAGAAACTCCCAGGTTCTAATCCCACTGCCACTGCAGTTGCAGATCACTTTCTGAACCAGAGCAGGCCACTTACTTAACCTCCCTGTGGTTAAGGACACTCAACTGTTGAATTGTATAGAAAAAGCTATATGCAGCTATCCTCCCATATTGTAAACAGTAGGTTGCACCTCTGCTGGGCGGGGGCTATCTTAGTTAAAACCTGCTAGGGTGAGCCAGCCCGGTGGCGCTGAGGGTTGAGGTGCTGGACGCCGCACCTCGTGCCACACTGGTGACCCGTGTTAGGGAATGGGCATGGGCCACTGGGGGTCAGCAGGGGCAGGAAAGGATTGAGCATCCAGAGGACTGCTCTCCTTCCCTGGGAGGGGGGAAGTGCAGCACCATCACCCAAGTGCTCCTTGGTGGAGGCTGGGGAGCAAGGCGATGTGCTCGAGCATGGGGGGAGCACAGTGCAGACGACTCGAGGGGTACACGCATAGGAGCATGCGGGTTTCGCCTTGGTTGGTGTCATTGCACACACTCAGCTCCAGAGGGAGCACATAGAAAAAATCCAGCCGCAGCACCTCCATGACACTGCCTCGCCACCCCTCCATCGCTCCTTGGCTAGCTCCCAACAACACGACCCATGTCTGCAGCACCTTGGCCGGTGCCGCGGCCCTACACTGAGGGGCAAGCCAGGGAGTAAAACTGGGAGTGCAGCTGATTTGGGAGCGAGGGGCAGAAAGGGCCATGACCAAGCTGAAAAACTGGTGCTGTGACAGAAAAAAAAAAAAAAACAACCTGCTAGGGTGAACCATTTGTTGTGTACACTTTTCATTTAGAAAATGTGTAAGAGAAATGCTGGCCTGTGATTGGCTGACAGCATTCTCTACCCATACATTTATCAGGTAACATTGCCCGTAAAAAAAAGTTCAATTATGCCACTCACACTTAACTGCTTGCTAACTACCTTTCTCTATTTTTGGCCATTTCTTTTGAAGTCATAGCCTCTCACACAACAAGACAATAACTCATTGTCTAGGTGCCATAGAACTCTGGAGGGTGTGGATTGTTTAAGCAATACAGCATGATGGGGCATTGGTGGTACTAGTGTGTACCACACAGCTGAGTGTAGTGACGCATGAGGTAAAGCCAAGTGCCTTCATCCCCCTCACTGTGGGGTATGTCTAGTACCACCAACATCCCCAGAGTGCCTTATTGCTTATATAAAATGGGCCTAGAAAAAAACTGCACATATATTTTAAAAACACTGTTAAAATCACCTAAATTTATTTAATTGAGGTAAAATAATCCCTCTGCCAGCAGGGGATGCCATTTGATCTTCTGTTGTCTACATGTGTAAGTGTCTGTGTTGAGGAAGGAAGGAAGGAAGGAAGGAAGGAAGGAAGGAAGGAAGGAAGGAAGGGTGGGTTAGTTATATTTCTTTAATTGTGAATTGTGTATGTGGAATCTGGAAAACAAGACCAGCAACAGAATGAGTTGTGCTGTACAAGGAGGAAGGCATCTGACTGTGGATCAACTTTAGTTACCCAATCTCCTAACTGGTTTCCAGAGTCAGTAGGGTAAGTAGATACAAGATACAGATGCTTTTATTTATTCTTTTGTTCTATCTTTTGTCTCAGTAGTGGGTTTTTTGTTTTGTTTTTGTGTGAGTAGCAGTTGACTGATGCCGAAGTGGAAACTGCATATCAGGGAAGAACACTGGGACTTGCATGACAGGCTGCACCACAGATGGATGGACGCTGCTGACTGACATCTAATGATATGCTGGTCTCATTATAGGCTCTGGCCTGTTATGGTGCTAGTGGACAGTACTTGACTGTGTGTTGGCAATTGCAGCATACTGGAGTCTCTGCTCATTGTTTTTCTAGTTGCTGAGTTGGGATGGTGCAGTCAAGCAGAGGACTGCTAAAGCTAGTGAGTGAGTAGGCAGGGTGAGGAAAAGTGAGCAGGTGAGTGTGATAACAAGCAAGGCAATTTAAAATAAAAAAAATTAAAGTGAGAGCACTTTTGTAAAATGATGTAGAGCTGAACGGAAAGTGATCTGCAAATTTGAGAATGGACTGTGTGGTCAAATTATCAGGAAAGACAGTCTTTCAATCAACAGAGGGAGGTGGACCTTGCTTTACGTTTGTTACAATTGTTAAGATTTTCAGTGCAGGAAGAGTTTAAACCCAGAGGGACTGAATACTGTTTACTGTGTCTGTCCTTGTGCACAGCTGACTTGATTGAAATTATTGATTGACTGTTTGCATTGCAATATTTGTGATACTGTGAGTTATTCACTGGGCTAAGAATCTGTCATAAGTCCTGAAGTGAGTGCAGGTTACAGGCTGTGTATTTGACCCAGACAGTGCCCCAGGGGTGGAAACTATTTTTTGTGTTTATCTCTGTGTGTCTTAAAAGGCCAGGCCAGACTGTGTCAGGAAGTGCTTATATCACAGCTACTTATCAGCCAATAGCTTTGGAAGAGTCTTACAGACCTGATAACAACAGTACTATAAGCAAGTGGTTTATAGCAGACTCATCAGAAAAGCTAATATTCTTCGGGTGAAGCTACCTCTGGCTGGAAGCTACAATATTGGACTTAGGATTTGCAAGAAAGGGAGTGTGTGCTCACAACAGAGGGAGGTGAACCTTACAATTTACAATTGTCTTTGGTTTGTAGCAGATATTCTTCTAGTGGAGGCTGCTTCTAACTGAAAGGTGAAATAAGGAACTTAGAATTATCAGGAAAGACAGTCTTTCAATCAACAGAGGGAGGTGGTCCTTGCTTTACTTTTGTTACAATTGTTAAGATTTTCAGTGCAGGAAGAGTTTAAACCCAGAGGGACTGAATACTGTTTACTGTGTCTGTCCTTGTGCACAGCTGACTTGTTTTGGAGCTGACTGCTTTCAGAGCACAAATCACCAGGCTGTTCTGTGGCTGGGGAGGTTTACCTGTGTCTGACTTGGATGTTTGGATTTTTCTCTGTTTGATTAGCAGGGTATTTTCTCTGTCAAATTGTCATGTAGGGCATCTTGCTGACAGGAAGGCACTCATCACAGCGGTGGGTCAGAGCTTTTAGCTGATTGTGTCATGAGGGCACAGTTTAGGCCCAAACCCTGCTCACCCCTGAAAATAGTTGCTTTATACCTGGGGTTCTGACATGATTTCCTCAACAGGGCAAGGTGTATATCACTGTCATATCCTCTCTAGCACACTGCACTGACAATATAAGCATACACATTGTATAATATATATATTTCTATATAACAAACAAATCACACACACACACACAAAAAAAAAAATTAAACAAGAAGGTAGACAGACGTGGGGAGTAGTGCAATGTAATGGCTGTGTGGCAGCAGTCTTCTGGGAGTCTTTCTGGAGGCTGAGATGTTGCCCTGTTTGCAGACAACTCTCTGCCCTGAGGGAGGAAGTTGCCCATCTTCAGGCCACACTGGACAGTAGTAAGGGAACCTTCCCCCAGGCCACACTAGGCAGTAGTAAGAGAACCTCCCCCATCCAGGGAGCTCCAGAGCCACCACCACTACCCCAGAGGTTGCAAAGAAAGCACAGCAGTTGGACCACAGTGGGCTCAGGGAGGGTGAGGGTGGTGGAACAGAGGCACACACAGTCAGTTGTTCCACTCCACAATCCATACACCATTCTGGGGGAGCATAGTTCCCCTATGGATGCACCCACAGAGGAGACTAAGGAGGTTGAGGACAACTGTCACAAGAGAGGCCCACAGGAAGGAGGCAGAGGACACCACAGGGAAAGGAAGCAGCTCCTGGTGGGGGGCTCAATTATTAGGGAGATAGAGCTGGAGGGAGCAGGAAAAACTGAAGTAAGGTGCCTGCCTGGTGCCATGGCTTGGAGGGAAAGGAAGCGCATCCTCAGGATCACAAGAACAGCTACACGGAAGTGTGAGCTGGATGTCATTGTCCACCTAGGGACAAATGACTTGGCTCATCATGAGATTAGAGCAGTGCAGGAGGACTTTGTAGAGTTGGGGAGGTGCCTAAAACAAGTAGCACACACAGTATCCTTCTCAGAGGTGCTGCCTCTCAATGGCATGGGTGAGGCGAGGGTACTTTGCAATATGCAGTTTAATGAATGGTTGAAAAAATGGTGTGGAGCACAGGGGTTTGGCTTCATTGGGGACTGGGGTTCCACCTGGAGGGACAGCAGCCTGTACTGGCAGGATGGTCTGCATCTGTCCAGGAAGGGAACAAGTCTTTTGGGCAATCGGTTTAAATGCTTCATTGGCAAGCTTTTAAACTAGTCAATGGGGGAGGCACTGATAAGCAAAAGGAAAATCCCAGCCTCCCCCTACAAAACAGGGCACTAAATGAGAAAAATATCAAGATAGAAAGGTCAGTGGGGGATGCTGCTACAGAAGATAAAGCCATCAAAAAATGGAGAGCAATGACTAATGATTACCAATGCACGTAGTCTGGGTAACAAGCTTCCTGAATTAGTGGCCTTGATGGAGGAGGAACATCTGGATATTGTGGCAGTCACAGAAACATGGTACACACAGAACCATGACTGAGATGTAAGCATACCATGATACACTATCTACAGGAGGGACAGGGAGGGTAAAAGAGGAGGAGGAGTAGCTCTTTACAGAAGGGAAGGAATCAAAGCAACAGAACAAAAGGGTAAACAGCGAGAAGAAGAAGCACTGTGGGTCAATTTGGAGACAGGCAATGGCACCACAATCTGCACAGGGGTTGTATAGAGACCCCCCTCTCAGGGTGAGGAAATGGACAAGGAAATGATAGGAAGTATACTTAGAATGGCAAATAAAGGGAAGATATTGCTGATGGGTGATCTGAATATGCCAGATGTTAACTGGAGTGCAGTTGCAGCAGCCACTTCTAAGAGTGGGATTATTCTAGATGTCCTACAGGGGGCATGCCTTAGACAACTAGTATTGGAACCCACTTGAGAGGGAGCAATCTTAGACCTCGTTCTCTCAAATGGAGATGGAGAGAGGATCACAGATGTAGAAGTGGGTAGCCATCTGGGAACTGCGACCATCGAACAGTATGGTTCACAATAAACACAGCAATAGAGTCAAGTTCACACAAAGGCAAAAGTACTGACTTTAGGAGGGCTGACTTGCCAAAATGGGTGAGTGCCTAAGGAATGCACTAGCAAATGGAAGGAAGAAGGGGTTGAAGAACAATGGGAAATAATAAAAAACTGCCATCACAGAGGTAATAAGCCTTTGTGAGAAGCAAATAAACAAAACAAAATGATGTAAGAAACCACTATGGTTCTTAAAGGAGGTGGCAGTGAAGGTTCAAGAGAAAAAGAAAGCATTCAGGAAGTACAAGGAATCACAGAAGGAGCAGGACACAGAATTGTATCAGTTAAAGCAAAAGGAAGCTGGGAAGGCAGTCAGAACAGCAAAGGCCCAAACCGAGGAAAAGATAGCCAACTCAGTTAAGAAAGGGATAAAACCTTTATAGGTACATCAGGAGTGAAGGAAGACCAAGGGAGGGATAGTGAGGCTTAATAAAGGAGAGGGAGGGTGGGCAGAGGGTGACTGTGAAAGGCAGAGATACTAAACAAATATTTTGCTCAGTATTTACAAATGAAGAGGAGGTACCTAAAACAAACAATAGAAACACTCTGGATACAGAAGTTGATACCAGCCCATTTACAGAAGAAAGGGTTCTGAAAGAACTCTTAAAACTGAAGGTGGACAAAGCAATGGGGCCAGATGGGATTCATCCCAGAATTCCAAAAGAACTAAGTGTAGAACTTGTGACACCGCTGACTACCCTCTTTAACAAATCATGGGAGGATGGGGTGGTACCTGAGGACTGGAGGAGGGCAGATGTGATTTCCCCTTCACAAAAGTGGGAGCAGGGCAGAAGCAGGAAACTACAGACCTGTTAGTTTAACCTCAGTGATAGGGAAAATGATGGAATCACTTCTGAAGGAAAGAATTGTCGAGTACCTAGAGGCCAGAGGGGCACAGGACCCAAGGCAGCATGGATTTACAGCAGGAAGGTCATGCCAGATGAATCTAATAGATTTCTTTGACTGCGTGACCAAAGTAGTAGATCAGGGACGGGCTCTGGACATGGCCTACCTAGACTTTAGCAAAGTATTTGACACAGTCCCACACAAAAGATTAATATACAAGTTAGCCAGCCTGGGAGTGGGTCCCAAGATGATAGCCTGGGTAAAGAACTGGCTGGAGAATAGGACACAGAGGGTAATAGTAAATGAAGTCCATGCTGAAGAAAGGGGGGTTACTAATGGGGTACCACAGGGTTCAGTATTAGGACCGGTCCTCTTCAATGTCTTTATTAGTGACATTGCCGAGGGACAGGAAGGAAAAGTATGTCTCTTTGCAGATGACACAAAGATCTGCAACAGAGTTGATGCACAAGGTGGGGTGGAAAGGATGAGAAGGGACTTGGCAAGGTTAGAGGAATGGTCAAATGTATGGCAGCTTAGATTCAATGCTAAGAAGTGCAAGGTAATGCACCTGGGAAACAAAAACCCAGGGGAAGAGTACACAATGGGGGCTGAGATACTAACAACAACAAAAATGGAAAGGGACCTGGGGGTAGTCATATCAGATGACCTAAAGGTGGGCAAGCAATGTGAGAGGGCAGTAAGGAGGGCTGGGGGGATACTGGAATGCATAGGGAGAGGCATCACCAGTAGAAAACAGGAAGTTGTTATCCCTCTGTACAGACAGCTGGTGAGACCCCATCTGGAGTACTGCGTGCAGTTCTGGAGACCCAATCTCCACAAAGACATAGACAGGATGGAAGCTGTCAGAGAAGGGCAACTAAAATGGTGCAGGGTCTGCACCGGAGAGACTATGAAGAGAGACTTAAGGAGCTTAATATGTATAGCCTCGAGGAAAGGAGGGAGAGGGGGGACACGATAGAAACTTTCAAGTACCTCAAGGGAATCAACAGTCCAAGAGGGTAGCATCTTTCAAAAAAAGAGGTGTGCAAGAACAAGGGGGCACAATTTGAAGATAGAGGGGGGGCGGCTCAGAGGTAATGCAACAAAGTATTTTTTCACAGAGAGGGTTGTGGATGCATGGAATGGCCTTCTGGAGGAGGTTGTGGAGTCAAAAACTGGTGGAATTCAAGCATGCATGGGACAGTCACAAGGCAATCCTAGGGGGTGGGGGTAGGAAGAAGTAGGCTGTTGGTTAACTAGGATCTGCAGCTTATCCATTAGATAGGGAAATGGGCAGACTGGGTGGGCCAAGCGGTCCTTATCTGCTGTCAAATTCTATGTTTCTATGTTAGGGAAGAGACATAGAATGAAAAAAAATGTCTACCGTTTTAAAATTGAATATTTAAAAGATTCTGTCTGAGGATTCTATCCAGCTTGCACCAAGATATGGAACACTATATGGCCAGGTTGTCTGGGACTTGTTTTTAGCCATTTGTGGTGCTCTCTTACTGCCATGGTTAGAACCATGTCTCAGTCAATCAGGACATACTGATTTCTTTGCTCATTTTATATTGTGTGATACCTGCCATTTTGGAGGCAACGAAGGTTGTCTAACTGGTGTCGGGCCATGTTCGTGGAGCAGGTGGGTATCACAAAGTAACCCACACTCTGTCAGGTCATATCATATACTTGGATGACCCTGTTCATTTCCTGGCATCTCATGGTCACAGACGTTCCTACCGCACCCTGCACAGTACCACGAGCACCCCCAGGGCACAGCATCACGTGGCGCAATTGATGCTGATGCAATCCCCCAGTCAGCATCATCCCCAACACCCCTGGATTCCATCTGGACTTTGGGACTGCAGCACCCTTAAGCACCCAGTCATGGTCTCATGAGTCAATCCCTGCCAGGGTGGAGTCTTCACCCTCTGTGGCTGGTGACCTGCCTGTGGCGTCTGCCCAGCCAAGGCATGCCCACCGACAGGTGCGGCAGCCATACAAGCTTCTGTTGAGTCCTTCTGAGTGTGGTTGGCATGTCACCTGTACCCTGTGCTGTTGCTGACCACACACCAAGCAGGCAGTGGCCAGGGCCACGTGCTGTGGCAAATGTGTGCCCGGGTTTCTCGCCTGCCTTTGCTGTCTGTGTGTGGAAATGGACATGTGTGGGGGCAGTGGTGTTGAGCTGTGTGGCATGGGCATGATGAGTGCAGCACTGTGTATGCCATGCATGTCTGCCAGAAGATACCCTCTGATCCATGCTAGTCTCCGCATTGACACTGTGTCCCCCCTCTTCTTAGTGGCACTGTACTGGATGCCTGTGCATGGTTGTGTGCACTCTAGAGTGCACTCTGTAGCTGCTGAACAGTGTCTGCCTACCTGCATGTTTGTGAGTGTTCTTTCCCTCAACCTCACCCTGTGTCAGTGTGTGTGTGGGTGTGAGTGTGGGTGTGGGTGTGGGTGTGGGAGTGTGGACTGACTGCCCAGTTGAATCCTCCTGGGTTACTCACCTCCGGTTGCCAAAGTGCTCCTCCACAATGGTGTCCCTATGCCACCGGGTCCGTGTGGTCAATCGTGGGTCCCTCCTCTCCAATGTTGGCTATTCACCCCCACCCTGGGGTTCATCTTCATCTGTACCATCACCCTCCTTTGTCTGGACAAGTATTCCATGATCTATGGCCATGTTGTGTAGCATGCAACAGGCCAGGAACATGCCACAGGCATTTTCAGGGTTGTATTGTAGTGCATCACTTGATCTGTCAAGGCATCTGAACCACATTTTCAGCATGTCAAATACGTGCTCGATGATGTTGTATGTTGCTGTGTGCACCTCATTGTACTGTCCATCAGCCTCACTACTGGGCTGTTGTATGGGGTAAGCAGCCATGGTTGGAGGGGGTACACATTGTCATATGGGGACAGAGACTGTGTTAGTTTCACACAGGTGTGAGCATGGCATGACATAACCCCCCCCCTTGTCTGTCTATGCTGCCACTGCCTGTCCACCTGGGTGCCATTCAGAACTCCCCAGCTGTGCAGCCCCTTTACTGCCATTGCAGGACCCCAGATTTCTTTTCTGCTTGCAGCCTGGCTGGGCCAACCTCTCCCCAGTCCTGCAGGCCACATCCCTGCTTATGTGCGCACCATGCCATTGTCCTGTCCAGCCATTTTGCTCATCCATGTCCTGGACAATGTTAGTGGCTGGGGGCATCTGTTGATTCTGGAACTGCCACATGTGCCTACTGTGCAGTACCCCTGCCCTACTCACCCTATGGCCTTACACACCACTGTCTCTGTATCTGTGTGTCCTGGTCTGACAGGACCAAAGGTTCCATGGTTCAACATGGCTGTCTGCCATTGCACTGTACTGTCACTCCCCCCCCCCCACAACCACCAGCTATGTGTTGTGCCACAGAGTACATGGTGTCGGCATGGGGTCCTGCCCAACTCACCCACTAGGTGGCCTGTCCCCACCCTCGAACCCATGGCACAAGGCCGAATGATGCCAGAAGAAGGCATCATGTGTACTCCCAGGGTGTGTCATGCAGACATTGGTGATGCACCCTGTGGTACTGCAAACCACCTTGCAGTTGATGCAGAGTAACCCTTCCGGTTCATGTATGCTACACCTTCCAGGTTAGGTGGTGCCCTGATGGCCACATGGGTGCAGTCAATGGCCCCTATCATGCCCAGTATGCATACCACCCTGTGGAATTGCTGTATGGTTTCTGTCTGCTCTGTCTGTGTGCTAGGGATACGGATGAACTCTGAAACATGTGGCAGAAGAGCAGTGAGGAACTGTGTGAGGAGATGGGATGTGGCAGACTGTGTGATCCCATCGGTGTCACCCATTGGTATCTGAAGGGTGCCCGTGGTGGGCAAGCACATTTCTGCTGCCACCTTTGTCTCCACCAACATGGCATGGCTCCTTCTGGTGTGTGCCTGCAGTTCATCATTGCACCACTCACAAAGCTGTCTCAGAATATCCCTGTTGAGTCAGTACCAGCCCACAATCTCTGTGTCGGTCAGCTGTTTGTAGGTGACATGGGCACGGTACCATCTAAATTGGGCATACTGCCTACAGAACTTACCATGGCCACAGTGCTGTTCTGCCCATCTCTTCACGCCCCTCATTATCTCCACCATGAGGAATCCTGCCCCATCCATTGTTTGCCTACTATTTATCTGCTGGCTGCCTGTGGGTGGCTTGCACTTAGGCCACCTCCTTTTATGCCTATCTTTGGGGGGGGTGCATCTTTGGAGATGTGCCACACATGCACCACACATTTGGACTGAATATAGAGATGCGCGACACATTAATGGGCATACCTCCTCCAGATGCGCCGCATACATTATAGTTGCATTGTGATGCATCTGGATTTGCGCAATGCATCTCTGCTATTTCAATATCTTGCTGCAGCACATTTTTTTAGATGTGCCAGTGAATCTCCTTTGAAAAATGTCCTCCAGAGATCTTAAGTCTCTTTTAGAAAATGGCCTAAGAAATTCCCAGACTCTGATTGACTGATACCTCTGGCAAGGTGGGCATCTATCAGACAACAGAGCCCCGGTAAAAAAGTGCCAGTCCCAACTGATCTGATTAACAATATGACAGTGCCAATGGAATTTTCAATTTATAATACCTGCTATTGTTTCTCTTGCTTAGTGAGAGCTGATATCAGACTGCAGTTCTCCAGTCCTCCACCTGCCCACTTAGCCCACTGCTGCAAGCTGGCAGCACGTCTACTTCTGAAGGAGCCTAACTCAGGAAAGTACCACTGGTCTTATGACTTAGCAGTACAGGACACAGACCCCAGACACAGGTGACCACTCTGCCATCCTCTCTCCACATAAATGGTGGCTCGCACACTGTTTGAGCCAAACTGAAGCAACTTTTCTTTTTTCTCACCTTTGACAGGCTTCCTTCAAGTTTTTTCTTGGCTGGCAAAAATGAAGAAATCTCTCCAAACAGGTTGTGGCGCTCTACACCGAATTCCTACACAATACTTCAGACCAATCCAAAGCAAAAGAAAATCACATAACAAAAGAAGGAGAAGGAGAAACAATATTGCAACGTTGTACCACAACTACAGGCAACAATTTTTAGGTGGGGGAGGGGCATATAACAACTGGACCTTTGATTTACAAGTCGGGCTGCATTTTACTCTACGATCAGTATTGCACTCTGCCACAATATCTTTTTGGTTTAATTTTATATTTAATACATTTTGCATTCTGACACAAAAGGCATATGTCTAATCTGTGTAACGTAAATCTGGTGACTGCTAAACTAAAACACTGATCTCAAACTTGTATGTTCCTGTGTAACAACAGAGAACCTAACTGTGCCAATCACAGACTGGGTATTCTAAAACATATCCCAATATCTAATATTCTGGTTCCCAACATAACAATAGATGGATCTCTGCCACCCTTGCCGAGGTAAATAAGTAATAGTTGGTTATTACCAATTCATCTCTTTCACCTGATCTCTTTGATGCTTTCTAACTTGCACATGATCCCCTGCTCGTCAGCCATGCTTCTACCTTCTACAGTCTCAACATCCTTTTTTGAAATTTACACACACACACACGCCAAAAACAGCCTGCAAAAAAAAATACCAGACAACCGCTGAGGTAACTGTAACAAAAAAAAAAAGTTGTCAAGCACTATAGCACTCTTTACTGGCAGGAATTCCACTAGAGGGACAACTTTACATAAAAATACTTAAATTTAATTTTTACAGTTTTTTTAAATGTGTTTTTTTAAAGGAGAACTATGGGCAGACTTGAAGCCCCAATCACTGCACAGATTGGAGCTTCAGTAGCCCGATCCTCCCTGCAGGCATAATATTTATGAAAGTATATTTTTACCTTAATACTCATAAAACCAGTATGAAGCACCATACCAGCTGGCATTTTCTTATACCACAGTGCACACCACCAGAGATTGTGCTGCTAACCATACAAGATGATGAGGCGCCTTTGCCCCTTCCTGTATGGTGCCCATATGTATGGAGATTTAATAATCTCCGTATCTCCAACGCCCTGCTTTATTTTACAGGGTTTGCCTAAATGCCATGTGCATACATGGCATTTAGGCAAAGTCTGTAAACATAAAGCAGGGCATGGGAGATACAGAGATGATTAAATCTCCGTACATATGGGCACCATACAGGAAGGGGCAAAGGCTCATCATCATCTTGTATGGTTAGCAGCATGATCTCAGGGGTGAGCACTGCGGTATTTGAAAATGCCAGCTGGTACAGAGCTTCATACCATTTTTATGAGCATTAAGGTAAAAATACACTTTCATAAATATTGTGCCTGCAAGGGGGGTCAGGGTACTGAAGCCTCTATCTGTGTAACAACTGGGGCCTCAAGTCTGCCCATAGTTTCCCTTTAATGTTTAAAGTCTGTATAAAAATGCCACATGTAGCCCATTTTATAAGCACAATAATACCCTCCAGGGTGGGTAGTATTGGGCAATATCAGGCATTCCAGATGGTATAAGGCCCTCTCCTGTGACATCAGGCCTCATTATGCCACTGGGATCCATGCTGCACAAGGGAATCAGTCAGACTGCCCTGTAAATAAGCAGCACACTCCCAGCTTCAGTCAGATGGTGGGTGACCAAGGTGATGTGTGGAGGGCAGTGCCTGTCACTATTGATTCACCAAGATACCATGGAGGCAGTATAGCACAGTGATTTAAGTCTCTGAGCTGCAAACCTGTAGACCTGGGTTTGAATCCCACAGACCCCACTTCCATACTGTGTGACTCTGAGCAAGTCACTTTACTTCCTTGTGCTCCCAGGTCACTCCTGTAAACAAGCTTCATCTTAGTGTGTCTCTCCTGGTTAAAAAAAATAATAAAAATACTGATAGGCAGGTATGGGAGACCAGAGGGAAGGTTGTCAGTGCCATTGTTGGGAGTGGGGCTCACTAGCACCAACAAGGGATGGGCTGAGGGGGCAGGGGATCAGTGAACACGAATGGGGATGGGGCTGTGTTGTATGGGGGGATGATACTTGGCATCTGGCATCCCGCGAGTCAGTGGCGGGACAACGATCATGGGGGGGGGTTGTCAAACCCGGGATGGGGATCTGACAGTGGGGAGGAACCAACAGACTAGGGACTACAGTGTTGTCTTACTCAAGCAGGGCATCAGGTGGGGGGAAGGACCACTGGACACTAGGGAAACTTTATCTGTCCATTGGGCAGGCATCAGGTGGGGTGAGGGACCACTGTACACCAACAGATATTGTATTTATGGTTGGGTGGGCATCCATCTAGACAACAGGGACAGGGGATGAGTATTGGGCAGGGTGGAGGGACATGCTATGCTCTGTGCAGCCTATGCAAATGGGACCACAATGGGCATGCAAATGGTCACTTAGCACCTTGCATGCCCAATGGGCTTATTTACTTGGCTGCTTTTGAGGATTGCAAATAGCGCACCTGTGCTATCCATTGTGGAGCTGTACTTCTGGCTCCATGTCTGGGCAGCACTAATGGGGTTAGGACTGGCTCGCCTAGCCTTATGTTCAGTCAGATAGTGCAGGTCTGCTGTCCGACTGAACGTGGCAACTTCAAGCTCAAGTTTAAGTTTATTTCCAAGGAAACTCCATTGAGCAAGCTCATTTTCAAAGAGGTCCCATGAGACTCTAACAATATAAGACAATAACATGGCTAATAATTAAACTACAACATATGAAAAGAAACAAGCATAGGAATGGATAATATGGAGGAACTGTACAAATCTCATTGCATAATGATAATGAAAAACATAATGATGCAGTAATTCTGAACAATGTAATCAGAGGGGTCTGGTGTTCAGGCACTTGGGCAAGCTCAAAGTTCAGCTCAAAATGTTGCACTGTGCTTTTCAGCCTTTTTGGGACTCAGGCCCCTAAACTTTTAAAGTTAGGTTTTAACGACGGCTCTTTGCAAAGGATGAATTCATTTGTATTTAAAATTAATTTGTGTGTATTTTGTATTTGTTACTATGGGCCCTATGCACAATGGTGAAGAGTGTCTCCGTGTCATGTATGTGAGGCACGGACACTCTCTGCACCCATCGCACCCCAGTGTGGGGTGCACCAAGGGGGACAAGCAGCCCCTACACACCTGATTCCCCACCCTCATGGACCTCAATGTGCAGTGTGAGGGTGGGGGGCATGCCAGCACTACACACTATGAGCAATAGTGTGCAGTTCTGCCTGTGAGGGTGTGGAGGAGACCACAGGTTATGCCAGGGAGAACCCTGCTATAGGCACCCTGTGCACCCTAAGTCTCCATCCCACAACAACGGGACCCCAGAATCAGAAGTGGCAAGCCACCCGGGACCACCCACCCCAGCACCTAGCAATGCCCTCATCTTTCCCTTGTATGCCAACCACCACACACACACACACACACATGCACACACACACACACGGGGCACCAGCCCTGGGACTGCAGCCCCCCCCCATACAGTGCCACCTGCCTGCCACTGTCTCCCCTCACTCTGGATCCCAGCCCCACTGGGCATGGTGTAGTAGGAAGACATAATCCCACACACACCTTCACAGCACTGTCCCCCACCACTTTACCTACCCATCCATTCTGGAGCATGGCACGGCTGGTGGCACAGCCTACCTTTTGCCTCCATGGCCACCGGCCATGCAGACATCCACAGGGGAGCGCAGCCAACTCACCCTCCACAGTGTAAGGGATCCACTGAGGGATATGGCAGGGGCACCTCATTGGATAGCCCTTCAGCTGCGCAGCTCTGCCCACGGCAGCCCCAAGTGAACCTGCATGCCAGGGGAGCAGGGCCAAGGGCAGGTGGTCAACGGTCGTGCATGCCACTGAAGCACACTTGTTCACAGGTATAGAGCTGTGCAGATGGGATATACACCTCAGGTGCATATTTCCAGCCTGTTAGTGCATAGGCCCCATAGTTTGTATATTGTATTTGTTGTTTTTTATCATGTATTTTCGTACTTGTCGCTTGTGAAAATAGGCACTTTTCTCATTAGCTAACAAGTATAAACAAATTCTGGTTGGAGCTGGTATGGCTGCTCTGAGAGGAAAGAGCGATGACAGGAATACTTGGTGCTCTCACTGCACCAGAGTCAGTCATATCTTAAATGGTGGCAATAACAGAACTGCACATGCATGATAGTCACACATGCGCAGTTTGCCTGGAGTCTGCTAAGGCCAAGATGGCAGGGATGACAGAACTGCACATGTGTGATACTTGTGCATGCGCCATTTGATTTGGTAGCCATCTTGCACACTGCTGCCATCATTTCTGCAGTTGCGGAAGAAAAAGTAGTGCCCCAAGAAGGGGGTGTATTTATGCAGCCTGTGGAGGGGAAGGGCCACATAAACACAATGACTGGAACTGTGCTGAGCACTCTGGAAGCATGCCAGACAGCAGTCCGGTTATGTGCTTCCACAGTGCTTTTACACAGATGATGGCAATATATCTGCGGAGCTCCGCCTATGCAGCCATAAAAACAAAAGTTTAATTAAATGAAAATGAAAGTAAAAACACCCCATTAATCAAAAAGTGTTAATGAACCAACAGCAGTAGCTTTCTGCGAGTCGAGAGTGACATTTCTAAGTTAATAAAAGAATCCCAAGTTTTGGATTAATAATTTTGGATACCATTTGTATATAGCCAGAAAAAAGATAATGAGGGGTCTAGACTAAAAGCAAGATATTTGAACTGTTGCACTTTTTAGATTTCATGATCAAGTTGGTCCTTTACTGATATTGAGAGGTTTGCACCTTAGATCGGAAAAGTATCGAATTTGCTTTTTTTTTAGCATTAAGGACCGTCTTTTGAGTGTACCAATCACACACTGCATGAAAATCAATATCTAGAGCATCTGTATTTGCCAAGATGTCCCTGGCACTAGAAAAGATTATTATGGCATTGGCACATAAGAGGATTTAACAATTTCTGCAGATTTTGGAAACGTAATTAACAAAATGGGTGAACAACAGGGGACAAATAAGTACCCATGAGGAATATTTCTATGTATGGCACAGAGCTGAGAAAAAAAAACAGGTCTAGTTCCCACAAGTTGGGTTCACTCCAATAGATAGTTCTTTATGCAAGAATTAATATCTGCCAACAATCCAGAAGAATGAAGTTACCACATTACAGGTTGTGATCAATCAGGTCAGATGCAAGCCAGCCCAGTGGCACTGAGGGTTGAGGCACTGAACGCCACACCTCGCGCCATGCTTGCGACCCAGGTTCAGGAACAAGCTGGGAGTCACTGGGGGTCGGTGGGGGGGGAAGAGATCAGGCATCCAGAGGACTGCTCTCTCTCTTTCCTGGCAGGGTGAAGTGCTGCTCACTTCGGCGAGCGACCTCTGGTGGTAGCCAGGGGTGCACCGATTGAGCAGCACGGTGAAACGCCAGGGGTGGGCTGAGTCACAGCATTACGTTGCCTTGCTAGCCATGCTCCAGAGGGATGGGAAGGGAAAAATAATTAAATACTCCACCTGGAGATAGATGAAGGTGCCGCGGCCTTCACTGCCCACACTCCCAAATCCGGGCCATCTCCCTTCTCCATTCCAGGGGCACCGGGCACTTTGCCCTTCAAGATAGAGTGCCCCGGACAGATGGGGCGGCCCTACCTCTGGAGGTTCAGACCCGGAGGTGGTGCTCGGTGGCACGGAGAGAGGGGAATAGTCACGTAGTCACGGCGGGAGGTAGAGGCGGGTAGCCTGCAGACGCTGGAAGGAGTTCTCCAGAGTTGGAGACCAAAAAAAAAAAAAAAAGGTCAGATGCTTTGATCAGGTCCACAAACATGATCCCTTTTAAAAGACTAGCTTCCATACCACAGAGACCAGAGCCCTGTGAACCTGACCAAGACAGTCTCTGCCCATGACCCATCCCAAAACTATGTTGTTGAGTACAAAAAAAGCAAATTTCTCTTAAAGTATGTATTAAGTTGCTTTGCCACAATATTTTCAAGCAGTTTTTTATTTTATTTATTTATTTCAGGTTTCAGAAAGAATACCTTTGAGTCAAAGACTCCTTTACAAAGGTTCCACGTCACATAGATTAGGTACAGACAAGCATTACAATGATTGTTACAAAGTAAAAATTCAGTTTGTTACAAGGAAGTTTGCTTATAGGGTTTAGAATGGAGATGGGGTAAAAATAATTTAAAGATGATTGCTGGCCCAGTGGTTTAGGGGGCTGAGGTAATGGGCGCCTCACTTTCTGCCATGCTGGTGACCCAGATTCTAGAATGGATGTGTATCATTTGGAGGCCAATCAGGACAGAGAGAGGATTGAGCATCCCTGCAACAGCTCTCCTTCCTTGGGGGGGGGGGTGTGCTTGACATTGTATTCTGCTGTTAGTCTGCCACCTAGAGGTGTCTGGGTGGCAGCACAATGGGACCACACAGGGAGAGGGATCCTACACACAGTGCATCTTCATGGAAGCAGAGTTTGCACATCACACTCATTGCACTCAAGGTGGGCCTGGGGTAAAAACCAGAAGGAAAAAATCCTAAACCGCAGGATGAAGCCTGATCCCTTGCATGCCCTACATTGGCACCAAGCCCCCCTACCCTCCCCCAAGAGAGTTCTATGGAAGAAGACAATGGAGGATAGGTAAACCCAGGAAAAGCCAGGTGAAGGGGCTGGGTGGACTAGTCAGAAGGGAGCAGTTGGAGCGAACAAGGTAATAAAATTGTAAATTGGAAAAAAAGATGCAGTATGAGGCACTTTGGGAAGTGGAACTATCTGTGCACATTTCCAAACACACAGACATTCTTGTGTAATTAAAGACATGTCAAAAATTATTACTCAGAGGAGATACTATCTGGTTAGCAATACATTATAGAGACTGAACATCCAATCCATCACTGTAATCATCACTTTTAGTTGACACATGAGGAAAGCAACTTCAATAGATCACCCACCATAATCTTTTTAAAATAAAATGTGGGATGTCATGAGACAATGGAACCATTATAATACCTATAAGGAAAGTCTGAAGAAAACATATGTACACCAAGGGTGTCAAAGGTTGAAAAATCTGTGACTTTACAATTCGATGATTCTGCAGTCTTAGGAGGATCACAAAATTTGGATTCCTCGATCACCAGTTTCTTAATAAGGCCTTGTGGTTTAAGGTTGTTCAATTTAATTTATTTATTTAAAATTTGGTAACTGGGAAAGGCACACTGAGCCAAGTTTTGTTTCCAGGTGTGACCCAGCAGTGAGTGTAAGAATATAGTCAAAACAAATGCGTTAAAATTGAGGAATACAGTAAAAAGTGCAAAGATAGTGCAAATATGGCAAGAAGACACATTGTGTGCAGGAGATATCTGGAGCACGAGACACTAAACATTCATAGATACAATCAACAAATGGAGTGAAACACCCCATGCAAAGAACATTGTGAGAAGTAAGACCAACTCCAAGGAAGAGGCATGAGCTGGGGTGAAAGGGTAAAAAGCAAGTCAGGTGGGGAGTTGGCTGACGCAGGGAGGGGAGAGCATAAGTTTAAGTGGATGCTTAAAGGAGGTTGGGGATGGTGGGAGATGGATGGAAGTGGAAAGAAGGTTCCAGAGTAAGGGAAAGTGATAGGAGAAGGAAGATAGTTAAGCAGAGGCATGATGGTGAGGGATGGAGAAGGAGCAGGATCCCTGGACTGAAGGGAGTATGAGGTAGCTGGAGTGGGGGAGATGAGACTAGAAAGATTTAAGGGCATTGCCTCAAACCAGCATTTGGAGATGAAAGAAGCACAGTGGTGCAGGTGACAGGAGGAAAGAGGGAGTCTGGAGAGGGAGCACTAGCAATTGCAGTGACGAGTACAATTACAATGACAAGCACTGCAGGATTAGACATTTATTGTTGTTGTCCGAGAATCACTTGGAATCAGACGAACACTCTTCAATCTGCTTTTTTCCAAATTTGATTTTGGTTGTTCTAAAAAAGACGTTTACAAGTACTTTTGATTCAATAATACATGGATAGCAAAATGCCTGACTGCATTTTCCTATATTTGTTCAAAACTGATTTCCTCTGTTTAATCTTTTATTTTATTTCACTGGAAAACCATCTGTTAGTAATACCTCTTAGTCTTCTTGTGAGAAGGGGAAAACATTTATCTTGGATGGGAAGAAGTTGAGAATAAAAAAGTCTAAGGCACAGTTTACATATAGGCTAAGTTCTAGATGAGGCCTGTCAATTTCCATAGCTTCAGCTAGTACAATAGTTGATTGGACTAAAATCATCCAGGCAGTCCACTTAAGCAGTAGGTAAGGCTAGAGGGATGCTGGGGTGTATTAGTAGGGGTATCACAAGTCATAAGAGGAGGTAATCATCCCTCTTTACAAGACACTGGTTAGACCCCATCTGGAGTACTGCATGCAGTACTGGAAGCTGCAACTGCACAAGGACATTAACAAAATGGAGGCAGTGCAGAGAAGGGCAACCAAAATGGTGCAGGGACTGCATCAGAAAACATATGAGGACAGATTAACGGAGCTCAATATGTATACCCTAGAGCAAAGGAGGGAGAGAGGTGATATGATCAAAACATTCAAATATCTTAAGGGCATTAAAAAGGTAAAACAGTCTAACATGTTTCAATATAAGAAAAACAGCAGGACAAGAGGACACACCTGAGATTAATGGGAGGCCAATTAAGGGGCAATGTGAGTAAGTTCTTTTTCACAGAAAGGGTGGTGGGTGCATGGAACAGCTTACCGCAGGAAGAGGTGGATATGAATACAGTGCAGGGCTTCAAACAGGCATGGGACAGAAATAACGGAGCAATACAGATGAGTATGAATAGATAGGCCATTGACAGAGTAAAGGACTGTGGCACATTTATAAGGTAGAAAAAATGAGCTTACTGGATGGGCATTGCAGTCCTTATTCGCAGTCAACTTCTATGTTTCTGTGTGATAGCCTCTTATGAACTATTCTTTCTGCAGAAGTCTCACACTGGGCCAGTGGTGCCTCTGGCAAACTAGTCAAGCAGAATTTCAAAAAAAGCCTAGCACACACCATCTCACATTACACGGACACCATTAGTGTATAAAAAGTTACATATTTTATTACTAAAAAGCACAAACATGCCTGATGCATTTTGGATCAGGTATGATCCTTTTTCAAAGGCTTTGAAAAAGGATTGTACCTGATCTGAAACGCATGAGGGTGTTTGTGCTTTTTATTATTAAAATATGTAACTTTTTATATGCTTATGCTGTCCATATAATGTGAGGTGGTGTGTGCTCAGCCTTTTTTGAAATTCTCTTCTTATGAACCAGCAGAGTCAATAATAAATCAGCTACAGGCAATGAAGGCACTGCCACATACAGTAAGTATAATTTGTTAAACTGCATGGCCTCAAGGGTGATACTGTGGCACCCTATGGTCTTTTTACCTGAATGCAGATAGGGTCCAAAGGTCAGGGAGCAGTTCTGCACATCAAATGGGAAGTTAAAGATGTCCAGATTGCAGGAGCTTATAACCCGCATCGGTTTCTCATGTCTTACTATTCCATTGTGATCCACGAAGGCAAAAGGGGGCCTCTGGAGACTTGTCCTCATCCATGCTGAAAAGAACAACCATACACATGTAAACAAGCACACCAGAACAAGTTGTCTGTATTTAAAAGAAAATCCACTAATATAATGTTTTAAGGTCTCTTATTTA
The DNA here is from genome assembly GCA_016271365.2 of Neoceratodus forsteri. Lineage (NCBI taxonomy): Eukaryota > Metazoa > Chordata > Ceratodontiformes > Ceratodontidae > Neoceratodus > Neoceratodus forsteri. The sequence continues at coordinate 862,093,231 of CM028137.1, read as the reverse complement.
AGTCACTAATAGTCAATAAATAACAAAGGTTTAGGCCATTTAATATATTTGGAGTCATCAGAAGAGGAAGAGTGGATTATGGGATCTATAAAACATTTCTAGGAGGCATGAAGTTTCTAAATTGTTGCATTTGTGTGCTTCTGTCCGAACCAAACACACCCTGTAAAGCCTCAAGTCACTGTGCAAGTCATCAGGGTACACAAATCCTTGTGCAAGTCAGAGTAGATTATCTCCAAATGTACTGAGTACCTGACTCCTTGGGGTTTGACTGCTACACTGAGGAATCCAAATAGCATAAAACGTGTCAGTAATTTGTCTGTCTCAGCCTATACTGCTCAGATGCACAATCCCACAGCCCCCTAGGTGCATACTGTGTGGCCCTGAGCAAGTCACTTAACTTCCTTGTGCTCCCAGGTTGCACCTGCAGACAAGCTTTCAGCTTAGTGTGTCTCACCTGGTAAAATAATTGGTAATTGGTAAGCTTGACTAAAAGGTGATGCGTGGTCTGAGAAGCCCAATCAGCCTACCTTGCACAAGAATTTGCACACCCATAATGCCTTCTTCTGAGATTCAGGTCTTAAAGGTATGTGTGTGGTTTAGTAATTAATTATATTTGATTATTAATTAATAACAAGAAATAAGTTAATTGTTTGTATTAATTTGAAAACCAGTGACCAGAAAAGGTTCACTGAGCAGAAACACATATCAGGCACATCTGGAGTGAGACAGTGCATTAAGAGGACAAGAGCTGACTTCAGTGTCAATGGCTCAGGGAGTAGCTCACTTACATCTGGGGCCAGAAGACTGGATGGTCATGGGTTCTAGCCCCACATTATGCACTTATGGTAATACCCTTAACTGATACTGCAGTTCAGTATGAGGGGGTTGATGCACTGTTGGGGTGCCATCTTTTGGATCAGATGTTAGACAGAGGTCCCTTCTGCCCATCTGTGGTCGCTGTCCAGGTGGAAGTAAAATATCCAATGGCACTTATGGACAAAGAGCAGTGGAATTTCCCCAGTGTCGTGGCAAACATTTCCCTGTCAATAAAACAGGTCCGTGCAACCTACCCCCCAGAATGCAACAGGAAACAAGCTACATTAGCTTAGTTTGCCTTTTCTGGTCAAAAATTACAAATCAATAAATATATTTATTTTATTTGTTTAGGTTTTTGTTTACTGGGTAGGGCACACTAAGCAAGTAAATGCTTATTTTCAGGTATGAATGGGGAGGATACAACAGAATATACAATAAAAACAAAATGGTACTTAGTACAGAAAAAAATAGCCTGGGGTCAGACAGATAACATATAACAGAAGCAATGAACAGTTCCAGAAAAGTATAAATATATGTTGACAAATATACATATATAAAAGAGCGGAGTGATAATTACAATGATAATAAAACAATTTTATTTAATTATTTAATTTTGGTAACAGGTAGGCCCACTGAGTCCAGTAATGGGCCATTTTTCAGAGGCGACCCAGAAATAATTACAGATACAGCAAAAATATAACAGTTGCAGAGATACTGAGGCAGTGTTTTACATAATCACAGTGTAAGGTACAACACTTAACAAAAAGAGCAAAAACATTTACAAATGAGAATTAAATATTTATGACTGTATTAAATGCTTTAGTTTAGTACAGGAAAGGTGTACAGGGGAAAGCAAATGGTACACATTGCTCGGGATCAACAGAGGCTAATGTGGGATAGCTAGGGACAGCTGTACTTGGAGGTAATAAGGCTGCTCAGGCAAGAGTTCAGAGAGAGAGAGAGAGAGATAAGAAGAGGATACTGTAGATATATATGAGCAGAAATATTATTGCAGATATTGGATATGCATACACAGAATGCATATAGATCAGCCAAAGTCCAGCAATAGGAGATAGGGAAGGAACAAGACTCAGAGGTGAGGAGTGAGTTAGAAGATATGAGTGGATAGAGGATAAATATATAATTATAAATATTTATTTTATGAATAAATAATTAATAATTATTAAAGTCAACACCAGATAACAAGTAAGGAACACTCAAAAAATGAACTTCATAAAATGGGGCATTTAACTGGAAACCCTGTCTACCCTGCTGCAGAAAGGAGTAGAAGCAGGGCATTACTGAAAATAAAACGTTGCATCTAGAGCTGTTTAGAGTTGGCAGACTTCACTTTGTGAAGTGCAAAGTGTTGACTTTATGAAGATTTTGGCAGGTGACATGGCACTTCATCAACAGAAGTAACGCAAATTTGCTTATGAAGCAGCAGCTTGGCCATGACTTTGCCTGAAAAAGTACAATTTCTCCTTTACAAAGCTCATTGTGAGGCAATGAAATGGCAGAGTATGATTTGCAAAGATCTTGGTGAAGTCAAATTGCATACTTTGCCAGAACTTCACTGGTGACATAAAACCTCTCAACATCTCTAGCTGCATCTCATTTCGACTAGTAAAAAAATAAATCATTAAAAAAAAGTGCTTGCATTGTCTTTACCAATACTAATAACTGTTGTATACAGTTTAACATGCCTACTAAGGTTACAACTGAGAGGACTGCATAATCTTTCTATAACATCAGGAGACATATAACATCTACTTTGTATTATATTGACTGTGAATGTGCATTTATAGCAGACTATTCATATTTAAAGTAAGAATGTGGAAGTGCAAGTATAAATTGTGTTTCTGTCAGTGCTGTATCTTTGCTGAGTGCCAAGAGTCACAGCATCCTATGGATAACAGCCTGATTTCATTTTTTGACTCAACACATTTTCCCCTTCAGCTAAAAACAGATAAAAGGAATGCCTTGGTATGTAAAAACAAATCATGTCACTACAAATGCAAGTATACACCGCTGACAGCAAAAAGTTGACAGCGATCATCACTTCAGCGACTACAGCAACAGGTCGCTGTAGTGTCGGCACTGGATCCCGGCACTGTCGTCCTGGAGTCTAGCACCCCATCCCCCTAATCAGCTCCAACTCAGAGTTGATTATATTTAGTGGGGGTGGGTGCAGGGGGCACAGCCCCCAACATGGGTGGTTTGGGGGAGCGAAGCTCCCTTGAAGAAATACGTTTCTAAATCAGAAACCGTATGCGAAATGCAAATGCGGTCAACACGACAGTTTTATTGTACCGACATTCAACAAAAATTTTGTTGACAACTGGTCGTGGATCCCAAATGCATATCACATTATTTATTTTAAAGAAAAACTTTTCATAGCGGGCTGATGTAGAAATAACTAGAGGCTAAGGACTAAAACGTTATCATCAGTGTATTTAGCTAGTTAGTTAGCTATTTAATTAATTAGTAGCTGTGGGTTCTGCATCAGCCTAGTGCTCATTGAGCAAGGATAATGGTTACTCCAGCTACTGTGCCAGGCCAAAATGTTTCAGTTCAGGAAAGACTATGGAAACAATAGGTTAACCCCATTTTCTGTATATCTTCTTATTTGAATACTGTACTACAAAAGCATTTTGAAAAAAAGTGACTTCAGCATATGAAACCTGAAAATGGGGTGGAGCCATGAAACATTAACAGGATGATTTAGGTTTGTGGCATGTAATAAAGATCAGAGATGGGTGAAGTGGCCCCAATTCGCTCCACGAAGTGATTCACTGAGTGATGGCGAATTTGCGGAGTACTCCACAATGCGAAGCGGAGTACTTCACGTTATAATGGGTAACACGATGTCCATTGAAAACAATGACTTTGCATTATTACTCCACCTTCCCAAACCACTACTCCACCAATTCTTAAGGCAAAGTACATTGAAAACAATATACTTCGCCTCACTTTGCATTGTTTTTAAGCTCCAAAGGCGAATTTTTGCAGTGATTCATGGGATTTCAGATCACATGGGCTCTAATTTGTTCTGCACAGCCTCAGTTTGGGGTAGCGTGTGTAGGAAGCTGTAGGAGACAATCTGCTCTGAGAGGTCTCTGTGATTCAAACCTTCTAAAAGCTGTTAAAAAAGCCTTTTTGAGTAATTATTTTTGCTGAAACATTAGTTCATCGATTATAGGAAACACTCCTGTGCTCATATCATCGAGCGTTTATTGGTTGTGTGTGGATTTTGAATGTTAATGTACAACATTCAGTCTATTGAGAGACAGTGGAAATGTGCTTTGGGGAGGGGTGTATCTGTGGTGTAGGTAGATTAACTTGGAGAAAAAGGAGTGCTTTCTGTTTTGGTGATATTTTTTTTCTGTAACTGTTAATGTACACACAATAATATTTTCAATAATACTTGCCTTTTTTTGCTGATTGTTGTGGTGCAGCAGTGCATAATTTTAGTTTGTTTAAAATATGTGGTTATATTACTGAAGTTTTCAATTTGCTGCGCATTACTTAGTGTGTGTGTGAGTATGTGTGTGACGTGTCATCAAAGCAGACACCTTTTATTGTGCCACATAATAATTTCAGCAATGTGAACCTGCTATCCACTGCAGCTGTGTGATTTTTGTACTTCTTTGTGGTATCTTTACTGGTACTAGTACTAGTGACTGTTACTGCAGCAGCGTAGTACACTGCCCCCCCCGGCCCACCCCAACTGGCAAAGGTATTCGTTTCCTGATTTGAATTTCTGATGGTGAGCACTGGTTAGGTGTTGTGCCTTTGCATCTGCATCTCTTCGGTGTGCAATGCAAACTTAATCTGTCTGTGCATTTGCATCTCTTTAGGGCCCAATCTCCATCTGTAACTTAAGTCACAGTTGTTTCTTTGGCTTCCCTTCAGAGTACTGGACAGGTGTGGTGTATAATTCTGAGTGAACATTGTGCTTATTAATATGCAATTTTAAGTCAGGACCATCATCACGAGTCACTCATGATGCAAATCACGTTCTTCATCATTACGGTCACAAATGCAGTCACAAATCGCTATTCACGATCACGGCATGAATCACAACATTAATTTTTTTTACTAGTTACTTGGATGTATTGTAAGCCTGTTTTATAGTATCTCTCCAGACTTCACCACCCCACCATTGTACTCATTAATGAGCATTTTTAAGTCAGGGAGTTTGTGCTACAGCTCATCAGGGAAGTACAGTCATAGGCATTTGCATTCCCAATACAGTTCCATATTGTTTATCTCTCACCGTCGACACGGTATCACGGTCTTCATCATCATGGTCACAAATGCAGTCATAAATCACAATTCATGATCATGTCACGAATCACAACATTCATTTTTTTACTAGTTACTTGGATGTATTGTAAGCATGTTTTGTAGTATGTCTCCAGGCTTCACCACTCCGCCATTGTACTCATTAATAAGCATTTTAAGTCTAGGAGATTTGTGCTACAGCCCATCGGGGAAGTACAGCGATAGGCATTCGCGTTCCTTCCTGTACAGCATGTGAGTTACAGTACTGTAAGTAGTGGTGGGCGAAGTGGCCCCAATTTGCTCCGTGAAGTGATTCACTGAGTGACGTGGAATCTGCGGAGAACCCCACAATGTGAAGTGGAGTACTTCGCTTCATAATGAGGAACAGAAAATCCATTGAAACCATTGACTTTGCGTTATTCCGCCTTCCCCAAACCACTTCTCCACCAATTTTAAGGTGAAATATTTTGAAATCTACGTAATTCGCCTCACTTCACCATGTAATTGAGCTCCAAATGAAATTCTGCATTTATTCTTGGGATTGCAGGTCACATGGGCTCTAGATTGTTTGGCACAGCCTCGGTTCTGACCTGGGTAGTGTGTGTGCAGTGGTAGCTGAAGACAGTTTGTTCTCAGAGCTCTGTGATTCAGAACCTCTAAAAGCTGTTTAAAATGCCTTTTTGAGTAATATTTTTTGCTCAAAATTTAGTACATCGATTGTAGGAAACCATTCTGTGCTCATACCATTGAGAGTTTGTTGTTGTGTGTGGATTTTGAATGTTAATTTAGAACAGTCAGTCTGTGTACTGTGAAATGTGCTTTGGAGGAGGGGCGTATTTGTGGTGTAGATAGATTAACTGGGAGAAAAAGGCAGTCTTTCTGTTTTGGTTATATTTTTCTTGTATAACTGTGTTAATGTACACACAGTAATATTTTCAGTAATTCTTGACATTTTTTTTGCTGATTGTTGTGGTGCAGCAGTGTACAATTTGTCTGTTTAAAACATTTGGTTATATTACTAAAGGTTTTCAATTTGCTATGCATTACTTGAGTATATGTGTGAGTGTGTGTGCGATGCGTTCCATTAAATCAGACACCTTTTATTGTGTTACAGAGTAATTGCAGCAGTGTGAACCTGCTATCCACTGCACCTGCATGAATTTTTTATACTGCTTTGTGGTATCTTTAATGGTAGTGGATTGTTACTGCCGTGTACCAATCCCCCCACTGGCAAAAGGTATTCCTTTCCAGATTTGGATTTGTGACTTGTGAGCACTGGTTAGGTGTTATTGTGCCTTTTTGTATGCATCTCTTGAGTGTGTAGAGCAATCTTAATCTGTCCGTTTGCATGGCACCATTAATTCTGTGAGACTGCATTTCTTGTTACGCTCTCATTTCACTTTGTCAGAACTGAGGAATTTTCTGGACACAATACAGTAGCATTTTGGGGATGTACATTAATTCCGGTGACTCTGTGTGTGACCTGACCACTGTGCGCATGACCGAGTGCGCCATTAATTCTGGGAGACTTTGCATTTCTTGTTACACTCTCATTTCACTTCATCAGCACTGGGGAGTTTTCTGGACACAAGACAGTAGCACTTTGGGGATGCACATTCATTCTGGTGACTGTGTGGGTGGGATGCTGCCAATATTGTTGTCACTCCACCTTACTTCGCGTTTAAGGTGGAATGACAACACGAAGTAATAATAACAAGGTGAAGTGAGCCTTTCCTATGGGGCACTCCGAGTAGCGAAGTGCCAACATGAAGTGGCCACTTCATGTTTACTTCACCGGAGGATTTTAAATTCACTGCATCTCTAATAAAGATTGAAACAGGAATTACATTTTCTTAAGATGTGGGGTGAACACTTAATTTGTTGATTGTGCTAGCTAACATTTTTGTACAAGAATAGGATTGTTGGGGGAAGCCACAAAAATAAATGGTACAGACAAGTTGGAGTATGCCCAGTTAGAGATGGCTGAGGGAGCATAATCACAGTATTCTGAAAACTACAGGGGATAGGCAGGATGGTAGATCTGCATTTCAGATGGCTGAGTGGACCTAATTACAGTATTCTGAATACTAAAGGGAAAGACAAGCAGAGTGTACACAGATACAGGTGGCTGAGGGAGCATAATCACAGTGGCAGGGATATGGGGCATTAGTTAAGTTTATTTGCCTCACCACCCTGATAGAGGAGAATTACAGGTGCACTCTTCCAGACACAGGGAACAACACCTGAAGCCAAAGAACAGTTGAGGATGTGGGTTGTCTGTTCAGCAACAGCAGGTGCACCAAAGGATTCAAATATAGAGGACAAGGAATCTCCCCTGGTACTAGTTGTGAGATCACTAGTGAACAGTTTCAAGAGGATATTCTGTTAATTTATAGGGGAGAATGAGATTTACCTTGTCTAGATCAAAACATTGGAATGTGTCCATTCTCCCCTAGTTGCACTTACATTAAAAGCCACTAATCATCTTGGTGTCCCTGTAATAGATCCTGTCAATATCCTCGATGTTTTGAACTGTCAGGACCAGATCTGGGTGCAGTATTTCAGGTGCAGTATAACCGGGGCCTTATGCAGGAACATTACCTACCACCTTGACCCACTTTTTACACTTCATGCATCCCAGCAGTGTGTTTGTCTTATTCACTGCTTTACCACATTGCCTGCTTGATATCATATGTCGACAGTTACACTTAGATACCACTCCTTGGCTGCATTGTCCACTGCTGCAGTACACAGGATGTATGTGTGGATGTGTGACCTAGATTCCTTAGAAACAGGTGCAGCGCTTTGCACTTACTCCTGTTACAGCTAAGCCCTCCTTTCTCAGCCTACACTCCTATTCTGCCCATGCTGCAGCATAGTGGATCCCCCTTTCTGCCATGTCTCCCTGCTTCCACTTATCAATATATATTTTAAAAAACAAAAGACACCTCTAGGGTTCTCCAAAAAAAACATCTCTTTACTCTGAATGGTAGCCATCGACCAAAACGTGTTACTTCTTACTTATAAGCCAATTGACTATTTAGTTCCTGTGCACTTTGAGGGCTAGCTATTGTGCCAAATTCTGCATACAGTAAATGTTCTATGTTATGGTATGATGGCAAAGGCCTTGTTGAAGTCTAGATACACTACAGCCATCTTATGGCCCTTAATCACCATCATAGTTAACTCCTTGAGGAAAGGAGTCAGGTTGGTTTGGTAGGATTTTCCTTTTTAAAAGCCACATTGTGTGCTAGAGAACAGTATTTACTTTCCACGTGCTTAACTGGCATGTACTTTATAATTGCCAAGCTGGGAAGTAAGGCTCAGAGATCTATAGCATGCTACAACTCACTTTGTAATGTTACCTACCAGCTCTTTAACAACAGCTGTTACCTGAGGCTGAAGTGACAAGATCTCCTATCAAGCAGGTCATTAAGGCCCTGGACACACTACAGAACTGTTTTTGAAAACTGTTTTTAAAACTAGTTTAACTAAACCATTTCAGTGCAGCCACACTACTCAGTAACCAGTTTTGATAACGGTTTAGTGTGGCCACACTGCTAGTGTTAAACCTGTTCTCGTAACTGTTTTGCATTAAGTCCAACGCACAGAACTGTGCTTGCTTGGACACACTGCAGCTAGAACTGTTTTAGTTAAACCATTAGAGCTTAAAACATTTTTACTCCTGGCCTGACCTGTGAGTAAAACCATGCTAGTTCCAAAATGCTTTTAAAAATGGTTTTAAGACTAGGTATCTAGGGCCCTGGACACACTACAGAACTGTTTTTGAAAACCATTTTTAAAATCAGTTTAGGTAAACCATTTCAGTGCAGCCACACTACTCAGTAACCATTTCTGATAACGGTTTAGTGTGGCCACACTGCTAGTGTTAAACCTGTTCTCCTTGTAACTATTTTGTATTAAATCCAACACACAGATCTGTACTTGCCTGGACACACTGCAGCTAGAACTGTTTTAGTTAAACCATTATAGCTTGAAACGATTTTACTCATGGATAGACCTGTGAGTAAAACCATGATAGCTAAAAAACATTTTTAAAAATGGTTTTAAGACTAGGTATCTAGCAGGGTTTAAAAGTACTTTTGTTAAACATTTTAAGGGGCTTATAGTCTATCTGCAAACAGTGCTAGGGGGATTTAAAATGTTTTTAAGCACTTAAACCGTTTTAAGTTCCCCAGTGTGTCCAGGGCCTAAGTCTCCTCATTTTACTGGAGAGGCACAGACTCTCCAGAAAAGAAGGAAGAGGAGCCACCAGTGCCTCCATTTGTCTGGAATGTCTGTTATATATACACATTCAGTTATGGAACGGATAACAAATATTTTGCATTCTGATTGCCTTCCAATATATAGTAATATTATATGATATTATGTAATAAATGTGCACGAGTTGTATTATGATGCACAAGGTGTAGCCTAGTGTCTTTAATAATCTGGAAGTATATGGTTAACACATTAAAATCCACACCATGGAGTACCTTTTTAAGGATGTATGACAGTATTGATGAATGAAAGAACAAGGATCCACCATAACTCCTGACATCAGCAAGCTTCAGCCTTGACTATTATGTACAAATTAGAAACCTTAAGCTCTGGTTAGCTAGCACAGTGATAGTGCTACTGCTTTTTATCCAGATAATCTGGGTTCACTATCATAGGTGAATGCTGCTGTTATCAGTGTCAGTGGCTAAGTAGGTTGCACACTCACCTCTGGGCCCGAATGATCAGAGGGTCATGGGTTCTAGCTCTACACCAGTTACTTAGGATAATATCCATAACTGATGTAGTAGTACACTATGGGGGGGGGTGCTTTACTGTTGAGGTACCTTCCTATGGATAACAAGTTAAATCAAGATATTTTCTGCCCATCCCTTGTCACTGTCCAGGTGGAAGTATATGATCCCATGGAACTTATCGATGAAGGGTAGTGGAATTTTTTTTATTTAAAAGAAACAAAAGCAAAAATGAAACACCAAAAGCTATATACAAACAACAACTGAAACATTCCTACACTTCACGTTGTCCATAGGAAAACTGAAAGCAACAAAAGAAAAAAAGAGAAAAGAAACAAAACAAACAAAAAAAAAAAACTACACAGACAGCACACTAAGCCTGCTCTTAAAATACCTCACCCAGTAAACTCCTTTCCATAAAGATTTAAAGAGTGATCACTCTAAACATAAAAATGCATGCTGGTAGACTAGATCAAGTTCTCTTTGCACTTTATAAGGTAAGTCCATAACTGAGGACACTTTTTGCTGAAGTGTTCACTGGCATCTGGTTTGCTAAAAATGCCAATTTGATACAGGTCAGAATGACTAAGATGGTGCCACTATGATATTTCTTCCATGAAGTATCCAATTGAGCTTAATTCAAAGTGTTGTAAGATATGGAAGCAAAACAATGTTCCTTTCATTGAGCAGTGAGAATGTTCCAACAAGGCAAAATGAAAGAACAGTCAAAAAACAGGTGGCATAAATTTTACGGTTCTAATGCACATTGTGGCTGTAAACATACCCCTTCAGTTACAGCCTTATGTTTTTGATTACTATGGACATTCCGCCATTCATAACTACACAGCATGTGTAGTTATGTATCACTTATTTCCAGCACAGAGGTGCTATGTGCTATGTGCAAATCTATGATAACTATAAGCATGGTAGTTAAGAAAACAAATACAAAGGACAGAGTTACTGAAAGGAAGTAATGTCAGTTAGCATCAACAATGATAAGCAAAACTATGCGGTAATAACACAAGGTGGGTGGGAGTTGTTTATGAAAACAGGCGACAATTGACACAGAATTGACCTAAAGTGTTCTGGAATTCTTTCTTTAGCCATCCTGACAGTCCTTCCCATGCAACAGAGGTCACAAGGGTACCAGAGCACATGAACTACAAATCAGCTGTGGATGCAATGAAATCTCTGATGCTCATTTCATACTGTGTTTTAGTGTTCTTAAAATTCTTGCCATGAATGCTGTGATTGCAAATATTGTAACGTTTGCATGAGAAAAACCCTGTTGGTTGCTTTGGGAACCAGGTACAGTAGTTTGAGTCCCAGCACTGATGGCAAACTGGCTATACGCCAATTTGTCTTTCAAGTTTGGTGCTTTTTTAAAAGTTACTCTCAGGGTAGCAGCCACCACTTCCCCATATTATCATCAGTTTGTTGCACATGCCAGTTATGCCAGACAATATTCCTTATCTGTCCAGCTATCTCATTATATTCTGTGGAAAAAGTGATGGGTGCCATCCCATTAAGAGTACCATCATGTGTTTGTTGTTTTGGCTGTAAAATGGACTCCCTCACCAGATGTCTGACCTTTTACTGTGCAATATTTAGTATGTGGACATCATAACCCCTTTCTAAAAAAATAGATTTTTAGTTCTGATTATCCTTCAAAATCTTTGAGTTCAGTACAGTTTCCCCTGATAGGGGGAAACTGGCTGTAGGGAATAAATTTCTTCAGAGCTGTGGAATTGGAACTATCATACCACAACAAACTATTTGTTGAGGTCTCTTTCCTGTATCCTTTTGTTATAATGTGACCTGTTTCTGTATTACCACTCAGTCTGAGATCTAGGAAAGCAACCTCCACATGGTCCATTTTGGCTGTAAGCCTCAGGTTTAGACCGTTTACATTTCGCCAACCAATAAATGCCTGAGCTTCCATGTCAGTTCCTTCCTATATACAGACACAATCATCTATGTATCTTTACCAGCAGCAAAACTTTTTTAAAAAAAAGGTTTGTATCTTGATTGTAAATAATTGTCTGTTCCCATATACTTAAGAATAGGTTTGCATATGATGAGGCCATTGAGGCCTGCATTGCCATGCTACACACCTGGAAATAAAATTCTCTGTCAAATTTGAAAGCATTGTGGCTCAGAACAAATTCAAGGTCTCCTAGTGAATTCTTTTGGGATACTTGTATGGAATGGGGATTTATCCAAATACCACATACTGTACATGCCTTAACACTGTCTTGATGATGTATTGATGTATATAACGCTTCCACATCTACTGTCATGCAGTAAAGTCCTTGCTGCCATTAATATCTTTACATTTTATCAAAACATCACCGGTGTCTTTAAGGTATGATGGCAGAAGTTGGATGGACTGTTTGAGAAAATACAAACATGAGCATAACATATCCATGACAGTCCCAATACCGGCACTATTGGTCTACCCTGTGGGTCTCTCAGATTCTTATGCACCTTTGTCAAAATGTAGATGTGGGGATGATGGGAGGATCCTCCATAAAACTGAAATTCACGGGTCTTTCTTTTGAAACCCTGCATCGATTTGGTCTCCCTGATAAATATATTAAGTGGGTTCGTCTAATGTACACCTGCCCCACGGCCAGAGTCTTAAGCAATGGTATTTTTTCCAGCCCATTTCCCCTTAGGCGGGGTACTAGGCAGGGATGTCCTTTATCTCCCCTTCTGTTTAACCTCTATTTAGAGCCATTAATTAGACACCTCCTCAGTGCCCAAGGAATACCAGGCATTTTAGTCGGGGAAAAGAGATTTTCACTTTCGGTCTATGCGGACGATATACTTATGCATATCGAAGACCTACAGCAAGCTATCCCCAAGTTGCTGGAAGAAATTAAGGCCTTTTCTAAAGTTTCATATTACAAATTAAATTGTTCTAAAACCAGGATTCTCCCGTTGAATAACTGGCTTACACGTACCATGGTAGCACCCTTCAATATGTCCTGGTAACCTAGATCGCTTCTATATTTGGGCATTAAAATAACAAGAGATATCAACTGTCTGGCAAGGGAAAACCTTAGTCCCCTTATTCAGATCTTGAAGGCTGATCTTGACCGATGGGTGGCCTTACCACTTTCCATATGGGGCAGAGTTAATATGGTAAAAAATGAACATTCTTCCTCACCTTCTATACCCTCTGGGAATGATAGGATGCTACCTCCCCAAAGCTTGGTTTGTCAAAGTGCAGAAAATGCTTAATTCATTTATATGGAAGGGTAAACAAACCCGGAGAGCATACCATAAACTAATGGCTCCTAAAATTCAGGGACGGTTAGCATCCCCTTCTTTTTTCACCTATTACTGTGCTCAACACCTAAGTAAAGTAGTACTCTGGTTACAGGCGATTTCCCTCAGGACTTAACAGATCGTGTCTCTGGTGGAGATTGAGAAACACTTAGTAGCTGGATACCAATACTCACTACCGCCTTTATGTTTGCTACACCTCTCAGGTTCCCAGGCAGCTCCGAAATACTCCAATAGGGTGGTCACTTAGAGCAACCCATCAGATGCAACAATATTTTTCACTAAGATGGCATCAGTCCCCCATGCAACTGATTACAGGGAACCCACACTTTAAAATAGGAGGAAGGCCTATCTCTTCCTCTTTTTGGGCACCACTAAAAGAGCTCCGAGTTGCAGACTTTTTCCACCAAGGGGAGGTAGTTGTATTCTCTCACCTCCGGTCGCGATACAAAGTGCCAGACACGCATATGTTTAAATTTACCCAAATTAAACAAGCAATTCTTACTTTTACAAGATATACAGCAGATCAAATGGCAGTGGATCCAGAGGTGCAAGAATTAATCCAGGTAGCATCCAAATCCCACTCTGTCTCTGGGGTGTATAAAAAACTGCAAGCGTTAGACCCGCAATTACCCAAGGGAGTATGCTATCATTGGGCGCATGAGCTAGAACTGACACAGGATACAGAAGCATGGAGGAGAATATGGCGAAATTGTTATAGATTCATCAAACAGGATAGGCTCCGCATGATGCAATTTAACATAATGCATAACATATATTACACACCAGTAAGGTTGCATAAATGTGGACTTATCCCTACACCTTTGTGTAGAAGATGCCATGTGGAAAAAGGCACATTGTTCCATATGTTATGGACCTGCCCATATATCAGGCCCCTCTGGCACGGTGTGATGAAAGGGTTAGATCCTCTTCTTGATCTGCAGTCATTGTTTACCCCAGAAGCTTGTTTAATACACCTGTTTCCCCCTAATACTACAGTGCGACAAAAGGCCCACATTGTTCTAGTGGCAGCGAACGTCAAATTGATAATTCTTAGACATTGGAAGGATGACCTAACACCCTCGGTGACAGAATGGCCTAGAGAAATGCTATTGGCATTACAGTTAGAAAAGCATATTGCTCATATAAGGCACAGAAGAGATACTTATTTTACTCTATGGGGTTCACTTGATGCCACCCTGGCAGTTTGGAAACCCTAAGAGGCTGTGTAGCCTCCCTTTGTCAACATATCTGTACATCTCCTTTCTCTCCTTTGAATAATAGGAGTCAGAACTTGGTTAGCATTACTGGACTTTGTACTTGGCAAGGGGGTGGGAGGGCTAGCTAGAGATGGGAGGAGCGGGTGAGTAAAGTTTTGTTGTTTTTCCTTTATTTGGGGGGGACTTAGGGGAATAGAGATGAAAAGAATGAGCGGATGATAACCAATTATGTACTAATGCAACATGCTGACATTGTATGTGATTATGCTCAAATAAAACATATTTAATTAAAAAAAAAAAAACCTGAAATTCACTTCCAGTAATGCGCCCTTTTAAAAAAGCACCAAATTGTAAAAACAAATTGGTCATAGCCAGATTGCCATCAGTGGTGGGACTCTAACTAGCCGGCACCTAAAACAACCAAAAGGATTCTTCTTGTGCAGACAATGAAATATTTGCAAACATAGCATTCAGGGCAAGAATTTCAAGAACAGTAAAACACAGTATGAAATGAATATCATAGATTTCATTACATGCACAACTAAATTTCTAGTTTATGTGCTCTGTTGCCCTTGTGACTTCTGTTATGTGGGAAGGACCATCAGGATGGCTAAAGAAAGAATTCAAGAACATGTTCAGTCAACTATAAATGAAAGAATGAATTCACCAGTGGGAAGACACTTTACAGAAAAGCATGGAGGGGATACCGGCTTACTGAGATTCATGATATTAGAAAGCTCTACGATTCGGGGTCGGCAACAGTTTCATTGACCAGCATCACAGCGATGGGATTTATGTCAACCACAAGTTGCAGTTGACATAAATCCTGATTGTCTCCCAGTCCATTCTTTTATCTGGGGGTTTCGGCCCCCAGCCCCCATGCAGGGGGCTCTGCCCCTCCACCCTCCCACACTAATTAAAATCAACTCCGAGTCAGATTTGATTTGAGGAGGGGGTGCAGGACCGGGAGACAGTGTGCCCCTGTCTCAGGCATGCCAACACAGTGACCTATCAACAACCTGTCAATTTTGTTAACAGTGACATAGGTCACTGTGTTGGTGTCGCTGTTGGGGAAGGGGGGTATAACGTATTTGAGCATGTAAAAGCTCCAAGAAGAGGAGGTGATAGATTTAGCTTGTTACTGAAAAGGGAAAACTTCTGGATGTATAAATTCCAGACATTGAACCCAAAGGTACTAAACGAACATTGGGACTTAAAACCGTTCTTAATATATCTATGAAGTAAGGAGTCTGTCACAATATCTATAGTCATGACAAATCTATCATCAGCCTGTTTTCATAAACAACTTCCCCCCACCTTGTGTTATTATCACATAGTTTTATCTGTCATTACTGATGCTAACTCACATTAATTCCATTCAGTAACTCTGTCCCTCATATTTGTTTTCTTAACTACCATGAATATAGTTATTATAGATTTGTACATAGCACTTCTGTAATGAAGTAATACATTCAGGATTTAAATATGGGGACTGCAATACAGCTGTGCATATCTAGGAATATCAGTTCTAACAGTTTCTGTTTTGTTTTGTGTTTTTAGGTGCCATTTGCCAGCCTAGATTTCCACAGAGTTTTGTTGTATTTATGCCTGATGAGGAGAACTGGATGTTATTGCTGATCACAGGAGAAAGATTGGGTTCTATTTAGTGGTGGATAGCAAGACCTAGCTTCAAAAAATCATCTGTTGTACTACCTCAACACTCTATACTTCAAACTCTGTAGGAAAGCTGGAATCTAGTTTTGATTGTTATGTACTGAATATATTTTTTCTTAAAGTAACTAAGAACATGTTTTTACTCTTTAATATTCAGTAATTATGTTCAGCACTGGTGCTGGTTTCTAGACCGTTGGTTATGCACTTGTTTATAATTGCACCAGATGAAATAATTAATGATGCATCTGTTAATGATGTACATGTTGAAAGTGCTGGCCATTCTGATAGTCTCCGCCCCCTGACAATGCCTTTATGGTGAAGCGTTCAGGTGAGTGGTCCCGATTTGTGTGTGGCAGCACTTGTCCTTTGATTTTGTTTAACTAAAAAGGTATTATAAAGTAGCATTTATCTACACCTGGGCAGTGCTTTCATTGCCAGGAGTGCAGCATATAGTGGAACTTTGGATATGTTTGAGGTTAGCTACCCTGTTTCTGCTTGCACCCCTCTGGCTACAACTAAAACACTGCTGGCTTTGTGATACTGACTGTGTCAGGGTTATCAGGTGCTGTGTCACTTTTCCCAACATTTTACACAAACGTTTTGCTAGCATTTTAAAATCCAAATTTAAGAGACTAAGGGGCTCCAATGTTTAAGGTCGGGTTTATCCCCTTTCTTATATAGAAAAAAACATGGCTCCTTGGTTTATACTGGCACTGAAATGACCTGACTGCATAAGAGTGTTAAACAGGACCATGAGCATGGGGGAAATGTGGAATAATAAATGTATATAAACTTTGTTGGATATACCATCTGGACCAGGTGCAGTATTTGAAGAAAAGGAGGGAATGACTACCTGGACCTCCATATCACTGATATCTACAAGTATTTTTTTTTTTTATCAAGGTCGCAAATATATGGTAAAGTGAAGGAATTAAAAACAAATTCCCTTGCTGCCCTGTAGACTGAATTAGTGTACCAAACATTTCCACATTACATCATGAGACTATGGCTTGGAGCCCTACTGTATCTGCTGTGACATTACCATCAGTGTCCTGCGAACTGGTAAAAAAAAAAAACATGTTTGAATCTATCTGTGCAGCTATCATAAGGGTTAGATGCAGTTTCATGTTCTGTGCCTCATACTTTTGCTCTAAAAGAGGGACTATGCCCCATCACATTGAGATTTATACATTTTCAGTTGTATGCTCTGTATTTGTTCAGAAAAGTCACTGCCCAAATCCTGGGCTACTGACAAAATGTTTAATGATTGTGCTTGTACTTTCTTGCTGCCATTATACAGCTTACTGACATTTCTTCAGTTCGCAGTTGGCTTTGAAGAGTACAAATGTGCTCCCGCTCCACCGACGGTTGCTGCTCAACCTTCGAGGTAAGTAGGTGAGCGGGGTATGGGGAAGTGGGGTGCACAGAGAGTGGATGCGGGTTGGGGGAGAGGGCACCACAGACAGCAAGGGTCCGTTTTCTTGTTTACAGGTCAAAACAAACAAACAAAAAACAATTCACAGGAAGGTTTTCTTTTTTTCAGTAGAGAAAAGGCAAAAGTTTGGCAACCCAGAAAAAGACCATACTCACTGTTATAGTGAAGTTTATCAAATTTTATTTTAAAATTTCATATAAGAAACTAATATATCACCATAATAAAGTGCAGCCAACAGGTAGTACATTGGGCATGCTGGTGTGGGCTCCCAGTGTACCACCTGGGTGTTTTGGGGGGACTGGAGCCGATGGGGACTGGGCACTCCATCAGCAAAGAAAACATGTGTTTTGGGGAGCATGATGCTGAGGGGGATTGGGCAGCCCCCTTGGCAGACACATTAAAGTAGGGGAACATTATGCCGACAGGGATTGGGTACCCCCTTGGCAAACAAATTGAACTGAGGAGGGGGCATACTGACAGGGGGATTGGGCACCCCACTAGTTGGCTTTCACGGGACTGTGAGAGGTGGATGATGACAGCTGCCACCATGTTTATTGAAATGTTTCAGCAGGCAATGCACACCCTGCAGTGACGGGTAGCTCCCTCATTGCGATGGTGAAATTCTTTCAAGTTGGTGGTATTTTAGTTATTTTTTTTATTTATTGAGATCTAGGATTAAACACATTTGAGCTGGGAGCTTGTTTACAAAGGTTCCACATCAGTGGGAGGGAAGACAATAATACAAAGAATTATACAAACAAAAGAGTATAAAACATGAACATAATTACAAAGGTTATACAAACATGAGTTTAAAAACATGACAATAATAGGTAAAATACCATAGGTTTGTGTACACCGTAAGTTGGCAAACAAATAGTTGGAGATAGGCAGATGGAGTTAGAGAGGGGCTAAAGGAGGTAGTGGGTAGGAGAGGAGGGTGGGAGTGAGGTGACAAAAAAAGGGGCAGCAGTCATTGACATTGTCATAGTGAGAGGGTGTAAGAGAGTGAGGGTGTGGGTAGAAGGTGGCCAGTGGCCATGCCAGTGCAGTTAGCCACTAAGTGGCAGGGCAGAGAGGGGGTGGAGGGAGGGAGGGGGTAGAGAGGCAAGGGGCCATGCCAGTGCAGGCAGCCACTAAGTGGCAGGGCAGAGACTGTAGGCAATGGGGACTAGGGGTTGCAGTCGCAGGTGCTGGATAAGGAAAGTTGTTGGTGAAGCAGTCTTTTAAAAGAGCACAGAGTAGGTTGGTTGGAGATGTCCCAGCTGAGGGCATTAAACCAGAGGGGTGCCCTGTAGGCAAAGGAGCATTGGTCCTACATAATTTGAGGATGAGGAACATGGAAGAAGTGGGTGCTAGAGCTTCTTGTACATTGCGAGCTGCTGCTGTGAATTTGGAGTAGGTTAGCTGTGCCATGGGGAAGGATACCAAGAAGAGACTTTCTGGTGAGCAGACAGGTTTGGTAGTGTATCCTCCCAGTAAGTTGGAGCCAGCCCATTTGAGCATACAGGTCACAAGTATGGGTGAGATGTGCAGCCCCTGTGAGCAGTCTGCAGGCCTTGTTCAGTGCAACTGATATTCTGCAGAGAGCTGTGTGGCAAGCAGCACCATAGATTACCAAGCCATAGTCTACGACAGAAAGGATGGAGCTGTTGCTGGCGAGTCTAAGGGCATCCGAAGTGAGACAGTGCTTGTGCCTGTGGAGGAGACCAGTCTAGTAGTTGACAGTCCTAGAAACATTGCTGATGTGCTGGTCATAGGCTAGACAGCTGTCCAGTGTGACCCCAAAGGTATTTAAAGTGCTGGGTATGTTCAAGCAGAGCTCCAGAGTGGATACTGATGTTAAGTGCATGGGACTTATGCTTGTTCTGAGTGCTGCAGAACATCATGACTTTGGTTTTATTGCTGTTCAGGATTACATTATGGTTATGGGACCATTGCTCAACTATCCCAAAGCCATGTTGCAGATTGCCCTCAAGTTTCTCTGGGTCTGGGAAGCTTGTGAAGATTACTGCATCATCTGCATAGAGCAGCATCTGTTGTTGGCAGTGGCATGGTAGATTGTTGAGTAAGATGCTGAAAAGGAGTGGTCCTAATATGGAGTCTTGGGGGACACCAGATCTTACAGGCAGATGGTCGGAGAGGACATTGTTGATTTTGACCCTTTGTGAGCATTGTCCTAGATAGCTTTTGAACCAGAGAGTTGATTTTGCAGAGAGGCCAATGGAGGTTAATTTGTTTAGGAGGAGGGAGTAGTGGACAGTATCAAAGGCCTTTGAGAGGTCAGTGAAGACTGCCACTGCTAGGGTTTCTTGGTCCAACGACTGGTGTAGGAAACCAGTGAGTTTCAGTCGTGCCATAGAGGTGCTATGGCCTTTGTGGAAGACATGCTGTTCAGGGCTTTAAATTGAGTATTTTTCAAGGTATTCAACCAACTGGTCGGCCACTATGCATTCTAGTACTTTGGAGAGCAGTGGCAGAATTGAGATGGGCTGGTAGTTTGACAGCGATGCCCTATCTCCATTCTTGTGGACTGGAGTCACAATGGCAGATTTCCACACCTGTGGGAATTGTGAGTGGCAGAGTGACAGGTTCAGGATCTTAGTTATGGGGAGGAGAACTTCTTCAACAGTGAGTGCAATAAGTTTGAGGTCCAGTGTGTCTGCGCTTTGTCATGATTTCCCAAGCACTTTGTGAAGGTATTTTCTGACAAGTGAAGGGGTTAGCTTCTTGAAGTAAAAAGGGGGGGCAGGTTGATGGTGAGCATCAGTAGTAGTGGTGTTGGTGTGTGGTGAGTCCTTGAAGAAGTCTGGGGGGAGTATCCTGGGCAGGTCCGAGAAAACTTAATTGAAGGTGTTGGCTAAATGTCAAGAGCCCTGGGGGGGGGTATCTTGAATGTTAATCAGGTTCGGTGATGATTTTACATCCTTCCCTAAGACTTCCTTCATGTTACTCCAGAAATGTTTCCTATTGCCCCAGAAGGCAGTAAGCAACTCCTTGTGGTGGTTGGATTAGGCCAGGCATATTTCCTGGGTGCAGACATTTCTAGCTTGCTTATAAGCTAGTATAGCTGAGGGTTTACCCGACTCTTTCGCTAGATGCCAGAGGTGATCACGATTCTTCAGTCTGTTTATGAGGTCAGATGATAACCAGGGGTTCACTGACCCTGAGCTTTGAGCTTTTTAAGGGGTGCATGCATGTCATAGACCTTTGTGAACTGTTGTATAAAGTATTCCAAGGCAGTATTGACATCTGTAGTATCGTCAGTTTGTGACCAGTTGGTGTTGGCAAGATCTTGTTTCAAGGACTCCAGATGCCCATGCTTTAATACCCTACTAAAGGTGAAGTGGGGTGGAGGCTTGAAAAATTTGTTAGTCCAGCTGCAGGAGACTGGGGAGTGGTCACTAATTGCATCCAGGTGTACTGTCACGTTGGTGAGTCGTTCAGGATTGCTAGAAAGTATCCAGTCTAGCAGGGTGCTGGTACCAGTTTTGTAGTTAACCCTGGTGGGGGAGGAGACAACCTGAGTGAGGTGGATTGCAGAGATATCATCCTGGTAAGGGCCTGCATCAGGGGAAAGCCAGCTGAAGTTGAGGTCACCTAGTAATATGGTCTCAGAGTTAGAGGACATGCCATGGATAAAGTCCACGATACTCTTGAAGCCCTTTTTATGTTCGTTAAGGGGAACATAGGCAGAGACGATGGTTATGGCTTTGTTGTGTGCCCCGTGTAAGGCTTTGATTGTTAGTGCCTGTGCATTAGGTTCTAGGTCTGCCTGGGGGAGGACGTGCCCTTTGATGGAGCCCTTAATGTAGATCACACATCGGCCACCTCTCTTGGTAGTCCTTTCAAGCCTGAAAACATTGAAGCCTGGAAGAGCAACTGCATTATCTGGGATCTTGGGTGAAAGCCAGGTTTCAACTACCGACAGAATGTTAGGGTTAAGCTGTGAGGTCCAGGCTTGTAGTTGATCCAATTTGCTTGGGAGGCTACAGATGTTTATTGAGGCTATCTTGATTGTTCCTTGAGTTGGGTGGTTAGAGGGGTGTAGTGGATTAGCTGGGCCAGGGTTTGGGTGCACATCCCCAGCCCTGAGCAATATCAGTCAGTGGGCTGTTAGCCAGTAGCCACACAACTTTTTACAGAGGAGGTTGCTGTTCTGCCTGCAAGTACACTGTGTGCAGGGTGTTGAGAGCCATGAGGGTTTGGTGCATAGAATGAGGATTGGGGCTAGGTTGCAAGTCCTCAATGTTAGCCTCCCTTGCGGGGTAGCAGGAGCCAGTGAGTGGACCAGGCTCCTTTAGCGAGTGCAAAGTAGTGCCAGTGACACAGTAAGGTTCATAGTGGATGTTGTGCGCCTGGGTACATTGGTAGTTGAGGAGCCTGCTGACATCTTGAACTATGGCCATGGCATAGGATTGCTAGGAGGATGAGCTGCTGCAACAGGGTGCAGAGACTGGTCATGTTTCATAGTCTGGGCAACCTGCTATCAACACCACATGGAGATATGTAGAGTGCAACTAGAAGATCTGGCAGCATGAGTAATACAATTGCAGAGCCCCTAGTGGTGGTGAGGTATAGGCTGCAGATGGGAAAGTCTATACTTAGTAATTTACAAGATCTTGTGACCAGCCTACCTTATAAAGCAAAGTGTCCAGATAGGGTGGGAGGGTGGGGATGGGTGGGGAGCCAGCACACAGCGCCAGCGGGGTTGCACTTGGCGACTGGAGCCATACCTTGCTGGCCTTGTATCCAGGCCGGAGGTCTCAGGTGGCAGCCTGAGAGGTGCCGACCATCCGGGGGGCCAAAGCAGAGCTGGGAAGCCCTGTGGAGGGGGGTTCTGGCTGCTGGAAGAGAGAGACAGGGCAAGATTAAATGCTGGCTGAAGGACAAAGGAGTAGACAGCACAGCGCGGGACAGATTATCAGGACAAATGGAGCAGTTAGTTTGGGTGCCAAAGTCTGGTTCCCTAGAGAGAAAAATTCAAGAAAGGCTGTAATCACTTTACTATCAGGCAAATAACATAATTTCTTCAAGGATTACACTCTTTTCAGTACAATTTTGATTAAAATCTTAAATTAGAAGCCATAAGACAGCAGATTTAGTGGAGGTACAGTGGAAAGCAAAGGGAGAAGGTTTGGACCAATCGGAGTGGGCCAGAAAACAGCGCTCACGTTCTGATTGGTTGGTGGCTGGGGATGTACCTTGCTGGCCTTGTATCCAGGCTGGAGGTCTCGGGTGGCGGCCTGAGAGGTGCTGACTACCTGGGGGACCGATGCGGAGCTGAGGAACCCTGTGGAGGAGGGTCCTGGCTGCTGAAAGAGAAAGAGAGAGGGTGAGATTAAATGCTGGCTGAAGGACAAAGGAGCAGACAGCACAGCGGGGGACAGATTATCAGGACAAAAGGAGCAGTTAGTTTGGGTGCCGAAGTCTGGTTCCCGAGAGAGAAAAATTCAAGAAGGGCTGCAATCACTTTACTATCAGGTATGCTTCTGAGCTGCTGTCATAGACAGCATGCTCATTCATTGGTGCCACACAGACCAGCCAAAGAAAGCAGTGGCACCAGTGGCCACAAACGGGCCGAACCTAACAACCTGCTACTCCAGTAAGCTGTCACAAAATGTTGCTTGCGCTGAGCACATGACAACATAAAAATTATGGACAGCACTGTAGTTTCCAGTTAGTAACGAGGGAGAGAATAGCTTCTTCAGGTACATCAGGTAGAAAAGAAGCTATAAAGAGCAGATAGTAAGGATTAAGAAGGACGGGGATGGGTAGAGAAGGGGAGAGAAAAGGCAGAAGCATTCAATGACTACTTCTGCTCAGTATTTATGAAAGAGAGAGGGAAAGTGCTACCCAAGGGGGTGGGGGGCAGTAAAGGCTGGGGAAGGAGTAACGGATGGGGTGATCACAGAAGGTAGAGTGCTGGAGGGCTTGAGAGCACTGAGGGTGGACAAGGCACCTGGGCCAGATGGCATGCACTCAAGGGTACTGAAGGAGCTAGCAGAGATCCTAGTGGGGCCCTTGGCAGACCTATTCAATGCCTCACTGAATTCAGGATGCATACCCAAGGATTGGAGGTTGGCTCATGTGGTTCCCCTGCATAAGAACAGCCCCAAAGATGAACCAGGGAATGATAGACCAGTGAGCCCCATGTCCATCGTGGAGAAGCTAATGGAAATGACCCTGAAGGAGAAGCTGGTGTCTCCGCTGGAGTTCAGTGGGCTGTAGGACAGTAAACAGCATGACTTTGTTGCAGGCAGATCCTGCCAAACCAACCTGATAGATTACTATGACTTGGGTAATTGACAGATGGATAAGGGCCATACATTGAATGTCCTGTACCTGGACTTCAGCAAGGAATTCGATTTAGTGCTGCATGGGAGACTTGGAATAACACTTGAAGGCATGGGGAGGGAGCAAAAATGGTGGGATGGGTGACAAACTGGCTGCAGGGAAGGGTAGCAGAGGGTGGTGGTGTGAGGGGAACTCTCATCCCCAAGGGCAGTAATGAACAGGGTTCCACAGGGCTCAGTGCTGGGAACAGTATAATTTGGGATATTTATTGCAGAAATTTCCATGTGCATTAAGAGCAGGATCAGCCTGTTTGCCAATGACACCAAGATAGGGGTGGTGATGGATGACATAGAGGGGTGGTAGAGTTTGCAGGAAGATCTGAAAAAGCTGGAGACCTGGTCGGACACTTGGTAGCTGGGGTTCAATGCCAAAAAGTGTAATGTACTGCATTTTGGGGGAAATAATCCAAGGAGAATCTGCCAACTGGGGGGACTGCAGCTGGCGGAGACTGAGGAGAAGAAGGATCTGGGGGTGGTCATCATGGGATCAATGAGCAACTCAACACATTGTAGGAAGGCAGCAGAAAGGGTCAACAAAATACTGGGTTGCATCGCAAGGGGAATAACGTTGAGGAGTGAGGAGGTGATCCTGCCACTGTATAAATCATTAGTTTGACCTCATCGCGAATACTGCATGCAGTACTGGTGCCCGTACCTGAAAATGAACATTAAATTAATGGAAGGGGTGCAGCGCAGACCAACTAAGATGATTCAGGAAGTGGGGGACTTAAAGTATGAGAGTAAGCTAAAGGAGTTGAACATGTACTCACTGGAGAAGAGGAGGGACAGAGGGGATATGCTCGAGACATTCAAGTACATGAGAGGGATAAACAAGACTGGTGCAGAGGGGCTATTCAGAGTAAGGGTGGGGAGGAACACTTGAGGCCATGAAATGAGATTGGGGGGTTCAGGAGGGCAAGGAGGAGGAGACACTTTTTTATAGAGAGGATGTTGGCAGGGTGGAATGCATTACCAGCAGAGGTGGTAGCCTGTAAAACAGTGGGCTGCTTCAAAAGGGGGCTAGAACAGGGCATGAGGGAGGATAAGGAGGGATGAGGAAGGAGGAGAAGCTGTAGAATAGGATTGCTAGATGCAAAATCGAGCAGACTTGATAGGTGTCAGCGTGGCTCAGTTGGTAGCACATCTGCCTCTGGACCAGAAGGTCGTGGGTTCTCGTCCCACACCGGGATTGGACTTGCAACTAAAAATCACTGGCATCCGAGTGCAGTATTGGGGGGTGCTGTACTGCTGGGTGCCGCCTTTGATGAGACATAACCGAGGTCCCTTCTACCCATCCTGGTGGGTGTACGGTGGAAGTAAAGAACCTAGGCACTCTTCGAAAAGAGTAGGGAACATTCCGTGTCCTGGCCAACATTCCCCTTCCCATAAACCAGTTCATGCAATTATCCAGGCTGTGTGTGGGTGATGATGTGCGATATGGCTGCCACCACACATTCAGTCACTTCACTACCAGTCTAGCATTGCTTGTAAAGCGCTTTGGATGTATGAAAAGCGCTATATAAATACTGATTCTTCTTCTTCTTCTAGATCAAATGGCCTTTTATCTGCCGGCAAATTTCATATGTTCGTATGCTTGTACTGGATACACTTTTCCACTCCTTTTGTCTCTTTGCCCTTGACTCCCCACCTCGCACCACCACTGCTCCTTATATAAATCCCTGGCACTCCCCTTCCTTAGTGATTACCACCTGGCTCATTGTGACAACTTCGTTGGTAAGTTCTGGCTCGATGCGCTCCCATCTTACCTCTCATCCTCACTCTCCCCCCCTCCTCACTCCCTCAGGAGAAGCTCTACTCATACCCTCGCCATCCCCAGCAGGTTCTCAACTGCTGGCCAGGCATTCTTCTTCCACAGCCTTCCCAAGCTTTTGAACTTCCCGCCAACATTCGAAATGCTCCTTCATCCCGTGCCCTCTCCTCTCTCATGCACGCTTTCACTACCCCCAATGCAACTGTACCTAAATTTTTGACCTACCTACCTCTATCCTTATGGTACTCCTATTCCCTCTGGATCTCAGTGCCTATCCCCCCTTGTACCCTAAGCTATTTGCACTTCAGCAATGTATGTTATTCTTTGAACCTATGCTATTGTACGTGGAAGTTGTATGCTACTCCTTTAAACCTATACTGAAGCACATACTAATGTTGCATGTTAATTCCTCATATCCATTTTGTAACACTAAGCCTTGTTTGCCTATTAGTTGCTAATTGTTGTCATTGTCATTACCTCTGTACTTATCACATTTCTCCTCCCCCCACCCCCCTTCCCCAAGAACACATACGGAAATTAGCTATTTTGCTCAGTATGTCTTCCTGGTGAAACATTTAAATAAATAAATAAAACAAAAAGGTACCTTAGGAAGGAACCCCCCAGGAGTAGAGAGGTGAACTGCTAGGGGGAGGATGGGAGGATGATGGGACAAAGAGAAAATGCTTCAGAGGGAGGCTAGGAGAAACTGCTTATATAACTCAGAAAATAGGAGTGGCTGGTTGTTCACCCATTGAATTACAGGCATATCCTTTCAATTCAACTGACTACACAACCAGAAAAATGTTATGCTTGAGCAACTGTATAACAACATTGTGGCCATTCGCACTCTCTATTCAATTAGGAATTATCACTCTGTAGGTGTACTGAAGGCAAGGAACCTTGTAAGAGGGTTCCACCCCTAGAGGTGCCATGGGAAGGGCCTCTTGACTAAAGGTACCTTGGTAAGGAACCCCAAAATAATTGTAGCAGCGATCGATGTCTAGGAGATAGAGGAGCAGACTGACAGTAATAGGCAGCTGAATGAAACATAAATGAGATGCACAAGTTAGCAGGACAGCTCCAATAATATGGCTTGCACTGATGACAGCAAGGGGCTTCCTAAAGAGAGAGGGAATGGGTAGTAGGGCCACCATCCATCTTCATCCAACAGCAGAACCTACCTAAGTAAGAATTTTACTAACACTAAGTATTATGATCTGCGGCATGGAGGAAAAAAAAAACACTTTTGAGGAGAAACTTTCTGGAGATCCAAGGCCGAGATCGCCTTCCTTTCTGGCTTGGGCTATTTTATTTAGTAACAGCTCGACTTGTACATTTGAAATTCAATTCAAGGGGGATGAAAATATTCCTATTTGGTGGAGGGCTCTCACTCTATCCCTCTAATGGTAATGCCATAAAGGGTTATGAGGGTTCTGTGCAATAAGCACCTCCAAGGCAGGAGGAAAGCAACAACCGCTGAGGCACTCAGCCAGCTTACCAATCTAAAATACAAATTAGGTGAACCAGAGGCAGTCGTAGGTAGAAGCATTGAAGATGCAATGGTAGTAAATTAATACTACAGCCAAAGGGGGAATGCACCTAACCACCATTCAAAGCTAGTCATAAATTCTACATAAAGAGGTACTGCCACACACGAGCAGCTTACACACCACCTGGACTAAGGACATTCCCATTATGGACCAGAAGAGAAGGACCCCACTCAGGCATCACATGCTCAGGATGGGAATTAGGATGTAGAGTGAGACCATCAGCTGAGAATAAGGTCAGAGCCAATAAGTTGATGGGCATGGTCGGCTAGTCCCCCCTTAGCAGTGGAGCAGGCCATACATGGTAATGCTTTGCATAACAGGCATTATGCAGCATGGTTAACACCTTTAGCAATGGAACAGGCCATACATGGTAATGCAGGGAGAAACAGGCAATGTGCAGCATGGTAAATAACTTTAGCAATGGAACAGGCCATACATGATAATGCAGGGAGTAACAGGCAGTGTGCAGCACAGTAAAGAAATAGTACGCAGAAGTACAGTATGATAGCAGTAGGAATTGAACAAACAGCTCAGGGTAATCTGGTCCTTTGTTCAGTGTGAGGTGCATGGCTTGTAAGGTTATAGGACATGCGATGCAAGTAAAGAAGAAGGAATACTAGCCAACCAGTCCATCAATGAGTGCCAACTAAAGGTGACATAAATACCCAGAGGATTTTAATGATGAAGGCAGTATATGAACATGAGGTAACTGAACCACACAGGGTCACAACTCTCCACTAGAATCCCCTGCCCTTTGCCATAGAAAAAACAAAGAAGCCACGGTAAAGTGCTATGACCCACAAGTGGATAGTAAAACTAGTTTACAGCAACAACTGTAGCTGAGCTGACCTCCAGAGTATAATGAAGCATTTTATGAATAGTGAATAGCTTCCAGCAGTAATTTGTTATAGATTCCAGCAGTAGCTGAAATGAATAACTTAACAAGCATAAGAATTTGTAGGCATGGGTAATAATGCACTGAAACAATAATAATTTCTTGGTACAATTACATTTAAGCAGGTTTGAATCACATGTAGAAAGTATTGTAGACTTGCAGAAGATTCAGGTTTGCTTTCAATTGAGTGCAAATAAACATGTTGAGCAGATTTAAATCCCCAAAAGGGCTGGATAGAACTGAGAGCGATGGAAGGAATTGCAAAGTAAATAAATGAAATGCTGAGGTAAATAAGCAGGAAAGAATCATATTAGAATGTAAGGCTGCTGGCAGTATCAGAGAAGATCTAGCACAAGAACTGAGAGCAATCTGCAACAGGGAGAGGCAGCAAACTGAAAGCAGAGCCTAGACCAGGTGCAAGGAATTAACAGAAGCAGCAGCAGCGGAGAAGTTGGAATGGGAGCTGAAACATATAACAATTGTAGGAAAACTGATGGTGGTAAGCAGCTGAAAAGGAAAGGGGCTTGAGCACAGGCACAGGATTAACATAGCACACACACAGGGCAATGAAAACCCCAAAAGAAAAGACAAAACAAACACAAACACAGGAAACCAGAAAACAAGCACAGGAGGAAGCAGATGCAGCTGAAAGCAAAACACATACTAACCAAGCAGAAGCACATGAACACATCCAGCAGAAACTAACAGGTCCCAGAGCACTGACAATAGGAAAGGGGGGAGGGGCAAAACTGCAGCAGGCCCAAAGTAAGAAGATAGACCAACAGAGACTCCAGCTGGCAAAGAGAAGGTGCTTCATAGGGAGGCTGGGAGGAACTGCTTATATAGCTCAGGAGGTAGGCGTGGCTGGTCGCTCACCCATTGAACTGCAGGCGTAGCATTTCAGAAATATTATTACATGTTTATGGATGAAAATCATCATCCAAGAATTCCAAACACTCCAGAGACATATGTTTTACCACTTCTGGCACAGAGTGAACTGGATTACCATTAGAGCTTTTGCAGTCTCTGACATACCCTTTGGGTTGATGGCTGTTTTGTTTTTTTCTCTCTCTCTTCATTTTCTTCCTCTTTTTTTCTCTCTCGGCTTTATTTTGAACAGGGTCACACACCCTTATTAAGTTACTTGCTGTAATTTTTGTTTGTTTTTCTTTTTCTGTTTCACACTTTGTGTATTTTCATATATTGTATTGTTTCTGATTTTTTTTTATTTGCTTCTGATTTCTTTTTAATAAAAAATCCCCAGTTCTTCTTTGATCAGCACCATGGGATTTGTAACTTGGAGAGTGACAAGAGAGAGTTAAAATGGACCACAGCTTAAAATCTCATCAGCAGAATGGACTTCTCATCTAAAGATGGACGTGTCTTGCAGAGTCCTTGATCACAGATGCTGCACCCTAAGGACGAATGTCTCATCTGAAGGCCTTGACCACAGTTTAGGCATCTCACAACAGACAAGCAATGGGTATGTAATTGTCTACAACTAATTCTGAAATTAACAACACCAAATCAGTGTGGGGTTAAATTTCATACTCTACATCTTCTCAGCTGAAGACCCCCCCCCCATTCTAGTATGTTACAGTCCACCTTTGTACTATTTAATTAAAAAGTTACTTACAATTCATTAATTAAAATATCCGGCACCCAGAGATTCACAACTTCTGTTGAAACCTCAGTTATTCCACCACACTTGTCTGGGTCCCAGCCTATAAATTCATTCTGCCAATACTAAAAAGAAAGAGAAAAGGAAGTAAGTGTTGATTAAGGAGTAATGACATGATGCCATAGGCTTTTTATAGCTCCTATCCTCCTTAGTTCAATCATTCTGCTGCCCACAGTGGTATCTCACGGTGACAACAGGTAGAAGCTCCATTATAGGATTCCATACAGTATCCCAGCCAGTGCTGGCCTTGGCTTGTACTGTGCCTGTTAATTCAGTAGTGCAAAGTTGCCAAAGACCTTCTTTCCAGAATAATGACACACTGTCAGTGGAGAAAATACCTTTTAGTTTGTTGGCAGAGGTTAATTCAATGGATACTGTCAACCCCCTAAGGCTTCAAAGTGTCTCTAGTTTACAAAACACATGTTATGATTGCTCCCATTCCATAGGGATTGCTGATATAAATGGTAGTTTGATTCTGATTACTTTTTTCCTTTAAAAAGTGAAAAACAGGCTATCCACCATACTGATGTTACCACATAAAAATATGTTTACAGTCCTTGATCAACTCCTGCTGCATCTTTACTGGACTTGGGAACACCCCAAAGACATTTGCACCATTCATTATGCAGTGGCAGTACAGGAGACCATTGCATCTTAGAAAATGGGCTTTTTGTTTCTTGGGCTTTGATAGGCCGGTACTCCTGCCGGGGAGTACATTAACTTTCATTAGAAAATGGCCTTTTTGTTTCCTGGGCTGTGATTGGCTGGTACTCCTGCCAGGGCAATGCATTAACTTTCAATAGATGCCCAGGAAATAAAAAGTGCCAGCTCAAGTGTCCCCTTAACCAGTCAAGTACCATAGTGCCCACCCTGCTTGTTCATTGGCTGAAAGCACCCCAACTGAATTTGAAATTGCCGCCATGTTTTTCTCTCACTTAGCAAGAGAAACTTCCCCCAATGCCCCCTAGTTCAGTGCCATGTACGTCAGGAAACTACATATCAAACTCCACTGGACTTAGTTCTCCCTTTGTTTTTTTTTTACTTTTTTTTTATTCACCGTGCCCTCTTGTCTCATGCCCTGCGATTGTCCATAGCGGGTGTCACAGACAGCTGACTGTGCTGTCATTTCTCCCTTCTTCAACTGCCACCCTCTCTCTCCCAAAATTGAACCTGCCTGTGATTTGTTGTGGTAGTACAGATTGTCCTGACAGTGACATGAAGCAGCTTTCCTTTCCTTACTGTCACACTCCCCTCCCGAGAGAAAAGCGCAGCGTGAGTAATCCCCAGCACACAAATACCGAGAACTCATCTTCTCTCATACTTAATCTTTCCATTGTTTGTTTTTCAACAGTACGTTTGGTTGTCTCCCAACAGTAAGATCAGCGATGTTGCTGAATGATACACCATGGCACCTCCAGACATCGCTCTGTAGCCAGTTGAAGTTACTGTTCATTTTCAAATGTGTTCAGTTAACTTCTTGACTGCAAGCATCTGAACTGCCGGAGCCCGGCACAATCCTGACTTTAGTTACTGAAGGCACTCTTCTCCCCATTGCATCGCTCACCATGCTGGATCCTCAAACAACAATAAATGGAACAAAAGATAAAATGAATAACAAACATCAAAAAGGCACTAAAACTCTTAAATCACCGATCTTTTTTTTCCCCTACAAAAAGACAGCATATTCTCATCCATTTCTCATAGCCCCTACCTTTAAGCTATTCCTGTCTTCCTTGCTGCTTTCCTGCCAAAAAAAGAAAGAACGCGAAAAACATAGTCAGCGTCACCTTTTTTATAAAAAAATGTACCTTCTTTTCTGTCCTTGCTTCATTTCCTTGCTTGTAAGCAATGCACAGAAGAATGGGGGTGGGGGGTGACGTGAAAATACCAAATAAAAAGAAAACAGATAACAGCATATAGGTTTTAGTGTGCTGGGGGTTGGGGAAGTGCAGAAAACTCTTTTTTTTTAACTAAGCTTGTTTATGTGGGAGAGGGTAACCATAGCAACCATCTTCTGTCCTTGGGCTCTTGCAGGACAAAAATCCATAGCTCAAAAAAAATCATTGTAATACAGGTGGAGGGACTATTTTATTATAAATGTTATTTTAAACTAATTTTCTGTCAACTTATTTTTATTAAACTAATTTTTTTTTACAGTGCCCATTTTCTAAGCGCAATAATACCCTCCAGGGTGGGCAGTATTGGGAAATACCAGCCCTTCCAGAGGCTATAAGGCCCTCCGCCTGCAGTGTCGGGCCTCATTATGCCCTTGTGCGGTCCAGTATTTCCCAATACCGCCCACCCTGTCAGGTATTATTGCTTACATGAGTGGCTATACTGTTGTGGGTGTTCCTAATGCTTATGAAGTATGCAGTAAGAACAGATCCAGGATTTGAAACAAAACAAAGTTAGTTATAACTATACAGTATATTAGAATGCATTTGAGTTCTACTGAGCAATGAGACAGATAAAACAACCAGCTACATCAATGCATTTTAGAGAAGGTAAGCAATTATAAAATGTGGGTTTCCAATTAGAAATAATATGACGTAAAAACGTTTGACAGTGTCCCTTTCAAATTCATTAAAATAAATATATTTTTATTCTATTGCAGAGTATATGGAAAATGTTACCAAATACAGTAATGCAGTATGCATTTTAATGTTTTTATTTTAATTTAAATCAGCTGACATTTTGCATTTATAATTTTACTTAGTCAAGATACTATGCATGATTACTGTTCAGTCTTTTTAAAAAAGAAATGTGTATGACACCAGACTTTGGCAATTGTTCGAAGTAAAAAAAAAAACTAATTTGTTCCCTATTGGTTTGGTAATGTTACCATACTCTTTGTATCAGTTTTCTCTCATTTTACTATTGTTTGTAAACAAAATTGTCCCATTTGCTCAAAACACTATGAAAAATTGTAAAATGAAACTAATATAAAACATTATGGTAAGTATGCAGTAGTACATGATGGTGTGTGATTGCAGTTCAATGATCACACGCTTCTCGAGGGTGTTGTTAGTCATGAGGCAGTTATGCCAAGTGCCTATAAACACACAAGAAAGAAGAGTGATTATTGATCATAATCACACATCCTGAAGTGCCTTCTTGCACGTATAAAAGTGCAAGTAAAATGAGGTACAAATGTAAGTAAACAGGAGGTTTAACTTACCTTTTTTTTTGTAAAAAAATAAATCTTGCAATTTAGATCAAACCTAACAAGGACATGTAACACATACAAGCATGCCAGCAGATAAAGGCCTTACGGTCCATCTAGTCTGCTTGTTTGAGCAGAGAACTGCCCACCCTCAGTTTCCTTTTGGACTCTCTCTCTTCAGAGGCCGAAAGGTCTTCAGGCCGATCTAAAAGAGCTTGAAACATGGTCCACAGAATGGCAACTGAACTTCAATGCAAAGAAATGCAAGGTGATGCACTTGGGCAAAAATAACCCCAAAACTGAATGTTGGCTAAATGGAGTCAAACTCATCACCTCATCTGAAGAAAAGGACTTAGGAGTGTTAATCTCAGAAACCTTGAAAGTAGCCAGTTAGTGTAACTCTGCATAAAGCAAGGCCAGTAGAATGCTAGGGTGCATCAGCAGAAGCTTCGAGAGCAGGAACAGAAATGTCTTCCAGTTCTTTATAGATCATTGGTGAGATCTCATACGGAGTACTGTGGTCAGTTTTGAGGACCACGCCTTATGGAGGACATCAATAAACTGGAGACAGTCCAAAGAATGGTCACAAAGATGATATCAGGATTACACAACCTGCTGTACAATGAATGTCTGAAGGAGCTGACTCTGTTCTCGTTCAAGATTAGAAAGGGGGGGGGGGGCGTTGTGTGATCGAGACATTCAAGTACCTAAAAGGCATCACAGAAGTTCCCTACTCAGAATTGTTTACTAGGTCCAATAACACATACAAGAGGACACAACTGGAAGCTCAAGTGGGAGGGGGTGTGTGGGTATTTCAAGCGTTATATCAGGAAAAAATTTTTCTAAGAGCGAGTGATAGTACCTTGGAATGGTTTGTCC
This sequence comes from Neoceratodus forsteri, assembly GCA_016271365.2. Taxonomy (NCBI): domain Eukaryota; kingdom Metazoa; phylum Chordata; order Ceratodontiformes; family Ceratodontidae; genus Neoceratodus; species Neoceratodus forsteri. The sequence continues at coordinate 862,059,465 of CM028137.1, read as the reverse complement.
TCTGAAGTCCTGGAGGCCAAAATGGTCACTTTGTTCAAACTGGGATGGGACAGAACTTGCATGTAACATAGGGTCGGGGAAGGGCTTTGTCCACAACATAAATTCTAAAGTGACAGTCTCAAGGGACCAATAGGGGTTTCTGAAAACTGACAGGCAGACTAGATGGACCATTGTTCTCCTTCTGCCATCACCTTTCTGTTTCTACATTTTTCTTTTCCCCCTCTTCCCTCAAATCATTCCCCTTATATCTATAATTTTTTCCTACACCCTGTCTCATCTTCTCTTGAAGCTGTCTACTGTTTTAGGGCTACTACCTCCTCTGGCAGCTCATTCCACTTGGCCACCACCCTTTTGATGAAAATATATCTCCTCATTTCTATCCTGTGCTTCATCCCGGAAGGCAGAGAGTACATGTTGAGCTCCCTGAGCCTCTCATCATAGGAGTTGCCCTGCTGGCTATGGATCATCTTAACTGTTCTTCTCTGGATCACCTCCAGCAAGAGGGATGACATCCTTCTTAAGATATGGGCAGCAAAACTGGACACTGAACTCCAAGTGTAGTTTAACCAATGCTCTGTACAGCAGCAGGATGCCCTCTGCATTCCTGTTGGTAACTCCCCTGGCTATGCAGCCCAGCATCTGATTTGCTTTCACTGCTGCTATCTTGCAGTGTGCAGAGTGCTTCAGGTCACTTGTAATTATTACACCCAGGTCCTTTTCTTCTTCTGAACTAGTTACCTGGACTCTGTGTAAACAGTATTTGGCTCCTGTTTTTCATCCCCTAGTGCATAACTTTACACCTTTTAGCATTGAACCCCAGCTGCCAAATGCCAGACCACTTTTTTAGCCTAGCCAGGTATTTCATGAGTTCTTGCCTTCCCTTCTCCATGTCTCCCCCCCCCCCCCGAAACTGGTGTCCTGTGTGAACAGACAGATTTTACCTTTGGTCCTATCAGTGATGTCACTTTAGAAGATGCTAAATAACACTGGGCCAAGCACCGAACCCTGTGGCACCCCACTAGTCAAGGGTCTTGCTTCAGAGAATTCTCCCCTGACTACCGCCCTTTAGCTTCTGTCCTGCAACCAGGTTCTGACATATCCCATTAGCTTGACCCCCACCCCTAGATCTTCTTGCTACCTGTACAGTCTCCTATGGGGCACTGAGTCAAAGGTCTTGTTGAAATCCAGATACAGGACATCAACCACCTGGCTCTTGTCAACTGTCCTAGTGACCCAATCAAAGAAGACAATTAGGTTCATTTGGCAGGACCTCCCTGTCACAAACCCATGCTGGCACTCACCCTGAAGGCCATATTCCTCCAGAAAGGCTATCAGTCTCCCTTTTAGGATGGTCTCCATCAGCTTACCCACTATAGAGGTCAGGCTGACTGGCCTGTAGTTCTCTGGTTCATCCCTTGGCCCACTCTTATGGAGAGGCACCACATGCATCATTCTCCAGTTCTGGTACATGGTTCTGGACTCCAGGGGAGTGCTACACAGGTCTTCCATGAGACCTGCAAGAACCTTTGCCACTTCTCTAAGGATGCTCGGATGTGTGCCATCTGGCCTTGATGATGTGTCTACCTTTGTGACCCTTGGGCATTTGAGTACCCTGTCTGCTTGAATTTTACTGTTTGTGACTTTGCCCCTCCAAGCCCCACCCCCAACTCCCTTGTGGTAATGGTCTGTTCTTCTCTCATGTGAAGAATGAACAGAAGTACCTCCACCTTATCTTCACTCCACAGTGCCCCCTCTGCATTTTTAGCCTTATAATCTCATCCTTTATGTTTCGCTTCACCCTTACATACCTGAAAAAGGCTTTCTCACTTGCTTTGACCCTCTGGATTACATACGAACATACATACAAAAATACAAAGAAGCAAGCAGAAGAAGGCCATTTGGTCTTTCTAGTTTGCTCATATTGCAGGGTAAACAGCTTGAGCTACTGTCCCTGCCCTCCCTCCTCCCGTGCCTCCCATCCTCCCTACCCATGATCATTACCTTCCACCTATGCCTATCCCAGCCTCTCTTAAAGCTGTCCACTGTTTTCATTGAGATCACCTCTTCTGGCAGCGCATTCCAAGAGTCCACCACCCTCTCTGTGAAGAAGTGCTTCCTGACCTCCCTTCTAAACCTTCCACCCTCCAGCTTAAGACTCTGCCCCCTCGTGTTATGGTTGACACTCAGTTTAAAGAGGCTCTCCTTATCCACCTATATATCCCTTCCAAGTATCTAAAGGTCCCAATCATGTCTCCCCCTTCTCCTGTCTTCCAGGGAGTACATGTTCAGTGGCTTCAACCTCTTCTCATATGTGTTACCCTGCTGACCTGCTATCATCTTTGTAGCCCTCCTCTGGACATTCTCCAGCAGGTTAATGTCCTTTTTGATATGTGGGCACCAGTACTGAATCCCATACTCTAGATGAGGCTTTACCAGGGACCTTTACAAGGGTAGTATAACCTTCTCTCTCCTACTACCAATCTCCCTAGATATGCATCCCAGCATTTTGTTTGCTTCTACTGCTGCTTTCTTGCACTGCATGGAGTGCTTCACGTCAGTTGTGATCATCACTCCCAGGTCCTTCTCCTCCTCTGATGCAGATATTCAGACTCCACCCAGGTAGTACTCTGTTCTGGGATTTTTGGCTCCAATATGCATAACTTTGCACTTCTTGGCATTGAAGCCAAGCTGCCTGATCCTGAACCACCTCCCCAGCTTTCCCAGATCATCCTGTAGGTCCTGTATCCCTTCAGCTGTGTCCACTCTCCTGCTGAGCTTGATGTCATCTGCAAATACGCACATTTTGCCCTTAATGCAATCCCCAATGTCATTGGTGAAGACACTGAACAACACCATAACTCTCTTGTGGCCTTTGCATCCCTTACTGCCCTGCTCACTTCTCTTGACAAAGTGTTATAGTCCACCTAGTCCTATTCCTTCTGAGTATGGCTATATTTCATAAAGGCTTGTCCCCCACTGCTTTTGCCACTTCCTTGCTGAACCAGCTCAGCCTTTTGGCCTTAGCTTTCTTACTTTTGATTTTGACACACTCACTAGTAGCCTCCATCAATTACTTCTTTATTACAGCACATCTCTGGTCTACACCCATCTGTGCTCTGATCCCAGCAAGGTATCCTTGCAGAACTTTTCCCATCCTACCAAAGTCAGCCCTCCAAAAGTCCAAGACCACACTTTGTAATGTGATAGAAAGAGCTTCCCTTCAAAATCTACATACACTTGGGTTGCACCCCAACGGGCTCCATGAAGGCCTCCACCAGGATTCCAAGGCTTGGGTTGGTTAAACATCCAGTGTGACCTTCAGCTCCTGTAGCTACTATCTGTAGCCTTCCTAAACTTGACTCCTAGACTAGCCTAACCACTCCCAATGGCTTACCAGTCACCAGCAGCTGGTTGCACCCCCTGAAAACTCATAGCTAATCCAGACTACAGGGACCCTCCAGGCTGGGAAAAGTTAACTGTTAGACATCTGTGAATCTGCTGAGTGGCCTAAGCTCTTAGGAGTTACAAGATAAACAAAGTAGGTGATTTGATATGTTTTATTGGACTAACAAAAAATTTTCACAACTTGGACTTTTAGACTGCAAAGAGTCCAACTTCAGGTAATGGCAGTTTCTACCAGAAGAAGGGCTCTGTAAGCCTATGTTCTGAAAATGCCTTTTTGGTTAATTATTTTATAGAGGAAAGACATATACTGTAGGCAACAATTGCCCATTTTCACAAGCATCCAGTGAAAGTAACAGAGTAGAATTAAAGAAGAAGGACAATATGCTATATATAGCAAAAATTATAAGCAAGCAAATAAAAATTGAGCTTTATTACAATACACTAATATACAGCCTATAAGGAACTAAACAGACAAGGTAAATAAAGAGCGTACAGGAGGCATATATAAGGCAGAATTGCAGAAGAAATAACAAAATTTACAGGGACTAAAGACAACTTAAACACACAGAGCTTTGCTCGAGGGACATTAGTGAGGCAAAGGGGAGGAGTAAGGCGGGGCAGGTGCAAGTCAAGTTTTTTCGGAGGAGTCTTATTGAAGTGCTTCTGAAAGCAGAATTGGAAGGGTACTGGGTGAGGGACCGATGCAGTGCATTAAAGAGTTTTGTGCTCCTGTAGGTGAGAGAGCACTGGCCAAGGGAGGTGTGGTATAGAGGGATAGAAAAGTAGTTATTAGACAAAGCCTTAGAGGGTGGGCCTGGAGAAGAGGAAGGAGGTACTGTCTGGGAGAAGACCAATGAGGGATTTAAAAAAGAAGGTACAGGCTTTACTGTTGAACCTGTCCTCTAGGGGCAGTCAATTTGCTGATCTGTAAAGCGTGCAGTGGTGGGTTGTCCTGGGGAGGCCCATGACAAACCAGAGGATGCTGTGGTAGGTGGACCGCAGTCTGTCCAGATTTTTCAAAAAAAGGTATTACATCACCTACTTTATTCTTGCACTTGATTCATGCACTTTATTTAGTCACCTTTATGTCTCCAAAGAGCTACATTACACAGGAGCCATCCTTCCACATTTTGCTCCTGGAACAACTGAGTCAGATTTGTAAATTCACTTCTGGAACAGAGTTTCACCCCCCCCCCCACACGCACACACATATTTCAACCACTGGTATACTGTACAGTGAGTTATATACAGTGCATAAACAGATTTTATGTTTATTTTAACACAAGAAAAACAACTAATTTACTTCCAATGATCTATTACTAGGTAATAAACAGTATGGCTGTGTAAATATCTTGTTCCTAGTATTCAGTATTTGGGCAACAGTTATTCGGTATTTAGACATCAGGTATTTGGTACTTGGCCAAATATACAGGTTACATAAAAAAAAAGTATAACAGCCCCCCCCACCTTCTCCCTAGCCCAGATCCTTTAAGTATTGAGTTCTCCCATCTCCCCACCCTCAGTTAGCACCCAAGTCCCCTCTTCCCTCCCAGCATCCACTTTTGATGAAAATTAAACTCTAACAATGGGCAACCAGAACAACCTGCCCACCTCCACAGCTGTCTGCCAACTTTAATCAGCTCTAGTTTGCACTGGCATTGATTTCTTCATTGAATGCCCCTCCCACACCCTAGTAGCACTACCCATGTTGAAGAAGTCAGATTCTAGTAGCACCCAGAATGATTGTAGCACCCACCCTGTACCCGCATGCAACAAGGGAAGAAGGCAACTGACACAGTCCACCCTTCTCAGTTCATAGCCAGGCATCTTCTTCTGAATGAAGACACTCCCACACTTTCTCACATACTAAAATTAGTTGGTCATGTGGAACTTTAAATCATGGAATAGGTGCTTAGGGAATAGCCAGTGAAGGGCGGAGTAGAGCAGACAGTGGTGGGTAAGTTATGGGGCTGATAGGATAAACCTGCAGATATTGTTATAAACAGTGTCCCATTTTTGGAGAGCACCAGTGTTGGACTAGGAAAGAACAGGGGCAGCATAAGTGAGACCAGGGAGCAGGACACCATGGCCAACGGAGATCCTGGCAGCAGGGGTGAGGAAGTGATGCACCCTGTATGCAGCTCCAATCTTACGAGTTAACAGACTTGCATACCTCAGTGATGTGGGTGAGAACTCTAGAGAGTGATCTAGCTTAACCCCAAGGTATTTGATATAAAGTTTTGTAGCTACTTGGGTGCTATGGGGGGAGAAGGGAAGTGGGGGCACAGTGGATGTGTTGGGCAGGACAGAATTAATAAAGTAGGGGTGTCTGGTTGTGCAATGAAGTGGGGAGCTGGGGAAGTGAACTGGTAATGCACATATGGGGGCAGGACTGTTTTTAATTATTATAGGAGGCTGAACTTTTTATTATAGGAAAAGCCAGAAGACAATGTAATTTCTTACTTCCAGAGCTGGGAGGTGGGGTTAGAGGGAGGTTGAGGGCCAGTGGGTGTGTTGTGGGGATAGAACTATTACACTTGGGTACCTGATCATGCAAGGGGGGGGGAGAATGAAGAGGCAATCTGGTAAAACATGGGTTTTTGTTTAATTATAGGATATTGAACTTTTTATTATAGGAAAAGTCAGAGGACAATGTCATTTTTAACTTCAGGGGGGTGGGGGTAGGGAAATCGGGAGCTAGAGGACGGTTTGGGCAGGAGGTAATTAATTGCATGGTGGTGGTGTGGGAGCCTGCACAGGGTGGGGAGGGTTTTGTTTTAAAAAGGAAGGCTGAATTAGATTAGATTTCTGAATCCTTATTTAGTTCAGTATCCTAACAATAAGGCAATTGGGGTTCAATTCAAAAAAGTGTGAAATAATGCACTTAGAGTAAAGAAATCCAGTGGCTGAATACAAAATGGGAAGAGTGTTATTAGCAACAATCAACTGACAGAGAGACCAAGGTGTAATCATCTCGAATGACAATACCCTTGACCACTCCTGAAATTTTCCAAGGTCTCTGTTCATCCTTTCCACACACCACTTGAATGTCCACCCAATTGTAGATTTTGCTATCATCTGCAAAAATGCAGACCTACCCCTCCAGCTCCTCTGCAATGTCTCTTATAGATACATTAGGGAGGACCATTCCCAGCATTGATCCCTGCGGCTCCTCAGAGGTCACCCTCCCCTCCTCTGATTGAACTGCATTTACCACCACCCTCTGTCTCCAATCTTCTAATCAAATTCTTACCCAGGTTAACTCCTTTGGACCCACTTCTAAGTTCCCCAGCTTGTTTAATACTCTCCTATGTTATCAAATGCCTTTCTAAAATCTAAGTAAGCTACATCCACTGCACCACTCTGATCTATTGCACCACCCTGATCTAATACCTTTATCACCCAATCAAATAAATCTATCAAATTAGTTTGACATGATGTCCCTCTCATGAACCCATGCTGTCGCAGGTCTTCTAACCCATTTGATTTGAGGTAATCACTATTCAGTCTTTCAGCAGTGTTTCAATTAACCTTCTCACCACTAAGGTCAGACTGACCAGTGTATCATTTTTGGCCTTCTCTCTATTACCCCTTTTATGAAGCAGGACTACAACTGCCCTTCTCCAGTCCTCTGGAACCACTCCTGTTTCTAGTGAGGTGCTGGAAAATACTGTCGGAGGTGCAGCCATTACCTCTCAGAGTTCTTTCAGTAACCTAGGATGTACTCTGTCTCATCCCATTGCTTTGTCTACTTTCAAACTAGCAAGTCCCTCTAGTACCCTTCCTCTGAAAATGGACTGATATCCATTTCCCTCTTTACAGAGCGTATATTGTTTTTGTAATGGCCCTTCCCATTATTTCTACACTGTGAACACAAATTATTTGTTTAGTACGTCTGCTTTTTCCTGGTCTCCCTCTGCACAGTCTCCTCATCCTTTTTAGGGCTGTGGGTGGAGCCTACAGCCCTTCTGTCATCGCTCAGACTGTAGCTCTAAAATGGCTTTTCATGGAACTCCCTTTTTAGACATTTGGATGTAGTCCCCCACAGCTGCAAAGTAGTGCACTCATCTCCAATTTTTGATATTTGCTGCTTTATGTTAAAAGCATCGGGAGGGGGGTGCTACTGTATTGTACACACTTTTTAAACTGCTGTTTCTATTGTCTGTCCAGCTCAATCTAACAGGTTTGTTCTATTTCTTTCAGCAACCTAGGGGTTAACACATTTTCTCTAGCTTTTGTGAAAGTGAAAGTCAGACTCCATGTCAGATAACAGACAGTGCAACTGCAGTCTGTTAGCTGTCATTTCTAGGGCAGGACAGGTTCCACGCAAGCACACACATGCACACAGCATTTACTCTGACTAAATAAATTCAAGAGGACTGATTTAGCAGTATGGAAGTTTTTGATAATTGTGACTAAACAGCACTATATGGCACCAACAAGAAAATAACTTTGGTCATTTGGTAGCTCTTCATAGCCCAGCGCGCACACACACACACACACACACACACACACACACACACACACGCTCCTAGATCTACAAGGATTCCTGTATTTTACATGGATTTGGAGCCATCTACAGGGAAATTCTTCCCATAGACTTGCATTAGTTATATGGGAAAACAGAGGAATTTGACTTCCATTGGAAATAATGTAATCTGCAGGAAAACATTGGAAAATTGCATTGCAGTTACAGGAAAAAGGCAAACTTAATCTGGGAGCAGACACACACACACACACACACACACACCAGCAGCATTTACTCTGACTAAATAAATTCAAGGGGACTTATTTGGCAGTATGTCAGTTTTTGATAATTGTGACTAAACAGCACTATATGGCACCAACAAGAAAATAACTTTGGTCATTTGGTAGCTTTTCACAGCCCTATTGTCTCTGGCTAGAAACTGTTTAATCTTATGATTCCTCCCCAGTCATCCTCTTTTCACATATATACCTAAAAAAAGTTTTGTCCCCTTCTGTTACTTCTTGGTCTATCCTCACCAGTTCTTGCCATTGTACTCCATACTGCTTTCCTTGCTTCTCTCCATTTCTCTTGATACTCTCTCTAGCCTCCTCCCTCTATGCCTCCTTATATCTTCTGAATGCCACCCTTTTAACCTTTACCTTTCCAGCCACCTCTCTCGAGAACTACAGTGGTCTGGTTTTCCTCTTAGTTTTGCTCACTTGTCTGACACAGAGGTTTGTACTTTTTAATATGTTTGTCTTTAATTTAGCCCACTGTTCCTCCACTACTCCTAAGACATCTATCCCTTCCAGATCACCCTTTAGGAATTCATGCATCTTTACAAAATCTGCTATTTAAGTCCAGGAACCTCACCCTAGTGTGGTTGGAATCTGCCCTTTTCCTTATACTGAACCACACAGCACAGTGATCATTGGTACCCAGATGACTGTCCACCCGAACATCTGCCACACTGTCCTTATTTATAAGTACCAGATCCAGTATAGCCCCATCATGAGTTGGTTCACTGACTGGTTGCCTGGGGAATGCTCATGTAGGCAGTCTAGGCTGTCCCTGCTTCTAGCTCAAGCTTCAGCTGGGAGACTCCAATCTACATCCAACAAACTGAAGTCCCTCATTAGCAGCATTTCCCCCTTTTCTGCCAGTTTGCCAATGGCTTCCACCAATTTCCTATCTAACTCTTCCCCCAGTGATGGAGGTCGGGTAGCTCGATTTCCCTTCTACAGTGTGACCCACAGTAAATCTGCCACCTCCTCTATTCCCCATATTAATGTCACTTTAATGATTTTGCCTACATAAAGTAACTCCCCTCCCCCTTTTTTTACCCTCTTTGTCCTGTCTAAACAGATTATAGCCTGGTATGGCCATGTCCCAGTTGTGTTTTTATTGCATCATGACTCAGTAATAGCCTCTATATCTAGGTTGACTTCTGCCATAGGTACTTCTATGTCTGAAATTGTATTTCCTAGACTTCTAGCATTTGCACACATGGACTTCCAGGTTTTTATATCATTCTGATAATTCCCCTTTCTTTTCTCTTTTTGGCCTTTCTCTTTCCCACTCTATTTCTGATGTTATCATTTCCATTCCCATTCCTTTTTTCAAATCTGTTTCCTTTATTAATTTGAGCCCTGTGGTAACATTCTCCCCTCAGTTTCTTATTACTTGTATTCTTAGCCATTGGGGTGGCTTTTTTGCCTACACAATATCTTCCTCCATGCCCCACAGCTACTTTAAATGTTCATCAAGGTACCATTTAAACCTTCCACTGAAGGCACTGAACATGTACTCCCTGGAGGAGAGGAGGGAGAGAGGGGATATGATAGAGACATACAAGTATCTTACAGGGAGGAACAGGGTGCAGGAATGCACTATTTTTAAGCGAAAAAGATGTTCCAGGACTAGAGGGCATGGGATGAAGTTGGAGGGAGGATGATTCAGAGGAAACGTGAGGAAGAATTTCTTCACAGAACGGGTGGTGGACAAGGGAACACCCTGCCAGAGGAAGTGGTGGGGGCTGAAACAATCACGGGATTTAAGAATGCATGGGATAGACATAAAGGAATTCTGGAGGTCAGGGGTAAGGGGCAACAGACTTCCTGGAAAACATAAACTGAACTTACAAACTTAAATGGGCAGACTGGGTGGGCCATAGGCCCTTATCTGCCGACACTATGTATCTATGTATGTACTGTGGTCCCTCTCCTGGGTGCATGTAGGCCATTGGTTCGATATTGAGTGGGCCCACCACTCCCTGGCACCACCACCAAAGAAAAGCAAGCACCCTGAACCAGTTTTGGTAAAGGTCCTCAATGTTGCTACCAACTAAGTGATTTTAACAAGATCCAGAGAACTAGGGAACTTAATGGGACAAGATCACAATTCACATATTCCAAGACTTTTGAAAAGACTTGTTGAGCAAGCTGAGGGCTTACACCAAGGCATGTCACATTATGCATAAGACTGGCCTACAATTCTCCTTATGCTATGCTGTGGTGATGCGAGTGATCTACAGTGAGGTTCCACTGCACTTTGCCATGCCAGAGGCTCACTTGAAATTTTTGCATAAGTATTGGACTGAAGAGATGAGAGCTTCTTATAGGCACAGTACTCAAGTCATCAGCATGGCCCCAGAGGAAATGGACACCAGCATCTCAGCAACATGGGAATCAGGTGGGAGTCATCATTAAGAAGAGACTCTGAAGCCTGGGCCCTATCTCCTTGTAATCAGAGGCATCAGCTGCACCACTGAAAGAACAAAAGGACTCTCACTTCCAGCCCCAGTGGTCCAGAAGTAAATGCCAAGAAGAAGACTTTGAAGGCTCCTTGGATGGACTGGGAGTAATGCTCAACAAAAAATGTTACACTCCACTATGTTCAACATCCCATCATGCAGCAGGGACTCTGGCAGTAGAAGATCTGATCCCTGCTATCACTGTTGACAGCACTGAGGCTGGGACTCCTAAATCCTGGCCAGTAGTGGTTGCTAATGCCATACCTCTACCTTTCTCCAGCTCCTCAGGGCCTGAAGATGTACAGCAACCTCCCCAGGGAACATCGACCCAGCCAGACCAACCACCTGTCTCACCTCTTACCACCATGAATACAGTTGGTGGCAGAATTGTGTCATTGTTTAGGAGTGTTAGTGGGGGGAAACAGAGGCTTGGGTAGGTTTGTCATTAGGGGCTCAAAGTTGGCCCCTTGGTGAGAAGGGAGACTAGGTTGGTCCCTCAATTGGTCTTGTTTCCACTGTCCCTGACTCCACTGGCCTCCATTTTCACTGTTGCCCCCCCCCCATCATTTCTATTACCATGCAACCCAATGGCTCCTCATATATCAGCCGGCTGGACATAGAAACTTGAATTCCCTTACTTTCAGCAGTTGGGTTAATAGCAGAGAAAACCACCCTCTGAATCTACAAGAACTAAAATGCATATGCATATGCCACATTGCTTCACTCAATCTCTGTCATTGGAAACTCCGGCAAAGGCTTGAGTTGACCATTTTTCTCTATGACTATTACTAAGTGCTAATACCTACTTTCATTTCCCTACAACAGCTAGTTCTGTAGGTGGTCATCCAGTACAGTGACACAGGAAAATCTAGAAAGTAACTGAACCATCATTATGTCTGATTTTGGATCTCAGTGTAGTTTCAACCCAGCAGGTTTTGTAGGTTGACTCTGTTCAGCCACAGCATTTTCCTGCCAGCAGCCGCATTGCACCATCACCTCGCCATTTGCACTAGGTCACAGGAACTTTTGGGATGGTGATGCTGGCCTATAGTAAAGGGATTAGCAAATTTATAGTCTTCGCTTCTAGCAAATCTCAGGTTTGGGCCCCCTCATCAGTGCCCAGGTAAACTTGGAGGCTTAGGGGTTGCCTCCTGAGATTTTAATGCCACTGGCAATAGATCCAGCATCAGAGAGCCACCTTGCCTGCACTGGTGCCAATGTAGCTGTATTTCACCCCCTGCCTAAGAGTCTCTCACCTGCTCTAACAGCATATGTACACTTTGTTCAGTCATATGGCAGTTACCATGTCTGCACTCTGTGTCATTTTACCAGTGCTCTTAAGGGAATTCACCTTCTATGTGCTATGTTGTGTTAATGTATACTTGGGGGGGGCTGCAAATGCTGCCCAACATTTGAGTTCTCTTATCATTCAGCAGTTATTGTAACTGCTCTAATCTGGTGTATTCTCCTGTGTGTCTTGTCCTCAGCTTGCAGTAGGAGGGCCTCGGGCTCACAGGCTGCTCCACTGTATGCTGTGTTTTTCACTTATGTTGTCAATAGTTATATTTCCTATGTTCCTTAGGTTTCTATTATGGCTTCTTGCAACTCTAAGCTCCACATGGTATGTACTGTTGCCAACTGTTCCAATGTGTATCATGGACCAAGGTGTAGAGGGCGGTGGATCTCAACATTTGAATCTGGGAGTTGACAGTGGAAACTTTAGAAGGGAGGGTAAGTGCGTGTAATATTAAACTATTCATTGCTGTGTTTGAACATTCATTGATGCTATTGCACACACAAAATACAGACAAAAGGAAAAAAAACATATTGAATAGAACTACCCCTAGAAACTAACATTAAAACCCATTATGGAAGAGGAAGCATGCATAGAGCAGCTGCTGGAAAAGTTGTATAACAAGGGAGACCTTTTAAAATGTGGGCATTGTGGTATGTATGCCAGAAATCCTGCAGTTACCCATACACCTGGGCATCTGTGTATAAACTGTAAGGAAATTACTGCACTAAAATGTGAATTGAGGAATTGGGAGCAGAAATGCCCCCAATATATACATACCCAGGTTGAGAGGACTGAGAGGGGCAAATGATATTGGATAGGCCTGAAACATGTACTGCAGAGAACCAAAGAACTACATTTGAGGGCTCTAGTGATGGCTCCGATATCAGACAATGGACAACAGCTAGTGAGGGTATGGGGATGAGAGTTGGGCAACAGTATCCAAAGCACCCCACAAGAAAAGGAGAAGGGCCTTGGGGGAAATGCGGTGGCAGTACAAAATAGATACTCCCCACTTAGCACTGATTCAGAAACTAGCATGGAGACACTCAAATTAGATGCAAACCTGGGCAGTGAACCCCTAGATGCACATCTAGGGCTGGAAATACTGGTGATAGGACCAGGGGACTCCATTATTAGAAATACCAACACAGTACTCACTGCAGATTGCAAAAAGAACATGATCGTAAACTGTTTACCGGGGGCAAGAGTTGGGGACATCAAACTGCATCTGCCTAAATTATCATCAAATTCTCCAAAACAAAAAGTGGTTGTGCTCCATGTGGGAATAAACAATGTGGGTAGGGAACACGAAAAATATATTGTGGACAAACTCATAGAATGTACTGAATTAATAAAGACTAGTGGACACGTACCGATCATCTCTGCAATATTGCCAAATTATGGATGCAACAGTGAAAAAAACAGTACCATTCAAAGAATAAACAGTAGGGTATCAAATAGGTGTGGAACAAGAAATATTACTTTCATGGACACCTGGGAGAGGTTTATGAACTAAAAAAATCTTTATAAAAGGGACAGGCTACATCTAAGCCCCCGGGGTACAAAAACTCTGGCGACTGAAATCAGAGGAATGCTAAGCACTTATTTAAACTAGGTATGGGGGGGGGAGTACCAGGCAGACAAAGCCCAGCAAGGGAGACATTACAAACCGAAATTAAGGACCACTCAATCCAATACCCAGTGTTTGCTCATAAATGCACAGAGCTTAAATAATAAAAAGGAGGAACTGGAGGCACTCATATGTGGGGGAAGTAGGGTGGATATGGCATTTATCACAGAGACTTGGTGGACAGGAGAAAGGGACTGGGTAGAGAAATCCCTGGATTCACCCTATTCCACAAGGATAGAGAGGGAAGGAGAGGTGGGGGTGGCAGCATATATATCAGATAAAATAAAAGCTACAGATATAACTAAAAAGGTCAAGTTGGGGGATATAGTGCCAGAAACCATCTGGATTCAATTAATCACATGTACTCAAAAACCTGTAATAATTAGGGTATGTTATAGACCCCCAAGGGCATCAAAAGAGTTGTCAGATCAGATCAGTGTAGAACTGACTAGGGCTTGTGAACTAGGCAAGGTAATAATGGTGGAGGACTTAAACTATATGGACATCAACTGGGCTAGCCAACAGACCACAAATCTAAGTAGTAAAGCATTCCTGGAGCTTTGCCAGGAGTTGGATATGACTCAATATGTGACTGCCCCTACTAGAGGGAACAATACCCTAGATTTGGTTATGGCATGGAAGGATATCAATATTATGGGTTGCCACACAACTGCACCACTGGGGATTAGTGACCACGAGGGGGTAAGTTTCTCATATCAGCAATATATGCTTCTAGAGAAAGCATGTAGAAAGGTTTTTAGCTTCAGAACAGCAGATAAAGATAAAAAACTGAGAGAAATGAATACTATAAACTGGGAAGGCTTACTGGGGCGTAAACCAGTTGAAGAAATGTGGGATATATTTAAAGAGCAAATAGATACGATATGTAATGGGCACATTAAAAGGGTAAAGGTCTACAACAGGAAAGGGAAAAAACCTAGATGGCTCACAAAGACAATCATCAAAATAATAAATAAGAAAAAGCGGTTGTATCAAATATATAGAAGAAATAGTAACACCAGCACCTGGGTTAAATACTGTATAAACAGGTGCAGACTAAGTGTAAGAAATTGATAATATGAAATAAACAAAGGCTGGAAATTTGGCTGGTTACCTCAGCACATAAAAATAATATGCAAAGTTTCTATAGCTATGTGAATTCATTGAGGAAAACAAACAATAATCTATGCACCACTAAAGAACGGGGGGGGGGGCAAATATCGGATCCCACGAAGGTGGCAAATGCCTTTAACAGATACTTTAGTGCAGTTTTCACAACTAAATCTACAGGACTTGTGAATTTTAACCATAAGAAAGAATTAGATATAAAGATATCAGCTGAAACTATTCTAGATAAAATAAGGGCACTAAAAAATACGAACACTGCAGGGCCTGATAACATATCGAACAATATACCTAAATTAATCTCCATAAACATTGCTACTCCTTTAGCCATTATCTTTCAGCAGTCACTGGGAGAGGGGGCAGTGCCCAAGGATTGGTTGATGGCAAATGTGCTACCCATTCACAAGAAGGGAGACAGAGCAGACTGCACAAACTATAGGCCCATAAGTTTGACTTCGGTGCCAGGCAAGCTAATGGAATCTATATTGAAAGATGTCATAAATGTGTATTTGGCAGATACTGACCAGGATGAAAGGGAACAGCATGGATTTGTGGCCAGCAGGTCATGTCTTACAAACATGCTGTGTTTCTATGAGAACATTTCAGCAGCATTAGATGGGGGGAACTGGTGGATTGTATATACTTGGATTTTGCAAAGGCATTTGATAAAGTACCACACACAGAAATAAACTGTTTGTCAGAAATTGATATGAACTATAGATTATGCCAATGGATCCAGGCATGGCTGATGGATAGGACTCAAGAGGGTGTGTATAAATGGGTATCTGTCTGATGAGATCCCTGTGACCGGGGGTGGGGAAGGAGTCCCTCAAGGGTCTCTCCTGGAGCCAGTGCTGTTTAGAGTAATTACAGCACAGATGGGAAAAGGGGCTTACAATTGGGTAAGCAAGTATGCAGATGATACCAAGCTTGCCGGACTAGTAACACAGTCTGTGGGGGTGGAGACAATCCAGAAAGATTTGGACAAAATCCACAAATGGGCCACTCAAAAGGGAATGAGTTTTAACATAGACAAATGTTGTGTGATCCATATGGGAAATAGGAATCCGGAACACAATTACGAGATTAATGGGCAAACCTTAAGGAAGTCAGAGGCGGAAAGGGACCTGGGCATATTGGTGGATCGGAAACTGAAATAACAGGCTCAGTGTGACAAACAGATAATAAAGGTGAATAGGGTTTTACGGAATATAAAAAAGAACTTCAAATGTAGGAAGGAGGCTGTGATCATGCCTTTGTACAGAGCTTATGTGAGACCTATTTTGGATTATGGTGCCCCTGTGTGGGGGCCCATAAATAAAGGGGCAGTGGCGGGGTTGGCGAGGGTGCAGAGGAGGGCCACTAGGATGGTGCATGGCATACAGGATAGGCCCTATGAACAGAGATTAGCTAATCTAAGGCTAATGTCACTGAAGACTAGAAGAGTAAGAGGGGATTTGATGCTATGTTATGATATGCAGGATGACCGTATGATAAATGAATTGAATCTACAGTTTAAAAACAATAGCCTGGGCACTAGAGTATATCACCTTCAGCTAAGACATATAAAGTGTAACACAAGTAAATGGATGGCTTTCTATACACAGAGAGTGGTGGCCCTGTGGAATGGGTTGCCAGAGGAAATTGTATACCCTGCAAATAAGACTCAGTTCAAAAGGAACTTGGATGCCTATATCTTAGAGGGCCACAAGCTGACATACTATGGGTGAATGGAAAGGAGCATGTTATGGGTCAAACAAGGGCCCCCTAAGCTCCTCATTACTTTGTATGAAACTTTGTTTGGAATGTTAGGGGTCTAAATTCACTTGCAAAAAAGAATTAGGCCCTGTTGCATCTGAAAAGACTGAAATCCTCCCTTGCCTTCTTGCAAGAAAAAAAAGATGTAAATGTCTGACTAAACTAGGCTTCCTAAAGACTGGATGGGCCAGGTATTCCACACCTCAGCCCCCACCTGAAAGTATGGAGTGGCTATCCTGATATGCAAGTCTTTAAAATGGAACCCTGTTACCTCAGTAAGTGACCCACAAGGGCATTGGGTTCTACTACTACTAATGGGCATCCCCTCTGGCCCTATCTTACTCTATAATGTACATTCTCCCAATGTGGATGATCTTGCCTTATTCCATGCACAGAAAGAGGGAGTACACTAGCTGCTTCTCCATCCACTCTGGTCCTGATGAGAGGGAATTTCAACTTTATCCCAGCCCCTCCTTAGACAGGAGCAGTATGGACATTGAACCCCCACTTCAGAAGCACCCAGGCACTACAACAGCTAATACGAGACCATGGGCTTGCTGACATATGAAGGGTTTTCCACCCTTGTGACTATTCCTATCACACAGCGGTGTATGGATTGCTCAACTGCCTTAACCTTTGACTAACCTCATGCCAGATTTTCTAGGCCTTGACTGATGCCAATATTTTTTTTTTTTTTATTTTATTTAGTTTTTGTTGACCGGGTAAGTGCACTAGACAACTCCTGCCTATTTTCAGGCACGACCTGGGGAAGGGGATACAGATGGATGCCAACTGACTTTGAACCAGATTAAGCTGTTGGTGGTATTTCTAGTGAATGAGGGAAATTTGGCCAGGACACCGGGGAAATTCCCCTACTCTGTGGGCAGGCGGCTCTTGGTCAGTCCGTTCTACAGGATGGAGGAGCCCATTCAGGATCGTGACTCTGTAGGTGCAGGTGTTTCTCTGGGAGGAGAACCGATGTTTTCAGCTGCCTTGGAGAGCCAGGCGTTTCCTGCAATCACCACAGAATCAACAACAACCTCAGAGCAAACTGAGGTGGAACATGTTCGCCTATCTGCCACACCTGAAATAGTTTTTCCGTCAGCTTTAGAGTCAGAACGAACAATTTCTGGTACAGTTTCTACATAAGATTTATTTAAAAAATGCACCTTTCTGCAGCAACAACTCTTACTCCTGGAGGAGGAATTATTTCAAAAACAGTCCGATGCGGATAACGAAAAAAAACGTAAGCGCAGTCCCGAGAATAAAATTACAAATCTGCAGCTTAAAGTTTTTGTGAAGGACTCAGCGTCGCTCAGTGTAAACACTCCGGTTGCCAAGGAAGACTTAGTGATGCTGGGAGGTCCCGGATGGTCACCGGAACGAGCTCTGCAAGACGCTGGCTGGAGTCAGATGGAATCGGGAGAATGGGTCTCAGTATCTTCCCCTAACGCGGTCTTTCAGCATTCCTCTTTACCGCAACCATCTCAGACAGCAGGACAAGCAGTCACCTCGGAGATTCCTCAGAGTTGGGCAGACGCAGCACCGGAGGAGCAGTCGCAAGGTAACAATTCCACTCTTCAGAACAAGAATAAAGAACTCCAAAATACCTTTGCTTCTAAAGCTATGTTTCATGGGGATTCTGCCAGTGTTTCAGAGACTTCCCTTATTATCAAATACTACAAAAAAAACACAAGACTTACTCCCTGACCCTAAGACTTCCTATGCTGACCTTTTCAAAAAACCTGTTGAACTAGCTAAGCGCAGAAATGCAGTCCGCTTGCGATATATGGGAGGTTTAGAATTTATTCCAGACAGGTATTATGTGGGACGCACTTTAATTAAACAATCACTGGGGTTTACTCCCTCAGAAGTTTATGCCCTCATTCACACTCCTGGAGAAGTGACATTTGATATCAGTTTTAGGTCTCCAGAACTATTAGAACGTTTTTTGGGTGAAACATATGAATGTCAAGACTAATCCTTTATGGACACCATTTCAAGTCATTCCCCTAACAAAACAGCCTTTTCGGGTAATTACTGTGTTATTTCGAAATGAAGGTGTTAATATTTCAGACATTCTATTTTGGTTAGAAAAACATTGTGATTTACAAGGCACCCCGGATCCTATTTTGGATGCTGAGGGTTTTGGAATGGTGGATGGAAAGTAAAAGTAAGTTGCGTCAGACCCCAGAAGGTTTACAACACCTACCAAATTGCTTTTATATAGGTCGGACAAGGGTTTCTTTTTACCCAGGGCAAACTAAACATTGTTTTAAATGTGGGTCCTTACGTCACCTTAGTTCTTCATGTGATAAATTGAAATGTACTTATTGTGGAGATGAGGTCATTTAGGTAGTCAGTGTATCATATGCAAAATGTAACCTTTGTGAAGATGCAGGTCATTGCTTTTTAGATTGCCCATGGGCTGCCCATAATACCGGGGAAGCAAACTATAGTGTACAGGATTTTTATGTGCATAAAGCTACTAAATCTGTAGATGATAATTCTTCGGCTACACATCCTTTAAGGCCTCAGACTCAAAGTGACAATCATCCCCCCCCCTCTACACATGTGCAACTTCCCACCATAAAAAAAGGTGAAGTCCAACATGTAAGAAACAAATCTTCGCCAAATACCACAGTGCCTAAATCTTCATTGGACACAAAGCTGTCCGATATTATGCCCCCCCCCCTTAGTAGAACTAGGACCTTCTGTACACAATATTACTCCTTCAGTGTTAGGAGTACCAGTATCAGAAAATAGATACTCAGTTTTAGCAGAGGAAAGTATGGCTCATGATTCTGATTCCACCTCTTTGGCTTCTTCACAACTGGGCTTTCAGTCAGACCCGGAATTAGTTAGCACTGTTAGAAAGAAAAATACAGTAACATTAAAAAAAAAGGGTACAAGGAAAAGTACAAGATTGACTAAGTTAGTGTCATAACCTTACTGTTCTTTTTCTTCCTTCTGTCTAGTCTTGAATATACTATTAAGATAGCTAGTTTGAATACTAACAGCATTAGATCAAGGTTCAAATTACTTGCTACTTTTGACTTGTTTTCCACCTTGAAGTATGACATAATATTTTTACAAGATACTAGACTATATTCCACACAGGACTTTAAAACAGCTTCAGAAGCATGGATTTGGGGTCCTAGTTTTTGGTCCGGAGGAGTTGATCTTTGTTCAGGGTTAGGTATTTGTTTCACTACCCCAGAGGTTACAGTTACACATATTGTGGACATTTTACCAGGCCGTGCCTTTTTGCTTGATATTACTTTAGCTTCAATAGATTTCAGACTAATAAATATTTATGGCCCACAATCTAAAGCAAACAGGATAGCTTTACTTAAACAGATACGGCCATACTTGTTTTCAAGTAAAAATATATTGTTTGGTGGGGATTTTAACATCTCTCTATCAGAGGGTAAACAGTCTTCTTCAAAAATCTACTGTGACACCCATTTCCTAAGATCTCTAATCACACAATCAGGTTTAATAGATATATTTCCTGTACCGTCCCTTGCCTCTCATACTTTTTTTCAAGGCAAAAAATCTTCACGGATTGACTATTGACTTGTGTGTCACCCTCATTACAAACTAGTAATCCATCAGCTAATATGGTGGCCACATCAGACCATACTCTTATAAGTGTTACTCTTTCTAATTGCCATACTACAACTAGAGGTATGGGTTACTGGAAACTAAATATGTCATTATTAGATATCCCTATGGTTAGAGAAGGTTTCCAAGCAATTATAACAGCAAGACAATCAGTGTTTTTTCTTTATGAAAACAAGCATACATAGTGGGAAGATACGAAAACTGATTTTCAGCTTTATTTCAAAAAAATAGGTAGATTGCTAGGCAAATACAGAACCAAGAATTATCTGTCTGCAAGGAATTCTTTATTACTCTTTCAAGATTGTATGTTAAAAGGTCAGCACTATGATGAGCAGGAATTTCGTGCCCTAAAACTTTATTTAACTCAGTTACAATACAATCGTATGTCCTCCTTACAGCGTGAGCAGAGGTTTGGCCTCAGTGGCTCTAGAGAACATACCAACCCTTTTGATTTTTGCACAGCATCTAGGAAAAACAAGGACCTACTATCTCTAAAACAATCCTCAGGAAATTTTATATATGGAAAAGATGATATCTTAAAAGAAGTACACAAACAACTTTATGATTTATTCACGGCACATCCACCCATCTGTAATAGATATAGAAAATGGTTATCTTTTGTTCTCTACAGAAAATTCCAGATTTTTATTTTCTACTCTATTACAACCTATCTCAAATAAAGAAGTGGAAAGTGTTATTGCAAATTCCCTTTAAATAAAACTCCAGGCTCTGATGGACTTCCATATGAATTTTAATATCTTTGCTGCCATTTCTTTTATCAGAAATGACAGAACTTTTCAAATTTAGTTTAAATCAAGGCCTTTTGCCCCCCAGTATGTATGAAGGTTTGGTTGTTTTATTATATAAAAAGGGTGATAAGACTAACCTGAACAATTGGAGACCTATCACTTTGCTAAATAATGATTATAAGTTAATCTCAAAGATTCTTAGTAATCGCCTATCACTTTGTTTGGAATCAGTGATTCACCCCACACAATTTTGTTCAGTCCCAGGAAGATCAATACAGGATGGCCTTATTCTATTGAGGGAAATTTTTTCCAAAAGTTTTTCAGGTGACATTACGGGTTTTTTACTCAGTTTGGACCAGAAACAAGCCTTTGATAGTGCTCTCATACTTATTTATGGTATTGCTTAGAATATATGAATTTTCCAAAGACTTTTATTATATGGTTACAAGCTTGTTACAAGAAGGCCTTGGCTACCCTCTGATAAATGGCTGGTTGGGTGTTTCCATTTCGATAACTAGGGTGTTAGACAGGGCTGTCCTCTAAGCCCTTTATTGTATATTCTAGCTTTAGAACCACTTATTTTTGTGATTAATGCTAATGATAACATTAGGGGTCTGTCCTTTAGTAGTACTAGTTTGAAGTTAAGACAATTGCATATGCTGATGATCTCTGTCTCACTCTTAGCAGATCTCCCATCTTGCCAAGCTACAGCAGTCTTGTTATTGGCATATGGAGGGTTCCGCTCACAAATTAATTCTCCAAAAGTAAGTATTTTCGTTAAATTTAGATGCATCAATAGTTATGTGTACTCCTGATATTCCGGTTTGTACTGGTCCGGGGAAAATTTTGGGAGTCTACTGGGACATGGAAGACCCTGCTTTCTACAATTGGAATCTCAACTTAACTTTAGCTAAAACCAAGGTGAATATGTGGAATAATTGGAAGATGTCTAAAAAGAAACGAGTTTATATGGTGAAAACTTACTTGTTCAGTACGTTTTTATATTTGTGGTCCTTATTTCCGACTCCACCCTCTCTCGAAACTGCACTTTATGGCGTATTTTTTTCTGCTATTTGGGGGAGTAGACTAAACCCGATAAAGAGGGGTATATTATATCAAGACTTTAAGTTAGGTGGGATTAAGATGGTAAACCCCATTGTTTTCTTTTCCTTATTTGTATCAAAAATTTATGTCCTTTATTAAGAAGAGATAAGAAGATATGGTATAGCTGGGTTTGGGAGACAGTATCTACTTGGCTTCTTAAGTGGAGCTCTAGTAGCAGTATTTGTAAACAAGTATCCTTATCAGGTCTTCCTGATCATTTCAAATTCTGTTTTCTAAAATTAAAACATGGGGTCTTTGTAAGATACAATTAGAGTCCTATAACAGAAAAACATTATATGGAAAATTATGGAATCCTTTTAATTCCATCACATTACTCAGTGCTCTTCGCCCAAAACTGTCACAACATATCAGTGATATGCTTATTTAAGAGGATTCCCTACATGTGGGATGTAGTTTGGCTCACGGCTCACTTAAAACTTAATGTGAAAGGAAACTTAAAACATAAAGGTTTGGCGGTTAGAGGATGTCCGAGAACAAATATTTGTCATACTCAAATTGAAACTGTTCCTCATCTATTTTTTGAGTGTTCTTATATTCTTGATTTCTGGGCACATGTTTCTTTACAATGGAAACTTTTTCCTGTTCAGGAAATTACTGCAGATACATTATTTTATGGAATATTACCTGTATCATGGAGTGGATACTTTTCAGATACTATCCATGTGATCCTAGCTTGTTTTAAGTATCATATCTGGCAATCAAGAAGTATTTGGTCTTTACAACAACAACTTATTTCCCCAAACCATTTATTTTGGAACATCCAATCTACTATACAAAAAATCTATCTCACTGAAAAAAGGCGTCTTCCAACAACCACTTTCTAAAATACTGGAAATTATTACATTGGCTTGATACAGGATAATTATACGGAAATTTCAAACATTAAAGTTTATCACTATATTTGTACATTGTACACTGTTAATTTTATTTTTACGTTTTATTTTTTGATTTTGTAAACTGTAAATACTTTCCTTATCTCTTTATTGTACAAAGTATTCAATATATATAAAAAAAAAAAAAAAAATTCCCCTACTCTGTTAGTGGGGGTGGGATGGGGGTTTTTGTACAAATATGGATTATTTCTGTTTAAATTTCATGTATGCTGTAATACTTATTTTTGCTTTCAATTTTTATTATGATTTGTACGATGCAATTTATTTTGTTTTGAAGTTTTCAATAAAAAATTCCCCTACTCTTTTCGATAAGTGCCATGGGATCTTTAACATCCACGTGAACTACCACCAATCCAGGCAGATGGGACCTCGGTTTAACGTCTCATCTGAAAGACGGCACCTCAGAAGTGCAGCACCCCTCTCATGCTGCACTACAGTGTCAGTACTGGGATATTAACCCAAGTGCCAGATGTGGGAACTGAACCCACAGCCCTCTGATCTCCCGGCCTCAGAGGCGAGTGTGCTACCTACTGAGCCACTGACACTGACATTATGCCTCTCGTCATGTCTTTTTTTTGGGGGGGGATGTACAAGCTGGCCCTCTTTTGGTCTGCTCTGTCTCCCAGCCCCATCTCCTGGAGTGCACCCTGGCCTACTACCAAAGATGGGACACCAACAGGAGCTCCTCACAGCATGCTAACCTAGGTTAGCTTGGTGTGAAGAGCTCCTGCTGGTGTTCATATGTAAGGTAGAAACATAGAAACTTGATGGCAGAAAAGGACCCTCCATGCCATGTTTTGCCTTTATTTAGCCCATGTAGTCATCCCAAGCCCTCCTGAATTTGCTCACCAAGTCTATCCCATCACCCCTTCTGGTGCCTATTACAAGGACCCACCACTATCTCAGTGAAGAACTTCCCTCTCACATTTCCTCAAAACCTGCCCCCTCCAGCTTGAATGCATGTCCCTTCGTTGATTTGTTTTCAATCATCCTGAATATGCTGCCCTCCCTTGCATTGTTTATTCCTTCAGACATTTGAAGGTTTCAACAATATCTCCCCCTTTCCCTCATCTCCAGTGTGTATAAGTTTAGTTCCGCTAACCACTCCTCATATGTCCTTCTATGCAGCCCTTGAACCATCTTGGGTGCCCTTCTCTGAAACCTTTCCAACCTGTCTCTGTTCCCTTGCAAGTATAGCCTCCAGAGCTGGATCCAGTATTCCAGATGAGGTTGAATCTTAATTTTGTATAAAGGCATGATCACCTCTCTCCTCCTGCTTGTAAAACCCCTCCCATCGCATGCCAACATTTTGTTTGCCTTCCCTATTACCTTATTACATTGATTCCCCACCTTCAGGTTATCTGAAATGATGATCCCCAGGTCAATCTCCTGCTCTGTTACCTCTAGTTCCCCCCCCCCAGGCAGTATTTTGCCCTTGGGTTTCTACTCCCTATATGCATAATTTTGCATTTTGTTTGCATTGAATGGCAATTGCCACTTTCCTGACCACTTTTCCAGTCTCACTAGATCCTCCATCATATTTTCCACCCCTCCCATTGTGCCCACCCTATTCCAGATCTTCATGTCATCTGTGAACAGACACATGTTCCCATTCAGGCCTTCTGAAATGTTCCCAAAGTACTGTACATGTTGAATAGTAAGGGTCCCAATACTGACCCCTGAGGTACCCCACTCAGCACCCTTTCTTCTATGGATGGCATCCCATTTACCACCATGCTCTGCGTTCTACCCTCCAGCCAATTTTTCACCCAGTTTTCTAGTTAGCTCCCCATCCCTAAGCTGCCCAACTTGTTTATTAACCTCCTGTGAGGGACAGTGTCGAAGGCCTTTCTGAATTCTGGATATTCCATGTCCACCACCCCTGCTTGATCAGATATCTCTGTTACTCCATCAAAGAATTCAATCAGGTTGGTCTGACATGGCCTACCTTTAGTGAACCCTTGCTGGTTTTGGTCTATGAGTTCTTCCTACCCCAGATATTATGCTAACCTTTCCTTTATAAGTGCCTCCATCAGCTTAACCACCACAGAGGTAAAGCTGACTGCTGATAGCTTCCCAGTTCTTCCTTTCCTCCCCATTGTGCAGAGGTACCACATCAGCCCTTTTCCAATCCCCGGGACCCTCCCTATGTCTAGAGGCAGAGTAAATAACTTTGTAAGAGGTGCCGCTAGCTCCTGCCTCAGCTCCTTGAGCACCCTGGGGTGGATTTCATTGGAACCCATTACCCTATCTATATGCAGTTTTCCTAACTCCTCCAATGTCCTACCCTATGAAAAGGGACTTGTGTCCATCTCACTACCTACCCTTCCCCTGTTGCTTAGTTCTGGTCCCTTTCCTACTTCCTGATTCATGAAGACTGAGATAAAGTATCTGTTCAGCAGATTTACTTTCTCATCTCCCTGTAACAGAGCTCCCCCCTCCATTCTTAGCCTCATAATCCCCTGCTTGTTTTTTCTACATTCACTTACATACCAAAAACATTTCTTATTTCCTCTTTTGGCCTCCCTCGCTATTTTCTCCTCCATGTTTGCTTTAGCTCTCCTGACTATTTTCCCCACGTCCTTTAACTTCTCCTTGTAAACTTTACTATCCGCCATTCCCTGTGAAGCTTTGTAGGTCCTGAATACATTCTTTTTTTCCCTGACAGCTGTCTTCACCTCTGAGGTAAAACATAGTGGCTTCCTCCCCCGTTTGCGTTTGCTCACTCTCTTGATGCATTGCTCTGTTGCCATCAGAATTCCCCTCTTTATTGCTCCCCAAAGTTCCTAAGTTCCCTCCAGGTTCTTTTTCCCTACTAATTCCTTCTTGAAAATGTATTTCGTTTTTCTAAAATTCACTTTCCTGAAGTACAGAACCCTAGTGGTGGATCTATACTTATCTGACACAGTTTGAAGACAAAATCTGACCATCCTATGGTCACTGTCTCCCAGATTTTCTCTGACCTCCACCTCCTCAACACTATCTTTATTGGTCATTACCAAAGTCTAGTATGGCCTCTCCCCTAGTTGGTTCCCTGACCATCTGATGAATAAATGTCTCCTATACTTACTCCAATAGCTTCCTGCTCCTTTCAGAAGTTGCTGTTGGGATCTCCCAGTACACATCAGGAAGATTTAGATCTCCTACCACTAGAATTTCTCCTTTGCCAGCCATCCTCTATATTTTCTTAGCTAGCTCCCTATCAACCTCCTCTCCCTGGTTTGGTGGCCTGTATGCCACCCCTATCCTTACTACCCCCCAGTCCGCTTAGCTATCATGACCCAGAAAATATCAGCTGATCCCTGTCCTTCCCACTCACTGTTGCTCTTATTCCATCCCTTATGTATAGGGTGACCCCACCCCACCCTTTTTCCTTCTCCTGTCCCTCCTATATACACTATAACCTGGTAATTCCACTGCCCAACTGTGGTTATCAGTCCACCATATCTCAGTTAGCACTATCAGATCCAGGTTGTCTGCCCCACCAATGCCTCTAGATCCCCCATCTTATTCCTCAGACTCCTAGCACTTATCAGTAGACACCTCCACCTATCCCCTGCCTCTCCATTCCCTTTCCTTCTGTCATTCCCTGCCCCTATTTGTAGGGGAGTGTGAGTTAGGGAAGTCCCACTATCTAATGTCTCTGTTCCACCCCTATCTTCATACTCCCCCTCCTTAATTTAAATTGTTTCCTTGTATTTTATCTATTTACCTCTGCAGCTTCCACCTTAACAGCCTAGCTACCTCATCATGTAAATGTAGTCTATCCCTTGCATACAGGTATATGTCTACCCATGTGTTCCCCCCATTCCCCTATGCATGCGTATCCCCCCTTCTGCACCATTGTCTTAGTCAGTGATTAAAATCTCTGATTCTTAGCTGTCTGGCCGTACTTGCACAGTGTACCGGCAGGACTTCTGAAAAAGCCAGATACTGGATATAGAGACCTAATAAATTATTTATGTACTTTATATGGGTGTCAGCCTGCATTTTTCAGTGTGCTGGTGAATGGTGCTTCAGTTTTGTTGTTTTATTACATTGGTTTTACTATGCACATTCAGTTGTGGGGTGGCTTTTATTTGTCTCCAGCCCTCCAACATCCCAGGCTCACTTCTGAACCTGGGGCATCGATGACA